>JAKOOJ010000002.1:110458253-111058253 GCA_022577455.1 Arizona elegans | reverse complement strand
ACACCATTCTTCAGAACTGGGCCCACCACCACCACCATACAGACATTAGAGGAATGGTCTCTGCAAAGGAACATTCATTCCAGTTAGCTATTTATTGGACTTATATATCTGATGCATTAAAGAGCATCTTCTCTTGCCATCTATGTTTAAGTGGGATATAATAATGCTCTAACACAGGCTCAACCATGTTCATACCAAGCTGAGGATATTGAGCCTGTTACTCATGTAGCATTGCATTTCTCTTTTTATATTATTATTTTATTTTATTTAAAAGATTTGTATGGCTGCCTATCTTAAAACATAAATTTGGCTGGCTCACAACAATGATAAAACCCAGGACTGTAAAACCAACCAGCCAACAAAAAACATAAACCATAAAACCCAAAGGTGGTTTTTCCAAGAGGCAACTAGACTTTCACGTTTTACTTTGAAGATGTTTTACTTCTCATTCAAGAAGCTTCTTCTTGAATGAGCTGCTTGGATGAGAAGTGAAATATCTTCAAAGAAAAAACCAGAAAGTCCAGTTGCCTCTTGAAAAAGCACCTTTGGGACAACCATGACCTGGATGACTGAGAAGCTCTATAGACATAAACCATAAAACCAGGACAAAACCTGGTTCTGCAATCATCATCTGGAGTTGATTGTTGGGATGCCAACAATCAACTACAGACATCTCACTCTACTCAAGCTCCTGGAATGTAGTGCTAGGTTTTAAAGAAACTTAATACCATAATTTTCAAGAGAAAGTTTATCTCCTATTGGCTGCTGTGTATACAGAAGCTTCTAGGAAGATCGCCAATTTTGGTGCAAATTGTATTGCTTTTCACAAGTTAACAATTTAGGTTCTCCAATTATTAATTTTCCATGTATATTATCTTCCTTCTGTGCCATGGCTAAGGTTAATGCTTCCCTCTATCTTTCAGATTTTAAATTTCAATATTCCCTTTTATTGTCTTGCTTTATAATTGTGCCCTTTTCTATTATGTCTACTGCTTCTTGACACCTGGTCCTTGACCATCCATAAAGTTAACTAGCTATCTACAGTGTCTAGCTGCTTAATCAGTTGGAACAGGTACAAAGTACAGCATGCAACCATGCTTTGAAAATATTCTTGAAAATCTGTGGAAATGACAACACCTCATGACCTCCATTCAGTCTATGTGGGAAAAGGTTGTTTAACCTGCTTGCTGTCCCACCATACAATATCCCTTTGAATTTAATGTAGAATAACTCTTTTTATACCAATTATATAGGCAAGGCAGGAAGTGGGGAGAGGGATGGTGCCCTGACTGGTACTTGGGGATAACCATCTTTTTGGATAAAAAATATTGTGCAAGCAAAAACAGGAAAGCATTATATGATATATAGAGGACAGAGTTTTTCAAACATGGCAAGGTTAAGATGTGTGAACTTCAACTCCCAGAATTCCCCAGCCACAATTCCCCAAAAGACTGTTCTAGGACATTTTGGAAGCACGGTGGAGCAGAGTAGGCAGCTCCTGCAAATTAGCAAAATAAACTTAAGAGAAGCCTTCAAAGGACTTTGTACATTTGTACATTTAAAGAGGAAGGCAAATACCAAGAGGAAGTTACATTTTGATCAAGAATTGTGCACAGGATTCAATGGTCTTTCTGTAGCATGTAGACTCCTAAATTCCTTAGGCATGTTTCATTTACTGTGAATGAAAGGGATTTTTCCTCTAATAAAAGAAACCTGTTTCTGCTGAATGTACAATTTTTCAGGTAATACAGTACCACTGAACGCAATGGAAGTTGTGACATCCAGAAGCTGGTGTCTGGAAATAAATAAGCAATATTATTTTCTGTCTCCACAACTTTCTGCAATATTATATTGATATCTAATTAATCTGAAAAACAGTATCAAAGTAGGCCAAGCTACATTTTTTTTAAAGAAAAAGCCTGAAACATAAGCAAGCCAAACATTTTATGGCATTCTGACTGTACATACATTATGTATATGCGAAGAAACTTTGATGTATATAAAAAGATGCTCATTAATTTTACAGTGAGCAGATGGAGAGGAAAGAACACAGCAGTATGAATGTACTAGCAGAAGTCTGATGGAAAGTGCCCTGCATATACAAAATGAGCTGAGGTGCATTAGATTTTGACCTATCATAAATCCAGAACAAAATCACCCTGACTTGGATGGATTCAAGACACGTCCACAATCTGAGTGAGGTTTCTCCAAAGCAGTCTGGATCCAAATCCAAACCTTTCTAAAAATCTTGTGGGCAAACTGGAAATTGGAGAAAGATAGTTTGTTTTCAGCAATTGGTTTTCTCCCCAGGGTCTCCCCATGAAGAAAATAACAGCAGAGAGAGAAGAAAAGAAGTTCCCATGTCATTTTAGACTTGGCAGCTGTAGCTCCTAATCACGATGAATAGTTTTACCTGGGCTTTCTAATCACAACACTTTGCAGGAGGGATCTTTGATGAATGTCAAGGTCATAAAATGTTCCAGCATTCAACCCTGTTTGCTAATCCAATTTCAGAGAAATAGAATGTTAATATTTGTAGACTTTATTGGGCTAGAAGAGCGCAGCATGGAAAAAACATTTCTGCTTTTATTTTTTCATCCCTCTCTTATCATTTTACATTTTCTATAACTTTTCTTCTAATTAAACAGAATACCCAAAGACAAAAACAGCCCTCTTAACTATTTATATTTATTAAAAATCCCAAGCCTTTGAACATACCATACTGATCTTTTGCAGGTTTCTTAACTGTGCCATTTTCATATATACTGTCACAAAGAAAATAAAACAAAATTAAAGAGCAAAGAGAATTAGTATTTACCACATCCCACAAAGGGGAAAACTCAATGCCATAAAACTCCTGTCACTCTTTAAAATAATAATAATAATAAAAAAAAATAGGTAGATCCATGACCATGCCCAACCCACCTCGCCTGGAAAGTAATGGTGCTTTTTGTTTTTTTTCCCTCTCTCTCTGCATGTGTGTATGAAATGGGATTTAGGAGATAATTAATTCCTCTTTGAGCAGAAGTGGTATGTTCTACATGGGGCTACCCTTGAAGAATATTAGGAATCTACAACTGTACAGAACACAGTAATAGTTTTGGAAGCCCCACTGATGGCTCATGTGACATTGCTGTTATATGGGCTGTGCTGGCTGCCAGTTTGCTTCTGGATCTAATTCAAGGTGTTGGTCATCACCTTTAAAGCCCTTTATGGCATGGGTCCAAGGTATCTGAGGAAGTATCTTACCTCAATAGGACTAACCTGCCCCCCCCCCCTCATTCCAGTGGAAAGGGCCTATGTCAAATCCTGTCAGCTAAAGAATTTCAGTTGGCAGAGTCCAGGAGAAGAGTCTTTTTTGCTATGGCTCCCACTATCTGGAATTACTAAAATTCTGTAGAGATTTTCAGTCATCCAGGTCATGATTGTCCCATAGGTGCTTTTTCTGGAGGCAACTGACTTTCTTGTTTTTTTCTTTGAAGACGTTTTGCATCCAAGAAGCTTCTTCCCCACCATCCAGTCAGTGCTGAAGAAGCTTCTTGGATGAGAAGTGAAATGTTTTCAAAGAAAAAACAAGAAAGTCCAGTTGCCTCCTGAAAAAGCACCTTTGGGACACCCTCTGGAATATTCTCCAGTCAGAGGTCACATCCTGCCCCACATTCCTGGCCTTTTGGAAGAGCCTAAAACCCTGGCTCTGCAACTTGGCCTGGGGACCTGACAGGGGGCCAGCTACATTGGGAGTGGCTGACAAGTAGATAAGATTCTCATCCCCAGGCTGCCCATCATCTTGGTTCTTAACTTTTAAACTTTTTATTCGGACTTTAATTGCTTTTAGCACTATTTGACTTTTTATTGTATCGTACGCCATCCAGAGTCATTGTATTAGTGAGATGGGTGGCATATATATTACAGTATAAGAAATAGTGATGTGCAACTAATTTTGGCATAGGCATGCTACATCGTTTCCTGAACAGACCATTCTTGATTCAGCTATATTCAACAACTGTTGAGTTTCCAATCTTTCCTTGGGGAAAGATTCTGGAGCAGGTGGCAAAATGTTAGCTATTGAAGATCATGTATTATGTGGTTTATTTAGTCATGGTTCAAACTGGATATGGTGCAGCCACCTGTTGGCATGGGACAAGCTGATATTTAAGCAAGATTAAGTCAGCCTTTAATTACCCCCCCCCAAAAAAAATCAGGGCAGGTGACTCTGATATATTTGACAAACAATTTATTACTGAAGACGGTGACGTATTACCTGAAGTGACATATATTTAGCAAGAAGGCCTGAATATTGTATCAAAACATTGTATCTCCACTAATAGCAGGATAAGCTTTCCAATAGGCCTAAATCTTAACAATGGTTGTTTTTAATTTGTTTTTACTGCCAGCATCTACTGTATGTTAATTTTTGGTTTTAAAATCAGAAAACATGTTTCATTTTATTTGGTTTGGGATGAGGTGTCATTATGCTGATGACACTCAGTTATGCATCTCTATCCCAGCTTAAGCTAAAGATGTTATGGAAAACTTCAATTGTTTTCTGAAGGCTATGGATGGGATGAAATAAACTCAAATTAAAATCAAGAATTAATGAGTAACCGTCAACATCCTGGCTCCAAAACTGATTCTGTAAAGTTTTATTTCATCAGAAGAAACAGCTAGTTGACCCAGGGGCCCTACTAGATCCATGGCTCTTGCTAGACCAGTAAGTAGGGCCTGTGTACAAAGAAACCTTTACCCACCTTAGTGTACTGCACTAGTTCTTAATATGGGTATCCCAGCAATGGTGCCTCATGTCCTTTTCTTCACATATGTAGGACATGGAGTTGGCAATTTAGATGATAAGGTGGGTTTTTGTGCTTCATGGATTGTGTTCTATGGATTTTCTTTTATTTGCTTCTGTTTGGTTTGTTAACCAATATGAATTTTGAGAAAGGAAAGGTATGAAAATAAATGAAATACAGGTAATTTGTTTCTATGTCTTACTAGCTCCCTGGATATCATGATGTCAAATATCTTAGTAGAAGTGTAGCATTTTCATAATGTGGCTCCAGCATAAGTTATTCAATATGGAATACAGGATTATTTTTCCTACCTATAATAAGGTCTCTTTTCAGTTCCCTACTCAAGTGAAGGATACATTGGATTGACCTTATTTTTATGGCATTGCTTCTAATAAAAATATAATACCCAATGTGATTCCAGACAGAAAAATTTAAAAGATTTAAAATTAAGAAACTATTACTGAAAAACAACCAGTCTAATTAGAGGCATTGTCTGTGAAATGTATGATTCCTGATTGAGATTTCTTTATAAGAAAGGACACATACTATGTATTAAATAAGGTTTTAAATAGCTGATTACTTAATCAAAGGCTTCTTTTCAATTCTACCTTGCTCTCTTTTGAAAACTCCAATAATGTAAAATTCACATTTACTGTATGTGGTGTATCTTATAATAGTCACTGAATTCATTCATTGGAACAAGATGAGATATTCAAATAATTTGGTGGGGGAAAGTCATCCTTTTTTTCTGGGAGTATTTTCTAAAAGCAGTGGCATTTTAAATCATTATAAATCAATTGTCTCTGCTCATTAAAAAAAAAAAAAACTAGGAATTCCTGGATATGTATAGTACGTAATTACTTAGAGTTTATTCAGTGTCTCTATATCATGGTGCTTATGCCATTCAATCAGTTAATTAACCTCTTTAATAGAGGCTCTGCCCACAAACATCTCTGCCCAGTTTATAGTTAATTAGCACATGCAAATCCCAGAGCCATACCGCTTCCTTATGATAAGGCTGAATACCCATCTTTTCCCGAATTGCAAAAGATGATGAGTAAAATAGGACGACTGCAGCATGCTTTAATTACTATTCATCAAGTTAACAAGGATGCCATTTAATTGAAACCCCAAATCTTGTTTCAGAGCTGGACAAATATAGGGCAGGATGGTATTAAAGCGAAGGAGAGAGCTTGGAATATAAAAGAAGCAATTGATGCGTGTCTCATGGTGCTTTAGCTGTACAAATCCCAAGGAGGGCAACCGGCAGGGATCATCTTCAAAGGAACTCTGCCGAAATAAATTACGCTTGCAAAAGCGAACACTTATAAAGCAACAGACAGAGATGGATAAAACAGTGAGTAAGGCAATGTAATTCACAAAAAGATCAAGAACAATCCAAGGTTAGACGACTTCCAATTGTCTGGCGAAAGAAAACATTCACTTTGCTGAATCTTTGTAAAAAATTCTTTGCTGCTTTTGTTTTATAGCTGCTACTGACTGTCATTGTTTTTCTTCCTCTCTTTTCATTGTCCTTGCTATCTAAGCTCTCAGTATTTGCACTGACCCACAGAATTTGATCAATGACAATCTGTGGCTGGCAATTCTTCTGTTCCAAAACTTGGTTTCTATTAAGGAAGCCTTCCCCACCACCATCCCCTTCTTATTTAGTCACAGTCAGTGCAGACTTTTTCATTTCTTACTTTGTCTATTTTTCTGTCTCCCTAGTTCTCACTTGCAGGCAAGTAGTGTTTCTTGCAGATCATCTAATGCAGCATTATTGCTGTTTTGTTTATAGTCAGCCTGTGGATCTTTTTCCAGCAGCTAACTAGGTGGTCCCTTCTTTCTTCACCTTCCTTGCAGAGACGGCATTTGCTATCAATTGCTACCTTCTCAGTTCTGGCTTCATATTCATTTGTTCTTAAGACTTGGTTTTGAGCAGCCAAAATTAAACCCCTCTGTCTATTCTTCAACTTTCGTGCTCTTAGTCATTGTCAGGTGATGTTGTTATTTGCTTTGCCTATTTCTTTTTTAATGTATTAGCCCTGTAACACTTTGCCTTGCCACGTTTCTTTTCTAATCTTTATTTGGTTTTTCTTTTAAATCAGTTTGGCCTCTCCAGTATTGAATAATCCTTCATGGTATACTAACTTCAGTGCATCTCCTTCAATGTTCTTCAGATATTCTTCCAATACATTTTCTTCCTCTTCTATTATTTTTATGATTTGTTGCAGAGTCAGACAGATATTCAGACTAGATTTGACATTTTTATCCACCTATTGAGTCCTTCCCAAGGACCTGGGATTGGCAGATGTTGTTTGATGCCAAATTATTATTGCTAGCCTGCATTTTTTCTAGCTTCTGTTAATTCTTCAGTACAATACTATGCAAGCACATGGCCTAGAAGGCAAACTTCTGGGGTCCGTAGTGCAAGATCTCCTAGAGCTAATAATTTACTTGCTAATTATTGTAAGTAAAAAAAAAAAAAGCTCAACACATATTTCATGGTAGCTCTCCCAAATCCTTGATGCTAGCTCCAAAGACCCTTCAAGCTGTATTACCAAAATTTGTCAGGAAATCCATGTATTACTGAACACTGCTAATGCAATGACTAAGATGTACAACTCATATTGAAGATGTCCAAGTGCAGGGGAGGAATGGACAGTTTCTCTTGATCATTCATTCATTCATTCATTCATTTATTGGACTACTGTTTACTTGGAATGGGTCAGGGCAGGTTGGAAAAAAAGCTTCTTTAAACCTACCTTTGTCTGCTTAGCCACTTCTTTTAATGTTTTAACCTGGTCTCTATTCTCCAACCGTCTCACTTTTCTACCCATCTCATAAAACAATGCAACATTATAAAGAGCACAAAGCTGACAAGACCCCAAAGCCATCGGTAACAAGTTTCCCATTGTATCTTTACTGTGCCTTCACTTTTCCTTGATTTATGAAAGGCTAAGGTTTTTAAGAGATGCCACTTTCTCAGGCCTATATAACTTCCTGTTTATTTTGTCTGATAAGTGACTTTTTGATCTGTTTAATTTTTTTATGCTGATCTAATTACAACCATGAATGATTGTGTGCCATTATATTTTGATCTTATGCTCCTAGTGCATAAAAGAGGTAAGGGAGAGTAATGTCCTATTTCTTATGAATAAAATTTTGTTCTCTTTCTCATAATTAAATTAAATCCAAATTTCACAATTATCTAGTTAATCTGTGGGTCTGATTTTCACTTATGTTCACGGTATTCATTGACAATGTAACCAGTGACCTCTCTTTTAAGAACCTTCAATATAAAAAATATGTTCTAGACTCATTAGTAATTGCCAATCATGAAGAGACCATTGTCCCAAGAAAATGATAAATATTTGGATAATGATAAATAACACAGTTGGCTGCTGCTTGATCATAATGTTAGGTATGACAACATGTGTGGCTTATTTGGGTGTCCTAAGGAATTTTAACCACCAATTCTGACTCTGGAGAAAGCCGTAAGGCAATAGGAAAATTTCATACACTGCTTGATTTTATATGTTTTAGTACTGAATTTCCATCAGTGGCCAAGCCATTTGCTTTCTATGATTATCCAAAAAGGTATTAAAGTGATGACTCTCCCATTTTTTTATTCCAAATATCTGCAGTTCAAATGAAGACCTACTCACTTACTAGAATTTAGCATTATCAGTGACAGTAGGCATTGGGGAAAATGCTAATTATTTAATTCCTTTAGAATCTCATTTAAAAGCATAACCATTTCTGTATTTTCTAAAAATACTGAATATGAGTAGTCCTCAACTTGTGACTAAAACTGAGCCTCAAATTTCTGTTGCTAAGTGAGACATTTGGTAAGTGAGTTTTGCCCCATTTTAGAACCTTTCTTGCCACGGTTGTTAAGTCAATCACTGCAGTTGTGAGGTTAGTAACACCATTGCTAAATCAGTTTGGCTTTCTCCATTGACTTCGCTTGTCCCAGTGACCCTGGGACACTGCAACCGTCATAAATATGCGCCAGTTGCCAAGCATCTGAATTTTGATCATGTGACTATGGAAAAATTGCATGGTCCTAAGTGTGAAAAATGGCCATAAATCACTTTTTTCAATGCCATTTTAACTTTGAATGGTCACTACACAAACTGTTGCAAATGGAGGACTATCATCGTACATGAGAGGAGATAATTTTCATAGAAATTAGAAAATTCTAGGAAGACATTTTTAAAATCTTCCTTCCTGACTCCAGTACAAATTTCTCCTTTAGGTGACATGGAAGATTTAACCTGGTCAATAGCTAAATAAATTCCTCAAATTCTAGTGGATGATAAACAGTGGACAAACTCACTAGAAGGGAAATGAAATGATCTAATTTCTTTATCACTGTGATTTGTAAAATTATGAGATACGGAGAAGTTAGCAAAAATAAAATATCCAATTAAGGCAATGTACACATAGAAATTAAACAAGAAACATCTATTTTAGTTCTCTTTAGAAATGTCTGTGGAATTCGTTTTCTTTTCCCTGTCATAAGTATTTGAAGAGATTGTGTCAAATAAGTTATGCATAATAATTATGGATAATAATTGCTACATATTATACTGCCTAATAGACTGTAACTGTTTAATTTTATTGGAATTTGCCTCCACTCATTTTTATGTGTCTGGAATATCTTTCCTTGATTTCATTTTTGCTATTTATCAGGGCTGTTACTTCTAAATTGTATATATAAAATTTAAAAAGCAAGCATTCAGCCCCCTTTGGCAATCTTATTCCTTTCAGAAATTTAGGAGGATTCAGCCAGCTCTAACAGTTATTTATTCATTATGCAGATGATTGGATGGGATAGGATAGGAAAACAGACTCATTCTTCAGGCTTTTTCAAAGGCTATAGAACAGTGATGGCGAACCTTTTCAGCACTAAGTGCCGAAAAGGGAACACTTCGTGCATGCTTGTCAGGGCCGCGACCAGTAAGAGGAGCTGCCCAGGGGTCATGCATGTGCTGAATAAGGTACTTCCAATTTCCGGCGCATGCATGGCACCAGCAAGCAAGTCTTCCAGTTACTACCACGCATGCGGATGCACCAATCAGCTGGCCAGCGGGCATGCTCATGCTGGAAACTGGAAGATGATCTCTTCCTGTTTCCAGGACTGCCACACGCACAAAGGCCAGCATCGCGTGTGCATATGTGCCAGAAACCCTGAAGAGGAACAGGTGATGTCGTGTGTGCCAGGCGACATGGCTCCGCGTGCTACTTCGGACATGCGTGCCATAGATTCGCCATCACAGCTATAGAATAAAGATCAGGTCAACTGTTCATGGATCTCCTCTGATTGTCATGCATAGTTAGTGCAATTGTCCAAAGTCTGCCAATTTTGCTACCTGTACAACAACCTAGAAAAAGGATACTGAGAGGATAATACTTGTAGCCCTTTCCTTTTCCATGATTTGAAATTTATAACTCAATTATAAATAAATCAATAAATCTATTAAATAAATAAATATTTAACAGAACTGTGATATTATTGATACAACTAGAATATTCAATACATTGTATACATTCTATTTCTAAACATTCTGTTCCTTTATATACATTTCCATTCCTTATTTCTTTTTTTTATTGAAAAAGTTTTTCAAATACAAATTTTTCCCCATTTTCCCCCCTCCACCCTAACCCCCCCCTCCCCATCCCCTCCCCCCATGGCTTCTCCAAAATAAAATCCAAATTAACATCAAATTATATAATACTTTACCATCCTTTTACACCCCCCCACATGCTAACCATTTCTTTCTAACATTAGTATTATATCCCCCTATACTATACTATACATTTCAAAGCAACCTTCAGCTATAAAACTATATAATAAATCCTAATTTGGCATTTATTCAACTCATAATCTACCCATTTCCTCCACCCCCAAACATATATCTCTTAATTCAAATCTTTTGCATATATTTATATCTAAACATAACATCCCTTTTCCTAAACTAAACAATCAATAACGTATCTCCACTCATTTTCCTACAGGTCTAACATACATAATATTTTTAATATCTTTGTTCTTCTGCCCACACCGCACCACTAAAAAATATTTCCATATATAAATAAAATCCTCAGATATTCCATATAATATCTTCTGTAATGTCTTTCAACTGGGTTATTAATTCCATCACCCATGTTAGGGTAATATCAGGTTCAGCTTCCAACAGTATATTCAGTATCTTCAATTACCATCTGCCCCCATCAATAATAAGTATTTTCATATATAAAAAAACCACCCGAATGACTTTATATTTATATTCCATGTAGTATCTTCTGTAGTGTCTTTTATCTAGATTGTTAATTCCAACCACCACATTGGAGTAACAACCAGATCTTCTGCATGGCCCAATCCCATAGATCTCTTACCACATAACTCAACATATACGTAATCCATTTTTCAAAGAGTCCAAAATAGAAAGTTCCAATCCACTCAATCAGAGGCCATCTTCCACATCCCAAAAGCACCAGCATTGCAGAGATCTGTTATTCTTCTCAAAATAGTATAAGTCAATAATTTGCCTCAGTTATATTTTCATGTATCAGCCTTCTATAAGTCCCGCTTATTATATTTAGTGGTCTCTTAAGTAACTGGCATTAGACTGTTGTTTAGTTTAAAATTTTTTGGTTTTGTAAGACCTGCTTCTTCTTTTCTTGGCTTTTTGTGGTTTAGATCTCCATCCTAGTTGCCTTTCTAGAACTTGCATATCAGCTGATTGATTTCCATGCTGGTCTATAACTTGATAAGACATCACATTAAAATCCAAAGCTGCCTCTCTTGTATTTATAGGTAATCTAGCTATAACCTCTGAAGGAGAATCCAAAAGCGGTTCATCCAAAAGGGCCTCTGAAACTTGTTGTTTTTCCATTACCTCCATCTCCATCTGCTTAGCCTGAGCTTCAGTCTCTTGTTCATTTTGCTTTTCTTTATTCCCCTCCTGTATTCCTAACACTGATGGCATACATAGAGATGTTGGATCCATTTTAAAAACCTTGTAGTAAAATTCTTCCACTTTTTCAACAGTATTTAATTGATATCTTTCTCCTTGGTATCTCAATATTATACCAACTGGAGCATCCCACCTAAATGGGATGTTTTGTTTCTTTAGCTCAGTCACCAAAAATCCAAAGTCCTTTCTATCTTTTAACATCTTGGACGGCAGCTCTTTATATATCCAAATCTTCCTTCCGTTCCTTTCCAGAGTGGAGTTAAAAGACTTTTGCACAATATCATTTCTTATTACTCTATCAGTAAAGTAAATCACCACATCTCTAGGCAACTGCCTTTGCTTTGCAACCCAAGAATTCACTCTGTAGACCTTATTAATCCTACAGGATACCTCTTCAGGACTAACCTTTAAAATCCCAGCCAGAACTTCAGCAGACATCTTTCTCAAGTCATCTCTGTTATTTTCCTGTATTCCCCTCATTCTGACCGCAAATTCCATGGACCTGTATTGCATCATTATAACCTCTTTTTCAATTCTTTGTTTTATATTGTCTGCATTGTAAATCTTGTGGTCAGCTTCCTTTATTTTAGACTTTACTCCTGAGCTATTGTCTTGAATATTTATCAAATCATTTTCAATTCTTTGTATTTTATTGTCCAAATTATAAAACTTATTATCAGCTTCCTTCATTTTAGACTCTAATTCTAAGTTGTTATTGTTATCCATCTTTATAACTATTTCTGAGAAAGTTTTCAAAGCTGTTACAATCTGTTGTTTCAGGTTGGCATATTTTCGTTGTACCAACTCTTTAATTTCCTGCCTGAATTTTTCAAGATTCTGGTTCACAATCTCATCATGTCTTGCCATCTCCTCCAAAACAAATTCCTTTAGGTCTTTAAAACCATTCTTCTGAATCTGCAAGCTCAAAACTTGTTCATATGATTTGTAAATGGGGGACCCCCCCCCCGCTGCTTGTTTGTCTGGCTTTGTCAGTTTTAACGCCATCCTGCCACACAGACAAACTCTTTTTAAAGAAAAAGACTTCTCTCCAAACAGTATCAGTATCAAGTCTCTAAGAAGGAAGAAACATAAAGTAGAAATTTTTCTCTTCAATACTAGCCAGCGCTATTATTTCAGATACTTTGTAACGTGTTAAACTATTCAGGCGGAAGGACTTTCGCTTTCAGCTTTCTTCTTCTCAAACCTCAGCCAGTCGCCATTTTAAACTTTTTTTCTTCGCTTTTAAAATCACTTATAGAATTGTTAGAAATACTTGCGATTTAGGGTCCCAAATCCGGATTTCATCCTGTTTGTTTAGACAATCTGTTAATTTTCATTAATTGGATTGGTCCCATCGCCTGGCTCTGCAAAAAGCAGAGTTCCCTTGAAGCCCGGAGCAATGGCGAGCTGAATAGGGAGCCACATTCTGCTTCCTCCCCAAGAGTAATAAAAAACTCTGGGGAGTTCGCAGAGGGCTCTACCTGTCCTCGCCGGCTCTATCTCACATCTCCTCAAGGAGACGGAGTTTTTCGAGCCGTCTCTCAGCTGTAGAGACGGCTCTTTACAGGCAACGAGGCTGGTGGTCCCGAAAGACCGTCTGGCGGCGATGGAAGCCAAACTGGAAGCCGCTCCATTCCTTATTTCTATTATCTATCCATTCATACCATTTCTCCCATACCGCATAATATTCTGAATCATCCTTTCCCTTTAACTCTAATGTGAATTTGTCCATTTCCACATATATTTTTTGAATTACTAATCCCTCCAGCAGTATACTATCTTTCTTCCAATACTGTGCAAAGACAATCCTTGCCGCCATTAATATACAGTATGTAAAGAGAAAAATTGCAATAAAAAATAAAATATAAAAAATATTTTTTTTAAAAAAGACTGTAAGCCATCTAGAGTCATGTTGGCAAGCTGGGTGGCATAGAAGTTTAATTAGTCAATCAATCAATCAATAAAATAAGGCTTCAGTTTGCTTACTATTGACTTTTTTCCCCCTCAAAGAGTCTTAAAGCAAGTCAGAACCTATCCTTCCCTCTGTTTAAATCCCTTCATTCTCAGTTTTTCACAAGTCTTTGTGGCTTGCTCCTTGTCAATGTTTTCTTAACTTCAACTGTCCTCTAGGTTGACAAAGACCTCTTGTGCCCTGAAGAGGTTTTGCCATACCAAATGAAACATTTCTTTCAGGGATGACATTTAAGAACATGGCACTCCGCAGGCAAGATCATTTATTTAATATAGCACAAAGAAGCTTAAACCAGTAATGTAGTGACACACCAAATAAAGAGATGATGCATGTAGTTTTATGACTGCTGTAACAGCAACTGCTCTGCCATATCAAGGAAAGGAATAATGCTATAACTGTCAATTACATGCAAAGGTACAAAAAAGTCTCCTTGTCAAACAATTTATAAGAATAAAAGCTTTGGGGTAGTTAAGTTTTAAAGGAATGGTTTAAAATATCACACAGATACAAACACGCACCCACAATCATCAACATTTCTAATTAGTTACGCATTTCCTTATGGAGGTTATTTCACAGATATAAATGCCTTTACTAACATTTATGGCTTTTGAAACAGGAAATGGAAGAAATGTGCAGAAGTTGGAAACTGCACTGTGACAAGAATTCTTTATCTCTTCTCAGTCCATAGTAAAGTGTGCTAAAATGATGGATGAGAATTACTGCTTTTCCTCTCAGTCGTCACTGATTTCCAATCAGCAACAAACCAGACAGTACTGCTAACCTGTGTTTATGTGTTGATACTTAAACCAGGTAGGATTCCAGTCAAGAAGATATGAGAATGCAGTTGGGTGAAGCATTGGGCTTGCAGGTCATGAGGTGAGGCAGAGCCCGTACATTGATAATGCTAACTTGCAGTTTGTGGGTCTGCTTTTATCCTAGCTGCTGTTTTGATTTGTGTTATATTTTCTTTTTCTTCATGTGTTTCTGTGTGTGTGTAATTTTAGAGTCATGAATAAGTAAATTAAAAAATGGACTAAAATAGCTATTTCTGAGAAATCCTTCTCTTTAAGTCATAGAGTGGTCATTACAAGTAAATCCTTTGTTTCAAGGTTGCCACTTGGAAATCCATCATGAATATGATAAAAAGGCCTCCCTCCCTCCACTGGCTACCTACCTTATCTCTCCGTGGGTGTGCATCCTGTGCATCCTGTGCTGACATAGAATTAGTAACATCATGTACCACTGTACCTTAGGTACAGTGGTGGAATTCAATTTTTTTTACTACTGGTTCTGTGGGCGTGGCTTGGTGGGCATAGTGTGGCTTGGTGGGTGTGGCTTGGTGGGCGTGGCAGGGGAAGGATACTGCGAAATATCCATTCCCACCCCACTCTGGGGCCAGCCAGAGGTGGTATTTGCTGGTTCTTCAAACTACTCAAAATTTCCACTACCGGTTCCCCAGAATCTGTCAGAACCTGCTGAATTTCACCCCTGCTTAGGTATGAAAGCTGGTTGGGTGACTTTGGGCCAGTCCTCTCAACAGTTCAACAGGATCAATAGTTGGTTGATCTGAAAAAAAGTGGACCCTACACTTGTAGGAAAACTCTAGGCAGAAAAAAAGGCATGTCTTCCAACTGCAGATGGCTTCTTGCCCCTTTTCCCTTGTTCTCAATATTGTTTTATTTACCTTCTATTTGTGAGGGCAATAGAAGTTTCCATCTATCTCACCCCTTATTCTTCTGATAAGTAATGGGGAACTTGTGGTTCAAAGAGGGATTTCAAGAAAATGGGTACCCAGGTTTGTTTCTTTTTAAATTTTTCCAATTTAGCCTAAAGTCCTGAGATTTCCAGAGAGTGCCTACTCTAAATATGGGAGAAAATGGGTAGCAGCAGTATCTTTCAGTATGGTTGGAAGGTAACTGAAGGAGAAGGGCTAGTACAGTGGGAGAAATTAGTGCAGCTCGTTTTTAGTGCAAAACCAATCTTATTTGCATTTTTCAAACTGCATCTGCAGCCATTAAATCTGTACAAAGGGAACTGTGCTCAAATATGCATGCATTTTGACACATATATTCTCAATCTGTGATTTTATATCCTTTTGTCATTCCTCCAATGTATTCATTTTTTTCTCCAGTGTATCCATTTTAATAGGCCTATTAATGTGTACCCCTTTGTTTTTCACTTATAATCAGTTAAATGAGCAGAAAATGCTGAGTATCAAAATATGACAACCTGAGTGTAGATGGTTATAAATCAAGTCTAAAGGGGTACTTACTTTTCAGGTATATGGATTTATGTTGATTTAGAGCAATATGCCTATGTATGCATTATCTACACACTTGTCACTTGGTACTTGATGCAAGCAGTATCTGCATAATGTGTTTGATGTGTAACAATGCAATTACTCTAATTCCTCAGTGTGCCTCTGGAATATCTGAACTGAAAACTACAGTGATACTACAATGATTGAAAAGTGAACTTCTCTCAAATCAAGCTCACCTTCTGCTGACTTATCCATGATTTCAGTCCCCGCCCCCATTTTTCTTTTTCTTCTTCGAATATAGAAGTTGTTTATTATTGGCCATTTCCATACCAATGACTTACAGTAACTTGATAGGATCACCCAGCAATGGTGATCACTGAAACAGTTTCAAGCCTATCTGTATTACTGTTACTTACCTACAACAATAGTTGGATATGTTTACAGATAGTGATAGATCCTAGTGAGAAATTGCAATCTCCATTTGCAACGAAGGTTTGTTTCTTTTTAAATGTTTCCAATTTAGCCTAAAGTCCTGAGATTTCCAGAGAGTGACCACTCTAAATATTGGAGAACTGTCCGTGCCTCAATTTTTCATTTCTACTTCTGCCTTATTTAATATATAAACATCCCCCTGTATTATATTTTTTACATATAGAATGCACTACTGTTATTACCATAGAACCATCATCAAAGAACATAAACAAGATGAAATTGCTCAATTTGTAAGGTTTTTGTTGTTGTTGTTGTTAATGCTGCTTAATAAATTTTTATATCAGTTAGATCTACTCATATTTTTCTAGACTACAAGTTCTGCTCGAGGCTTCTATGTGCACATTCTCAGTCACAAGTTAGTATCACAATTGTTCAAAGGGACATTGTATCTAGTGTGCTCTTTTTGGATGAACAGTAGTCTAATCTGTCACCCTGTTCTATCCTTAGATATATACAGGATTATGGTTCAAAATCAGAGATACATAATTTGGACTTTCTTAAATATGTATCTCTCTGGTTCCAGGTGGCATCTTTTTTGTTTGTTTGTTTGTTTTGTATGCAGTGATCCCAAAGTAATTGTAAAAATATCAAGAAAAGCTACTGGTGTGACTTAGACAGTTCCCCAGGTCAATTTATTATTCTAGCTCAAGCAACAACTGAAGCCAGCTTTTCTTATACTATATAATAGAGTTAATGAAGATTGACTGCAGAATACTTATAACCCTCATTCATATTTAGCACAGATATATGATTCTTTCCCCCTTAAGGTGTGGCATTTTTATTTTTAGACTTCAGAATCAAGCTTGGAACAAGTAGCTAAACCATAAACTACAAACTATAAAAGCAATTTTTTTTTTTTTGGAGGGAGCCAAGTTACATTTTACTAATGTTTTTTCCCCCCTTTCATTCATGGTATTTATTGTGCCACTAAGTTGAAAATGTATAGACTAAATTTAAATTCAAGTTTGGCCAAGTAACTTTTTTCTTTTCTTCTTTGCATTTATATGCTAGTTAAACCTCACCGTATACAGAGATTTAGTGGAGACAATGCTTTGACTTGGACAGAAGCCACAGCTAAAATGTGATGCCAGAAAAAGAGCAAAATTTACCACCATTAATTGCACTGACAGAATAAACTGGGAAAGGAAAAATGAAAAAAGCATCCTTCCTGTCGCACCCAGCTTGCCAGTATATTGCTGGCAGGGCTTTCTGAACATCAGAATTTCCAGTGGTAGAAGTTCTAAGTGAAGATTACCCTCTCAGATAGGGTAATTTACAATTTAATAACCAACTAGTACCATTCACTAACTAGAAACAAAAACTTCTGGCTGTATTTATTCTTTTATACCAACATAGAGCCAAGATAGCACCTAAGAAGAGAGGAGGAAAACTATTTTATGTATATCATCAGGGTACAAATACAGAAAGCCAATACAAGATGATCAAAACAAAGAAAAATCTCTTTGCTGCTACCTAAGGGTAGGTCAGATTTTTGCTAACTGAATTTGGTAGACCTAAAGACATGACTTTATTTTCATCCCATTAGTCATCAGGCAATGAATGACACCATTGACAGTTTCTGAAATTCTTCCTAAAGGTCTTTACCTTGAACTAGCTTCTACTACTCAAGATAATCCAATTCTCCATGAGCAGGAGGCCAGGAAAAGGGTAGAGGTTTGAAAAGGGAATTCCACTTGACAGCTGATGCCTCAGAAGCAGGGATGAAATGCTTCCAGTTCGGACCAGATCGCCCGATCGGGTAGCGATGGTGGCAGGTGGTTCGGAGAACCGGTAGCAAAAATCCCTGTGCCCCCTTCCATGCCCAGCTGAGCCGCGCAATCATCAGAGACTTTTTTTTTACTTTTAAAAGCATTTTTTCTACAACCTCTTTGGTGGAAAATATGCTTTTAAAAGTAAAAAAAAAGCCTCTGATGATCGTGTGGCTCAGGTGGGATCGTCAGAGGCTTTTAAAAGCATTTTAACCTCTGCCGAAGAGGTTGTAGGAAAAAAAAGCCTTTAAAAGCCTCTAATGATCCCAGCTGAGATGCTTGATCGTCAGAGGCTTCTAAAAGCATTTTTTTCTGCAATCTCTTAAGGTTGTAGAAAAAATGCTTTTAAAAGTAAAAAAAAAAGTTGGCCACACCCACCCAGTCACATTACCCCTCCCCCACCAAGCCACACACACAGAACCAGTAGTAACAAATTTTAGATTTCACCCCCGCTCAGAAGTGAAGATCTCTCAAACAAAGCCGCCCAGAGTCCCTTGAGAGTTGGGCAGCATAGAAATGCAACTAAATAAATAAATAAATAAATAAATAAATAAATAAAATCTGGATCATGGAATAGAGGTTTTCCTTCCATGTTATAATACAAAGTTGCTAGGTTACATTTGACTTGGTGGGCCAAAGTATTCTACAAACAATCTATTGACCTAATATCATTCATGTGTCAGCTCTGTATATAGCACATTGGAGTCGATTTCCAAAAAAGAGCTTTGGAACACTTGAGAATACAAATGGAGTATCTCTCTACAAGCTGAGTCTTTTCCCAGCTGCCTTTCACTGCCACATAATCTGAAGAAAAGGCATGACTGCTTTAAGGTGTCCAGGAGATAATTGCAGTCCTATTATTTATTGTGGTTTAATAAAGTTAAGATAAAATATTCAGTCCAGTTTTTTGTAACAACATCGCCAAAAAGGCATTAAGAGTTGTAAACCTAATCTTGCATAGCTTATTCTCCGGTACTATCACACTACTAACCAGAGCATACAAAACATTTGCTAGACCAATTCTTGAATACAGCTCATCTGTCTGGAACCCGCACTGCATATCGGACATTAATACAATTGAACGTGTCCAGAAATATTTCACAAGAAGAGTCCTCCACACCTTTGCTTGCAACAAAATACCTTATGCCACCAGACTTGACATTCTGGGCTTAGAAAACTTAGAACTACGCTGCCTTTGGTATGACCAAAGCGTAGTTCATAAAATTATCTGCTACAATGTCCTACCTGTCAATGACTACTTCAGCTTCGACCACAACAATACACAAGCACTCAATAGATACAAACTTAAGGTAAACCGCACAAAACCTGCAGAAAATATGACTTCAGCAACATAGTGGTCAATATCTAGAATGCACTACCTGACTCTGTGGTTTCATCCCAAAACCCCCAAAATTTTAACCTAAGACAGTCTACAGTTGACCTCACCCCATTCCTAAGCAGTCTGTAAGGGCCGTGCATAAGAGCACTAGCGTGCCTACCATCCCTGTCCTAATGTTTCTTCTATTTTATGTATCCTATCCTATCCTATCCTATCCTATCCTATCCTATCCTATCCTATCCTATCCTATCCTATCCTATCCTATTTATTTATTTATTGGTTTGATTTATATGCCCCCCTTCTCCAGAGACTCAAGGCGGCTTAAAATGCATTAAGCAATAGCCTTCATACTTTTGTATATACCTGCTTAGTAGGGCTTTCGCCCCCCCTCCAAGTGGTGTTCTTTTTATACAAAGTCAGCTTATTGCCCCCACAATCCGGGTCCTCATTTTACCTACCTCGGAAGGATGGAAGGCTGAGTCAACCTTGAGCCTGGTGAGATTTGAATTTGCAGTAATTGCAGGCAGCTGGCAGCTAAGTGCTACTTAACAGCACTTTAGTCCACTGCGCCACCAAGGCTCCTAAGCTTATACTTATTACCAATCCATGCTTATACTTATTACCAAATATGTTCTTGATAAAAATAAATAAATAAATAAATAAAATAAAAATATATTTAACTTAGTCTTGGTATATTGTAAGTAATAATTTTTCACTGTGGCTTTAGGGCGCAAGAGGGACAATATAATAATTTGTAAATTCAGCTCTGAGTAAAATTGTGGTAATGCTGAAAAGCTGGCATGTAAGAGAATTAGAAGTTATTCATCACTGCAATATTCTTTAGAACAGGATGAAATGATAGTCTGACTTCTATAGCAGAAAGTGATTTTTGGATGACCAAAAGTTAGCAGCTGCTTTTTAAGAGCTACACACTAAAAATATAAAATACCCAGAATACATGTTCAAAATGATGGGACTTTTTTTTAACAAAATCATTTTCGCTTTCTCTTGCAAGGAGATTTGGGCAACAATTTACAGCTCACTAACTCAGCAGTGATTCTATTAACTTTAATAGACTTGCTTTGGAGTAAAAAAAAAAAAAAAAAGCACACCAGCCTCTTTAAATTCCTGAAACACTTGTCAGTCGGTAGAGCTTCAGTATTTGCTGGCTAAAACTGTGGATTTCAAATAACTTGATCAATAATAATGAGATTTTGAACAGAGCTACTGTATCATTCTTGATAAAAAAAGAAAGAAAGAAAGCTTTACCTATCAAAGCGATAAATGTCTTGGCAGTTCTGTCAATAGAGAGAATCAATCAGTTCTAATAATTTAAAAGCCCTATACTGAGCAAGCACTTAGATATATCTAAAGAGCTTCATGAATCAAACCTATAGAGTAGTGATGTTGCTTGATAATTATGACCACAACGGCCCAAGGGCCTTATGCTTCTGAAAAATGATAAGGCTGTAGAAAGATAATAGGGTTTCTTCCTGCAATTCTTTTCGGAAAATTGAAGGTGAGGAATCACTGCCACATTGGAGATTCATTCCATGGTCATTTTGGCCAGAAAGGCCATTTTTACATTGTTTGAAAAATCAAAATGCTAGAGATGAAGTCGTGGATGCTTAACTGCAGTTGTAGACATTTGTGGGCTTTACAATGAGGAATTATATTACTCCACTTTGAATGGAACTATCATATCACATAGACTTCTGCATTAGCCTGTCCTGTAGATAAGTCAACCCTCAAATTTTTAACCAAAATTCCAAGAAAAAGCTGCCCCTCAAAAATTAGTGTGCTTTAATTTTCACAATTAGTTATCGGTGGCACACTTTTCATGGCATTTTCATTAAAAATTTGAGGTTTGGTTTATCAGTGGATAAACATATACATGCAACACATATGTGTATGTATTTAAAAAATGTGCAGGTAATTTAAATGTGCAGGTAGCCTTGGTAGTACAGTGGTCTAAGGCACCCTGTTATTAAGCTGGTTATTAAGACCAGCTGCCTGCAATTCCTGGCTCAAGGTTGACTCAGCCTTCCATCCTTTCTAAGGTAGGTAAATTGAGGACCCAGTTGTGGGGGCAATAAGCTGACTTTGTATAAATATACAAAAGGATGAAGGCTATTGCTGAGCACATTGTAAGCCACCCTCAATCTCTGGAGAAGGGCGGCATATAAATCAAATTAAAAAAAAATGTGCAGCTGAGGGAAATGTAAATGTCTCCCATATACTGTATACTTGTGGATAACTCCATTCAAGATAAGCTGAACCCAATTTTTGGTGTATATTTTAGCACCTAAAACTTTTTGATTATGTACAGTAAATAGAATAATTTTCCAACTAACCTCCTGAGCTAGAATAGTAGAGAATAGTATAGCAAGCATGTAAGTGTACTGTCATGTACACTTCATTGTATGCTTAGGTTAAAAATTCAAGTGTTTCTGCATATTATCATCTTCTGTTTACCTGACTTGTATTATAAGCAATACAATAGGAAGTAATAGGAATGGAAAATAAGAATTGATGAAGGTGGTACTTCACCAGTCTATCCATTCTAACATTAAATCATCTTTCCCAATAGAATGTGTTGACATAATACTGCTTTATACCTGTACTTTTTGTTCTTTGGAGTTTCATTCTGTCCCAGCAGAGAAACACAGTCAACCGTCAAATATGCATGTGTTCCTTTGGATAATCGTTTTGGCTATCACTTGTTCATCTTTTATATTTAGTATGCTAACAATACAGTATTTCCCAATTCCTGAAATTCAATCATTTTGTTAATGCAATGATGTGGCAACAGAGCATATCAGGAACTGGCTTTATTAGTCCCTTCAATATGAAATTTGTTAAAGTCTAAACTTCTTGAACAACATGCAACAATACCGTATCCTTGTAAACAAATTTACAAGGATATGGTTTGGTGCAGTTGACTGAGTTTGATCAGCGTTACTTTAGCATGTGTTTTCACCCCTAACAACTGGGATGAGTAACACTTTATGAAAAAGCACAAGCCAAGATATAAAATGATTCACTGCAATTTATACTGTAAAAAAAGATTGTCAAACATACAAAAGTACTTGTTAAAACAATTAAAGTAATTTAGGGTGTCAAATTGAAGAGGTCTGTTGATACACATTCTAAGAACAGGGAGAGTGGATCCCAAATGAATTCTTACTGAGTATATTCTTATGTCTGGGAGTGACACAGGAGGAGGTTACCAGATATGTTAACACACATACTTTTACAAGTGAGGTCGGCATTGAAGGAGCCTCTCATAAAAATCCTAATATTCATTAGGATGTATAGTGTATACAGTAGATGTTTCTCAAACAGCAAAACAGAATCATAAAATGGTAACCACTTTGTCACTTGCCAATTGTTTCCAAAGGACCACTAATATTTTTCTAAAGTGTGAGCTGTAGATATAGCCTTAGTTTCAAAATTATGAGATACAGATGTTCCATTCAATCCATCTGTACAAGGTTACTCAAGTCACATGTAAACTCTATACAGAAATATTTTATGGATACAGGATGTCACAAAGTGACCTTGGAGTGGGATTCAACATTGTAAAGCCAAAATGTGCAGGTAACACATTAATCAAACTTTAATTGAATTTTTCTCAGGGCTTATTTTTAGTGCATTTTGATTACTATCTTTTTTTGCTGCAGTAAAAACATGTGAAGACAATCTCTCTCTCTCTCATCCTGTATCTCAAAGCATTCAGCACAATGCAAGCAGAAAGAAAACTGCTCCATAATAAAATGAAAAATAATTAAAACAGCAGTGGAGACTTGCCAAGGACTTTGCAGTTATTGGGTTGTTGTGTGGTGGTGGTGGTGTATGCACATGCATTTTAGTCCAATTGTGGCCAGCACAATCTTTCCTCTTGCAAAATATATTTCAGTCATTCTGAATTCTTTGCTGATATAATTAAGGATGCCATAATATTCTTATAATACTCACTTTTTCAGCCGATTAGATTTTGCCACATTTCACAATGCCATTTTTTTTTTCTTTTTAATTGTCTTATGCATTTGTTTGGTTATGTGCTATCTTGGCAAGGCTTTTCATAAAATGGGTGCTAGAACTCTGACTATTATAAATATTAGAGTGTGAATTCTTCCCCTAAATTAAGTATTATTGTCTGTTTCAAAGACTTTTATCTGGATGCTCTTTTAGGGAATTTTGCAGCTCATTGATTCTTGATTGTAAAACTGCCTGCCTGTATCTCATACACAGTGCATGTGTCTTAGTATAGGTCTTAACGTAATGTAAACCAGCCACTATATTTAAAATTTAAAAACTGCAATTTGTCACTTAGTAACTGTGGACACATTATACAAAGCTCTAGCTCTGAGAGAAGTCTATAATTCTGGGAAAGATGGGAAGAAGAACAAAAAAACAAAAAAAAAACTGTAATTCATTGTAAAGTGGATGGATTCAATTACAAGGTTAGTGGGTACACCATTGGAAGGCTCAAAGGCCCAAACTGGAAACAGATTGTTCTGGGAAAATGATCTATGTAGGCCCTAAGTGTTGATACTGATTTAGTAGCACATAATTAATATTTTGCAAACCCAGTAAAAACCCTCTTGGATTATCCTTCCTTCCTAAACATTATGTGGAAATATCAATGTTGTTGGGTTTTGGGGTTTTTTTGTTTTTTGTTTTTGGCAATAATCTCACCCTCTTTGTAAATATGTATGCACAAGGGAGTAGGCCTTCTCTGCAGTAGCCTTCACCTTGTGGAATCTGCACTCTCCAAAAAGTATGTGTATCCTTCCTTCTTTCTGCATTTCCATAAATAAATTAAACCTGTTTTATTTCAGCATACTATCAGCTGACTGTTTAATGAAAAGAAGGACTAGGGGTGATGTGATAGCAGTGTTCCAATATCTAAAGGCTGTCACAAAGAAGAGGGGGTCCACCTATTCTCCAAAGCAGACAAAGGCAGAACAAGAAGCAATTGATGGAAACTAATCAAGGAGAGAACCAAGCTAGAAATAAGGGGAAATTTCCCAAGAGAACAATTAATCAATGGAATAGTTTGTCTTGTTTGTGGGTGCTCCATCACTGGAGGTTTTTAAGAAAAGATTGGACAACCATTTGTCTGAAATAGTGTAGGGTCTTCTTATTGAGCAAGGGGTTGGATTAGAAGACCTTCAAGGTACAACTCTGCTATTCTGTTATTTTGAGTGGGTCTCTTTCAGATTTTGCCTTGGCTTTTCATTTTAGGGTTGACTATTTCTGATCATGATTTGTACCTACTTGTAAATTATAATCAAGTTAAGTTTTCATTCTTTTGTTTGATGTTGTATGCTGCTCAGAGTCCTTTGGGATTGAGGAGAGTAATAAGCATTTTAAAAATATAAATTTGTGTGCTGATTCTTTGTGGATTTTTTTTTAAAAAAATATTTCCCCGTCTAGCCTACAAGCCTTGAGATCTCATTGTTTCAAATACTGGCCAGATATGACATTGCTTAGTTTTTTTCAAGATTAGTGTATTAAATGCATTCTCTCTCTCTCTCTCTCTCTCTCTCTCTCTCCCTCCCTCCCTCTCTCTCTCTCTCCCTCCCTCCCTCCCTCCCTCCCTCCCTCCCTCCCTCTCCCTCTCCCTCTCCCTCTCCCTCTCTCTCTCTCTCTCTTTCTCTCTCTCTCTCTGTGTCTGTGTGTCTCTCTGTGTGTGATCTCCATGTTGGTTTTGGATCATATTGCCCTGCACATACAGTATCTGAGAGTTTTTCACCAGTTTTTCTCAGGGCATGGATCCTATTTTGTATTTATATTCATTTTGGCCAGATCTTTGGTTCTGCAGGTGCAATGGAATGTAATGAGGAGGTGGATTCTCAGGATGGAGGGGATGTATTCCAGAGGAGTAATAGATATCTCAATCCAGCTATCATGTATGAGAGGAAGAGGATGAAGACAGCTCCTCCCTAATACTTCACAGAGTACTTCTACACAACAAAATTAAGAAATTAATTAATTTCTGTAAAGAAATTAATCTAAATACAATCATGCTTTTTTTTTTTAAAAAAAAAATGAAGATAATCCTGTTTTCATTTTTCAGTGTAATTAAGGGTGGTTTCCCCAGTGCAAATTTGTAATGCATTGTAGAGAACATATGGGAAACATATAAAGAAAAAGATGATGAATTGGAATAGTGTCAATAATAACATGGGGAAGAACCAAAACTAGATGATATAGCAAAAGCAATAGCACTTAGACTCATATACCACTTCAGATTGTTTTACAGCCCTGTCTAAGCGGTTTACAGAGTCAGCATATTGCCCCCAACAATCTGAATCCTCATTTTATCAACCTCGGAAGGATGGAAGGCTGAGTCAACCTTGAGCCAGTGAAGATCGTACTCCTGGCAGTATCCTGCAATACTGCATTCTAACCACTGCACCACCACGGTTGACTGATTTATTCAAGAACATTTATTAAGATCCAGTGAGTTCAATGGAACTGTCTCTGAATTAATTATTTTATTTATTTATTTGTTTGTTTGTTTTACAGAATTTATATGCCGCCCTTCTCCCAAAGCACTCAGGGTGGCGAACACAGATTAAAAATATACAATAATAAAAACCCACTAAAACCAGATTAAAATAGTAAATAATAAAAACCCAAGGATCAGAATCAGCCCATTCATTAGAATAGCCAAGTTTTCAGGCCTCGACGGAAGGAGTGGAGATCAGGGGCTGTCCGGAGCTGGGTGGGTAGTTCGTTCCAGAGGGTAGGGGTGCCCACGGAAAATGCCATACCCCTGGTTTCTTTACCACTCTCAGCTTTAGATATGAAGCAGGCAAACATTTAGTGCTTAGTAAATCTAAATTACTAAGTAGTAATTTAGATTTGCTACTAAATCTAGTACAAGTATCCTCAAGCTATAAGTATTCATTTAGCAATTGTTTGACATTAGAACAACACTGAAAAAAAGTGACTTATGGATGCTTTTCATACTTACAACCTTTACAGTATCCCCATAGTCTCAGGATCAAAATTCAGAGGCTTGGTAACTGGCATGTACTGATAACTGTTGTATTGCATTCATTCTGGTGGGCTTCTCATGAGGGTTCCAGTTTAGAAAAAACACAAGGACAGGTGTTTTCTCAGGATGAGAGAGCAGCGAACAAAAGGCTACCATCTCTTTTATTAGTTATCCAAATACAGCGTCATCAGAAGGCGTTATTATGTCTACACATCTCATATTACATACAAGAGATAGGAAAACATCCATATATTCTCCATATAGGTTTCACATTCCTACCAATTACAGTGAATCACGTGAATTCTAGGAAAGCGATACTAAAGATGCAAAAACAAAACTTAACTCTGGCTATTTGGTGCCAGTTACTACCAGGCGAGAGGCCCATCTCCTCGTCTCCCCGCTATCAGAGATTACCTCAGCCCTCAGGAATGTAGCAGAAGGAGATATCTCTGGCTTTGCTAATACAGTCTACGTTATGAACAAAGAGAGAACGAATAGGGCCCTTCAGAGAGTATCCATATGAACCCGCTTTTTCCACTCAGATTATTTCGGTGCTAAGCTCCATACACGTGTCCAACCAGTTAAACTGGTCTATACATGTACTATGGCCACCACATTCCCACATTTCCTCTGTTTTTGTTTTTTGCAACAGGGTTCAGCTGTGTTGTTATTATGATGTTCTCTTTATGTCTGGGAAACATGTCTATCATCATAGCAAACAAAGCAGGAATATATTGAATACTACAACATACAGAAATAAGCAAAGCAATAATCATGAGTACAGTATACAATATGTTCTTCAGCCATCTGGTTTCTGCAAATGTTTTTAGCTCACCCATCCTTTTATTATGGTGAACAAAGTTAGTGGAAAAGTGGCCAGGAGATGTCAAGAGAGGTAGGCCATCATGTTTCTGAGGTGTATTCCAGTTATACATTTCCACAAATTGCTCACACAAATTGTAAATCCATCCGGTTTCAGGCACCCAAGAAAACCACATGTCAGGAGTTTGTAACCACTGAGTTATCTTGGAAGCCCTATTTTGCAAGTCCTGAGCACCTTCTCTGACCACACCTGATTTGTTCCTCCAGTTCCAGAAGGGCTTTGGTTTCACTTATCAGGACGTCCTTCCTATTGGAGGGAATAAAACCTTTGCACATTTGCAGAAGGGAGGGGAGACATAGGATACAGCAACAAAGCAAAACAAGCAGTACAATTATAGATACAATAGTTGGCATAATTGATTTCAACCAAGAACCATCCGGGAGCCATGACCAAAGAGCAGCCCAGATGTCAATGGCGCCAGATCCATTGGATGATAAGGGATTGTTTTTTGATCAAGTTTTCCATATGTTCTATGGTGTGAGTGATGTTATACTGATAGGTACAACAATGTGAGTGTATGAGGGCACAATCGCCTCCTTTAACTACTAGCATAATATCTAAGGCTTATCGGTTTTGTAAGACCACCTCCCTGATTTCAACCAGTTCTTTGTTCATCAGCTTCAGCACCTTGATAGTCTCATTGAACATATGTACTGTCCAGTTATTTAATAAATGAAGATCCCGATAGTTCATTGCCACCCGAGATTGGGCAAGATGTCTCTGGATATCTGAGTTTTTAATGAGCCACCTAATGTCAGTGGTGGGTGTGGTTTGTGAAATAGGAGTAGTGGACTTTGTCCGATTAGCAGCTATTTGCCCATCATGATTGAATGTAGAGGCTGCTGACATGAAGGATCATGAAATGTAGGGGCAATAGATGCAAGATTGTGACTTAATTCCAGAATCTGTGATATATAGTCTCCTTTATGCAATTGTTACAGAGGCCCATTGTCCTTATCCACTCCCCCCTCAGCTGGAAATGTCAATATGGGAAACCTTAGGTGGTGGAGTAGACTTAGGTAGAAAGTAAGGACCTTGTGCATAGACAATGCGTTTTTGGTGGGAGCGTACTTGACTTGAAGTGTATGTATGTGGGGATTTGATGTTCCTTGCATGGTCAATTGAGAGTCCCAAGGCTAACAATATCCAAAGCCATAAACAAATCATG
This sequence comes from Arizona elegans, assembly GCA_022577455.1. Taxonomy (NCBI): domain Eukaryota; kingdom Metazoa; phylum Chordata; class Lepidosauria; order Squamata; family Colubridae; genus Arizona; species Arizona elegans. Next base: position 111,029,582 of record JAKOOJ010000002.1, on the reverse strand, counting down.
ATCAACTATGGTGTGAAAGTCACTACGTCAGGGAGAGGGTCAGTGGTGCGTGTGGGTTGGGATATAGCAGTAGCAAGAAAAATCCTAGGTCTACCACAAAAACGCTCCTTATATGCGTAAAACAAAATTACTAGCAAAATTAAAAAAACAAGTGTCCACAAAACCCATTCCCAAATTTCTACTAACATCAGTATGTGTAAGAAAATGCTATATTAAAGCTAATAAAATATATATGTACAATATGAAGGTATTTTTCTCCTGATGAATCTTCCGCTGTGCGCAGGGGACTAGCTTCCGGTGTAGTCCTGCAAAGCTGATGATCACCACCGTGCGTTAAGAGTCTGTTGCCGTCTCAGCACCAAGGGTTTCTCCTTCTTTTTGTAGTAAATGGAATGGTCTTACGTGTCTTCTGGGGATCCAAATGATGCGATCATTGTCCTGGACAGCAGAATATCCATGGCCCCAGGTAATAAGGTCAGCAGGTCCTCTCCATGCAGGATCAGGTAGTTGGTGGAAATAGACCTTCGGTTTTAGGGTAGCTGATGGATAAGCAGAAAAATGATGGGTCGCAGCCGATGTGGGAGGCTGTCCAGTCAGGTTAAGGAAGTTCAAAGTATATAAACAAAGATTGAGTTTGTTTTGCATGGCTGGGAGGCCGAGGCATTTTTCCTCTTTCAATTTTATAAGCCAAATTTGTATGTGATGGACCACTTCTTACAAAAGTCTGCAAAGGCAGTACTGGTGTAGCAGATCCATTGTCAGTTTTAATTTCAATTGGGCATCCCATCGATGCAGAAGTCCGAATACAATGATTTATTACATGTTTGGTTGCTTCTCCCTTTTTTGGGGATGCTTTAATAAATCCTGAATAAGTATCCGAGGAAACATGCAAATATTTCCATGGGGCAAAGGATAGGTATTGAGTCACATCCATTTGCCAGATTTCACAAGCTTTGAGTCCTCTAGGTTTTACACCCATAGGGATAGAATGAGCTTGTTGACTACAGGTAGGACATTGTTGTATGATGGCAGTCGCTTCGGCTGCCATGAGACCAAATTGTTTCGCTAATGCTTTTTATTTTGATGAAAATAGGCATGACTGTCCCATGGTGTGATGGAAGATATAACCATGAGCGCAGTTGCAGCTTTGTCATTTCACTCTTCCAATCTCTGTCTCTGCTACCCACAATATCTATAACCTTCCAATAAACAAATCTCCTTATAACACTAAACATTCAAGTCCTTCTCCCACTGCCATTCTGATTTCCAGCCCAAGTCTGTGCAAACCAACTTTCTCTTAAACAATTCAACTCCTTCTCTGCACCAATATCTGATCGTCCTTTTAAATCTCCTTGTAAACAAGCATACTTCCAAAAGTCAACTTTCTGCTTTCCTTCACTAACTCTCTCTTACATTCCCTGTAACACTGGGTTCTTTGCATACCAGTCTTCATACAAAATAGCATAATTATCTATTCACAGCCTACAATATCCAATCAATCCTAAAAATTTCCTCAACTCTTCAGGTGTTATCTTCTTTCATTAATTAAATGTCCTAAGTATTTTATCTCTCTGTCTACATATTGTAATTTCTAACTCATCTCTGTGATAATTCCTAAAAAGGCAGCAGTTTATGCTGCTGACAAACAAACAAACAAATAAACAACAGACAAACAAAGAACAAACGTGCCATATGCAAAATGCACTCAGACATAAAAACATAAAACTAAGAAAAACAGCTTCAAAATAAACAAACAATCTAAATGAGGTATTTTGAGTCAATACTCTGAAATAGAATTGGGTATGAAAGTATTTGAAACGTCAAAAATTTTCAGAAGGAAAAAGAAGGTATTACATTCTGAGCCAAGACAGTGCTCTGCAAAGGCAGGTATCAGATATCACCCTTTCACCCCGCCTTTCTCTGGCTGGTTCTCTGAGAGAAAAAAAATGGTTAAAAGAACAAAGAAACCATAGCCGCCCCCCCCCTTCGTGCCTCTCATCTCCCAGGAAAAAAGGAGGGGGTGAGAGAAAAAAAAAGGTGCTTATACAGAAAATTACATTTCATGCAATCCAATACACACCCATTCACATCTGTACTGCAATCAGACCTTTTGTATAATACGTCCTTCATGCAAATCAGTCATTCAAATTATTTCAATGAACTAGTTTATCCCCAAAACCGTGGAAACACAGGCAGGAGTCATAATCACAAAAGGTGACATTTGGGCCCATAACCGCTGCCCGGCTCCCCACAGTTTCAAGTTCAAGACCAGTCAATTTTTGCTGGCCAGCCAAGCATATCAATTCCACACACTATCATTATAGATGTACATCAACAAAATATTTTAACAGAAATCACTTCAAATTGTTTCAGCCTGTCAAACATACTGAGAGTCAGAGATCATATTAAAAGGTTGTTGAGAAAAAGTGTGAAAGCTAAGATAGTCGCAGACAATTAGTGTAAGATTCTTTCCAGATGTCGTCATGAGTATCCTTGTAAGCAATGGCTCCTCTGGAGAAAGTCATTAAGCAAGTAAACCTAGGATCTTTAGGCAAATGATATGAAATACAGCCTACATAGTCAGTTAGAGCACACTGAAGACATGAATTATTCTGAAGATAAAAGTGAAAGTCAGATTTTGAGATAGAAAGAATAATATTTATTAGATCAGTTCCGTTTCTTCGACAGTCTGGCGTACGCCCCAAGGTTATAATTTCAGCAATAGCTTAAATAAAGGGTAAAACATTTTTAGATGGTAATGAGACAAATAAAGCAATGTACTTTTTGCTGTCCTAAAACAGAATTAAATCTCCTGGCTTTTTCTTTTAGTCAATAACTCAAATAATGGGCTAAGTAAATGCATAGGTAAAGAAAAATATGAGCAGTCCCAATTAATAGTACCCAGTAATTGTTGCAAATTTAACTTTGGGTAACTTTAAACAAGGAAAAGCCTGGAGTAGAAAAAGATTGCAATAGTTTATGTCCTACATACAGATAAGGAGCGTACAGCTGTATTTTTTCTGGGGCAATGTGCAATTCATATACACATAAATCATTTTGTATTTTCAAAAAGCCAATTAGCTTGTATTTTTTGCGCTCCATTTAAAATGTCTTAATACTTTTCCTTATGGTTTGCTGCCTGATGATAAAGCAGTGCTAACAAATTAGTTTTATACGATGTTCCTATATCCTGACACACCAGAAGAAACCTGCAAAATTGCAGCTGGTAGACACACAGGAAGCATTTCAGCAATTTATTCTATATTCCATCCCCCTTTTTTGTCTAACTGTTTCTTTAAATTCTGCTTAGTGGGGGTGTAACTGACTCCTTCAGAATGAGCTGATGTTTAATTTCATGCCGTGCGTCTGCGTGGGTGATTTAACGCGAGAGCGCAACTTGTAGTCTCTCAACAAAGTCTGAAAAGGAACTATTAACAGTGTCTTGAAGGCTTTTTTTTTTTAATGTATCATTAAACACTCTACGACTAATCTCCAGAGTGTAAAAATTTTTTCAGGGCTGGGGAGGTTCGTGGAGGCATGTTCCCATCTGCTTCCACATATTCACTTTTAAAGAGCCCTTTTCCGGTTGCCAAAAGTATTTTAGAAGGTAGATCAAATTCTTTTTTATCACGGGCAGGACTTTCCCGTTATCTTTTTAAAACAATAATATTAGTCTTGGATATCTCACCAAGCTCTTCAGATACTGCGTCTGCTGCTTGGAAAGACCTCCCCCCCATACTCACGAAAGATTGTCGCCGTGTTTCACGTGAAATCGTGGTGCACAGCCTCTTCCAGGCGGTGAGAACAGGGGTTCCAAGAGACGTATAGCCTCAAGGGTTATCATGTCAGGGTACTTAGCAATTCTGTCCCCATACTCATGATTTATGGGAGGGTGCTTCGTCCGCAGACGACCGGCCCTGGTCTTCCAGCCGAATGAGTATGAGGATGCCAAGAGACATATAGCCACGAGGGTTATCACGTCGGGGTCACCAGATGTTGCATTCATTCTGGTGGGCTTCTCATGAGGGTTCCAGTTTAGAAAAAAACACAAGGACAGGTGTTTTCTCAGGATGAGAGAGCAGCAAACAAAAGGCTACCATCTCTTTTATTAGTTATCCAAATACAGCGTCATCAGAAGGCGTTATTATGGCTACACATCTCATATTAAATACAAGAGATAGGAAAACATCCATATATTCTCCATATAGGTTTCACATTCCTACCAATTACAGTGAATCACGTGAATTCTAGGAAAGCGATACTAAAGGTGCAAAAACAAAACTTAACTCTGGCTATTTGGTGCCAGTTACTACCAGGTGAGAGGCCCATCTCCTCGTCTCCCCGCTATCAGAGATTACCTCAGCCCTCAGGAATGTAGCAGAAGGAGATATCTCTGGCTTTGCTAATACAGTCTATGTTATGAACAAAGAGAGAATGAATAGGGCTCTTCAGAGAGTATCCATATGAACCCGCTTTTTCCACTCAGATTATTTCGGTGCTAAACTCCATACACGTGTCCAACCAGTTAAACTGGTCTATACATGTACTATGGCCACCACATTCCCACACTGTTGCAGTGTCCTGAGATCACGTGATCGATCACCTTTGGTGACCAGCAAAGTCAATAAGGAATCCAGATTTACTTAACAACCATGCTACTAGCTTAACAACTGCAGTGATTGTGGCAAGAAAGGTCATACAATGCGGCAAAACTCAGTTAAGAACTGCCTTGCTCAGCAATGGAAATGTTGAACTCAATTTTGGTTGTAAGAGTAAGACTATCTTTACTTGCCTCAATATTAAAAGTATTTTGAAGATAATACCTTCCCCTCCTTTCATTCCTTTCTTTTTCCTTAAATAGCATACTAATCTGTTCAAGAAAAATATTCAGTCTAATTTTGGGGCCATCATTCATGGAGGTGTCCCATGCACAAAAACTAAATTAGAACATTGAATAGAGAGAGAGAGAGATCTTTTGTTGCTGTTGTTTAATGTTTTAAATAATCAAATATGTCAGTTGCAAATCTTCCATTTCTAAGTGCAGCATGATAATTACAGTCCATTATGAAAATTTAGTAGTCCATTAATTTTGCTTTTTTTTCATAACATTGCTAGCAATTCTGGATACAAAGAAGACATGGCACTATCAAATCACCTCGATTTGGAAAAAAAAATAGATTTATTTATTTATTTATTTATTTATTTATTTATTTATTTATTTATTTATTTATTTGTTCGATTTATATGCCGCCCTTATCCGGAGACTCAGGGCGGCTTACAATGCATTAAGCAATAGCCTTCATACTTTTGTCTATACCTGCTTAGTAGGGCTTTCACCCCAACCCCAGCGGTGTTCTTTTTATACAAAGTCAGCTTATTGCCCCCACAAACCGGGTCCTCATTTTACCTACCTCGAAAGGATGGAAGGCTGAGCCAACCTTGAGCCTGGTGAGATTTGAACTTGCAGTAATTGCAGGCAGCTGGTGTTACTTAACAGTGCTTTAATCTGCTGCGCCACCAAGGCGCAGCAGACTACCTAGGAAATTTCAGCGATCATTGTGCAATCCATTAAGAAGATAATGTAAAGAGGGAAGAGGAACAATGAATATTTGTATACAGATTTTATGTCCATCTGATTAGCATAAACTTTATACAATTAATATAAGAGTTTACTATTTCCTCATTATACCATCATTAACTTTTAATTAACAATATAGTATAAAAAGATGCATATAAAAGCTACACATAAACTAAACATCTAGAAATGTTCTTTAGAATACTCAGTCTCTTCTAAACAGTCTAAGACTATGCATGTGTACATAGAAATAAAGCTATGTGAATTCAGTGGAACTAACTACAGGAAGTCCTCGACTTACAACGGTTCACTTAGTGACTGTTCAAAGTTACATTGGCACTGAAAAAAGTGACTTATGACCATTTTCACACTTGTGACTGCTGCAGCGTTCCTATGGTCCCATGATTGACATTCAGATGCTTGACAACTGACTCACATTTATGACGATTGCAAGGTCCCATGGTCATGGGATCCCCTTTTGTGACCCAAAGTCAATGGGGAAACCATATTCACTTAACAACCATATTACTAACTTAACAATTGCAGTGGTTCACTTAACGGATGTGGGGGGAAAAGAGTCGTAAAATGGGGCAAAACTCACTTAACAAATTTCTCACTTAGCAACATAAATTTTGGGCTCAATAGTGGTCACAAGTTGAGGTTTACCAATATAACACTCCAGTTTTTGCTAAATTACAGCTTCCAACATTCTCTACCATTGGTTATCTCTCCTAGAGATGCTGGGAAATATACAGAAGTCCTAGCCTATTTTTCTAGGGAATATTCTTAGGAATACAATCCTAAAGAAAATTCAACATGTGCTATCAGGTTTCTTCTATTTTTTAAAAAAATATGCAGTTGTGACAGCTGTTCTAAGAATACATATGTTAAAATCTATAAGTAGACGACTATAAGATTATTCCATGAATTAATCAGTCAAATTGAGTTTGTTCCTAGGGGAGGAAGACATTAGGCTTGTGTGGAAGCAATGTGTTTTTTCTTCTCCATTGAGGCAAAAAAAGGGGATAAATTTACCTCAACGAAGCACTTCGTGTGTCCTCATAAATTACTTGTAGTATCTTGCCTCTTCCTTATAGAATGCTCCAGAAGCCTCTTCTGATTTTTGTAAGTACCATAGAAAGCTGCAGGGGTTTTCGAAGGGTTAGTGAAGGTTGCAGAAGAAAGTGCCAGAAGAAGTTTTTATGTACCAAAAGAGGCATTGTAAGAGATAAGGAAACAAGTAGTGTACTACAATACAGGAAGAGGGGTAATTTAAAACCTCCCTGACAGATCCAGAGGGTATTCCACTGATTTCCAGTAAAAGATAATCAATCCATCAATTACACTAAACTTCCCCACGTCCTTAGGCTGTCTAGATGTGGAGTTCTTAACCTACTGTCAAGACTTCGACCTTCAGTCCAGCTTTAGGAATGCAGAATGGAAGCTTTTAACACAGAAGTATAAAGCTTAGCCAAATCTGTGACCACCTAAAAATAGAAGAGGTACTGATGTAACCATGCAGTTTTGCTGATGGGAGAATTGATACTGGCTGATCTAAAAAAAAATCAAAACAGAATGAATTTGTTACAAGGCATTAAATTGTAAGAAAGGATACAAGGGGGAAAAAAAACCCCAAGAGATCCCGTACATTTCAGGAGAACTTATCCTCTAGTGATGTTTAGAATTTCTACCTAAAATTAATTAATTAATTAATTAATTAATTAATTACGATTTACCTTTTCTATTCCAGGAAGAAAGGCAATAAGTTCTATGGTAGGGTATGTCGCCTATAATAAAATTCAATAGTATATGTCAGAATGATGTGTTAAGGACTATAATATCTGAGACTCGAATAAAGTAGCTTGAACCAGGGGTCTAATCCACTAACCTACAGTAACTCTCTGATTTTACAAGATAAGTCTTTTGCCTTTTGTAAATTGAACTGTTTAAAATTTTTTCTTAGGAATAAATGCTCTCAATAGGCATAGTTTGTCCATCAATTTTATCAGGAAATCTATTTGTAATCCATAATATATGAATGAAACTCCAGTAGAAGATCAGCCTGTCTTAAATAGGATTCCAATTTTAGGTCTGAGTTCAAAGAACTGTTGAGCAAGCTTTGATTTTCCTACATCACTTTTCTACAGTTTAAATACTGTTAGAAGAACAGTGCACACAAGGATATCACTGAAGTCTTGGGATATATTATTTAAACTCCACTGCTTTTAAATACGCAGACAATCCAATTTCACAACCTCCCCATGGGTGCAACTGATGTTTCTTTCAAGGATTCGCATCAGCAGAGGAGCAAATTACAGGGAAATAAAAAAGAAGAAGAGAGGATCGGACAAATAAACATAAGCACCCCACTTTGTTCCAAGTGTAATAAAACAAAACTATTTTACTATTGATTTGTGTATTGAATTGTGTATTCTATATTTTTTGTGTTGAGGTATACATGCTTCATGCAAATACAGAGATAGGTAGATAGAAGGATGGATATGAATGGAGATGGAGAAACCAGCTCACCTTGCCTTCTCATTCTCATACATAATAAAACAAATACTGTGTTTCCCCGGAAATACAACCTACCCCGAAAACAAGCCCTATCCCAATTTTCACACCTGCACCTAAACCCTACCCCAAAAATAAACCCTAGTTAAGCCCCACCTACCATCTGGTTGTACGAGGTGGGGCAAGGTACAGGCATAAAAATCAAGCTGGGTGGGGAGTAGAGCTGCCCCATGTGCCCTGCATCCATTTACCTTAGGACCCCCACATCCAGGCCTCCCATGCCCCGATACCTGTTGCACTGCTGCTGAACTTCTTCTGCAGATTCTTGTGGCAGCTCACAGCTGAATGCTATGTGGCAGATCGCACTGGTGTTGCTGCTCATGGCAAAATGCCGTGAGGCTTGTTGTGCTGGTGCTGCCACTTGTGGCAGGATGCCGCAAGGCTCATTGCACTGGTGCCACTGCTCATGCATGCAATGGCACAACACACCATGTGGCCTCCTGCCACAAGTGCAGCACCGACATAATGAGCCTCATGGCATCTGGCCACGAGCTGCTGCAGAAGAGGTCAGGCAGTGGCACAACAGGTGTCAGGGCATGGGAGGCATGGCTATGGTGGTCCTAAAGTAAGTGGGCAAGACATCCTACAAAAATAAAACCTGGTGCTTATTTTGAGACTGAAAATAAAATAAAACCAGGCCTTATTTTCGGGGAAACACAGTATTTCCTACTTTCCTCTTATTCCCTAAATAATATGTGGCTATTCTATATAGTATGCAAAACTTCCCTATTAAAAAATATATATTTACCATGTTGACCAACAGGAATACAGATAGCTGTTGATAGCTACTGTTGTCTGTATCAAAGCTGGGGAGTTCTTTCTCATATCTTTCTGTCTTTTGTAAACTGTTTAAAATATTTCTTAGGAATAAATGCAATATTTATGATCAATATGCAAAGTTTCCCTATCAGTTTTATTATAAAAACCATTTGAAACCCATAGTATCCAACATACTATAATACAGTGATGGCTAATCTTTTTGCCATCGCGTGCCAAAAGTGAGGGAGTGTGGGGGGGGGTCGCGCAGGTGCATGCCCACACCCATAATTCTATGTGCTCCACCCCCGTGCATGCACACATGACCCCCCCTGTGCTTCCCCCACTTTTGGCACATGATGGCACGGTGGGCCCAGTAGGCCCGGTTTTTGCTCATCCCAGGCTCCAGAGCCTCTCTAGGAGCCTGGGGAGAGCAAAAAATGGGCTTTCCCCACCACTGAAGCCCTCCAGAGGCAGGAAACAGACTATTTCCCTACTTCCGGGTGCACACTGGAGCTGAGCTCGCTTACCCACCGATATGGCTCCACATGCCACCTGTAGCACGTGTGCCATAGGTTTACCATCACGTCTATAATAGATTAACATCTTCTGTTCTGCCAAAAATATTTAATCCAAAATAAAATTATACACGTGTAGATTCAAGTTAGGAAACTCTTATCTATGGAGATTCTCAGTCATCCAGGTCGTGATTGTACCAAGTGGTTGTCCCAATGGTGCTTTTTCAAGAGACAACGGGACTTTCCTGTTTTTCTTTGAAGACATTTCGCTTCTCATCCAAGAAGCTTCTTCAGCTCTGACTGGATGATGGGGAATGGAAAGATTTATATTCCTTGCAGACATTTGCATTTGCAATGTTAAGAGGAAGTTAAAAGAAGATACATTAGAATGTATTCATTTTAGAAAAAAAATAGAAAAAAGGTTTAGAGGAAGAAGTTCTGTTAAGTGTTCTCCCTCCCCTGGTTTCAGCTTCTCTTTAAAATGTTCAAAATGGCCATAGGTCCACTGTATCCTTTTTAACTTTGAAAAAATCCTGTCCTTCTCGGAATATCTGTGGGTCAAATCTTGTATCTGCAATGCTATTTGCAATTCCATTTAAATAGTTTATAGGTTAAATTCAGAAAGGATTTGCAGAAGGGAGGGATACCCACCATGATATCCTCAATATGCAAAGTTTCCCTATCAGTTATACCAGAGAAACCATTTGAAACCCCTAGTATAAAATATACTGCAGGATCCAATCTGGGTAATTATCAGGATCAGACATTTTGTCTTCTGAGCTTTCGGACTCGTGCTGGAGCCCATTTTCAAGAACTAGAATAACATGCTATAATAGACTAGCCTCTTCAGTTCAGCCAAAAACATTTAATCCAAAATAAGATTACCGTATTTTTTGGAGTATTAGATGCACTTTTCCCCCTCCTAAAAGAGGCTGAAAATTTGGGTGCATCTTATACTCTGAATGTAACCCCGCGTGGTGCCCAAAATGGTTACCCAGAACAGCTGCTGCCTTCTCTTACCTCTTCTGTCCTTTGCCTGCTTTGTCACTGGAACTCCCTCAGAGGATCAGCTGGGCTTTTGAAGCTGTTTTTCAGCCCCAACTTAAGTGAAGTGATCGTTCGTGCTTTGCCTGCTTTTCTAATTGCTGTTCCCTCAACCAGCCCCAACCTCAAAACCAGCAAGCGAACGAATGTGCTGGGACTAGCCAGATAAATACCTGGTAAGCAGAATCCCCCCCCCTATTTTCCTCCCCAAAAACTAAGGTGCATCTTATACTCTGAAAAATACGGTAGATAAGTAGGCTGGCCATTGGCTATGGGGCTCCCTATTTCTCCCCCCACTCCTCGATACGTCGGAAGAAATTTATTTAAGTTTTTATTGACCCCAGTTTGCATGGTTTTAAGGAAGCAGATGTTGGTTCAAACAAAACACATTTGTGAGGATTGTGCAAATTGTCATTGATACTTGGAGCACCTCACAGAACCATAAAAAGATTTATTTTTATATCCTATCTTTACTGATTTATAGACAGAGTTTTAAATACTTGGCTGCCATGCATAATAACAGACAAGTAACAAAAGGAGATTGGAATTCATGCTCTGAAACCACAAAGGACACCCAGCATAACATCAAGATCAGAGCCTCTTGAGAACAACTGCAGCTAAGAAAACTTTGCTGCGGTCATGGAGATCTGAGTTAAAAAAAAATATTCACTAAGTAAAAAACAGATATCTTTCAGATGACCTAATAAATAGGTGAGAAGTGAGGTTAGAATCTCTGAGACCCAAAAACTGTGCAAGAAAAAAAAAATATACACTTGAATAAATTGCAGTGTCTGAGCAGATATAGAGACGCTCCAGACAAGGATATTATTACATCTGTGAATGTCAGGAACTTCTGCAAATATTCTGAGAGTTAGAATTGAGATATTTTGTTTCATGTTTGGCTTCAACAGGTACTGGTACTTTTCAATGTTTGTCAAGTACACAGTAGTGTACATTAATAAAATAATGAACAGCTTCAGGTCTTGTGTGCATAGGTGACCTCTTACAACAGGAGAGGGTACATCCAGAAACAGTATTTAGTAGATCACTGAAAAGTCAGACAAGCATCTGATGCAGTGGTGAAATCCAATTTTTTTTATTACCAGTTCTGTGGCCTGGCTTGGTGCGCGGGGCTTGGTGGGCATGGCAGGGGAAGGATACTGCAAAATCTCCATTTCCATCCCACTCCAGGGGAAGGATACTGCAAAATCTCCGTTCCCACCCCACTCCTGGGGGAAGGATATTGCAAAATCTCCATTTCCTCCCCACTCCTGGGGGAAGGATATTGCAAAATCTCCATTCCCACCCTATTCTGGGGCCAGCCAGAGGTGGTATTTGCCGGGTCTCCGAACTGCTCCAAATTTCCACTACCAGTTCTCCAGAACCTGTTAGAACTTGCTGGATTTCACCCCTGATCTGATGATACTTTCAACTAATTCAAACAAACTTAAAAGTATTTTCTTAAAAGCTTTTTAAAAAGTAAGTGAAAACAGCAAAGGAAAAAATAGAAAGGAAAAAATCATGAAGAAACAACTTGTGATTTTCCTAACAGCAGTTATACTTACAGTATCTCTCTCTCTCTCTCTCTAAAGTTACAACAAAATTTCCTTTTATCCATAGTCTGCTGTTTCTAATCATCAAATCTGTAACTTACAAGATCAATTTTTTTCAGCCAAAAAATCATAAAGGATTTCCAATCACAAATTTAATTTAGTTATTGTCTTTTCTCTAATTAAATAAGTCAAATTTCTAATTCTGTCATCTTTACCAGCCATTCCTCCATTGTGGATATTTCAGATTTTTTCCATTTTTGTGCATATAATATTCTTGCAGCAGTTATCATATATATAAAAGCAGTCTTCCATAACTCTTTGCTAATTGTCTGGTTTCAACTGAAGATTATTATTATTATTATTTTTGTATGATTGTATATACTAAACCCATTTTTCTGGCTTCTTTTGCAAGTCCATTAGGCATGATAAACTAATCCTTCATATTTTGCACATTTCCAAAATAAATTGGACGTACCTTTGCACATTCTTGATAATTTTTCTGGAGTCATATAAAAACCTCATTTTATAAAAATTATCTTTTAAATTATAACATAATGTAAATTTTAATTGCTTCAGCCACATATTTTCCCATTACAGGTAGTCCTCAACTTAAACAGTTCAGTTTCAACAGTTCAAAGTGACTTATGACAATTTTTCACACTTATGACCATTGCAGCATCCCCATGGTCACATGATCAAAATTCAGATGTTTGGCAAATGGTTATATTTATGACTGTGCAGTGTCCTGGGATCATGTGATCACCTTTTGCGACCTTCTGAGAAGCAAAGTCAACAGAAAACCAAATTCATTTAACAACAATTTAACAACTGCAGTGATTCACTTAACAACTGTGTCAAGAAAAGTTGTAAAATGGGACAAAATTTACTTAACACGTCTCATTTGGTGTTCAATTGTGGTTGTAAGTTGAGGACTACCTGTATTCCATCAGTATATTATACTGAAATTCTTAGCCTATTTTATCATGCACTCTCTCATTTGTTCTTGTTCCCTTTCAAACTTCAAAGACACATTTCAACAATTACATATTCAACATTCTTACATAGTTCAGTTTCCAATTTTGCCTTGTGCTATTCAATTCCAATGTCCTGTTATCCACCTTACATCTTTCTCTTAACTGTGCATATGAAAATCACTGAAAAGTAAATCTCTCTGCAGTCAATAGGCATCTTGATTTCATCTTATATTCTCCATACTCATATTGTAACAACTCTCAATAGATTATTCATCTCACTTTGCCTGCTGTTTCCTTTCCATAAAATGCTTCTTGTACTGAGACTCATTTCAGGCACAATCTAGATTTATATCTCTTCCATATTCTCAATATGACACCTTTAATGCAATTATTTTAAAAGCTACATTAATCTTAACTTTATTGTACTATAGAAAGCCATGCCATCCGAATGTCAGGACATGTTCTAAAATTCTTTTGCTTCTCAGCGCACCCACTTCTTTAGCCAAACCAAGCAACAGGCTGAAAAATACAATTTCCAATCAGGCAGTTCCAATTCTTCTTGTTCCTTTGCATTTTTGCCGCTAATATAAGATATTTTTGTCAGATGATAAAAATCTCTCCAATGAAAAATTCCACCCTGGTTCAAAGCCTCAATTCAAATTTCTTTAAGTAATTCAGACCAGATATGATCAGCAAAAGGATTTTTTCTAGGAACTCAGGCTCTTGATTTTTTTTCTATTTTTTCAAGCTAGCTGGCATTAAATGATAATCAAGTACAGTGTCCCCTCAACTTAAAAGTGTCTTGAGGATTTCCCAAGGAAAAAAAATACTAAATAGGACATGACAACAAACAATTACACCAATTTAAATGCAACTTGGTCACACTACCATATTTTGAGCAAGGAATGACTGTACAGTTCTACTTCTGAAGAAATGATGTCAAGAATCTCAAATATATATATTTCTATATGTGTTTGCATGTACCTTCTGGAATAGCAAAGGTTTAATGCATGTGCTCTAGAACATGAAGATTTTCTTCTTTGGTAATTAATGCCAAGTTATACAGCCAATTCTTCATGAATCAATTAAATCTATCTCTTATTGGGCAATTCTTTCTTTCTTTCTTTCTTTCTTTCTTTCTTTCTTTCTTTCTTTCTTTCTTTCTTTCTTCCATCCATTCAATTTCATCCTGTTTCTCAATGTTTCATACTATTTATTACGTTTGTCCTGGCCTTTTTTCAAGAAGGTTGATATGACACAGAGAAATATGCATCCTAGCTTTGGTTGTTTCTCTTATGGTCCTGTTTTTGTGAGCCACTAGAATGTCTGGTGAGTGTTGAAGAAGAAGGAAGACAGAAAAGTGTTACTGCAATGTTATGGCTTGTTCTCTATCATTTCCATTGCATTTTCTCTTTGCAACAAATACCTGAGGTAGTTATGCTTTCAGGGTGTAATTGTCTCAAAACACACAATGGACTTTACAGTTGAATGAAAATTTGGAAGATCTGAAGTTAGTCTGGCCCTCCAATCATTAATGTTTGCTGAGAAAACAAGGGATAAAGCATGTATTGTGATGTAGCAATGCAAACTCCAAAATTTATGGACTTGCATTCAATGTTGGAATACATAAGAGTAAACTTTGCTTTGTGATATTACTGTATGAGTGCTACCATTTTTCCATCATACAGATAGCTGTGAATGCATATCATTCCATCCAGTTCTTTCCACTGGCTACTTAAGTGTGTGAACTGCAAAAAATATTAAGCCATTGCTGCTTTATGGTGCCAAAGGATATATCCCGACATCCATAATGGAATTAAATAGGTCAGATCTACTAAACTAATGCCAGAAGAAGAGAGATACTGAATGAATATAAATAATTATTATCCCAATTCTGAGCTTAGGCCATGAAGACTATTTGTATCCATTATAGTATTTGTATATATGGTGCCCTATTAATTTTATTTCCATCACTGGACAGCCAAGAGCTATAAAATAGCTGGCTGTGAGATTGTTTCCTTTGCCATTCAATGTTATTGCATAAATCAACATGTTTTCTTCAGATATTTGTTCAGGCACATTAAGCAGCTTCTAGAAGCTCCATGGAGATCAGGGTACATTTGATACTTTCTAGTTAATTAGCATATGAGCATGTATATTCAAAGTCACAATGAATGTAAATTCACATCCATTCATATGGATGAAGAACACTATGTGGATATGAAGGACACTATGTCTATCTCATAAGCAGAAGATACCATTACTATGCAGTCAAGCATTCGCTAACATTTTCCCCCTTTCAATTACTCAATGATTTGGGCACCCTTTGGCTTTCTGGCCCTATCATCAGCAACATTTTAATGTATTTAATTTTTCTTCACAATAGTCTTCATGAGCATGTGCTGAAGTAGATTATTTTTATGTGTTTAAAAATATCTTAAAACATATTTAAAGCAAACTGAAAGCATCATAACACATAAATGCCTAAGAATACCATAATCCAACACAAACATAAATTGATTCAACTTTTTATGTCAAGCTTTTTCAATCAATATACTAATATTGTAATCAAAATAGTAATGATACATTTTAATCAAAAATAAATGTTCATGATTATGTACTTCTTCTTATGTTATTCTCAGGCCATTTAGTTTGTTGAGCAAGTTTTTAATTAGGTCAAAAGTGCCAGTAACTCATAGACAAGCAGAAAGCAATCTAAGTCAAACCAGAGAACAAAAAGTAACTGTGGCATCAGATAGTCTGCAATCCAGAGGGATGGTAAAAGAATGCAAAGATTGTTTGTTTGTTTGTTTGTTTGTTTGTTTATTTATTTATTTAAATTTGATTTATATGCCGCCCTTCTCCGGAGACTCAGGGCGGCTTACAATGCGCTAAGCAATAGCCTTCATCCTTTTGTATGTTTATACAAAGTCAGCTTATTGCCCCCACAACTGGGGGCAATTTATTTGTATTTTTATAAATAACTCAAGGCAGCGAATATCTTCCTCCTTTTTTCCCCACTACAAGAACCCTGTGAAGTGGATTGGGCTGAGAGTGAGAGGAAGTATCTGGTCCAAGATCCCCCAGCTGGTTTATATGACTATAGCAGGGTTTGAACTGTACCGCTAACCCAGGGGTGAAATGCTTCTGGTCCGGACCGGATCGCCTGATCCAGTAGCGATAGCAGCGGGTGGTTCGAAAAACCGGTAGCAAAAATCCCTGCCCCTCCCATGCTCAGCTGAGCCGCGCGATCATCAGAGGCTTTCATTTTTATTTTTAAAAGTGTTTTTTCTACAACCTCTTCGGCCGAAAACATGCTTTTAAAAGTAAAAAAAAAAAAAAAAGCCTCTGATGATCGCACGGCTCAGCTGGGAAAGCATTTTTTCTATACCCTCTTTGGACGAAGAGGTTGTAGAAAAAAAATGCTTTTAAAAGCCTCTGACGATCCCAGCTGAGTTGCCTGATTGTAGAAGGTTGTAGAAAAAATGCTTTTAAAAGTGTAAAAAAAAAAAAAGTTGGCCACGCCCACCCAGTCACATTACTCCCCACTAAGCCACACCCACAGAACCAGTAGTAACAAATTTTACATTTCATCACTGCTCTAACCCGGTTCCTAGCCTGATACCTTAACTACTAGACCAAACTGGCTCTTCTTAGATTAGCTTAAGAAATTGAATTCAATAGTGTTTCAACCTGAATTGACTTTCTGCACCAAATCCAAAGTGCTTTAAATCTTCTAATTAAATTAGATACTTCTGTAGAAATCAATGATTTGGGAGAATTTTTGTGCAAAACCATTGTGAATTGCTTTTCCAAACCAGTTCAGAAAATCAAGTAAAATCAGACTATCAAACCAAGCTGTCAAATAAAAACAAATTAATTTTTCAAGTTGATTCAAACTGCTATGTTAGATCAAGCTTGATACTCAAACTGAACAACAATTCAAATCAGATTAGTATTAATGCACAAGCCTAGTTAACCACACAGTTTCTGAAGGTTTAGAGAAATTCAGAAGCATGGCACACTTAGAGATTGATATAAAGAATTAATTTTCTAGACTGGTTGCTATGAAATGATGGTGTTAAAAGCCAGAAACCTGGCACCATACAGAACCAAGCTGTGAGCCATTAGACCAGGCTGGGCAAGCTTTCATCCTACAACCACTTGCAATTCATAGCTTAATTTCAAATCCAAGGCAAGCAATTTTTTAAAAATTATTTATCAAATTTAGAAACCACCCATCTCCCTCACAAAGACTTCACGTGTACCTGTAGTGATCCTTTTGGTCCTTTTCTGGATCTGATCTGTCTTCTGGCTTTTAGAAGACAGAGAAGACAATATGAGAAAGACAATATGACTGTATTAGAAAAATAATGAATATGCTCATACTTCTGGCACTGGTTCAAACTATTGCTTTGCTTAAATTCTCCCCATGTGTATGTTAATATATTATCCTTTAGCAGTCCTTGGCTGAATTTTTTTTTAACCTTTATCCAGAAGTATAATTTGATTTTTGTTGCATGCTGCATGCTGGATAGATAATTAGCAAAGATGTAAAAGAACTAGCTTCTAACACTTTTTCTTTTCAATTCCAGAAAGAGATCCTTCTTTTTCATGGCAGTCAGCTAGCGTTTCCTAAATTCTCAGCCAATAATTTAGAGATCTGTGAAACTTGAATCATGTCTGGTGTTTCAAGTCTTTCATATCTTGTGCCTTCCCCAATCTGCTTCATTTGAATAAAAAAAGAAAAAGGAGGAGAAAAAATGAAGTAATTCCTTTGGGTTAATGTTTAGGAATCATAGCAGCAGGAAGATCTCACAAGGCAAAAGTTACTTGTCAATTTCAATCCACAGCATGCAGGATAGAAGAGCTTTGATACCCTATTTTCTTGTGTGGACAGCTAATTCATATGTTCATTCTTATGCCTTAGAAATAGATCATGTTTTCCATTGGCTTAAGTATTAAAAAGCTTGTAGTTCAGTACTGTCACCTTCGAATAGAGATAACAGAAATTAAAAAACCTGTCTTTTCTTCAGAGCATGAATAGAATGGTGTGAAGGAATACAGATACAATAAACATTTTTTTTATTGTACATGCTAATGTTATCTAAAAGCTAGAACTCCGCTAGTGTGAAAAGTAACAGAAAGGTGATTCCAATAGTTTATCAAAAGCATACTGGTGTACGATCATATTGTAATTTGCCATATTCCGTTCATTTTTCTTTCTCCGGTTTAGCAAACTAAACAAACCAAATCCGTATAAACTGTTGTCTTGCTTTGCTCAGGACTCTTCTGCAATTCTTTAGCAAGGAGCTGAGTGATCGCTGTAGTTATTGCAAGCCAGTAAAAGTATACTTAGTTGTGTCTCTCTCCCCAAACAATTTGGTTTCTAATTTAAGGTGAGCATTTTTTTCTCTCACGACGCCTGAAAGTGTGCACTTAAAATTATCAGAATAAAGATGCCATATACCTTCTTCAGACTGGCATGTCTAAGCAGATATAAATCCAGTCCACAGACTGTCTACTTTCCATATACCAAAGTAGCTTAGGAGGCACAAGATAAATCATCTGGCATTTTCTCCAACAGTCTGCTGCCATCTCCCAGCATTCTGCCTTATGCTGGGGTTAGCCTTGCCACTTTTTAAGTTCATGGCAGAACTGAAATGAAGAACATCCTAATTTATGACTAAGTCCATTAGCCACTTCACTGCAGCTGCTCTCAATATGACTATAAATTAAGAGACTAAACCCCACCACCACCACAACTTCCATAATTGTACAGCAGCTGTCAGCACTGCACATGTCACAACAACTCTTTTTAAATGTTTTTAAATTGTTTTTTTGTTTTTGTTTATTGTTTTAATTAATGGGGCCAAATTTATACATATTTTTAACTGTATTTTAATATTTGTATTTGATGTTTTTATTTGCCTGTTCACCGCCCTGAGTCCTCAGGGAGAAGGGCGGTATACAAGTTCAAAAACTATAAAAACTATAAAAAAACTATAACAAGAACAAGTCAAACTTTGTCCTTTTCCTGCAGAAATACAGTGCCAGGTTTATAAACCACTCTGCCTTTTGAAATGGCTTGACAGCCCGTTATTTGAACGAATCACAAGCCTTGATGTTTATTTTATCTAACTTTCCTAATGTCTAGATTGAGAAGCTCCTGAACATGGATAAAGAAACCAAAGTGATGACAGGACTTTTGTGGTGACGGGAGATGGGCATGTCTCCTGCTGCTGCTTTTCAAATGTCTTCCAAAGGATGATCTTTTTCAGAGTTTTTCCTCAGAGAAAAGAAAAGAGAGAGTACTTAGACTTTGGTAAAGCTTGGTAAAGGTGAATTGATTTGAACTGAGCTGCATCTTTATAAAATGTCATTTTCCATTTCTACAGCAGCCTTTGGTAAAACATGACAACAAGGTCTCTCTTAGTTACTTATTCATGAACACATGAAGCTCCCTCAATCATACCACATCCGTGGAACTAGTTCATCTAGACAAATCCACTGTTCTGACTGGCAGGAGTTCTCCAGATACTTTAGTATTCCATTTGGATCCCTCCCCCTACCCCCTGCTACCCAAGAACACAAAGTATAAAAGGGATGTCAATCATCCCTCCTCGCCTTTATAATTTGTAGTTTTCTGCACTGTACATAGTTCACCAAGAAGTACATCACCAAACAGTGGGGATGTAAAAGAATTCTGACACATATTCTTTGGGGAACGTGTTTATGGATTTTGCTTGTATTGAAGCCCATGGTAGGGTGAATGAAGGCTGGATGCAAACATAGTTCACCTTGTTTTTAACCTTTTCTTAAAAAGTAATTACAATTAAAGAGGTGGAGACATTAAGCTCGGTTTTAAAAGCATCAGGCATTTACATGGCAAGAGAGTATAACAGTCAATGCTTTAAGTAAGAAACAAATATCTCTGTGTATAGTACTGCTTTTAAAAGGCTAATTTTATATTGTTTTTTTTAGAAATATATTGTCAGTTGTCTTCAGGAGCAGAAACATATTTCAAATAATGTGGCATAACTCTGAAACAGAAGAAATTCTGAAGTTCCAAGTTGAGGATCTCAGAAGATCTGGCTGTATCATCTGAAGGAAATGATCTGGGAAATATGGAGTCTCTGGAGAAAAATTAACAGTCAGAATAGTGGATTCTTGTTTAGATTCCATAGAACTGGTAAAGGGAGCTTCATATACAAGAAAGAAAGAAAGAAAGAAAGAAAGAAAGAAAGAAAGAAAGAAAGAAAGAAAGAAAGAAAGAAAGAAAGAAAGAAAGAAAGAAAGAAAGAAAGAAAGAAAATATTTCACTGCCCCAGCTTGTGTTTGTTTAACAACAATTACAGGTAGTCCTCTACTTACAAACACAATTGAGCCCAAAATTTCTGTTGCTAAGTGAAATGTCTGTTAAATTTGCCTCATTTTATGATCTTTCTTGTCACCATTAATAGTATCATTGCAGTTGTTAAGTTAGCATCAGGGTTGTTAAGTGCATCTGGCTTCCCCATTGACTTTGCTTGTGAGAGAGTCGCAAAAGGTGAAAAATGGTCATAAGTCACTTTTTTCAGTGCCGTTGTAACTTTGAACGATCACTAAATGAACTGTTGTAAATTGAGGATTACTTGTACTGCTTCAATGTATACGGTGGAATGGATCTCATTATATGGAGATTGTCTGTGACATCACCATGAATAAATCATCATTATCATCATCATGGTTTTACTCACAAAGTAAAGAAATGCATAACCAAAGGATCAAGGTCATGCCTTTCATTCCACAACCCATTGAATGTTTTCTTCTCCATAAAAAACAACCACAACCACCAAGAAACCAATCTCCTTGCTGCTAAGAGCATTCCCTGAGCATAATGAATTTATATAATGCCAAACCAAGCAATAATATAATCTTTCTTCTTTCTGCATAGTAGTTACGTTGCAACAAAAACAGCAAAGATGGTGCTTAAAGACTAGTAGTCTTAGGCCCAAAGTTTTGTAGATTAGAATTCAATTAATCTAATGAATCTAGCCTGCTACAGCTTATGCCATAATACATTTCTAAGTCTTAAATGCCACAAGATTTTTGTTGCTCATCACTTCCCCATTTATCACTCCAGAACAGCTCATATGCATTAATATCTTTTTTTCCCCTTAGCATTAGATTTAACATATACTTGCTGCAAAAGAGACCACCATTTATTTATATTACCATTATATTACTTCAAAATACCTATAAGGCAAACTCCTCTTCCTTGAAGCCAAATGACTGCTAAATGTGGTGTAAAACAGTATTTTGAAAGTGTTCATTCTAGTGCAAATGAATAAATTAATCCCCTCAAGACATTTCGTTATAAAAAGCAGATAAGAAAACGGTGGCTTCAGGTAAGAGATGAAGGATAAAATGTTACTCACGGAATTCATGTCTGCCTGCAACTACAAATATTATGAAAGAATGTTGGTGAAATCACATCTAGGTGATGCCATATGGGAAAATAAATGTGATCTGATCGTTCACTAGCCATGTTGCTAACTTCTGCAGAAGAGAACTGCAAACAAACCTGGTGACAGATGTCCCTAAATGCTGTTTTTGTTCAATGGAGCAGAATGCTCATAATCATCAGTAACCATCCTCTATAGCACTTGATAGTCTTCCTCCCTATTTTAATTATTTTGATGTCCGCTATTGTCTGTTGCCTAAAACAATTCTGTGGAAATGTCTACCATGCCAGGCTAATGATGTTCTACATGGTCATGGTCTTATGACTGATGTTCAGGTAAGGCTGATTTAGACCTTGCATTGCTTTCATGTTCTTCACTTCTGCATTCTAAAAGAGAATTAGAAAGAAAGAAAGAAAGAAAGAAAGAAAGAAAGAAAGAAAGAAAGAAAGAGAGAGAGAGAGAGAGAGAGGGAGGGAGGGAGGGAGGGAGGGAGGGAGAGAGAGAGAGAGAGAGAGAGAGAGAGAGAGAGAGAAAAGAAATGGACCCAGTGCTTCTCAGACAAGACAAAACTGTTATGTAAAGGTTGGTGCTTCCCCATCCCAGGGGTAACCCAATCTTGACATGATTGAATAAATGGATGGGAAGCAAAGGCTTAAGATTTAAATCTTAGGACTGATTGAAATATAGTTCTTAATTTCTGTGGTTGGCAGATCCTCCAGGTATATATGACTTCTTTCTTATCTGAAATAAAGCAATTTAATTTATAGGATCAAGTTTCTGAAGCTTCTGCTATTGGGTGTACCAACAATGTTACTCAGCCAGGTAATGCAAGGTCTGTAAGAAAACAACCAAGCTCAGAGCAACAAGGATCCCACAGTTCAACCCTGAGCAACAAATATTCTCTTCTGTTGGTATTTAAAGCAGTGCCTGACTTGGAATCTAACATAGTCCATGGAATGTCTCTAAGCACTTCAATCCAGACAATTTAACATTCCTTTGGTTCTTAAGGTTTGGAAGTTTATAGAACAGTGGTTATTGAAACTTGTGCAGTATTCCAACTTTTGGTCTATAATTTTATCCAATTATTCAATTCTTTATTCTGTCAGAGATACCTGAAATGTATGTAAGCTTGCTTGATCCTTCCTTTGGTTTGTAATTCTTCTTTCGTCATTCTGATATTTTCCTTACTCTAACTATATATCCTTAGCAAGGCATTGTGCAGTATGGACTTGTACAGTGTACACATTGTACATTGTCGGCTTTCCAGATTTTGTTATTATAGCCATGTCCATAAAATCGAATTTTGATATTTCTTGTGATGCCTGCTTCCTGATCTTCCTCTGACCTACGCTGGCAGCAAATTGGAATTATGCGCAGGTACTATTAATCAATGGTGATAGGTCCTTGACATCTGTTATGTGGGATGCTACAGGGCCCAGTCTTCTCTTCCATGCTATTCAACATCTGTTTGAAACCACTGGAGAAAGCTAACCATCAGTTTGAGTAAATTATCATCAATATCAATATTCTAGTTATGCATTTTTATCTGGAGCCAAAAAGGAGATACTGTGGAGGTTCCAATTCACTTTTGGAATCTATAAAGGTCAACATGAAAAAAAAAAAACCCCAAGTTGCAGTTGAATAAAAACAAGATTGGAGGATTGTTTGTCCAACAAGTATGTGGTGGCTCAGCTGAGAGGCTTCCCTGCTGCTCTGGATAGGATCATACTCTCCCCAAAAGAGCAGGCATGCAACTTGAAGGTACTCTTGAATTCACAGTTCTACATATTGTTGATAACAAATGGAATTTATGGCCAGAAGTGACTTTGATATTTGCTGCCCCTTTTGGAGCAGGAAGCACTGGCCAGTCCCACATGCCCCCACTATTCCAGATTGCAATACTGCAATGAGGTCGGTTTGGTCCTTGAAGTTACTTGGAAATGGAATGTTATGCAACATGCAACATTCTGAACATAAATGGATACAAACTGTTTAAGCAACATAACATTCTGGAAATGCTTCACTAGCTTCGAGTAGGTTTTCAAGCATAATTCAAAATGCTACTGCTGTGTGTGTGTGTGGCGGTTAAAGCTCATCACATCACAAATAGCCCAAAGCATTTGATTGTCTGCTAAATCAATGAAAAGGGCTCAGGGATGAAATACTTCTATGGATCCACACAGCTGGAAGACTGTGCTGCCAAAATGATAGCCCCAATTCCAGTTTAGTTTCAATAGCTGGAAGATTTGTTTCTGGACAATAATAACAAGAAAGCATTGCTTTAAAACAACTCAGAATCCTACCACTGCAGTGCTGAATGATTTGCAGGGCAGAGAATATAAATCTGATTTTCTTGACAGAGAAATGGTCCTGCCCCAAACAAATTGTGGAGTATTAGGAGGGTTGAAAGCAGAATTGAAAGGCACACGTCTCTTCTCACAGTGTACAAGATTGCTATTCTAAAACCACCTCCCCCCCTTTTTTTGCATTCCCTTGGATCAATTGTTTTTAAATATTTTTAAAGTCATTTTGCTACCTTTCTTTTGACAACTAGCTATGTTAGGATGCTTCAGGGACAAATCCATCATTTTGCAAGTAAATGGGACAGTTGAACGATTGGGGTGCTGGAGGTCATGTAGGGAACTATTTCTATCAAGCTTCCTTTCTGAATGAAGATAAACACCTTTACCTCATAATGATGCTCTTAGGGGGCATGCAGGTCTTTACAAAACAGACAGAGGCATGGCAAGGAGCAGAGATAAATCTGACTCTCCCTTAATCCCATCTGTGGTGACCCTGTCATTTACCCTATCAATTCTTTCAAGAACCAGCAGCTATTGCTTATCTTTCAATAGATTAAAATAAATATTGATACCTCCAGAGGGGCATAGGTTCATCTCAAATGCTCTAAGGTCTCCAATAATAAGGTCACGGTGTCTTCAACTTTGCTAATCCTGCAATTTTTAAAAAGAAACATTTTCTATTATGTCTGACTGCAGTGGTGGAATTCAAATTATTTATTACTGGTTCTGTGGGCGTGGCTTGGTGGGCATAGTGTGGCTTGGTGGGCGTGGCAGGGGAAGGATATTGCAAAATCTCCATTCCCATCCCACTCCAGGAGAAGGATACTGCAAAATCCCCATTCCCACCCCACTCCTGGGGAAGGATATTGCAAAATCTCCATTCCCACCCCACTCTGGGGCCATTCTCCAAACTACTCAAAATTTCCGCTACTGGTTCTCCAGAATCTGTCAGAACCTGCTGAATAGCACCCTTGTCTGACTGGCATATGAAAAAAAAAATGTATGGGTGTATCATTGCAGAGTTTGGTAAATGCTTTTGCAACAGACTTCTGCTTAGAGCAGCGCATGTTATATTCTCCTCAGATCTGTTTCTTCAAACCCATATCAAGTCTGTTCATAGGCGCCATAAAGGATGATTCCAAATTCACACATACTTGCTGATTATTATATGGATAACTGCATGATATTGAGACTGGAACTGACTTTCCTGATTTTTCTTCTTGTTGCCTATTCTTATCCTTCCATTAGACAGACAGAAGGAACCATATCTTTTGCCAGTGTAATGAATCAGCAGCAGTCACTTGATTGATGATGCAGCCCTTAAGCAAGCAGAAGCTGGTAATAAAAATCACATTAATGGGTGCAGGGATTGTTTCTTGAAATGCAATTGCATCCACTATCTAATAACACTAGCAAAAAAGCAATGCATTCTGGAGAGGTGAATGGCACCAGATAAGTGCTTGTCCCAGGTATGTTAAGCATAGACTTCACATTTGTCTTGAATCTGTAGGCATTGCACTAGGACAAAAGGAATGGCTTAACCTTATCTGCACTCCACATCCAGGCGACATTAGGAACTCAAGGGCTCTTTGTTTATTAGCACTGGAAGGAAGCACTGGATTTCCAAAGTATTTGGAATTCAAGCAGTCACTGGCTCTAGTTGGCAAAGTTCATGTTCTTCCCGTTTCTAGAGGCTTATCATAGACAAGATTAAATTTGTCAGCCACGAAACCTTCTCTCTCTGTGCTTTAAAATAACGAACAAACCGTTTCTGCAGCAAAATACTGGTTTGCTGGTATATTCATTAAACTAACAAAATCAACAAAGGGATTTTAAACAGATTCAGAATGTAAAAGATATTTAAAAGGAACGGAGGGAGGGAGGGAGGGAGGGAGGGAGGAAGGAAGGAAGGAAAGAAAGAAAGAGGGAGGGAGGGAGGAAAGAAGAAAGGAAGGAAAGAAGGAAGGAAGGAAGAAAGTAAAGGAAGGAAGAAAGGCAGGATGGATCTATATGATATTTTTTTCAAAATAAAACTGTATTTCCTGTCTAACATTCTATATCAGAAGCTCACCAAATACATACTGTAAATCCAGAGTTTTATTAAAACCTTCACACATTTAACTGAACACATGGGGACATTTACATTGGATAGAGAATAAGGCTGCCAGTGTAGCTCTACCTCCTATCTCCCAAACTTCCATATACTGTGCCAGAAGCCTGCTGGGTAGATACGGTTGTATATACTTTAAGGCAAATACAGCTCTCTGTACTGTCAAGACACAGACATTTAAGAAAACAACAGCAACTTACTAAATATTCTCATGCAATCAAGAACATGTCTCTCCTTGAAGCCTCTAATTGAATGTATGATATCCAGGAGTGAGGCCATGATGAGAGTCCCTTTCTACCTATTCTGAAGCCCTCTGTGTGTTCACATGACAACTCCTAAGTACAACAAATCTATTTAAACTTGCATCTCTGTGAAGTCACCACAAGACATAGGAACAATTGTCCCCTCCTACAGCTGTACCCCAACAATTATTGTTGTTCTGACACTGGAGGCAATACATATAAAGACATACGGCAGCAAGATACTGTGTTCCCCATTTCCTATTCTTGTTCTCATCTTTCCTTCCATACCCTGGGATTCTGAAGTAGAGATGAGAAGAGTTATCCAGTACTCTGAGGTCCTGCCTCCAAACATCATTGGAACTAATACCCTTGTGAAGAAGTAACAAATAGTGAGAAGAGACCATCTTTTCTCCCAGCTGCTGCTGTAAGTACTTAGCCTTTTTCCATTGCAAGCCTGATTGCCTGTAAACTGCTTTGAGAACCATCCAGGTTGAAGAGCGAAGTATAAATACAATAATAATAATAATAATAATAATAATAATAATAACAACAACAACAACAACAACAACAACAACAACAGCAACAGCAACAGCAACAGCAACAGCAACAGCAACAGCAACAACAGACTGACAAAGTTTTGGAACACAATACCCCGGATATCACGATTGTGGAGAAGAAAAAAGTGTGGATTGTCGACATTGCCATACCTGGTGACAGCAGAATCGGCGAGAAACAACTTGAAAAAGTCACCATATATCAGGACTTGAGAATCGAACTGCAGAGACTCTGGCATAAACCAGTGCAGGTGGTTCCAGTGGTATTTGGCACACTGGGTGCTGTGCCTAAAGACCTAGGCAAGCACTTAAAAACAATTGGTGCTGACAAGATCACCATTGGTCAGCTTCAGAAGGCCACCTTACTGGGATCTGCTCACATAATCCGCCGATACATCACACAGTCCTAAACGCTTGGGAAGTGTTCGACTAGTGATTTGGGATACGAAATCCAGCATGGTCATCTCGTTTGCTGTGTATACTGTCGTCGTCATCATCATCATCATCATCATCATCATCATCATCATATCAGTATAACAGTAATTCAAGTTTACTCTAGCTTGTTTAAAGAGACCAGCTATTTTTTCAAACATTTTGCCCTGCATGATTCAGTGATGGACTCATAGTGGTGAGTGTGGTGTTTTGAGCAGCCAGCTATATGGATAAAAAGCAGAATAATCCAATTTATTGGGGTTTAGCACTATAGGTAGTCCTCAACTTACAACAGTAAGTTGTTTAGTGACCATTCACAGTCACAGCAGCACTGAAAAGTGACTTCACACTTATGACCATTGCAGAATCCCCATGGTCATGTGACAAAATTCAGATGCTTGGCAACTGACTGATATTTATGACAATTGCAGTGTCCTGGGGTCGTGTGCAGAGGTGGGTTTCAGCAGATTCTGACCAGTTCTGGTGAACCGGTAGCAGAAATTTTGAGTAGTTCAGAGAACCGGTAGTAAAAATTCTGACTGGCCCCACCCCCATCTATTCTCTGCCTCCCAAGTC
The DNA here is from genome assembly GCA_022577455.1 of Arizona elegans. Lineage (NCBI taxonomy): Eukaryota > Metazoa > Chordata > Lepidosauria > Squamata > Colubridae > Arizona > Arizona elegans. Next base: position 111,001,924 of record JAKOOJ010000002.1, on the reverse strand, counting down.
CCAGCTGATTGGGAGGAAATGGAGATTTTACAGTATCCTTCCCCTGGAGTGGGAGGGAATGGAGATTTTACAGTATCCTTCCCCTGCCATGCCCACCAAGCCACACCCACAGAACTGGTAGTAAAAAATTTTGAAACCCACCACTAGTCGTGTGATCATCTTTTGGGATTTTCTGACAAGCAAAGTCAATGGGGAAGCCAGATTCACTTAACAATCATGTCACTAACTTAATAATGCAGTGATTCACTTAACAGGCATAGCAAGAAAGTCATAAAATGGGGGGGGGATTTAACATATGTCTTGCTTAGCAGTGGAAATTTCGTGCTCAGCTGTGATTGTAAGTTGAAGACTAACTGTATGTTCAAATCATTTTACAATATCTTATCTATCTATCTGAAAAAAAATATGACTTTGAATCTAACACTAGTTCAAACAGTGAGGGTTGAGAAACAAAAAATAATAAAGTGCACATTACTTTACTTCCTCTTGATATATTACTTATATAAAATTGAATTTAAATGCTAAAACAAGTCATATGACATGTAAACCCATTCAGCGTGGCATTTCAGTTTTACAAAACTTTTTCTGTTATGCTAAGCAGTAGAGTCAGTTTAGAGATTTAAGGGATTTTGCAGGGGATGGGAGTAGGGTTAAAGTGGTTATTATTAAATCCATTTTGTTTAATTATTAAAAAAAGGGATGAGATGGAACAGCTACAAACAAGTTATGACAGCATTACATGGTCTTCCATCACCTTGGATCTCAAATGATGGAAGTTTGCAGTGCTGCACACTTTATTATTTGAATTCATATATAGCCTCCCATTTTTTATTTTCTTCTCCTTGGGCAAGGTTTTAAAATTTCATCTTTCGTATTGCTAATCTTCAGTATATCTTCCATTTCATCAATGTGCACCTTATTCTGATGATATTCTGATTTTTTTGCCTACCAAAAACACGCACCAAAACCAGTGTGATTTCAAATGCTGTGGTTTATGCACAGTAAACCAGTGGTGAAATGTAAAATTTGTTACTACCGGTTCTGTGGGCGTGGCTTGGTGGGGGTAATGTGACTGAGTGGGCATGGCCATTTTTTTTTAATTTTTAAAACCATTTTTTCTACAACATCTTCGGCCGAAGAGGTTATTAAAAAAAAATGGTTTTAAAAGCCTCTGACGATCCCAGCTGAGCAGCGCGATCATCAGAGGCTTTTTTTTTTTTTTTTACTTTTAAAAGCATTTTTGGGCCAAAGAGGTTGTAGAAAAAATGCTTTTAAAAATTTTTTAAAAAAAGCCTCTGATGATTGCGCCGCTCAGCTGAGCATTGGGGGTGTGGGGGGGAAGAGATTTTTGCTGCCATCGCTACTGGATCAGGCGATCCGGTCCGAACCGGGAGCATTTAACCCCTGTTTATGCATGTTGAAAGGGGAAGCTCCATTCTTTGGAAATATTGAGCAAAGTACACATTCAGGTGTTGTTGTTTTTGACATCCATGGTACTCCATTTTTTCAAACATTTTGCAAATGCAAGAATATTCAGGTGGAAGAAATCTGGGTACATCTCTATGGAGATGTTTGTGTATCAAAACAAATAATATATCTTTTTTATTTTTTATTTATTTTCTATTTTTAAAACTTTGGTTTTTTTATTGCACTTTTTACATTTTCATTTCTTTCTTTTCATTTCCTTTATGTTAGTTTGTATTAATCTTTACTTAATATTTAAAAGTGTGTGTGTGTGGGTATGTACATATGTATGCAGTGGTGGGATTCAAGTAATTTAACAACTGGTTCTCTGCCCTAATGATTTCTTCCAACAACCAGTTTGCCAAACTGCACAGAAAGTTAACAACCGGTTCTCCCGAAGTGGTGTGAACTGGCTGAATCCCACCACTGTATGTATGTATATAAAATATGGAAGTTGAAATGTTGCAATTGAACCCTTGTCCCTTTTATATGTATGTCAACTGCAGGGGTGGATTCTAAATTTTTCTACTACCGGTACTGTGGGTATGGTTTATTTTGTGTGTGTGGTTTGATGATCATGTGACAATTCTCTAGGATTTAGCAGAGGTATTGGTCTACCAGCTTTTAACCGCTTGCAGAGCTGTACCGGTCTACCCATTTGTTCTTGGAGCGTTCCAGTCTACTCATTTGTTTTTTGGAGGCACCGGTCTACCCATTTGTTTTTGGAGGCACCAGTCTACCCATTTTTTTTTTAAGTGCACTGGTCTACCACCACACTCCCTTTTAAACTGTTCAGTTGTAGGGCGGCCCTTTGAAGCCCCACGGCAAGAGTTTAAACAGTTTTTTTTCCTTCTCGCCGATCAGCTGGGACTCGGGAGGCAGCAAATAGATTGGGGCGGGGCCAAATAAAAGATAAGAATAACCGGGGGGGGAGGATCCAGCTCCCGAACAAAGAGAACTGGTGCGGTGACATCATATCATCACCGCTACCGGCTCAGCCGAACCAGGCTGAACTGGGAGGAACCCACCACTGGTCAACTGCCTTCTTGCCTATTTTTACTTCTTCTGCCTGATGCTAGTGCAGCAGTCATTTTAATAGACCTTCTCAGTTCTCGAATTATCATATTTTTATTGTAATATTTATTTAAAATTAGACCAACTATATTTAATTAAAGAAGGTTGATGTTTGATTTCTTCAATGAAATTTTAATTTCATAGGGTTTGACCTTCTATGTATGTGTGTATCTACATATAGTTACTTATGTATGTTTTAACAGTGTGCTGTGTTTTTAAATTCTGTGACAGTCTTAGAGTGATAATAAATAAATAACCAAAAAAAAGATTCAGGTGAGCTGGATCAGTTTAAGTAGCGCAACCCTGATTTTTCCCTGTGTAGAAAAGTACAGATCAAATGAAACTTCTCTTATTAAGAAACAAGAGATTTTGAGAATAAAATAAGCAGTAAATTTAATCCTCTGCAGTCTTGAAATGCTACAATGAGGTCAGAGAGTATGGATACAAATGAATGTCAAACCGCTGCATGTACTTTTACTTTTTATAACGTCACATGAATTTTTAAGAATTTTTAAAAAGTGTTCTTGGAGGAAAGACATGGAGGAAAAAAGGAATAGCCCAATATAATTATTCTTGAAGAGAATGTCTGGTATAAGGATGCCTCCAAGAGACTGGGTGGAGTCCTTTAATTATGACATTTATATTACACAGTTGTGTTGTAAAAATTTTGATTGTTCAAAGTTTTATTCATAAAACATTGATTCACAGTAGATCCCAATACTGTATCACACTAAAACACAATCCCTATCAGAAGCTTTGGATCTTGATGAATCACATAGTTGCAAGCTGTAAAATTTTGTCCAGCGATGGACTGCTTGAGGGATAGACTGAAGAAATCTCAATAAAAGACAAGTCAATATGTTTCAAAGAAAGCAGGAGTATGTTGACCACAACTTTCTTGGTTTCAGCAAACATAAAACGTTTTACAAAAGCTATGAGTAGTGCAAAGAGCCATGGAAAGATACATGCTCTGCATCACAAGACAAGATAGAAAGACCTTCACATGGATTAGACAACAAATGAAAATGCCATCAAAAGAGTAAAATAATTGAAATGGAAATGGATTGGTTACATAGCAAGAAAAACTGATGGCTGGTGGACCAATGCAGTCATAGAATGGCTTCCACTTAATAAAAAGTGTCCACAAAAGAGACCTAAAACAAGATGGATCCATGACATCAGAAGTATTGTGGGCCCAACTGGCAAAGGAAAGTTCAAGGCCTTATTTGTTGGAAACATGCAGAAGAGATCTTCATTCTGCAGTGGATAGACAATGGCTGGGATGATGATGATGATGATGAAGATGATGATGATGATGATGAAAGTTTAATCTACCTTTGAGTCTTGGACCCAAACTCTGTGCCTAGAACCTTACTGAAAATCCTAGATTTAGCTCATCAGTCAAAAATTAATAGGATTGTAGGTAGATGGAAACTTCTACACAGAATTAGAGTAACACAAGTGGTTTGCAAACAATCTACTCAAGACAGAAAATGGGATAGAAAAAAAACACAAATAAACAATTTCATTCAAACCTTTTTAAAAAGCTAAATGATCCTGAAAAATGTAAAAATGTAGTAAAGTTGCAGGGAAACAGAGAATCTACATAAAGTGAAATTAACAGAACTGACAATCTGCTACCAATCCTTTAACCTGAGTTGGTTGTATTATTTCTATTTATATCTTTTTCATGTGAGAAAAAAAATAACCCTAAAATAATTCTTAATGAAGGTCACCCTATCAATACATCTGAAGTTTGCAATATTTGGATTCTTCTTCTTCCCATATAAAGATATAATCATCTTATTGAATTTATGTGTTAATCTCCCAGCTAGCAATTCAGGTATCAAAAAAAAAAAAAAAAAAAAAAATCAATTTTGACCTCCAGGGCCTGTGAACTGCAATAAACAGCCTATAGAGATTTGTCTCTCCTTCTCTCTCATATCAAGAAATACTTTGATGTTTGTCATGAGTATCAGAGTCACCTAATGCAATCATCCTAAGTGGGGGTGGGGGAGGTTGAGAACAGGAAAAAATCTTGATTAATGTAAGGGTTCGAAAAACATAGATCCTATCCACATTTCATCCCAGATTTAAAAACTAATTATTTTAGCAATCAATAAGTTGTGGAGAAATTAATAGCGAAGCTGTATAGAAAAACACCATCTGAAATAGAATCAGAGGTGGGCTTCACATAAGTTAACAACCAGTTTGCCTAGTGCAGAATCGAAAATGTGAGTGTGTGCGTGCACCCACGCTGTGCTCATGTGCGGCTTCAAACACACGGCAATTTCATGTGTGCTGCTTCCAGCACACCTTCTTGGGCAGCCACGGTGAATAGAGCGGGCAAGGCACAGAAATCAGCTGCATTGCATGGATGGGGTGAGTGAGCCAGAGAGTGACTGAAATATATAGGATGGGATAGCACCAGGGCAGGTGAGCAGACCCAGCCGGTGGTCAGAACTACCGGTTTGCCCGAACTGGTCTAAACTGGCAGCAGCCCACCTCTGAATAGAATCCCTGCTCAACTCTGTCCATTAATGCAGCCAAAATATGGCAATAGAATTTAGACAGGACAAATGTTCTACCCTTACTAAAAAAAAAGGGGGGGGGGAATAGTGAAAACTGAAATAATCAAGGAAATAACATCAAGATGAATGAAAATGATAGCTGCATACCTGGCTATCCTTCAAGCAGACAACATCAAGCACACTAAAGTCAAGAAGAAATTTAGAAGTAACTATATCATGAGATTAAAGAAGAATTTAAAGTCCAAGTTTCATGGAGGAAATGACATCAAGGTGATTAACAAATGGGAAATTCCAGTCATTAGATACACAATTGAAATTGTGGACTGCATTCAAGCAATCCCCGATAGGAAGACCTGAAAAATCATGACAAGAATCACACCCTTCTTTTACGCAGTGATATTGACTGACTTTACTTACAAAGGAAAATAGATGGATGCAAACCTTCTGTTTGAGAGAGTTGTTTAACTGTATACATTTATTTCAGATCTTACGTTACAATTGGCATCAATTGTTTTACGTCAAGATACTGGGAGATTCAGCCACAGATTCTCTGCAGTTTTACATTTTTACACTTAGCTCCAGAATTCATTTGTAAACATTAATTCTTGGAGTTGTAGATTCACTATTGCAGGAAGATATTATATTAAGTAAAACACTTGTAAATACATGAAAAAAAATCCTTACAGTTTCATGTTACAAAGGAAGTGTAAAATTTTAAATTAAATGTTATTCATTTTTAAAATTTATTTATTAATGCCTTTTCCCTGGGAACTCAAAGTGGCACATACGATGTGCAGAAGTTATCCTTTAATTATTTCATGACAGTAACAATCCTATGAAGTATGGGGGACCTCCCTGTGTGCTGTTGGTTTGTTCAACATACAAATGCTGAATGCCTGGAGCATGGTTTAATGATTTCCATGCATAAAGCTGAATCACTGTCAGAACTCACTTCTACAGACAAGCTGGTAGTATAGGGGTGGAGGGGGGAAGGATTTACATGATCAAGCATTATAACTTCAGCAACCAAAGATGGAGCACTTTTAGAACTTTCTCCCACTCTGTCTGGATATGCTATCACTTTGGTGCTATACTATAAGCTTCTACTTTTGGTACAGTATATTATTGATCAGTGGTGGAATTCAATTTTTTTACTACTGGTTCTGTGGGAGTGGCTTGGTGGGCGTGGCAGGGGAAGGATACTGCAAAATCCCCATTCCCTCCCCACTCCTGGGGAAAGGATATTGCAAAATCTCCATTCCAACCCCACTCTGGGGCCAGCCAGAGGTGGTATTTGCCGGTTCTCCGAACTACTCAAAATTTCTGCTACCAGTTCTCCAGAACCTGTCAGAACCTGAATAGCACCCCTTTTATTGATCCAAAATCTATGTAGAATGACAAATTTCAGGAATTCTGCAGAACTAGGAATATTTTTTTTTTTTATTTTTATTTTATTTTTGAACTTGTATACCGCCCTTCTCCCTGAGGACTCAGGGCGGTGAACAGGCAAATAAAAACATCAAATACAAATATTAAAATACAGTTAAAAATATGTATAAATTTGGCCCCATTAATTAAAACAATAAACAAAAACAAAAAACAATTAAAAACATTTAAAAAGAGTTAGGCCAGCCCGGCTTGTTGGAAAAAGAAGGTTTTAAGGGCACGGCGGAAGGCACTGAGGTCCTGGATTCTCCTTATCTCTGGGGGCAGCTGATTCCAGAGGGTAGGTGCCCCCACAGAGAAGGCCCTCCCCCTGGGGGTCACCAGCCTACATTGTTTGGCTGATGGCACCCCGAGGAGGCCCTCTCTGTGGGAGATCACGGGTCGATGGGAGGTCGTCGGTGGCAGCAGGCGGTCTCAAAGATAGCTAGGCCCTACTGTATCTTCTGCACTAAAAATGGTTCTACTCATACAATGAGAAAGCTTTGCAAAATTCTATCATTCTTTGATGTACTATCTACATTATTTTATATAATATCTGAATTGAGAAGTAGTTTGGTATAATGGTTAAAGGTTTTAGGCTATAAACCAAGAAAGTGTGAATTTTAGTTCTGCTTTGGGCACATAGCTAGCTGGATGACTGAGTGATTCATATTCTCTCAGATCTAGGAAAAAGGCAACGGCAATGTTGAAAAGTACATGAACTCGTTCAGCAGGAATCAAGATTGACTTGACATAAAGTGTGGTATATTATTTCTTGTTCAATCCTAGCTTTAATGACATTATTAGTTTTATTGATGGTGGTCAAGGCACTGCAGCATTTGAACATTCCTGTACTATATAAAATATACTTCTTAGAAGATTTCACAAGTTTTTCAAATGAAGATCAATGGTTACAATGCTAATGTTGCTTATGGGGAAGCTACTCTTTCATGGGATGATTTACTGTGATATTAGGCCTTCAAAAGCTAGCCCAAACTAAACACTTCTAAAGTCTCATTGATTTTGAAAGCGGTAAAAATCCTCAGGACACTTCTTTTGACCAGCCTTTCAAGCAATCAAAGCTGATTTCACAATAAGGAGGAGGGAGGCAGAGAAGAAATATTGACTCCTTATCAAGGTAGCAAGCCATCAAGCCTACCATCTTCTTAACTGTGGTCCTTTTAACTAGTCTTGACTTGTTACTTCTAAAGTTAGATGATGGGCCAAGCCAAACATGCCCTCATAGCTATGCTGTGACCGCCTGATACAACATTATGGATTTAAAATCCTATCCCTTTTTCTTCCACCTTTTGGAATCAATGGGCCCTTTTCCCAGCTTTGAATACCTGCCTTGTCAACTTCATTTCTGTCCATTCAATACCTTACTCTAGTATAACAAGGAAACATTCAAGTGTAGTGATGGAAACATTAGTATTATGCTCAGTGGTGGGATTCAGGTAATTTAACAACCAGTTTTCTACCCTAATAATTTCTCCCAACAACCAGTTTGCCAAACTGCTCAGAAAGTTAACAACCGGTTCTCTCAAAGTGGTGAGAACTGGCTGAATCCCACCACTGATTATGCTGCTAATTCTGCTATGCCCCACCTCCACCCTATCATTAGGCCTTGGGTAGCTGTACTCAGAAGCTACCATTTGTAACATTCTGAGATGTCTTCATATGGTAGGTGAACTCACTAATCTCAGTCAGAACATAATACAGATCTTTACGCTTTTGTTCCACTGACAACATTTAACTTGGGGTATCAGTATCGGTTTGTTTCTTTTTGTCTATTTTAAATGGATGCATGTAATTTTTGAGAACACTTTGTTAGCTACAACTTTCTATGTGCATATTTACTTTTTAAAATTCTTATTAACGCTGCTATTGTTTTCCAAACTATCTAAACTTGCTTAATCACAGCTTGCATCATATGGCAAGAATTCCCATTGGACATACACAAGGAAAATCCTTGACAGACCTTCACCTTGTAAAGAAAAATAAACAGTGAGTACAATATTCTCATTATTTACAAACTGGCAGGTGCTCAAGTTCATTGGTTTTGGCTCACTATTCAAGTCTTTAGTGTATAATGAAGTCAGTTCAATTTCCCATAGCTCCACCTTCCATATAATGAAGAAAATTAATTGCACTCCATTAAAAAAAGAAAGAGAGATTACAATCTGCTGTACTAATTACTGTCTATGTAGCATTACCTGGTATTTTGCATCTCCTCTCTACTTGAGACTAATGATCTTTCCCCAGAGACAAGGTTGAAGCACTAGCTTAATATGTCTGCCTTATTTTGTTGCAGTTCCAGTGAGTCCACTTCTCAAATTATGAACATGACTAAATAGAAAATACTTGGACATTCATCTTGTATTTATTTACTTTCCTCTTGTTCTCAGAATCATATTTAAAACAGAAATAGCCAACAAAATCCTCATTAATCAGACATCACTCATTCTTCAAAAATGAATAAATTCTCTGTATTGGTACTATAATCCTATCTTGGGATATGTAATAAAATAATAATGACTTCATATAAATCATAACTGATAGTATAATTTCATTTACATCTAGGTCAGCAATTTTCATATAAAACAACTGAAAACAATTTAAAACTATGATCTCTGTCCCCCCTCCTACGAAGTGACTCATGTTTCTATTTTGTTATGGCATCATTGTTTCTTTATTTTACTTCTTTATTTTCATTGATCAAATTTCCATGCCACCCATCACATTTCCATGATTCTTTATATAATTTTATAGAGTTTTAAGTGCTGAAAGACCTCTCATCTTGCCTTAACTTAGTATCTTGATTACTTTTTCCTAAAATATAACAATGGCTTATAACATGCTTTAAAATATACTTTGCAGTCCTAGTGAAGGATTCTTTTTTCCTCAGGTCTTCTGACTGCCAGAAAATTGCATGTTTTTACCTTAGATGTTGTGATAACTCCACTTTCAGGGCCTTTTGATGGACAAGCCAAGGAATGCTAACTTCAAAAGAAATGGGAGTTAAACTTCACAGTGACACAGGGAAGATCTTTTATTTCAACATCTGTAAACATCAGTCAGTGCAAAGTTAAGAGTTTTGTTGTTCATCTCTTTGAGTTGTCTAAAAAAGGGTAATAGACAGGAAGCAGCATAATGAAAAAAATGGGACTCCAATTAAGTATAAAATGTATTAATTTTATATAATAAATAAATTTATATAGCCACTCAACACACACATGATGGCTTATAACATTAAAAATTCAGTCTAAAATTCTTAGTACAAACATACAAAAGGTGACGATAAACACAATCAGGACAAGTCACTCGATTGGCTCCAAAACAATCTGGACCCCCAAATGTGCAGACAGAATCTTATTTTCAGGGCCTTTGTGAAAAATGTCAAGGTGGGACCCAATCTTATTTCTGGTCGAATGATATTCTACAGGAAGGGAGCCACCACAAAGAAGACTCTTTTTCTTGGTCCTAGCAGATGAACTTCCCTAACAGATGAGATACCCTGCCTTTTAATTCTGGTGGGTTGGTAGATATGGGCCCAGTGGAAAAAAGGCTGCTGTTAAAATAGCCTAGCCCCAAACCATATAGAGCTTTCAAGTGTACCTAGAAAGACATAGCAATCAATGAAAGCCCCCATCAGAGAGACAACGAATACACAAATCTGGACTTTCTCAAAACCATATGGGCCACTTCATTTTGACCCAGATGACACTTGCTATAAAGAAGACCAAGCTAATGACAAGAGGTACAGCAATCAGCCTTAGAATTGACAGTGAAGATACTGCATAGCTTCTGTTTTTAAGGATCAGCTATCAACAATAAAGGAACTAAAGACTAGCATTTGATAGAGCAGCCATGAAGCCTTTGGAAAAGATATTCAAATGTTGTGATGTCTCTACCCACAAATATCAGAATTGTCAAGTTATACTATTTCCTGTGACACTTTAGGCCAGTGAAAGTTGGATTCCGAAAAAGCAAAATAGGAAGAATATTGATGCTTTGGAATTTTGGTATTGGAGAATGTTTTTGATAACCAAGAAAGCAAATGGAACCTAGAAAAGGTTTAAATTATTATATTTTAACATATGTAAGATCTAACTCTCCTGAGAAGTCTATAATGCTGGGAAAGATCATAGGAAAGACCAAAAGAAGGCAATTAGGTGGATGGACTTAGTTACAGCAGTGATGGGTGCACTGGTCCTATCCTTGTGGGGGACATCATTCTCGAAAAAATCTATCTATGTGTTCAGAGTTAGTACTGACTTGATAGTACATAATCACCATAAATTAATGCCAAATAATTACTTGTGAGTAATCTGGAAGTCTAACACCTTTTCTCTAATAGGATGGATGAAGTACTGCAACTCACCTGAATTGCTAGTTATGCAGAAGATAAAGTGATGCAAACTATATTGTCTCTATCATCCATTCTTTTTACTGGATGTTTTGAGATACAGAAGGCCTGTTGTGTTTCACATTGTCTAAATATAGATGTTTGTTCAACATTTTTCTTTTTTGATTATTATTCAGGAGGGAAGGTGGCAATCAAATCACTTCTCTCACTGTAGGCTCCCAATTAAAGGCCATCTTAAAATCTTCCTGTTACTCAATTATGCTACATAAGGCAAGAAAAGACTCAGAAACAACCCCTTCACACACAATGACTAAGTGGTGGTCAAATGTGCAGACAAGGCTAGGAAATAAATGCATATTTCTTATTCCATGTTAGTAGTGCCAACAAAAACTATAAATACAATATTAATAGAGGACAGATTTATGATTTGGGATATAGAAATTCTCTCTTATCTCCTCAAGAAACTCTGCCTCAAATGCCATCTTTTAAACCCACTTCTACACATAAAATGATCCAGATATCTCTCTGAGACTGAGCATTAGTGGAGCTAAATTCTATCTACCACTCAATATCTCACCAATGACTGCTTCTTTCTGTAGAAACCTTGAGCATTAAAATAGTACATCCCAAAAGATTAATGATCTTAGACTGGCATTTGACCAATTAGTGTGCTGGGACCAGCAAATAAATAATTCCATAGTCATTTCCTTTGTTGATAATCCTCAATCTCCAGTAGACCCATGTGGAACAATAGCTGACACAACTTCTCAAGTAGTGTGTCTAATCAAATTCAGAATAGAACTGGAAGAGACCTTGGAGGTCTTCTTGTCCAAACCCCTGCTCAAGCAGGAGATCCTATACCATTTCAGATAAGTGGTTGTCCAGTTTTCTTAAACCCTCCAGTGATGAAGCACCTAAAACTTCTGAAGGCAAGCTGTTCCACTGGTTAATTGTCCTCACTGTTAGGAAGTTTCTCCTTAATTACAGGTTGCTTCTCTTCTTAATTAGTTTCCATCCATTGTTTCTTGTCTTGCCTTCTAGCTCTATGTATGTAAGCCCAAATGGCAAGGCAACAAGGATAAAAACATTTTTTAAAAAAATTCAGGCTTTTCCAGATAATATTCTGAAGCAAAAGCTCATAATAACGATAATTCATAATGAGTTTCATACGGTGGTGGAATTCAATTTTTTTTACTACTGGTTTTGTGGGCATGGCTTGGTGGGCATGGGAGGGGAAGGATACTGCAAAATCTCTATTCCCACCCCACTCCAGGAGAAGGATACTGCAAAATCCCCATTCCCTCCCCACTCCTGGGGCATGGATATTGCAAAATTTCCATTCCCATCCCACTCTGGGGCCATCCAGAGGTGATATTTGCCAGTTCTCCGAACTACTCAAAATTTCCGCTACTGGTTCTCCAGAACCTGTCAGAACCTGCTGAATTTCACCCCTGGTTTCATACCAGGAGTAGATAGATCTGAGGAAAGCAGTTTTACAATCTGTATAGAGATTCTACACAGAATGAATATATTACAGAGCCTCTGGAGGAACTGTCCTCTGGGCCTCCGGTATCCTAAATGGAGACCAGAGCCTCATCACCCAGCTTTGGCCTAGAAAGGTACTGAATACACGTCTCACCATATTCTTCATATACATAGGTGCAATGGGTGCATCCCCGAGGAACAAAGGATTGCAATCAAAGGGCAAGAAGATGACAGATCCCTCAGTCTGCTTAAACACTAACAATAATCTACTCAAGACATCTTTATTAGGGACTGGCTTGATGAAAAAAATATGTCTGAGAGCCAAGCTGGCCTTAGACAAGGCAAGTGCACAGTGGGCCATTTTTTGTGCTTTAGCAACATATTGAAAAATACTTTTCCAACAAGCCAATCTCCTTGTAGTGACATTAAAGCTGCTTTTGATTCTGTATCTCAAGTCAAGCTTTGGAAGAAATTCAAAGCCTCTTCAAGTAACCAACAGCTGTTCCATCTGATCAATTCTCTTTATAGAATACATTGCTCAAAGCTAGGTACAGTCCCAGAGGCTATCTATTGAATGCTGTTCAGAAGGGGGTCAAGCAAGGAGGTATACTTGCTCCCCTTCTGTTTCACCATCATATTAATGACATGGTTTGCCATTTGAAGAACCCATCTTTCTACCATCCTAAACTGGCCGACAGATCTATCTCTATCCTGCTTTATTAAGATGGTGAAATTATTCTCTCGGGGATGCAAATAGGCCTCAAAAGAGCATTGACTGCCTTTGATAATTACAGCAAGACCTACCTGCTAGATATTAACTGTCAGAAAATTAACATTATTATCTTTGCCAAGAGGCCTAACCAGGGGTGAAATTCAGCAGGTTCTAGAGAACTGGTAGCGGAAATTTTGAGTAGTTCGGAAAACTGGCAAATACCACCTCTGGCTGGCCCCAGAGTGGGATGGGAATGGAGATTTTGCAATATCCTTCCCCCAGGAATGAGGAGGGAATGGAGATTTTTCAGTATCCTTCCCCTGCCACGCCCACCAAGGCACGCCCACAGAACCGGTAGGGAAACATTTTGAATTTTACCCCTGGGCCTAATCCTTCATTTTGGAGAAGTGAGGGCCATAGGATCAGTAAGTTCTATGCTTTAAATACTTAGTGGTATTTAAACCATACTTCTGCCTTCTGAAAGGTCCGTACTTGTGGTGCAATTCAGTCTACGCAGAGAGATCCTTACAAATCTATTCTCAAGTTTTTGAGATCAGTAGGTTGTCAGTACATCCCAGCAGCATTCAAACAGTTCAGAGCCAATTCTTTAACCCAGCTCCTTTCCAATGTACAATTATAGCACATTTTCTAAGCTTTGCCCAACTAGAATTTCTCTGCACAGTCCTCCGAGTATTATGTTACATCTTTAATGCCATTCTATATATTTACAAAGGACTGTGGAAGATGAAGGTCAGAGTTTGGATGGTCATTGTCAACTATTGACTTAAACTAGCTTTGACTTAAGACTTAAATCAGCTTGGTCCCTCTGACATGACAGGACAATTATCAGTCTTCATGAAAAGGACCTCTATGATACAAGGGCTCAGCCCTAGTTTTTTCTTCTATGGGACACAATCAGACAAAACTCATAATCAAACGATAATGAACATAGAGTAATAGAATATACACTGTTCAAAACTTCTTCAATCCAGAAAGACTTTCGTACAATTGTTCCTTCCCTTCCTTATCTGCAACAACTGGAAATCCATGGGAGGGTTTTTGCAGAGTGCTGTGATTTTTTTTCTTAACTGTTTTTGAAGGCAGATATCAGAAAATCCTGAAAAAAGAGAATGTTGACATGCCACCGAGCAGGTCAAATCTAGAATTCATGTCTTGTTTTACTACCCATCTGACAGAGAAGATCATGGTGATTTCGTTATTCCATTCCCGCAGAAATAGCTTGGCTACAAAAGCCATTTCTATATTCTTGAATATAAGAAATTTCATTATATTCTGCCATTATATTCAGTGTTGCAAATTTCTGTGCAGTGGCAATAGAACATGGAGGACCCTGACAGTTTCTAAGTTTGGCCAGAACAAACCATTAGTTGCCTGTCACTAACTCTGTGCCAATTTTAGGATGTTCATAACATCCTAGACTTCACAGAGTTAGATACTTATCCAGGGACTGGAATGATTTTATTATTATTCTTTTTAGTTTGTTAACTGTTGTAAGAGGTCAAATGGAGCACTAGCCTTCTCGTTATCATAATGGTACCTGTTTAAAGTTTGGTTTAATACATAGAATCAGATTCACACTTTAAATGCCCTGCTACCCCTTTTTCCTGTAGCAGAACTTACATTTTTAATATCACCTGTCTTTTAGATATACTGTAACTGACCAGTCTTTTATTTTGCTTAAAAGAATTGATGTTATGTAAACTATGGGGGATACAGAAAAGAATGTAGTGGTGAGTTATAAAAATATGCCAAAAATGAAGTCCAACTTTTTATCATCTTATCTTCATTCAGGAAACTATTTGGGCAATAAAAGAAATCACAATTTCTTTTATTGGTCTCTTAGGTTACAGGATAATTTAATATTATGACTCGGAAAGGCACCTAAAGGAGTAGAAAACCTGATTTTCATTCTCTCTCTCTTTTTTTCTCTTTTATACTAAAAGCAGCTAGTGAATTTTTTTATTGAAGATCACAAACCACATATAACTGATATCCCTCTTGTTTCTGTTTTAAAGGTTCGCTAACTCAGTACAAAGTCATATCCATTGTTTTTTGTTCTTGTTCATGCTGTTCATTTCTGCAACACTTTTAATGGTAGAAATTAGCTCTCCAAGCCATGCATGCAATAAAAGAAGTAACTGCACAACAAAATAATAAAACTCAACATTAACAAACTAAAGTATAAAATACTTATCTCCTAACCATTTGGATAGTTAAATAAGCTCAGATGTTGGATAAGATCTTATTTATGAATGAGTGTCTTGATGTCAAGTAAATTTACTTCAGCAATTAAAAGAAGTATTTGCAATTGAGCTTAAAAACATAATTCTTTACACCTAGTAAAGTTGGCACAGTACCGGTGCTTCATCAGCCAATGGCCTTAAACAGCTGTATTATTAGACAGAGTAGGACATCTGCCTCAGGCACAACTGCTTGAATATAATAACAGGATGTTGACTTTGTGTAAAGTCATGTGTGTCCTGGAAGACACTGCTCCATCAAAAGTGTTTTTCAACAGCTAATTAAATTGGCTTATACATATCAAATGAGCAACCTTGTATCCTTTGTATCAGGAAAAGAAATGGAGGAGCCAGGCCTTAAGGCCTCCCAACCTCCAATGTGTCAGAAGGAAGTTCCACTAAGTTCTACTAAACTTATTAAAAAGTTAAATTCCTATTTTTTTAAAAAAATAATAATAATTTATTCATGCTATTAACTGTGAAATCAAATATGAATTTAGATAAAAGATACTTATCTTAGAAGACATGATATCATAAACTCAAATGTAGTGAATTATTAAGAATTCCTAGGCTTGCTTAAGGTTGTGGAAATAATTTACTTTAAATTATATTTCTTTTGCCTAAAGATGTGTGTTCTTTCTCCATCAGTTTTATTAAAACGACAGGGAATTTTTGAAGTTCTCTACTTTTTGTTTGTCTGAGTTGCGTGAATATTTGTCATCTCAACATTCAACAGTCTCTTGAAGTTCCTCTTAATGTATTGCAAATCTTGTAAGACTTAAGAAATAAACAACAATTAAATGCTACTTCAAATGAACAACACATTTTATAAAAGAATTATTTTGGGACTGTTTTCCATTGTTTTCTTTTCCTTGATTGATAGAATATTACTGTGGCATTATTAAGAAGGTAGTCTTTCACTCTCTAAATTGCAAATAGGGCACTTTAGGTTTTATAACTGACAGATTCTGACTGACAGAAGAAAAAAAAATCACCATCCTCAATAAACCACATTCTCTCTGTCAGACACAACTAAAGAATATTTAATAAAGTCATAGTGAGAAACAAAGACGGTTGGCATGATGTAAGTCTTCAAAAGTAAGGAGATGCTAAACTGGAATAATGTGTCCCTTTTTGTTTCAGAGGGCAGTATTAGAATTAGTGTGTGACAACTGCAATGCTGATAATTTTATCCAAACTTTAGAGAGAAAGAGAAAATCACCCCATGGTTAGTGAATGGTTGGAGAGTGGTGGGTTTTCCTTCCCTTATAATATTTAGGGATTATAGTTTCATTCAGTATTATAAATACTGCTTTGAGAAATTATATGACCTCTAAAGTCTATTCCTATTCTGTGATTATTTATTCAAGACTGATCATTAGCCAGGTTTTTAAAGGTCATAATTAATGGCAAGCAAATAATCCTTTGTGACAAGCAGACTTTCTTGTAATGAAGAAAACATGGGAAAAATTCTGATAACTCAAGTTCTATATTGATGAAGAAGAAGAGTTGTGAGATCCCTAGTAGATATATTGTTCTAACCATTAAAATGGCAAAACATCAATTGGCTACAGGAGGAATCACACCTGTCTGATTGAAAAGGTTTTGTTGTCATGGTTGTCTATATGTGCCTTTGAGTCAGTTTTGATACTTGATGACTTCCCAGAGAAGTCCCTGCAGTTTTCTTCATAATTTTTTTAGAAGTGGTTTGCCCTTGCCTTCTCCCTAGGAGAGATAGAGAGTGACTGGCTCAAGACTATCGAGCTGATTTTGTGCCTAACCTGGAACTAGAATTCACAGATTCAGTTTCTAGCCAGGTGTCTTAACAACTAAATTTATTTTGGAATTTTTAACATAATAAGGTACTTTGTTCAATTTAATTTTGAATCTAAACCTTGTTTATCTTAGTCATGTTGTAACTAACCCTGGATCTTTTTTTTTTCCAATTGCCATTTGCTCTTCTATTACTGTTTCAAGAAGGGCATACATATATGTTTTAAAAATATTTGATTATATGCTTAATTTGCTCTGGTTATGCAATTGTTTTAGTGTAACACAGCTCTGTCTCAGGGTCTAATATAGCACACAGAAATTAAGTAGCAGTAATAGTTCTCTGTGAAGCATTTTAATTTTGAAGTACAAACACTGTTCTCATTACACCATTATATTACTCATTTGTTTGGTGTGGTGGTCTAATATTTCAAATGCGACAAATAAAGTTTGATGGCTTGTTGTGTTATACCTACAGCTTAATTGTCTATTTGTCCTACTTAGCAAGATTTTGGTGATTGCCCAGAAAAAAAGCCCACTGTGAACATTATTATTATTTAAAAAATGAAAAAATAAAAGAATATTTGGAAACTAAATAAATGTGATCATTTAGTTATTGCAACAAAACAATTGTAAGTTAAATTAGCCATAAGGACTTAACTACTATTATTTCATTTTGAACACAACATCAGCATGTGTGTGGCACTTTACAGATATGAAAACTTTAAGGGGTAATTTGATTGGGGGGGAAAAACACTTTAATAATCCTTTCCAATGATACATTTGAATTAGTTTTATAATGTCCTATTGAATTATGTGCTTTCAAACTGCTTTGGATATTCAAAGGATTTTAAGACATAGTTATTGCAAATGTTGTGTCCTCATTCCTTCCATATATGCAACAATGGGAAAAGAAGGAGTGTTGTTGTTGTTGTTTGTGGTAGTAGTGTTGAAAGATATGGTGGGATCTCTGATACTGACAGGAGTAGCTGCCCAACGAATTGCATGATTGCAATAGAAGAGAATATCTGTAGCTTAGAATTGAATTGTGGAGTTCTTGATGTTCTTTGAACCTGCTTATTGGCTTGCAGACATTTAATTACAGAACAAGACAACACCATCAGTTACCTAGCAAGCCAACACCCAGGCTCAGAGAACACCAAGAGCCCTATAATTGCTTATAAAACCTGTCAGACAAGTGGGAATATTGTTCTATTGTTTGTTCTTACTTTTCAAATAGAACTGATTTAGTTAGGTTTACTTGAACGGACACTGAGAGAAACAGAATATTATTCTGCTGTTATTTTCTGATAATTTTCTTTCTTTCCTCTGAGTTCTTTTATTGTTTTTCAACTCCCTACCCACTTATCTATATTTTCACTGAATTCTCAACTTGGTTGACCTGTAGTATAAATATTTTTTTGTTTCTGTGTCTATCTGATCTGCATTTCTTCTTCTCATTTCTTCCATTTTTTTAAAAAAATAAAGTCTTGTCTAAATCTTAAATTTTAAAACTTGTTTGCTTTCTGGTATTCAGTCTTGTGCGGAGTTTCTCCATTGTGCTAGTGTATCTGAAAGAGTGTGGCTTTGAATCAATGTGGATTCCTGGCATCTGCCTGGAAAATTCCCTGCAGATTTTTTTTATTTTTATTTTTTGGTACGGGTGTGCTGTGGGAGAGCAGATTTCCATTTGTCTGTTTGCCAATGTCTGTTTCCTAGGGCTCAGAAAGAGTAACTGGCCCAAATTCACCCAGCTGTTTCTGTGCCTAAAGTGACTCTAGAACTCACAGTTTTTGTCTGGTGCCTTAACAACTAATCAAAGTGGCACTTATTGTGTATAATTCAAACTATTGATATCACAATGTATTATCTGAACCATGTATAATGCTCTTGTTGTGGTGGTGGTGGTGATGGTGGTTATTTCAGTTGCATGGTCCAGGAGAGCATATCTAACACATTTTCTCCTATTTTCCCCATAATGTATTGCAAATAACAATCCTGAAGGTGGGTTGAGCTGAGAGAGAGTGACTGGCTGAAAGTCACCCAGCTGCCTTTTATGGCTAAGGCCGGACCTGAATTCACAGTCCCCTCTTCTAGGCTGGTGCCTTAACCACTAGACCAAACTGAGTGTCTAGGCAATATTCTACATTGGTTCGGCAAAATTTCTCTATAAACTCTTCATCATCTCTATAAAGGCTTCTTCATCCTCTCTTTCAATTTTTAACAGATAAAGTGGGGAACATTTCCCAAAAATGCATCCCAGTGACTTCTTGAAATGTTGAGTCCTTAAATATGACTGAAGTTTTAAGGAGTAAATGTGTTTTACAGGGGAAAAGTGTTTCATCATCCCTGTTATTTTGGCTTTCCATTCTGGTAGAAAATGAAGGAACTGTGAATATTCTAATGCTGCTCCATTATAGCCTGTAGTTAAATCTTTTATTGGCTAACATTTTTGAATCTGAACTCAACATTCAAAATGCCAGGCTTGATGAAAAGGACAATGAATTTAATCAAGTGAAACTAATTCAGTCAACCTTTCCAGACAGAGCACAACAAGATCTTGTAAAGAGAAATTATTACATATCCTTCTAAAATTGCAGATGAAATAGTAGGGAGTCTAGCCTTTCCTGTGTCAGAAGTTAGTAAAGTAGTTGGCTCCCAATCATTTAAAATCCTTGACTTGTTCTGTAAAGATACCATTTATCTTTCTGATTGCAATTTACATATATTTTGATAAACAATGCTGTTCTTGTCTTGGAGTAGTCGATGACCATTTTTCTTTACTACGGTAAAGAGCAAAACTTGAAGGATGGGATTTATTTTTAGATAACTCTTGAGTTATAGCAGTTATAGAAATTGGATATACCCTTGCTTAGCCCCTTCCTGGATGAATAAGCAAGGATGTATCAAGCTCTCCTTTTCAATTTCTACATTAAATTGAAATTAAGTGGAAAGACTTCCAAAAGTGGCACATCTGACCTGCATGATGATATAACCATGTAACATCCTTAAGGAAATACTTGCATATTAAAAAAAAAAAACCTCCTTTAAATCATAAAGGTAGCATAGAGAATGCTTCCAGGATAATGAGAATATTTTTCTCACAAATGATGGAGCACAATACAACAATCAAATACTGCTTGATCCCACCCTAAACCTGGCTTACACCTTTGGATTAAAACAGCCAAAGAACTAGTTGCCAACAACAATGCCTAGCATACAATGTTCTAATCAGTGATGGGATTCAAAAATTTTTACTACCAGTTCTATGGGCCTGGCTTGGTGGGCATGGTAAGGGAAGGATACTGTAAAATCTCCATTCTCTCCCCACTCCAGGGGAAGGTTACTGCAAAATCCCCATTCCCTCCCAATCAGCTGGGACTCAGGAGGCAGAGAATAGATGCGGGCGAGGCCAGTCAGAGGTGGTATTTACTGGTTCTCTGAACTACTCAAAATTTCCGCTACTGGTTCTCCAGAACTGGTCAGAACCTACTGAATACCACCTCTGATTCTAATGATTCTTAGGAGGGTGAATAGGAATTTTATTTTTATTTTTTGCATTGGTTTTGTCTTCCTTCTTGTAAATAGAACTACACTGGATTAATTTGGCTTTTTTTATCATTTTGTCAATTTTATCATTCTTCCATTGTGAAATAATTTTAGACTGTTTAAAACGAACACAGGAAACCAATCAGGCAACTATTCCATTGAAAGCTAGAATTGTGTCAAGCCCAGCCCAAGAATGACATAGAACAATCCAGCCAAAGTTCAGTTCTTTGTTTACACACAATAGGCAGAATCTTGCCAGACTAAGTCCTTACTACTCTCTACCCTCTCTTACTACCCTAATAGATATACCGTATTTTTTGCAGTATAAAATGCTCTGGACTATTAGACACACCTACTTTTTTTGGTGAGGAAAACAAGAAAAAGAAATCTGCCTCTGCCTCCCAACAATTTTGCCTCGTTGCAGCAAACAGCCTGATTTACTTTCATTTTTGTTTTCAGCATAGCTTGATTAGCACAAGGGGAAAAAAAACTGCTCCCAGCAATTTACCTCCTTGCAGCAAGCAGCAGAGGCCTGCACAAAACAGCTGAGAGTCGGAAGGCCGATCCAATCAACTTGTGCTAATTAGACTGTGAAGTGGTTCGGGAATAACGAGAGGCACAAACAAGCAAGTGACAACAGCTCTTTAATATACAGTGAGACTTCAGCAAAAACTCAGAGGCTGCAGCCCTCCTTATATACAATCCAGGAGGGACTGTCAGCCAATCAGAAAACATTAGCAGGTTTGAAACTCCTGCTTAAAAGTATCAATACATAACACCCCTCCCTTCCCAGAAAGCACTAACATTCAGAAATTTACATATGTACACACAAAATCTCGCAGGTGCCTAGGACGAGTTCTCGCTCTAGTTGACCTGCGCAGTTCAGTGTCTGGTGGGGCGTCGAGCTGGTCGGAGGGACTCTCCGTCTCTCCCGGCTCCGCCAATGGAACCTCCTGGATTTTGTCCGGGGCGTGGTTATCCCCGGCTGGGAGTGGCGACTCGCTGGGGCAGCGCTGGAACCAGGGCTTGTCAGCTAAGTATTCTCGCGAACCTTGGCTTGAGTTAGCTGTTTTGGGAAAGTTGTTGTAGTTAGGTTCGGAGATGTCTAAATTGATGTTTGCCTCGCCGACCACCCTTTTTCTAAGTTGGTCTATGTGGCGCTTCCAGAGTCTGTCCACCCCTACGTCTACCGTATACAATTTTGGGCCTGTTATACCCACTATGATTCCTGCAACCCATAGAGGTCCGCTGGCATAATTGCGAGCAAACACCGGGGACCCAACCTGAAACTGTCTTAGGCCACAGGTTTTTCCCTTGAAGTTTTCATGCGAGTAGTTAGGGTGAAGCCTGTCTAACACGCACCGGAGCTTCCTGCCCATGAGGAGCTCTGCTGGGCTTCTCCCTGTTGCTGTGCATGGTGTGGCATGCTGGACTGCTAGGAACTGGTCTATCCTGGCCTGCCAGTCCCCGTTGTCTAATCTGGACAGTTCTTCTTTGGCTGTCCTAACAAAGCGTTCAGCCAATCCGTTAGAAGCCGGGTGGAACGGAGCTGATAGGGCATGGCGGATGCCCAGTCCGGCCAAGTAGCCTTCAAAAAGAGTTGCCATGAATTGAGGGCCGTTATCAGATACCAGGGTATCCGGCAGGCTGTGGGTGGCAAACAACTTCCTTAGGACCTTGATAACTGCCTCGGCCGTTGTTGATGGCATTAAGATGATTTCGAGCCACTTTGAGTAGGCATCAACAACTAATAAAAAGTTTGCCCGTGGAAAGGGCTGGCGAAATCAATGTGGATCCTCCCCCATGGGCCTTTTGGTTTCTCCCACTCTTGGATGGGCGCTACTGGGGGATCGGGACGAGACTCCTGGCAGGGTCTGCACTTCCCCACCCACTCGGAAATGACTTGGTCCATGTTGGGCCACCAGACATAACTGCGGGCTAAGCTTTTCATCCTAACAATGCCCGGATGCCCTTCGTGCAGCAACTCTAAAACTCTATTCCGTAGCTTCATTGGAATTACCACCCTGTCACCCCACAGCAAGCAACCCCTTGCATAAACAGTTCGTTGCATTTGTTGGCAAAACCTTGGTACTCCCCCCCGTCCACCTT
The DNA here is from genome assembly GCA_022577455.1 of Arizona elegans. Taxonomy (NCBI): domain Eukaryota; kingdom Metazoa; phylum Chordata; class Lepidosauria; order Squamata; family Colubridae; genus Arizona; species Arizona elegans. The sequence continues at coordinate 110,979,175 of JAKOOJ010000002.1, read as the reverse complement.
GACCGGCCACCCCTTCAGCACCCAACCCATAACAGTACAGATGATTGGGTCTCTAGCCGAGGCTTTCGCCACCTTGCAAGAGGAGATAGGGCCCAAAGTCAAAGTGTCCAACAAAAGAACGGAGGCTTCCGGCGTTGGGTTGTCAAGTAGGTTGGGTAGGGGGCAGCGGTTAAGGGCATCCGTGTGACCCAGGGTTTGGCCAGGTCGATGGACGAGCTGATACGAGTAGGCCGACAGAAAAATGGCCCATCTGGTCAAACGAGGGGAAAGGGCAGCGGGGGTTGGCCTATTGCCCGCCAAAAGTCCTAGCAAGGGTCTATGATCAGTCACAAGTTCGAATTTTCGGCCATAGAGGTATTCGTGGAACTTTTTAACCCCCGCAATCGCAGCCAGAGCCTCTCTGTCCAACTGACTATAGTTCCGCTCTGCGCTGGACAGGGTGCGAGAATAAAACGCAATGGGCGCCTCTAGGCTGTTCGGCAGTCTATGGCCTAAGACGGCACCAACTCCTACGGGGGAGGCGTCGCAAACTAAAACAAGCGGCAGCGCTGTGTTGTACTGAATCAGGAAGCTGTCCTCAGACAGGAGTCTCTTCAGTGCCTCAAAAGCGGCTGCCTGTGGTTTCCCCCAGCCCCTTGGTACATTCTTCCCTAGAAGCTTGTGTAGGGGATCTGCAACCGTGGCTTTGTCCTTCAGGAACATGGAGTAAAAATTGAGCAGTCCAAGGAAGGCTTGGAGCTCCGCTTTGGATTTGGGGGCAGGTGCGCTCTTAATAGCTCTCACCTTGCTTTCGGTAGGGTGGATGCCTGTGCCGTCCACCCTGTACCCCAGAAATTCAACGGAGGGGACAGCAATCATACACTTGTTTTTCTTAAGTTTGAGTCCCGCTTCTCTGAACCTGGACAGGACGTTCCTTACTCTGTCCCCTAGCTGACGTTCGTCCTGGGCGCTGACTAGAACGTCATCGAAATAGGGCACCACTCCTGGGAGTCCTTGCAGAAGGCGCTCCATGGTGCTTTGAAATAGGCCGGGTGCGACGCTCACCCCAAACTGGAGCCTGGTGCATTTAAATGCACCCCTATGAGTTACAATTGTTTGCGCCTCTGCCGTGGCGTCGTCAACTGGTAACTGCTGATAGGCTTGGGCCAGGTCTAATTTGGCAAAAATTTTTCCGGGTCCCAGGGAGTGTAGTAGATGATGCACGATCGGCACCGGATAGGCGCTCGGCTGCAAAGCCTTGTTGATCGTGCACTTGTAGTCGGCACAAATTCTTATTGAGCCGTCGGACTTTACTGGGGTCACTATAGGGGTTTCCCACTTGGCATGGTCAACGGGAACCAACACCCCTTGCTTAATCAATTTGTCCAGTTCCGCATCGATCTTCGGTTTCAATGCAAACGGCACTTGTCTGGCCTTAAGTCTTACTTGGGCTACATTGGGGTCTAAGTTTAGTGAAATAGGGGTCCCCACATACTTGCCCAACGTGTCCCCGAAAATGTCCTGGAACTCGGACAGGAGACTGTCTTTCAGAGTTGATCTGGACATCAGGTGGATGCCGGTGAAGCCCATGCCAAGGGCTCAGAACCACCCCATGCCAAGAAGGCTAGGGAGCTGCTTCGTGACGATGGTCAGCGGCAGGTCTCTTTCGTAGTCTCCGTAGGTGACTCAGAACGTGCCCACGCCTTCGAGGGGGACTCGGTTCCCCTGGTAGTCTAGGATGCGCAGTCTCTGCTTGGAGAGCTGGTCCTTCCGGAACGACGGCAGGAGGATCTTTAGGGTCACCCACAACATTATGGAGAGAGCTGATCCAGTGTCGATCTCCATCGAGCATGGCTTTCCGTTGATCTCGACCACCGTGCTGACTTTGTCTTCGATCGCCGTGCTGGCCTGGTTGATATGTATGCTGCGGCCATCTCGCGGTTCAAATTCGCGCCGTTTTTTCGTGCCGCCTTCTCTCGTTGGCTGCTTCTGGCGCGCTGATTCCGGTTGGCTGCGGCGCTCACGTGGTTGGTGTTTTCTGGGCAAAATGGCTCTACAGACTCGCGCCAAGTGCCCTTTTTTCTCGCAGCGCCTGCAAATAGCCTCTCTGTATTTGCAGGACAGTCTATCATGGTGCCCGCCACAGCTGGGACAGCTTTGCCGAGGGCTGCCAGTGTCTTTTCTCTGGTGCTCCGTTTGGAAGACGTCCTCATCCGACTCGGACTCCGAGCTGGATCCGGCGTCTTCTCTGTGCACCGGGGCAGACTTGGGGCTGTCTTTGCTGGTCAGCGGACGCTGCAGCATTTCTGCAGCTTTTGTGGAGGCTTCATGAGCCCTGGCTTCGTCTAGGGCTCCAGCAAGCGTCAAATCAGGCTTGGCGAGCAGGCGCCGTTGCAGCCTAATGTCCCAAACACCACAGATAAGTTGCTCAAGCAACGCATCGTCCAAGTCTCTATAGTCGCAATGGGTTGCGGCTTTTCTTAGGCTGGCCATGTACGCGCTGACCGGTTCTCCCTCACATTGAACGCGCTGTCTGAGTTGGTATCGTTGCACGAACTTGGAGGAGACGGAGCGTAGTGAGCCTGGAGAGTTGCCATCAGGGTGTCCCAGGAGACGGTTTGAACCGGCGTTGGCTCACACAGTGACTCAGCCATCTCGAACACATCCGGTCCGCAGTGGCTTAGGAAGAGGGCTCTCTTTCGATTAGCATGTCGCTGGCTTCAAGCGAGCATTCGAACCTTGTTAGGTACGAGACCCATTTTTCGCGGGTCGGATCAAAAGGCTTGGGCGGAACGTAGGCAGACATGTTCGGTATGTCTCCTGTGGTTCGCCTCGTCGCCTAGCTGAAGCTCGTGGTCTCACTGGTTGGCTTCTTGTAGCCTCTATCCCACCTTCATCGCCAATGAAGTGGTTCGGGAATAACGAGAGGCACAAGCAAGCAAGTGACAACAGCTCTTTAATATACAGTGAGACTTCAGCAAAAACTCAGAGGCTGCAGCCCTCCTTATATACAATCCAGGAGGGACTGTCAGCCAATCAGAAAACGTTGGCAGGTTTGAAACTCCCGCTTAAAAGTATCAATACATAACAGACTGTGCTGAAGCTGAAACGAGCTTTTCTTCTTGCTGCTTGCTGCAAGGAGATAAACTGCTGGGAGGCAGAGGCCAAAGGGTGGGGGTCAGTGGGTGGGTGGGGCTACATTCAGTGTATAAGACACACCCAAATTTTCACCCCGTTTTGGGGGGGAAGGTGTGTCTTATATTCCAAAAAATACAGTAACCAGGGAGATTCTAGGGAGTGGCTATCCTAACTCTCTTCCTCCAATCCAGCTCTGGGCTATGTTGTTTCTTATCATACCCCATTCCTTGAAATATGATTTGCCCCTTCCTGGGAAGCATCGTAGCATATACTGCTGTAACTCCTTTGTGTATAAGGCAATCCTTTGTAAGCACAGACGGAATTCTCATGTTGCAAGAATCAGATCAGGATCAGATCAGCATGATTGCTGAAGTAGTTTTGAAGGTGGATGGGTGATTGTAATCAATGTATTTCCATTTGATAAATCAGTGTTGAATTTTATGCCCATTTTGCTCTTTGCATTTTATTGCCCGCTTTCCTTGACCCTACTTCTGATGGAAAAGTGAATTATAAATACCCCCTCTCCCATCCATCCACACATCCATCCCCCACATCCATCGATATGTACACTCACACCTGCTTACAGCTACTAAGCTTTATACTACCTGTACATTATCAGAATAATTAAATTAATTTCATTGCAACTCCATAACAACACTCCTCTGCTGAGTCTGAAGGTTCAATAGTTTCCTGACAAGTGCAGTTCCCAGAAGCTTTCAGAGTGGGAGAGAGTAAACACATATTCAACAATTAAGCATTATAGAGCAGAATGGAATTAATGCACCACAACACCCCCTTCTGATGCTACAGTGGATAATCTTATTATGACAAGTTTCAATATGCCATCTTTTGAAGGCTTTAATGTGGAAAACCCTGTTAGTCACTGTCACTTATTGAAGAGTGGAAATACAATATTGTGTGAGAATTACAAATAATTGTATGCAGCTCCTTCTAATTCATGTTGTTGGAAAGGGAAAAAATTAAATTTGTATCTGATTTTAGAACATTTAGTTCTTTCAGAAAACTGCTATCTGAAGTTGGCTGAATATGCGTCTGCCTCTGAATGAAAGAAAAAGATTTTTTTTTTCCTGAGTATATGAGAGACAAAATGAAGAGATATCAGGATTTGGTGCATATGTGAGAAAAAAAAAAAAAAAGACAGAAATGCATATAAAGCCCAGAGTTTAGACAATAAATATGTTTTTAAATATGGTAATATTATAGAGCTGCCTGAAATAATTTATCTTTGTATGTTATTCTGTGCCAGTAATATAGAAAGTTCCCATATAAAATATGAAAATTAGTATAGGTTAATTTATTTTTAAAAAAAGAAGATTGCTAAACTGTATCATTATTAGCTTCATAAAGTTATATGGAAGTCAAGAATATGCAGATATTCATATATTAATTTCTTATTGTAAGCTCTGCTCCTTCCCATACACTATAGTCATTCTCATATCATTCTTCATTTTGATCTCTTTACGAGTCCTTAGTTATGGCACCAAGCAAACAAATGAACAAACATTTGTTAATATTAAGTAACAAAACAAAAACAATAATATGATCAGTCATATCTATATATTACTAAAACTCTTGTGATCATGACCAATGGTGAAATGTAAAATTTGTTACTACCGGTTCTGTGGGCATGGCTTGGTGGGGGATAATGTGACTGGGTGGGCGTGGCCAACTTTTTTAAAAAAAAACTTTTAAAAGCATTTTTTCTACAACCTCTTTGGCTGAAAAGGTTGTAAAAAAAATGCTTTTAGACTTCCGGTAGTTCCGTGGACATCGAGGACGGTCTCCATTGACCGCCAGCCACCCGATCTGTTAAAACCTCCCTGACAGTGCTAAACTGCTGTCCGGCAGTTTGAAAAAACTCTCCTTCAGGCAAAGAAGGAGAGGAAAGTCAGAGGGGTGGGTAGAGCTCCCCGAAAGTCCCTGGATTAATCCCAGGGACTCGGAGGGTGAGAGCTCCCCAGTTCAGCCCTCCCATTGCTCCGGATCGGTGGTGTCTCTGCTAGCCAGAGCCAGACGTCGCGTCCAATTCTGCCGGCAAACAGTGAGTTTCAATGATTTCTAACAAGGCAGACAGAGCGGAAGCAAGAGTGCAAGCCTTTTAAAAGAAACAGAGCTTAACTCCGTGAATACATTGTTGCAAACGGAACTTTCTTGAGCTGGAGGCTGGAGAGGAAGCCTTTGTTATGGGTGGAAGGGAAAGTGAAAGTTAAAGGGAAACTGCTTGTTAAGAGTCTTCCGCTTGAAGAGAAAATTGCTGGGGACTGAGAACAGACTGGAGAGAGGATTGTTTATTCTGAAAAACTCTGAAATAAACATTGTAAGACTGTTTATAAGACTTTGTGGCTGTAAAAGGAAAAACTCATTTTAAAATAAAATGGCTGCTAAACAACTAAAGCCACCAACTTCTAAAGGGGGAGGAGGTTCCCCTGTAGTCACTCAAAAGCAACAACTTCCGGCTGATACACAATCAAAAGACCTTAAAGAATTTATAATGGGTGCCCTGAACAATCAGGCAGAAATGATGAAAGAATTTTCAGAGGAGTTAAAGAAAATTAAAGATGTGGTGGAGGAAAAACATGATGCAATAAGAGATGACATTGTTTTTGCAGTTTCAGGACTGGCTAATCATATGTTAAAGATTGAGGAGAGAGTACGGGAAGTTGATGAAGCTAATTTGGAGCTAGCAACTAAATTAGGAGAGGTTATGATACAAACAGAGAAAGTGGATGATGAAATGGTTATGCTACAATACAGATCAATGGAATTTGCCCTGAGACTGAGAGGTTTGAAAGAAAAGAATGGTGAAAATTTAAAGGATATTTGCTCCAATGCTTTAGCAGAGCTGATTTCAGAAAGGCCAGAAGATGTGGCAATTCAAATGGACAAAATCTATAGGGTTAACTCTTGGCTGGCAAAACAAAGGCAGTTACCAAGAGATGTGGTGATTTATTTCACAGCAAGGAGAATTAGAAATGATATCCTGCAAGCTTCTTACAAAAACAAGATTCAAGTGGATGGACAAGAGCTGGTGGTTTTGAAGGAGCTTCCTCCTAAAATGTTAAGAGACAGAAAGCAGTTTGGTTTTTTGGTGAATGAATTAAGAAACCAACAGCTCCAGTACAGATGGGATGTCCCATTTGGGATAATAGTGACATACGCTGGGCAAAGACACCGCTTAAACACAGTTGGAAAGGCAAAAGACTTTTACGCCAATGTCTTAAAGGCTGGACGGCCACCCTCACCAGGGGGTGCTAGCAAGCAATTGGAAATGATACAACAAGAGAAAGATGGAGGGCAAGTACAAACCTATGCTCAAGCTTTAGCTGGAGGAGCTAATTTGGAAGAAGACTTATTGCTGAGTGGGGGTCCACCACCAACCCTTGAGCCATTAAAGAAGATAGAGATGCCAAGAGAACAACAATTGACAAGAGCCACTTACAAACAGCATCTGGCACAACAGCCTCAAGATTCAACCCAACAAGCCCAAAAAACACAAGCAGTGGGAGGAGCTAGACCGAAGTCCAAAATGGCGGAGGAGGTTCAGTTGATGCTTTCAAAGCTTGGAGGGCCTAGAGATGCCAAATAAATTTTTATCTTGGAATGTTAATGGTTTAAATTCTCCACAAAAAATAAGAAAAAATTTCACTACTTGAAGCAATTTCAGAATGATGTTATTTGTCTGCAAGAAACGCATATTAAATTTTCAGATCAAAAGTACTTGATAAATTCGAAATTAGGCACACATTTTGTGGCATCAGCACCAGAAAAGAAAAATGGCCTAGTTATATATGTTAAAAGAGGCCTACCGGCCAATTTAATTGAGGCTGACACTCAAGGTAGATATATCGCAATAGAATTAACAACACAGAGTGGGAAGCTGCTTGTAATTGGAGTATATGCACCTAACCAACAGCAAGACAATTTTTTTAAATTTTTACATACCAAAATACTACAATGGGATTACAGATCTTTACTTTTAATGGGTGATTGGAATTGGGTAATAAATACCCAGAAAGATAAAAAAAGCTTATCCAAGATATCCATGCGTGCTAAGTTGCCTAAATCTTTTTTTGATATTTTGGAGGATATGGAGCTAAGAGACATTTGGAGAGAAAGGAACGTACTGGAAAGTGATTTTACTTTTTTTTCAGATAGGCATCAATCTTTTTCTAGGATTGATTTTATATTAACCACAAATGATCTTTTTTCTAGGGTGAAGAAGACGAAGATATGTCCAAGAACTTTAACTGATCATAGCCCGGTTTGGGTGGAATTAGAACAGGAAAGAGGAGAAAGGAGGTCTTGGAGGTTAAATGAGAATTTATTTAGATATGAAGATAACTTGAATGAACTTAAAAAACAGAAGAAAGAATTTTTTGTTAACAATATGAATAAAGGTACCTCGATGGAAATGGTATGGGATGCAAGTAAGGCATATATGAGGGGAACATTAATTTTTTTGAACAATAAATATAGATTAAAACAACAAAACAGACGGAAAGAGATAGAGGAGGAAATTAAAAAGAAAGAACAATTGCTTATAATTAACCCGGGAGATAAAAAGGCAAAAGATATGATAAACATTTTAAGAGAGCAATTTAATATGTTAATGGCTGGACAAGTAGCAACCAGCATACAATACGCCAGACATAATACATTCTGTAATGCCAATAAGCCTGGGAGATGGCTGGCTTACACGATGAGAAAAAAGCAAAAATCACGTACTATAGACAAGATAGAATTTAGAGGTAAGGAGATTTACCAACAGAATTTAATAAAAAAGGCTTTTTTGGATTTCTATACAAAGCTATATGCTAAAGATTCAACTCAAGATGTTGATATTGATAGATACTTAAAGATACTTAAAGATAGATATTCCCGAACTAACGCTGGAACAGAGAGAAAGATTGAACCAGCCAATAACTTCTGAGGAAATTGTTGGGGTAATTAAACAATTAAAAATAGGTAAGGCTCCGGGAACAGACGGATTAACAGCTGTTTATTATAAACATTTACAATCTGAAATGTTAGAACCACTTAAAATCTTATTTAATAAAATACAGGTAGGAGGAGGAGTACCACCTTCTTGGAAAACAGCTTTTGTCTCACTAATTCCAAAGGAGGATCAAAACTCCATCAAACCTGAGAATTTTAGGCCAATTTCACTTTTGAATACCGACTATAAGATTTTTGCTAAGATATTAGCTAATAGATTAATACCAGTTATGCAACAAATAATTCATAATGATCAATCAGGGTTCATAAAAGGGAGACAAATGAAATATAATGTTAGACAAATTAACTTAACTGAGGGGAGAATTTTGAATCTGGAAGGTTATGATTTACTATATGGATGGCATGCCTATTTGTTATATGACAAAAAAGTGGATAAAGTATTTAAGGCCCATATACTTAGAAATGCTTTGTTGAGGGTTTGGAAAAAATATCAATATAAGCTAAATGTTGGAGGTGTGACTGTGATGATGCAACTTATTATCATATATGGTGGACTTGTAAAAAAATCAAAGCATTTTGGATAAAGATTTGGTAGGTGATGCAGAATATTTTTTTAAAAAAAGATTGAAATTTACTCCGCATTTGTTTTTACTGGGTATAACTATGGACTGTACAGTTGTAGAGACTAAACTGATTTTGAACTTGATAACAGCAGCAAGATTGTTGATAGCACAACATTGGAAGAAGGACTTTTTGCTTGCTATTGATGACTGGATATTGAAAGTAACTAATTTAGCTGAAATGGCTAAAATTTCAGCATATTTGAAGGATCACACACAAGAAAGGTATATACAGGACTGGAGAAGATGGATTGATTATATTCAAAATAAGTATCAGACTAAAAAATATCAAATAGCTTATGAATGAATTTTCTTAACTGTATAAGCGCTATATAAGTGTTATTAGAAGTATTATGTCTAAGAAGTAGGATTTTATCTATGGGGGGTTAAGAATTTTTTTTTTAGGGTGTGTTAGTTTAATGGTTGGTTAAGCAATTTAGTTTATTGTTAAAAGTTAATAGAAATACCTTGTGTTCTGCTCTGGGAAGTCAGGGAGGGGGAGGGGGGTTGGGTGGTAGGGTTGTGGGAAAACTGTGGGGTTTTTTACCAATAAAACTTTTTCAATAATAAAAAAAAATGCTTTTAAAAGGCTCTGACGATACCAGCTGAGTTGCCTGATTGTCAGAGGCTTTTGTTTTCTTTTAAAAGCATTTTTTTTGCTTTTAAAAGAAGAGGTTTTAAAAAATGCTTTTAAAAGGCTCTGATGATCCCAGCTGAGCCGCACAATCATCAGAGGCTTTTTTTTAACTTTTAAAAGCATTTTTTCAGCCGAAGAAAAAATGCTTTTAAAAGTAAAAAAAAAAAAAAAAAGCCTCTGATGATCACGTGGCTCAGATGGGCATGGGAGGGGGGCAGGGATTTTTGCTACCAGTTCTCTGAACTACCGGCCACCATTGCTACCGGATCAGGTGATCCGGTCCAAACCAGGAGCATTTCACCCGATCATGACCTTTAATTGGTTGAAACAGTACAACAGGGCAACAATTTTGAACCAAGATACCTCAAGTAAACTAACTTGCAGAATGTGTCCAAAATATGAAACTCCTGAGAGAATGAAATTTGGGGAAGTTGTGTCTGTTTCAATGCTGTTGGTAGTTGTTGTGCTGTTGTGGCCATGTGATTTGCAATGTTCCGTGACAGTTTCCTGGTCAGTCTTGCAATCCCTCACTCCATCCTCCACCCAGGAGCAGCCATTTACCAGCTGCTGGGAAGGGAAGGGAAGGGAAGGGAAGGGAAGGGAAGGGAAGGGAAGGGAAGGAAAGGAAAGGAAAGGAAAGGAAAGGAAAGGAAAGGAAAGGAAAGGAAAGGAAAGGAAAGGAAAGGAAAGGAATTTCCTAGGTTCCCTGCCAGATTCCCACAAGAAAAGTCAATGGAGAAGCCAGCAGGAAGTTAGAAGTCACTCCAGCAATGGGGCACCCACAACTTCTGAAGGTAACCATCAACCAGTGGAATCGCTTGCCTTCCAAAGTTGTAGGCGCCCCATTGCTGGAGGCTTTTAAGAACAGACAGCTATTTGTCTGAAATAGTATAGGGTTTCCTGCTTGAGCAGGGAGTTGGACTAATAGACCTCTAAGGTCCCTTCCAACTCTGTTATTTTATATTATCCTGTTCCACTGTCTATGTAAATTCTCAATCATCCACATCATGGTTATCCCATAGTTGCTTTTTTGCCCCATAAAGCAACTGGACTTTCCTGTTTTTTTTTCTTTGAAAACATTTCGCTTCTCACTCAGGAAACTTATTCAGTTCTGAACTGAACTGAAAAGCTACTTGGATGAGAAGTGAAATGTTTTCAAAGGGGAAAACAAACAAACAAACAAACAAAAACCAATAAGACCAGTTGCTTTTTTTGGGGAAAAAACTCCTGTTCCACTGCTTTTTTCCCTGCCCATGATCATTCTGTTTTCTGTTTAGATAAAGAAATCTCTCTGTAACAATGATCCAACAGGCCATAAATTGTCTAGTTCCCCTTAATTTGAAATAGTAGACCTCATTTAGAGATGTACTAAAAGTGTCCGAAGAATAGGAGGCTACCATCAATTAAAACTAGATGGATCTTTTAAAATGCATGTATTGTTTGCAGATGTATCATTGAAAATATCATTTCTTTTCAGTTTAATTTCAACTGTGTTATGTTGGTTTTAATTTCTTAAAATGCATTTTAGTACTTTGGCAGTATATACTTTCTTTCAGTCAAGGGCAACATTTCTTCAATGCTGTGAAGGACTAAAACACAGAAGACAGAAGAACTGGTTTTCTTACTTCTCTCAATACAGTTTTGGAGTAAGAATATTGCACTAATAGTAAAGGAGGGGGAGTACACTAATTTTGTACTAAATTCATCTCTATAAACTTAATAGGTGGCTTTCCATGTGGAACTCTGTCATTTTATTAATTGTGCTATGAGAGAACACCTTAGGAGAACATTCTAAACTGCAGGATCAACATGCTCATTCTATAACAGGGGTGTCAAACTCGCGGTGTCATGGCGGCATCACATGACGTATCCTGTTCGCTAAACCGGGGATGGGCATGGCCAGCGCATGATGCATCTGACCTACGGGCATCAAGTTTGGCAGCCCTGTTCTATAGTATAGCATTTCAGATCCCTCTCGATGATTGATTGCTTCAATAACTATTTAGGAAGGAATAATGAAGAATGCCAAATTATGCCTTTTGTTTGCTGGGTCAGTGGAACCTATCACAGGTTAAAAAAATATCTGAAGCTTCAGGGGAAAAAAATCCCATAGATGTCCATAAGGTCCTTTTCAACACAATAAGGTTGCTTATTTCAAGGGCAATAAAAACATTTTATCTCCTCAAGCAAAGTGCCCCATTAAAATCAAGGCGAGCAAGAAGACAAAGAGAAGCAACTGCTAGCTATGTCTTTTTTAGACTGATGTGATAACATTTAACATAAAATAATGTGATTCTTGAAAGATTTTCTTGATGCATTCAAAAGAAATTACAAAATAAGTACTTGGTGTCAGTTTTAAAGCATGTTATAATAATTTAACTTTGAACTGAGGTGACAGTAATTGGGGTGGTGATGGTAATAATTGAGCCACTGTTTGTACTGTTGAGTGTCATAAGATTTAGTACTCTCTCCAATATTATTTAATAGATTTATTAAATCACTTGGAGAGATTATTTTCCTATTTGGAATCAAATGTCATCAATATACTAATAACCCTCAGATGTACAATATCTTTATTATACCAAAAGTCCCAACCTGCTTTGAATATCCTGATCTCCTGCAAGATGTTTGATTCATATTATTTTCCCTGACAAAAAGCTATTCCCTGGAAAAATAATGAGAATTTGGCTATCAAAAAAAGTACATATTTTCCTTCATAACAGTTTTTTTTCCTTTGTTTCCCACTTTCTCAGTTGGTATTTTTTTTTTAAATTTGATTTATATGCCGCCCTTCTCCTGGACACTCAGAGCGGCTTACAGTGGGTTAAGCAATAGCCTTCATACTTTGTATATTTATACAAAGTCAGCTTATTGCCCCCACAAACTGGGTCCTCAATTTACCTACCTTAGAAAGGATGGAAGGCTGAGTCAACCTTGAGCCTGGCGAGATTCGATCTTACTTTAATTGCAGACAGCTGGTGTTAAATTACAGTGCTCTGTCTTTGAGCTATCCAGGCTCCATGTTTCTTGCTGTTGTTCTACTCACACATCAGACTGAATCAAAGATGCTGAAGGAATACTAACTTTGAGACTGCCAAGAATTAGTTGGGGAAAAACATGTTCTGATTAAATGTTACCAAATCATTTTTCATATTGATCTTAGTAGTTACTTTGGATGAGAGTTGCATTCCTCCCAAAAGAGATGGCTCATGATTTCTGACATCCCTTACTTAAGCAGGATATGGAATTTGGCAAGGTAATTCTTCGTTGTTGGGATGAGGGCTGTCAGTTTTACAGGTAGCTCTTGATTATAACAGTTTGTTTAATGACCATTCAAAGCTCCAACGGCAATGAAAAAAGTGCCATTTTTCACACTTATGAATGTTGAAGCATCCCCTTGGTCATGTGATCAAAATTCAGATGCTTGGCAACATTTTGATAATTGCAGTGTCCCGAGATCATGTGATTACCTTTTGTGACTTTCTGTTAAGCAAAGCCAGATTCACTTCACAACCATGTTACTAATTTAACAACTGCAGTGATTCATTTAACACCTATGGCAAGAAAAGTTTTAAAATGGAGCAAAACTCAGTTAACAAATGTCTCACTTAGCAGCATAAATTTTGGGCTCAATTGTGGCTGTAAATCAAGGATTACCTGTATTTAGTTCACCCTATCTAACTCAGGAAGCCATGAAGATGGCAACTCACAGTCCGATCATTACTTGTAGCAAGGAAAGAAGATGACCTTGACACAGATATATAGGAAACATTATGTAGGCAAAATTGGCTGAAAGAATTTTAAAGTACAAACCGACACAACATTCAGAAAAGATTCAGACAGCTGAGGCTCTAATTCACTGCATTTTAAGAAGGAGGAAGAGGTACAGCACAGACTTGCAAGATTCTGTTATTATGGTCATTTAAAAAAAAATAGTTTCAAGTTTCCTGTATAATTAATTTTCTGGTCTAATCTAATTAGTGAGGCTGATGCTACTTGACTGGATTACTGCAATGCGTTCCATTGGACTTGCCTGAGAAGATATCTCAGAAGTTGTGTATCTTATTCATTCGTTTGTTTGTTTGTTTGTTTGTTTGTGTTTGTTTGTTTGTTTGTTTGCTTGCCTGCCTCTCTATCCATCCATCTATCTATCTATCTATCTATCTATCTATCTATCTATCTATCTATTTTGTCAATCATATATAAGATAACATGTAAAAGTATAAACATAATTTGGATACATGAAAAGAGTAAGTAAAAAGGAATATTATGACAGGGACGATAGGCACGGTGGTGCACTTATGCACACCACTTACAGACCTCTTAGGAATGGGGTGAGATATCCAAACTGCAAGTGGGGGCAAACCAAATATTGCAGTTCAGCACCTATTCTGAGGTCACTCAATGGCTGCCAGTGGGATCCCAATCTCAGTTCGAATTGCTAGTTTAGCACTGGGATATAGCAAGAACTATCTTGCCAAATGTAACTAAGTTCATCTTATTCAAACCTCAAGAAGTGGCCTGCTAGAAGTCCTATCCTCAGAATAATGTTCATAGCCTTGTGAAATATCAGGAGGAAAAAGCTAGGCCAAATGAAGGTTTGAGGGTGTTTCAAACATGGGGGCTTTTACTAAAAAGGCAAATCATCCAGGCCACACTTTTTATCCCCCCCCCCTTTTTTTATATATTTATTGTTTGGAGGTTGCTCTAATCTTCATAGGTTATGGATAAGATATAACAAAATCAAAGTAAAAGCAACACAATAAAAATCTGCTGCAGATAGTTCTTGTTTAACAATGCTAATTGAAACCAAAAGCTCCACTGTTAAGTGACATAACTTCAGTCAAAAAAATGTTGACAGTTCCAGAAACTCCAATTGCCATAATTAAACAAGGATCATGAGAGTTGTTATGTCAGAAGCTCATATGACTGCAATTTCTGATTTCCTGCCAGCTATTTGACTTTGCTTTGAACATATATTCACTTATCAGGAAGGTAACAAATCACAATCACATGACTGCAGGATGCTGTGACAGTCCTAAATACAAGGTCTAGTTGTAACTATCATTAGTTTAGTGCTGTCGTAAGTTTGAATGGTTGTTGATGAATGGTTGTTAAACAAGGACCACCTGTACAGATAATAAAAATCTGCCCTATCATTCATGTCATTCAGTGAAACTAACCTAGAAGATAAATGCTTTTTGTGGTATAGGCTCAAAATGCAGTTTATGGCTTAACAAAGATTTTGAACTTCTGATCTTGTGTGTGCTAGTGTGCATGTGCATAGGTTTGTGTGGATAGATAGATAGATAGATAGATAGATAGATAGATAGATAGATAGATAGATAGACAGATAAAGATATAGATATAATCTTTCTTTCTTTCTTTCTCTCTCTCTCTCTTTCTTTCCTTTCCTTTCTTTCTTTCTTTCTTTTTTCTTTCTTTCTTTCTTTCTTTCTTTTTTCTTTCTTCTATCTAAAAATCTGTTGTCCCTTATAACCATCACCCATCAGCATCTCAATTAGGTAGAAAGGAATCAGCTGAACTACTTCTAATCAGATGAATATATTATTCACATATGAATCTTTGGATTGAGGGAGTTTATTCTAAGTATACATATGTGAAAAGCTTGAGTTCAACTTTTTCTTTTACACACAGCACAGTGATACATGAAAGCTCTCTTGTATGTACAATGACTTGATTTTTTCTTTTAATTTTCTCACCTACCCACCTCCTTTTTTTAAAATTTCCCATTCTCTACATCTACGAAACTCTTTCAATGCTTTTGACTTTAAATTACTGGGAGACACAAGTCCCTTAACAGTATAATTAAGCAATGATTCATTGATTTTATCTTCAAAAGTAAATTTGAAGTGCACTGTATTTTTCTTAATTGTCTCTTATACTCTGTGTCCTTTCTGTCTAATTATATCCTTTCCATGTTTAACAAGCTACTACTATTAATTCTGCTTAAAATTTACTAGGCTATTATAGTGTTACTAATTTCTGTTCAGCTTCTCTCTGGATACTTTTCATTATTTACTTTTTTTTGGCTAAAATAAAAATGTCTAATAAATTCATTAAAAACATATCGTTTATTGACAGGAATACATACTTAGTATGAACATTAGCCCCTGAAATCACTTTGCACATTCAAGAAAAATTAGAGAGAGGAGAAGTGTGAAACACTTCTTGAGTGTCTTCTCAAGAAGAAGGGAAATCATATTTTCACAATACATGGTTGAAAGTCACTTCCTTTAGGTACAATGAATATATAATAACTTCCTTTCTACAATATACAGTCCTGTAATCACCTCCTTTCCTTCATTGGATGAAAATGACATGATAGTTTCTCATATATCCTTCTCACATCTCTGGCAACTTCTTTGGATCATTCAAAATGGCTCCTAAAGATGTAGAGGACAATTTCAAATGAATGCTTTGGAAGGATTGTTTAGGAGAGGTAAAGGTAAAATGCTAAGCCCATAAATTCCAAAGACATTATTTATGTCCAAGACAAGAGATCTTTAATCTCACTTTTATCTTTGTCTCAGCTGCTGCTCCTTAAATCACTATGAAGCATTTCTTCCTTCTTTACAAACAAGATAACAGCATGGTTGTGGTTACAACAATAAAGTTCATATCTATATTGAGTCCCACTACCATTAGCTACACCTCCACCTTACTTCTGCTTCTGATACCCAATTTAGATGGCACACAGCCTATTCAAAACCAGTGAGACTGGAGAAGACCTGCATCTTCTGCTTAATTATTTTTCAATTTAATTATTTTTCAGCTCCATAGATGAGCAAGACAGACAATGGAATCTGCTCCTATATTTTTCCATTACAGATGCCTGGTTTCCTAGATTTCAATTTTAATTTTAGTAGTGAATATAATGTTCTTATCAGGCATTCCCTATCTATGAAAAATAGCTAGGAAAAATGATCTGGAAACAAAGTGGGGACGGGTGGAATAAATCACACCTACAATTGTTCCTGCTTGTTCTTTAAACTCTAGATATGGGGAAAAAAATCTGTCAATTTTTATTTTAAGCAATTTATTATTATTTTTATACACTACAGTTGGTCCATCCTTTTTTCAGTGTAAATTATTTTTTTTTAAATAAAAGCCACACAATTTTACAGGCAATTTTGTAACATATATTCATTCTCCAATAAATCAAACGTTTTATACCTTATTTTCACTGTAGTATACTCTTTACTTTCTGCTTAATTCACCTAACCTATCCAGTTTGGAGTGTTCACTCTCTCTCTCTCTTCATTCCAAGGAAGTATGAAGGGACAGATGTGTTCCATATAATAGGGATGTGTTATAATCCTTATTGTGAACTTTTTCACAAATTTCAGAGATCTTTGGCAAAGGTACCTGTCAGCCCCACTTTGCCGGGGCTGCCATTCTGGCAAGGACGGAGGCAAACAGGTTGTGCTCTCCACATTCCAACTGCCTGGGAAGCCTTGCCTTGTCTCTGCCTGCTTCCTCCTGATGGCAGCTGGCAGATCCCTCTTCTGCCCACTGTTCCCAGGGCCACCATCCTCTCCATTACTGCCGGATGCGCTACTGCCACTCAGCTGAGAGGTGGACAAGACCACACCTGCGCAGAGGCCAAGCCGGCCAAAATAGCCAGCATTAATCGGGGCTTGCCAAGAATATCCACGGCTCAGTGGCCCCAGCAGCCCAAGACTGATTGTGGCTTGCTAGAAGGAATGCAGCTGGAGCCCTCCATCAGAGGCAGGGTTTGGGGGTGGAGTCAGGAGTGAAATAGCGGGGTGGGGTACAATTGGTTTAAAATGGTGGTGGAGTACGAAGAGGCTAGAGCTGACAATATTTCACTGGAACTGCACTGGGTGATAGTTGGAGCGTGCTGGCTCACAGAAGGTAAAGCTTTACAACAACCTCCACCCTGTTGTCTGGTGTTTCCTTTCCCATCCTGATCTGGAACCTAACAGTACCACCTTCTCCCTGACCTTCCCTAAAAAAGAGAGATTTGATATTGGATTAAAATTGTCCAGTTTGCTAAAACCCAGCAATGGTTTCTGGAGGAGATGACACATCATTGCCTCTATAAGAGTGGATGGTGGGGAGAACAATACCATCCCTCAAAGAAGAATTAACCAGTGCTAGGATCCAATTGGGATGCGGTGGCTCAGTGGCTAAGATCCTGAGCTTGTCGATTGAAAGGTCGGCAGTTCAGCAGTTCAAATCCTTAGTGCCGCATAATGGACTGAGCTCCTGTTACTTGTCCCAGCTTCTACCAACCTAGCAGTCTGAAAGCACATAAGAAATGCAAGTAGAAAAATAGGGACCACTTTGGTAAGAAGGTAACAGCACTCCATGCACCTTCAGCGTTTAGTCATGCCGACCACATAACCATGGAGACATCTTCGGACAGCACTGGCTCTTCGGCTTTGAAACGGAGATGAGCACCGCCCCTAGAGCTGGAAACGACTAACATGCATGTGCGGGGGAACTTTTACCTTTACTTTTTAGGATCCAATTCCACAACACCTTCTGGGCAGACAGGAGGAGAATGTATCCAAAGAGTCAGTGGCTGACCTCACAGTCATAAGGACACTATCTAATTCCTCAGGCCCAATAGGATCAAACTGCTTCCAGATAACCTGGCAAGACTGTGCTCCAGTCAACTATCCTGGGCCTTGATGGAGTAAACCTGGTAAAAATTTGAAGGACTGGCTAGTCAAATGAGAAGTACAAACATGATAATATTTCGTTTCCTGCTCAATCCATTACTATGGTTCCATTATATGGTTTATACTCATGGTTTCATGAATGTCATGTGAGTTCTTCACTATACACAAAAAGTTATGCATACACATTTACACACACAAACACACGCACACACACTTAGCAATAGCAATAGCATTTAGACTCATAGAGCTTTACAGAACTCTCTAAAAGCTTTACAGTCAGCATATTGCCCTCAACAATCTGAATCTTCATTTTACCAACCTTGGAAGGATGGAAGGCTGAGTCAACCTTGAGCCATCAGAATCGAACTCCTGGCTGTGGGCAGAGTCAGTCTGCTATACTGTATTCTAACCATTGCGCCGCCACTTACACCTGTAAATTGTGAAATAATGTCTCACATTTATCATATCAATAATGCTTTTTTTTTCCAAACTCCAAATATTCCAGAGGTTAGGTAGACTTATAAAAAGAACTGGATTTATCTTGCAGCAGTTATAATTTCTTTCCGAAGGATGAATATTCATCATCCACCCACCCCAATAATTTTCACCAGGAACATTATAAACACTTACCAATTAGTGGTGACAGAGAAACCAATTTTTGCCCCTTGGAAGTAGTTTATACAGTATCCACATTCTATACTCATGCTTTCAAAGGTATCTAGCTACTCCCTTGATTTAAGTTATGCTTTATTTCTCTTTATGCTGCTGCTTCAGGTACTAATATTATTGTGAGTCACTCCAGGGAGATCAGTTGATTGTGTTGGCAGGACAAGAAATGAAAATAAACTCTATAAAATAAAAGGTAAATAATGCAATAAAATAAAGTAACCACTCACTTCTTCAGACTAGCAGTGTATTATGATTTTAAATCAATATGTTTTCACATTGAAGCAATGACTAATATTACCTACTGTTATGACTGAAATGGGATGAGAATTTATTTCCAAGAGTTTATTTCTGTGATCTTGCAAACACAAGTACCAAGTTCAGTTTCTCACTTTACATAATCCTGTCAGGCTGAAAGGAACTATCCCTGCCCCTAAACAAATCCATCCTTCCTAATCCTTTTCTGGCTGAGTGAGAAGGAGTAAATATTGATCCCCATTAGCAAAGGCAGAATGAAATTGACTAGAAACCATGAAGAGCCAGCTCTATGAAATTGACTAAGGCAGGCCTGATAAGGAAATTCCAACAAAGTAACTAGCCAATATGCATCTACTTCTATCACTGCTGGCTAACAAGAAACAGTGGCCGTTTGCAGCCCCACCCCAACTTCACCCCAGCTGCCTCAAAAAAGCACACTTTATTAATAATAAAAAAGTTATCCTTATCCAGTTTCTCTTTTATGGTCTCATGATCCTGACAGAAAATCCGAGATATAATTTTTCACCCCACAATTCAAAAACTTTATAAAATTTCTTCCTTTCTATTATTCTCTTCCTTTTGTAACAACAAAGGAAGAACTTAGTAACAATACCTGACAAAGATAAATGGCACAAAAAGCAGCAGCAGGTAGAATGTTAGGCACCTCTTATCATACTCAGGTTGCACAAGCTGTACTGCTCACAGTTATTTTCAGGGTGCAATTCAAGGTGCTGCTTATTACCTTTAAAGCCCCAAATGGCATGAGGCTGAGTTATCTAACTCTTCCTGAGGATGTCTGGCTGTCCCACCAGAGTGAATAACATGGGCACTCTCCAGCTCCCTTCCTTTAAACATTGCCACCTTGTGGGTCTCTGGAAGTGACCATTTCTGTTCCAGCCTCTGTCCTATAAAACATCCTCCCATTGTGATTGAATAGGTCTCCACCCTTTTAACCTTCAGGAGAATCCTGAAGACCTGGCTGTTTCCGCAAGCATTGGAGTGAGGTGAGGTTACAGCAGGAGGAAAACGGGATGGGTTGCATCAACAATATGTAGCTGTAGCACCAGATTTTATTGTTTCTGACTTTTATAATGTAGGCTTTTTATTATTATTCTTGGTTGTAAGCCAACCAGAGTTTGGTTTAAGATGGAGGATCTTAACAAATATATAAATATATAAATAAATATATATTTATTTATATATATATATATATATATATATATAAATATATATATAAATAAATATAAATATATAAATAAATAAACAAACCATCTTTGTTTCAATAAAGTGTAATCTTTCTCTCCAGAGTTGTGTTCCATTGCTCACATCCATGATACTACTACAGTACATTTAAAAAGTAATGATCTCATTGTCTCCTTAATTTATCTTTTTCTATAACCAATCTGTGCTGGTTAATGCATAGCTAGAAGCCAAGCTAAAAATGGAAGGAAGGAAGGAAGGAAGGAAGGAAGGAAGGAAGGAAGGAAGGAAGGAAGGAAGGAAGGAAGGAAGGCCATCAACACACATTAACCCACAGACTTAACTGGGGATTTTTTTCACCCTTTTTCAGAGATGTGTA
Organism: Arizona elegans; assembly: GCA_022577455.1. NCBI lineage: Eukaryota > Metazoa > Chordata > Lepidosauria > Squamata > Colubridae > Arizona > Arizona elegans. Next base: position 110,958,649 of record JAKOOJ010000002.1, on the reverse strand, counting down.
GATCAGGCATGCTTCTGAAAGTGGAGCAAATTCCTTTCTGCCAATATATTTTGCTTTATTCTCTCTCATAACAGAATTTACAGAGGAGGATTACTGCTTATCAGTTGATGCATCCATCACCCCACTTGCTGTTTCATTTTCTTTGTTTACTCTGTCACTGTAGTTCTCCTTTCCCAAAGCCTTCATTGATGGATGCTCATTATTTCTGTTTAGCTGCTTCCAGCACCAAAATAAGGAAGACAAGGTTCTTTTTACAGAATGTTATTGACCCTTTCTAGTCTAATGCTGGAAATCTTTGTGACCGCTGATTTTAAAGGCACAGCTACAGATCTTGTATGGGGATATATATATGTGTGTGTGTGTGTGTGTGTGTGTGTGTGTGTGTGTTATGGATTATACAGATTAATCTACTGAGAGCTGGGATTTCCTTGATGAAGTCACCAGAGTTTAGCTGAACTCAAAAGAGATTTTGTTTATCTCAGTTCATGGCATACTTTTGCTGGCCTTGAAAGCTAAGCATGGCTGGGCCTGGTTAGTACTTGGATGGAATACTTGAATATATGTGTCATTAATTTATTGTTCAGTGCCAATTCCTTGTGCTGCAAAAAGATCAGTACATTTGACTACTAGAGTGTTTTCGAAATTGGATGCTTTCTCACCTTCCCAGTTTGGCTTAGAATTCTGGTGTTATTTGAAGGAAAATTATGCCATTTCTACTGTCCAAAACAGCAATGTAAGCAATAACTAAATTTCATAGGCAACAGGGGGCAAATTACATCCCAGCAGCATTTAAATTGCTTACAGCTAAAACAGTTATATGGGATAGAATTCGGTCCATAGACAAATTCAATAAAATTTTCTCAGGAATTTGTTGGGCCCTTCAAAATGCATCTCCAATGCATTATTAAGTCTTCAAATTAACATGCCAAATATTAAGGCTGAGGCCTGGACTAGGATTCTAATCTCAGGATTTAGAACCATGTTTGATCTTACAGGCTTGATGTCTTTGATGCTGTCAGACAATTACCAGTCCCATTGGCATTATACTTGCATAGCATAATTTTGCAGTCTTGGCCTCTCTCCTGAATATCTAGACCAATTAACCCTGGAAAGGTTAAAGATAGATTAGTCAAAGAGAGATTCAGGTACATTAATTGTCAAAATGATATCACTAATGCTCCTGAATTCTATTGCCAAATATGAGACAGTCACACATCTTCCACTGCAGGGGAACTATACAATTAAACACTAAGCAAATATAAATGAATCTTTTCCAAAGACCATTTTGATATCCTCTATTGGTGGGAAGATTTCATGCAACTCCTTATTTATAAAGAACTTGTAGATATAGGGAGGCAGAAATTCCCACCCATGTCCTCATACTATGCTCTTTCTATGATACCTCAAAACATGCTGTGATGACTCCAATTATTTCCAAATAGTAGAGCCATACACATAATATTGGAACATGAAAGCAGTGTTCCAATATTTGAGGGCCTGCCACAAAGAAGAGGGGACAGACCTATTTTCTAAAGCAACAGAAGGTAAGACAAGAAACAATGGGTGGAAACTAATCAAGGAGAGAAGCAACCTAGAAGTAAGGAGAAACTTCCTAACAGTGAGAACAATTAACTAGTGGAACGATTTTCCTTCAAAAGTTGTGGTTGATCCATCACTGGAGGCTTTTAAGAAGAGACTGGACAGCCATTTGTCTGAAATGGTATAGGGTCTCGTGCTTGAGCAAGGAGTTGGACTACAAGACTTCCAAGGTCCCTTCCAACTGTGTTATTCTGTTTATTATTTTTAAGAGATGCTAACCATACACTCACTTACCAGCAGGTGAACAACTATCTTCACCAAGTTATACAACTGTGCAAAACTTTTAATTAGATATGTTGTTTTATTATCCTATTATTTTTTCTCTTCCCCAATAACAAGTTGCTGTTTTAAATTATTACCCTTTTTCCTGCACTCTTTTATTGTAAAAGGTAGTCAAAGACCATGATAATAATATCTGATTTCATTTGAAGGAAATTGCTGTTAAAAACATAAACTTGAGAAAATGTATACAAAATTGAATATATTAAAAGAGATATGCTTGAAGATATACACTAATTTTTGTACAAACTCTTGAAAAGTACCATGGACTGCTGGAGAAGCAGTACAGGAGTAATTCAAGATTGAAAAAAATGAGAATGAATGAAACTGAACTCACCCATCTCTTCCTGTATTCTGAGTCAAAATCAAAACTTTAATGAACAATATATTTACTGGCTCATTAAATTACTATATAAACTACTTTTTCAGGTAGTTTATAGAGTACCTTACACATTGTAGAATATCTTCAACATCATCATCATCACCATCATTTTATCTTTTTTTCTGTCCATTTTGTCTTAAAATATAAATATTTTATTTATATTTTAAATAAAATATTTTATTTATATTTGCTTATTATATTTTCTTATAATATTTTTTCTATTCAATAATCATTATAGCCAATGGATCTTATTACTGTATTGAAAATTAATCCATTTTCCTAGCTTATATTGATTGTTTTAACACATGGGAAGTGGGATATGGCACTCCGTGATACCTTGCTTGAAATTTGGATGTAAACAGTATGAACAGAACCACAGAGGAAAGATATTCTCTAAAGCATTTTGAAGTTTATTAAGCTTCAATAAAATTGCTCTGAAAAGGGAGCTTTCAAATTATGAATCAAAGCTTTTTGAATATTTTTCCCCTTTGGCTTTCCTAATATGCTCAGTTTTTAAATGGATTTTTTTTTAAAAAATATAATACTATATCTCCCACAGATAGTTGCCTGGCTGCACTGAAAATAAGCTCTTAGATTTCATGCTGTATCCTATCTGCAGTTTTTATTAGATCTTTATGCTCTCCTTCAGAAATCCCTTTCCTTTCACCAATGTATTAGATTTCCAGTCATAATTTCTCAGTATTCGTCTATTTAGTGATTTGAAATTTCAAAAACAGAAGACTCCCAATATTTCAAAATATGCCGAAAGGACTAAACACTCATGAGAATTTCTCTAACCTTGGAGTTGGTCCTCTGATCCTCTCTTATGTATCACCTTCCAGTTTTTATTTTTCATGTTTCCAGGGTTTGGCTTTTATTTTATTTCTTTTCTGGAAAAACAACCTCTCTTCTCTAAATAAGAATAAGATTGCTTTGTTTGTAGTGGTAATGAGGAGAAAAAAAATATTGTGGATTCAGTCTGAACAAGGAGAACAACACTGAGGAGAAGAACCAAGTTTATTGTAACAATTGTTGGATTCCGTTTTCAGAAGGACCCTGAACAATGAAAAGCTAAGATTTTTATAGACTTTAAGAGCTGCAAGGCTGGAAACCTTAGGGATCTGATTTGCTGGCCAGTTTGGGGAACCTCTGGAGGTCCAACCTAGGGAGGACATATATTGTAAATTCAAATGGGTCTATCAAGAAGCAGAAAAGTTGGTGAAGCCCATTGTGAGGGAACTCATCAACTGATGGAATGTTGGGGTTTTTCTAGCTTTGTAAAGACTGCACTTGGACTGTAATGCAAGCTGGTAGGTGACTTTTATAGGATAGAAGTGGGATGTACTTAGCACAGGGTAAGTCAATTTGGATCTCATACAATTAGACCATGGGTGTCAAATTTCTGATGTCACATTGCCGTCGCGTGACGTATCACAACATTTTCCCCCTTCACAGAGCTGGGGTGGGCATGGCCTGTGTGCAATGCATCCGGCCTGCGGGCCACCAGTTTGACACCCCTGAATGAGACAAAGAGGTGATTTTGGTTTGACCCTGGTCATATCTAAAAGACAGGAAGAAAAGAGTGCAACCTTCACATTGTTTGCTAGGTTTATTTTCTTTATTATAATAGGGTTATTTAAATATATATATATATATTTCATATTTGTATACCGCCCTACTCACGAAGGACTCAGGGTGGTGAACAGCCAGATATATATATATATATATATATATATATATATATATATATATATATATATATATATATATATATATATATATATATATATATATATATATCTCTGCAAATATTCTTACAGCCAGAACACATTGCCTTGAACTGTCATGTTTTCCAGAACATGGAAAGTGCAGAAAAATTATACCTTAGAAAACCCCAGATCCCAAACAATTGAAATCAATACATTTTATTCTTGAACTATTCTTCCAATTTTACTAGAGCCTTCTATTTTCTCAGTGGAGGACACACTTCCCTTCTGTTGCCAGATGCATGATCTTTTTGCAGGCAATTAAGAGCCAAGGCAACCTGATAACGGTAAATTAACAACCTTAACTAATTGCTTTCCATTTGCAGTTTAGAGCTGGCTATTCCCTTCGCATCCAGGACTTGCTTAAACAATGGCTAGAAGCAGAACACTTTTTTTTTTTTTTTTTTTTTTGGAGTGAGACTGGCTATGAACTTCTAATACCTGCAACATGAGGCACAAATTAAAAGCGTATTTCTCCTGATGATATTGTCATATATGTTACTGCCAGTGATCAGGAAGGGGAGAGGCAAAACAAAACAAAACAAAAGGCTTGTCTTTTATTCATAAGCTGCTGCAAAGCTGCAAATACAGATGTTGCTGCCGGATTCTCTTTGCGTTAATTCTCTTTATGAAGGCTGGAGTCCAACTCTGATCCTCCCCATGAATAAGCTTCACTGAACTTAACTGGACCCACAGCTGATTATGCATTCATGGAATTAGCCTGTATAACTAACAATTTATCCAAAGGCTCTATAGTGAATAAATATTTCCTTAGAGGATTTTGCATTGGCCAGAAAACAAAAATGTTGTATAGGAGGACACATATGTTGTTGACCAGAACTGGGATTCAGATACATTGAATCTATTCAGTGAAATTAACTCCTGAATACACATGCCATATTTTTGTAGTGATGCTCTTGTTTATGTCTGAAGACCACAGGGTAGCAATGTTTATTTCAGAAGCGGCTATGTTTCCATTTTAACTTTGAACCCATCACAGCTGGAATGTAGTCTTTCAAATATTTCCAGAAATGGGAGCTCAACTCTTCTCTACTTCTGGCATAAATATTATGAATTAAATATGAATACATGTTTTGTTTGGTTAAACTTGTACAAACCCTTTCCTTTTGGCCTTCATACATACATACATACATACGTATACATACATAAGGATACATACCAGGGAGCAAAGAAGGAAGCAAAAGAATATAAATAGATAGATTAGATAGATAGATAGATAGATAGATAGATAGATAGATAGACAGACAGACAGACAGACAGATAGATTTATTTATTTATTTATTTATTTTATTCAGCTTATATGCCACCCTATCTCACAATGGACTCAGGGCGGCTCACAACAATAAAACACAAGCCACAATAAAAATAAAGACTAAAATCTAAAAAATTTAAAATTAACCCATTAAAACCCTTAAAACCCCATCATCAGACCAGGTCAAGGGATTTGAAAAGCCAAGTTTTTAATTCCTGGTGGAAGGTGCAAAGGTCAGGCGCTAGTCGGAGCTCCAAGGGGAGTTGATTCCAGAGGGTGGGCGCCCCAACCGAGAAGGCTCTACCCCTGGGGGCTGCCAGCCGCCACTGTCTAGCCGATGGCACCCTGAGTAGGCCCTCTCTTTGGGCGCGAACTGGGCGATAGGATGTTGTTGCTGGCTGTAGGTGATCCGCCAAATATCCTGGTCCTAAGCCATGTAGGGCTTTATAGGTCAACACCAGCACCTTGAATCTCACCCGGAGGGCAACCGGTAGTCAATGCAAACCACGCAGGAGGGGTGTAACATGGAAGTATCGGGATTATCCCATCACAACCCGCGCGGCTGCATTCTGCACCAGCTGAAGCCTCCGAGTGGTCCTTAAGGGCAGTCCCATGTAGGTAGATAGATAGATATAGATATAGATATAGATAGAGATAGAGATAGAGATAGAGATAGAGATAGATGATATAGATATAGATATAGATATAGATATAGATATAGATATAGATATAGATATAGATATAGATATAGATATAGATATAGATATAGATATAGATATAGATCAGTGGTGGGTTCCTCCCAGTTCCGCCGAGCTGGTAATAGTGACGATATGACATCACTGAACCGGTTCTGCCCCCCTGCCTCCTCTCACCCCCACCCCCTGCATTATTCTTACCTTTTATTTGGCCCCACCCCCAATCTATTGCTGCCTCCTGAGTCCCAGCTAATAGGCTAGAGGGGAAAAAAAACTGTTTAAACTCTTGCTGCAGGGCTTCAAAGGGCCGCTATACAGCTGACCAGTGTTAAAAGAAAACAAATGAGTAGACCGGTGCCTGCAAAAATAAATGGATAGACCAGTGCCTGCAAAAATAAATGGGTAGACCAGTGCCTCCAAAAACAAATGAGTAGACCGGTACAGCTCTGCAAGCAGTTAAAAGCCTGGTAGACCAGTACCTCTGCTAAATCCTAAAGAATCGTCACATGATCATCAAGCCATGCCCACAAAATAAGCCATGCCCACAGAACCGGTAGTAAAAAAATTTAATACTTTTTTAGTTAGTGTTTTTTCCTATGTAGATCAAGTTGTTTACTTGGCCATGGTGGGGTGATATCTCAAATCACCACTTTCAGGCTTTTTTTCAGACATTTTGTGTTGTTTGTTCTGAGACTTATGGGAGACTGGGATAGTACTATTTCTATCTTTTTAGATTTCATCGGCCAGCCACACCCATATTTTATGACTCCTCCCTGTAAAGGTCAAATATTTATTCTTTTAATTCATAGGTTCAAATGTATAATACTTTTTTAGTCTAAAAAATACTAAAAAAGTATTATACATTTGAACCTATGAATTGAAAGAATAAAGAGACCGAAATAGTGCTATCCCAGTCTCCCATAAGTCTCAGAATAAACAACACAAAATGTCTGACAGGCCTGAAAGTGATGATTGGAGATTTCATCCCACCATGGCCATTTAACAACTTTATCTACATACAAAAAACCCTGATTACAAAAATATCATATGTATGTATGTATGTATATATGTATGCATGCATGCATGCTGGCACACTGAAATAACTACCCAGTTTTCCCCAAAATAAGGCATCCCCTGATAATAAGCCCAATCGGGCTTTTGAGCGCATGGCAATAAGGCCAAGCGCTTATTTCAGGGTTCAAAAAGGGCTGTCTTTGGAAGATCATATGACGGCCATGGCCAGGGGAGCTTCTTATCAGGTTCGCCTGATATGCCAGTTGCGGGATGTCCTACGCACAGTTACTCATGCCCTCGTCACGTTCCGTCTGGACTACTGTAATGCTCTCTACATGGGGCTCCCCTTGAAGAGCACTCGGAGGCTCCAATTCGTCCAAAATGCGGCCATGTGGGTGATTATGGGTGTGACTCGTCGCACCCACATGACACCTCTTCTGCGTGAGCTGCACTGGCTCCCAATGGTCTTCTGGGTACGATTCAAGGTGTTGGTCACCACCTTTAAAGTGCTTCATGGCTTAGGACCAGGATATATTCAAGACCGTCTTCTGCCATCGACAGCCTCCCACCGGCCAATACGCTCCCACAGAGAGGGGCTGCTCAGGGTGCCGTCGGCCAAACAATGTTGACTGGCGATGCCCAGGGGGAGAGCCTTCTCTGTGGGAGCACCAGCCCTCTGGAATGAGCTGCCCCTAGATGTGCATATGATCCCCAACCTGCGCACCTTTCGCCGTGCCCTGAAGACCCTCTTGTTTCAACAAGCCAGGCTAGCCCAACATACATTCCCTCCTGGTCATATCAGCAGTTCTTTGCAACTGGCATCAGATACTCCTAATAATGAAATACAATACAGATCACTTTTGTTCAAGCTATACTAATTTAAAATATTTGAATTAGTGTATTATTCTCTGGCCTTTGGTTCGAACAAAGGTATTCCTAAAAAACCAAATTACATTCAGTCACCACAAAGGCCAGACATACAAAGGCCAAACATTTGCGTTATGAAATAAGCTTGTTTAATTTAGGGAGAAATGTAAAAATAGCAAAATATGCAGATAATTAGGTGACCCTGAAGAAATATCCTGAAATAAAACTCTAATTGGCCTGATGAACTGGCATGACCATCATAGTTTCAGACTGGTGAAAACCAGTTCTTATCTGCTCTCACAGTAAACATGTTTAACAGTGGTGAAATCCAAATTTTTTTATTACCGGTTCTGTGGGCATGGCTGGGTGGGCGTGGTGTGGCTTGGTGGATGTGATTTGGTGGCGTGACAAGGGAATACTGCAAAATCTCCATTCCCACCTACTCCAGGGGAAGGATACTGCAAAATCTCCATTTCCACTCCACTCTGGGGCTAGCCAGAGGTGATATTTGCCAGTTCTCCGAACTGCTCAAAATTTCCACTACCTGTTCTCCAGAACCTGTCAGAACCTGTTGGATTTCACTCCTGATGTTTAAGCAATATGCAAATATAAGGAATCTTCTCAAAGAATCAATAAAAAGGTAAAGATTCCCCTTGCACATACGTGCTAGTCATTCCCAACTCTAGGGGGCAGTGGTCATCTCTGTTTCAAAGCTGAAGAGCCAGCACTGTCCGAAGAAGTCTCCATGGTCATGTGGCCGGCATGACTAAACGCCAAAGGCACATGGAATGCTGTTACCTTCCTATCAAAGGTAGTCCCTATTTTTTCTACTTGCATTTTTTACGTGCTTTCAAACTGCTAGGTTAGCAGAAACTGGGACAAGTAACGGGAGCTCACCCCATTATGTGGCACTACGGATTCAAACTGCTGAACTGCTGACCTTTCAATTGAGAAGCTCAGAGTCTTAGCCACTGAGCCACTGCATCCCATGGAAAGAATCAATATATGCATATATATTGTATACCCTTTCTTTTCTACTTTTTATTAATCACATGAAAATTAGTTAAATAAATCTGCATGCTGGAGACAAATATATTGCAATCTTATTTCTACCTAGTACCCTTCTCTTTCCTGATGGACGCCTGATGATATATACATATAAAGGTGCACTCACTAACACTCCAGCTTGCTGTTTGTTTCACTTGGAGTAATTCCCTAACAGTATGCACAGGATTTGGTCTCCAAACCAGAGTGAAAAGGAACGATCAGGAGAATTGATTCTCATCGAAATTGCAACATGGTTCTGTAATAGGAAGTAAGAGAAACTTTGAGGAACAGGAGGGAGAGTTGAGATCAAGGCAATGGTCAGGTAAAAGAATCTAGGTTTGGAGCAAGAATATAATTTGAGAAAGTGACTCAGACATGACCCTCCCTATTTCTCATGAGGCTAAAAGCTGAGAGTAGGGAAGCATATTTAGACCTGCAAGATTCTGTTACTGAAATACGATAGTATTAGCGTTCATAACTCCAGCATCCTAGTGGGTTCTATCATGAAGAGCTGACAGGTTTTTAAATGCCTTAGAGGAAATTATTTTATTTATCTAATTTACATGACTACCCTTCTCACCAACAGGTGACCCTGGGAGGCATATAACAAAAATAACTATAATTATCTAAATTATCCTCTGCATTTCCCTTTTAGGATTTATATAGATCAGGTTCCACCTTCTATTAGCATGTTTCAGGGAGTCTCTCCCAAAATCATTCCTATGTGCAAAAAAAACCCCTTATGCAATATTGACAAACATCCCCCTAGGCTACTTACTAATGAGCTTATTTGAGTTGCAATCACTTGGAAAGTACTTTGAAAATCATAGTGGAGAAATGACCCACTTCCCACAAATATGAGGGGTTAAAAAGAGAGAAAGAAGGATGTACCTTGGTGATGAAATAGATGATTTTCATACAGAAAATTTCACACACAATCCTTGCCATCTCAAGGGAGGTGGGAAAAACTACTGCCTGACAACTTGAAAAGAAACTTTCAACTGGTTGACAGTAGTGGACTGGGGTGAGGAGCAGTAGTGGGTTGCCCCCAGTTCACACCAGTTCTATAGAACCGGTAGTAAAACCAGTGGGAGGCTCCGCCCACCAACCCCGACGTCACCAGAATGCTTCTGTGCCTGCGCAGAAGCTTCTTTGCATGTGCAGAACAACGTGTGCACGGCCCCATTGCGAACCAGTAGTAATGGTAAGTAGAACCCACCCCCTGGTGAGGAGCATTATTTTAAATTACTTGACTGATTTATAAGTTGTTTCTCTGAAATGAATGCACAAACATGCAAAAATATAAATTATACAAAATAAAGAAGTAAGAAATAAAATCATCCTAAACTGTGCAGCCTTGGTTAAGATGATACCTATTTACAGATTCTTGAAATACATAGGAATGGGACATGAAAAACTTAGGGAATATATTCCACAGCTGGTGAATTGCAAAGGAGCCCAGGGCCTAAAAATGGGGTATCTTTGATCTTTCATAAAGTCTTACTATCAAAATACCATATTTTTCAGAGTATAAGATACTCCAGACTATAAGACGCACCTACCATTTTTGGTGAGGAAAATAAGAAGAAATCTGTCTTTGCCTCTCAGCAATTTTGTCTCATTGCAGCAAACAGCAAACAGCCTGCTTTACTTTCATTTTCATTTTCAGCATAGCTTGATTAGCACAAGGAAAAAAAAAAACTTCTCCCAGCAATTTACCTCCTTGCAGCAAGCAGTAGACGCCTGTGCAAAACAGCTGAGAGCAAAACAGCTGAGAGTCGGGAGGCCCATCCAATCAACTTGTGCTAATTAGGCTGTGCTGAAGCTGAAAGGAGCTGTTTCTTTTTGCTGCTTGCTGCAAGGAGGTAAACAGCTGGGAGGTAGAGGCCAAAGGGTGGGGGCCAGTGGGTGGGCGGGGCTACATTTGGTGTATAACTCACACCCAAATTTTCACCCCCTTTTAGGAGGGAAAAAGGTGCATCTTATACTCCGAAAAATATGGTAGGTGTTTCATAAGAAAAATAGCTTCTCGGATAGAGTTAAGTAACAAAGAGCTTGATTAATGTCAACATCATAACCTGTGACTTGTTGACAACCAGAAGAGATTTTCCAATACATCATTTGTTGAACATAACCCCAGCTTGCACCATGGAGCTGCCACATTTTCCACCAATTTCAATGCCCAGACATGATTCAAAGGTAGAACACACTATAATAGCTAATATAGAAGGTGATCAAGGCCTGGATAAGTGTTATCAAAATTGATCAGTTTACTGTAGTAGTGTTTTGTTTTGAGGTCTTCAAGAGAGTGTTGACTGGACAAGTGTCTGCAGTTTTTTTGGCAAGATTTCAAAAGTGATTTGCCATTGCTTCCTTCTCAGAGCTGGGAGTGAATGAATGGCCCAAGCTCACCCAACTGGCTTTGTGTAAACAGGATTAGAATTTACAGCCTTCCATTTTCTAACTTGATGTCTTAACCACTGAGCCAAATCAGCTGCCTATTTTTAGCCTTATAGCTTAACTCTGCCCACAGCCAGGAGTTTGATCCTGACCAGCTCAAGGTTGACTCAGCCTTCCATCTTTCTGAGGTTAGTAAAATGAGGATTCAGATTGTTGGGAGCAATATGCTGATATTGTAAACCTCTAACAGAGTGCTGTAAAACACTGTGGGGTAGTATATAAGTCTAAATGCTACTGCTGTTACTATTAATATAAGTATTTTGAAAACGGCATATAGTGTTGCAGTTTTGATTCCCAATTATTTCACACCAAGTAAATTGGTATGTGTGTGGGAGCAGTTATTAAAATGTGAAAGATTTATACATAGATTACTTACTGGGGGAAAGTTTCAAATGAAAATAAGTGAGAGTTTTCTTTCCTGAATTAAAGGAATCCTCAATCCTGATTTCAGGTTGTCATTAAAAAACTTCAAAGTACGTGGGAAAATGACATATAGATAGGTTTATATACTTCCATTCAACTTCTATTTTATATACTTCTAATCATCTCAAATAATAATCACAACTTTTTGAGAGAGATGGGTGGTTCAGAAATGTGAAAATAAATAAATAAAAATCAGTGGAAACCTGTTTCGATTTATTATGCATGGTTTTACAATATTATCAGGCTCTAATAAATGCCATGCCATACAATGAATTTAAAAATCTTCCTTCAGTTAGTTATTTGTGAAGAGAATACAAGATTTGTATAACTCAGGTATACCATAATATACTATAGCATGACTATAACAACAACAACAACAACAACAACAACAACAACAACAACAACAATAATACACAAATCTGGGATACCAAATCTCAAGTAAATAGCTACTATACATGGATGACTTAAAACTGTATGCAAAAAGTCCCACAGAACTTGAATCAATACTCAGTATAGTTCAGCTGTTCAGCAGCGACATCAGAATGAACTTTGGACTTGAAAAATGTGCCATATTATCCATGCAGTGAGGAAAAATGGAAAAAAATAGAAGGAATAAAACTGGGAAATGGAAGCATTGTGAAAGCATTAGCAAAGAATGACAGTTACAAATACTTAGGCATATTGGAAGCAGATAACATCTTGAATGGAAATGTTAAAGAGTCAACGCAAAAGAAATACATCAGGAGGGTCCACAAAGGGCCTGGTGGCTCAGCAGACTGATAGCATTGTGATTAACACCAGCTGTCTGCAATTACTGTAAGTTCGAATCTCACCAGGCTCAAGGTTGACTCAGCCTTCCATCCTTTCTAAGGTAGATAAATTGAGTTTGTGGGGGCAATAAGCTGACTTTGTATAAATATACAAAAGTATGAAGGCTATTGCTTAACGCATTGTAAGCCGCCCTGAGTCTCCGGAGAAGGGGAGCATATAAATCAAATTTTTTAAAAAATAAAAAAATAAAAATATTAAAATCAAAACTGAATGCTGGAAACATAATTAAAGCCATTAATACATGGGCAGTTCCAGTGATATGATACCCAGCTGGAATCATCAACTGGACTTTGGCTGAACTGGAAAATTTGGACTGGAAAACGTGTAAACTTTTGAATATGTACTATGTTTACATTCACAAAGTGACATCGACAGGCTGTACTTGCCAGAAGAATAGGGGGCAGAAGGCTATTCCAAGTCCATCAAACTGTAGAAGAAAAGCAAAGTTTGAATGACTATGTGAACCAAAGTACAGAAAAATTGCTGCAGGCTGTGAAAATTTAGAACATTATTAAAACAACACAAACAAAGGCAGAATATAAGGAAAAACAGATTAGATGAAAGATTAAATAGATGGAAAACCAGAGCTTTGCATGGACAGCACTTGAAAAACATTGAATGAAAATGTGATAGTAACTTGACATGGGCATGGCTTAAGATGGGAACCATCAAGAAAGAAATGGAAGGTTTAATACTTGCTGCTCAAGAACAAGCACTACAAACTAAAGCCATGAAAGCGAAGATACAAAAATCCACTGACAATTCAAACTGCCGACTTTGCAATGGCAAAGTTGAAACTTTCACATTTAATATGTGAGTGCAGCAAAATCGCGCAAACTAGACATGGCCAAGTTGTTAAACCAATCCACTGGTCATTATGTAAAAAATACAACTTTCCTGTATCTGAAAAGTCATGGGAACATAAAGTGGAAAAAGTTATAGAAAATGAGAAGGTGAAGATCTTGTGGAACTTTTGAATACAGATGGATCGTCATTTAGAACACAACACACCAGATATCACAGTTGTCAAAAACTGAAGTGTACAATTTATTGATATCGCTGTACCAAGAGATACCAGATTTGAAGAAAAAGAACCAGAAAAAATAACAAAATATCACGACCTGGCCATCAAAACTATGTTATTATGAATGAAACATGTGACAGTGATACCCATTGTGATTGGGGCACTTGGCACCATGTCCAAGACTTTTACAAAATACATCAAGAAATTACAGCTTCCTGCAATAACACCAGTGGAACTGCAAAAAGCTGCGCTATTCAGAACATCATACATTTTAAGAAGATACTTGGTTGATACCTAGGATGCTGGCAGCAACCCGTATCAACCATCAGTGCCAGTCAATAATATTTTTAAATGTTCAGTTGACTGAGTTTCATGTTTAATGAATAAAGAGATAATAATAATAATAATAATAATAATAATAATAATAATAATAATAATAATAATAATAATGTAGTAAGCATATGTAATGTAAATAGTTATTCTCTAAATCTAGCCTTCTACAAGTTACTCAGTTAAGTTGGAAATGGTTTAGCAACTGCTATAATTTGCCAAACTAATTATGTTTGCTTTCACTGATGTAAAACCAAGTTTTGGAAGAGTTCCCTTTGGTGTCATTGGAGAAAAATCAACCTAGCCAAAAGCATGGAACTATACCTAACTGTTGGTCTCTGAGGTTACTGTACTGGTCTTCACAAGTGAAAAAAAAAGATGCACATAATCCAGAGCTGGTCACAGTCCAACATCAAATAAAGATAATATTGCATTGTCTAATCATGCATCTGCAGCTTAATTGACTCAAATGCTCTTAGGCAAGTAGCCTGCATCACTGAATAATATAAAATCTGGCACATATAAATATCAGCTACAAATGCAGTTGTAGTTACAACTGCAGTTGTAGTTGCAGGACTGTTAATCATAAAATTCATGAAAAGTATTGGATGAAGGATGCTAGCTAATATTTCACCATCATCCAAAGATCAGGATATTGAATAACATAATAAATATGATTGCAACTGTTAAAATGTCCAATAAAAATGGTAAAGACATATGCAGCAGTCTCCACATCTCACATATGTCACAGGCATCCTAAAATAGTAAAAATTCCAGGAAAGTTTATGTTTCAAAATATTTAACAAACATTTATTTGTCTTATGAAACAAATAAGTCAGTTGAAACCCCCTTGGGAAAACAGTGAATAGCCACATATCACCATTAAGAAAATCTTATCTCGGTTCGTCACAACAAGAGTCAGTCTGATTGGTAGCTTCTCAAGACGAATCTGAAGATGGAGATATTTTCTAAAGACTGCATATTTCCAGCAATTGGGTAGGTTCATAATAAAAAGACTTGTTCTTCAATGAGCTGTTAGGGCTTTAAAAGTCAATGCCAACCAGGCATTACCAGGCTTGCATTGTGCTTGGTAAACCATTGACAGCCTGTGCTTATCATTCAATGCAAGCATAAAATTATTTTACTGTACAATTAGCAGCTTAGCTGCCACATTTCATATATAGTATGTTGCAGTACTCAAAATGCCAAATAAACATCATAACCAACAGCAAATCTGACAAGTTCAGAAAGAGATACACAATGTGCACCAGTTCAAAAATGTTTTGTACAATGGCCATCGTTTGCAAATCTGCATACATACCTGTCCTGGACCATTAGAAATGGGTTTAATATAAGTCCATACATTCAGTTCCTATTTGTCTCATCTGGATTTACTTTTGACTTGTTCTCTTCATCCAACCTTTTGAACATAGACAATGTTCAAACATTTCCTTAGAGTTAGATGGTTAAGAGCTACACAACTGGGTTCACAATACTAATAATATCCTATTCCAATGTTCCAAAAATTGCTCTAGTGTCTTCATGTCAACGCTGAACAAATGCCAAACACCCAAACACCAACACTTGGACATGGCCCAAAGGAAATAACAACCAGTGCTAGAAGACAACATTTCTGAGGCCCCAATCCCCTGGAAGCCCAGAAACTACCAAGAGATTCGGAATACACTCCCCCGCACCCTCTTGGCATCCAGTTTCTTACATAGATCAAACACCAAGGTACTCAACCCACTATTACTGCCAGGCTTCAGCCAGGTTGAAATTGTTCCAAATAATCAATACATTTTCAGGTAAATGTGATGCTGCAAAGCCACTCCCTTCTCCATCACCTTTCTAAGAAACTGCATGTTTGCAGTTCTATATAGTTTTCTAACTATATAGAACTAAATCAAGGGACAGGTTATTCAGTAGAAGCTTTATTAGTCCTTTAGAAATGTACTTGAATGAAAAAAATTCTCAATGAATTACTATAGATACAGAAAGTGGAAAAAGGCCAAGAGAATTGCTATAAGTCGATTTGTCCAGAATGACAATAATAGTCTCAGATCTGTTGCTGGATATCTCCTTTCTCTCTTTCTCCTTCCTCTTCTACTAACACCTCAAAGAAAGTTCTAGTATGTGAGCCACAGTTCTCAGAGTGGACTCTTCGGCCTGGTAAAATGCATTCATAGAAACACACTGTTCTGCACCTCCAAAACAAGTTTGTGGCTCTGGTAGTGACTACAATTAAACAGTTGCCAGATGCTTTATTATTTGCCCCTTTTTTACAATCTGCATTTTTATGGCCATGTTCTGATAAACTGGATTTACCTGTACTGAATTTTAAATCCTGAATTGCATTTGCCTTACTACTCATAACATTTCTTGTATCCTGAGCCAAGAAATAAATTTTAAAAAGCTTGGCATCCAGGATATTAAATGAATAACTAAGTTTGAAAATAATAAAAATGTAAGTACTTTGTTGAATACAATTCCTACAGGGTTTAATAGTTCTGCTGTAAAAAATTTAGCAGTGCACTGGGAAAGGCACCAATACCGTGTTACTTATTTTTCCAATCATAATTAAATCTTTAATAATGTATTAGAAAACTAGTCATTGACTTGTCCAATAGCCTAAAGCAGAGAAATGTGTAGTTGGATGAATCTGTTTTGGCCTCCAATATCTCTTACAGTCTTAGGGATATAGTTCTATATACGTGGCTGGAATAATTCACACATTATATAATATAATCTTCTCACAAATAAGTTTAGGCTAGAATAGAGAGGAATTACAACTTTATTCAGATTTCTTTTAATACGTTTTGTACCTTTGTCAGATTGTCTACATTTCTTAAGAAATAGCACAAAAACACAAAAGATTAGCACAAAAGATGTTGGAGAATTAATCTTAATGGCTCTACACATCCCATATGCAATGTAGACAAAATCACTTTGTAGCTTCCAAGAAAATCCCTCCCCTCATTTCCCTCTGCCTCACATACTCCATTTTCACATAGGCAAAAAGAGGTTAAGTCTACCCCATAGTTTTCTACTCCAGGTATAGTGTACACCAATATTCATCATCTCCCACCCAAAACAGTATGTTTTCCTGGTTCCCAAGGATGATTATGGTATGCAAATAATTCAAATGGTTGCTTCTTTTGCATCTTAGCCTGGTTTGTCAACACTGCCAAGGTTCATGCATAATACTGCCCAAATTTATCATCTGGCAGCCTAATCACTCATGGCTCAGTCTCCTTCCCTGTGCTACAGTTTTCTAGCCTTCAAAATGTCAGTTCTTCTTTAACACACTAAATCTTCATTACCTGTCTAACTCTCTGCTCCTTCAATTGTTCTCCTTTTCTAAGAATCAGACAAGGTGCTTAGCTCTCTCCTTATTTATTTTATTTTACTTTATCTTATTTTGTTTTAATTCATGCCCATCTTGCCATAAGGCTACTTTCACCATTATTATTTTTCAGGTGTACACAGAGTTTTCACTATTATGTTTATTGTGACATTCCATCATTGCATGTAGCTTCTAGTTGGGTCTTTGCCTACATCTTTATTAATTCTATCTCTCTTTCACATCATTCACTGTTCTTTTCTGGTCTGTTTTGGTTCCAAACGGATCATTAACTAGTCTCTGATCACATGAAATGTTGGTAAGACCACACTTGGAATATTGCATCCAGCTTTGGTCACCACAATATAAAAAAGATGTTGAGATTCTAAAAAGAGCACAGAGAAGAGCAACAAAGATGATTGTTGGGGAGTGGAGGCTAAAATATATAAAGAACAGTTGCAGGAATTGGGTATGTCTAGTTTAATGTAAAGAAGGACTTGCAAAATTAAAATATAATTGTTTGAACAAAGTGCTAAACTAATTGATGAAGCAGTAACTATTGAAATAAAAAAAGTCCATAAAGCAGTCAAGCAAAGATGAATGTGTTATTTGTGGAAGAATGAAAACATTCTAGAGTTTTTAGTTGAACTATCAACCTTATCATTTATATTCATTTGGCAAATTCAAATTTAGTTCTACTTAGAATAGATCCAGTTAGTAACTAACATAAATCTCATTAATTTCAGGAAGTCTATTTAAGTTGGACTAAGTCTTGTTTTCATTCGTCATATCCAGGTAATTAGGTTTCATACAAAAGAAAGTGGTTCTTGAGGATTTAATCTCAAATTAAAAGACAAAAACAAATAGTTTAGACTGACTGAAAGACTATGGATTTATTAGAGGAAATCTAGAATTTAGCCTTTGTAAAGTCTTAATATATAAAATAATCTTTTTCAACAATATGGGAAGCAAAAAGTAGACCTCTAATTCCTTCCTTCCTTCCTTCCTTCCTTCCTTTTCTTTCTTCCTTCCTTCCTTCCTTCCTTCCTTCCTTCCTTCCTTCCTTCCTTCCTTCCTTCCTTCCTCTGGCTGCCCAATTTAAAAATATAAAAATACAAATGATGATCAACTAAAAGACAAATTAGCTGCTCAAGATACTGTGCACTTAACAATGCGAGCTCAATTACTCTTTCATCTCCAATTCCTGGGCAAACAGCAGGTCTTTGTGGCTTTCTGACAGGTGACTGGAGTCAGAGCCAACCTAAACTCAGGTGACAAGGTACTCCAGAGGCAAGTGCAGCTATGGAAAGGCATTATTCCCAGGTTCTCCAAATACCCTGGTATTGTACCATGTAAGGCTTTATACGTGATAATCTGTAATTTGATATGCACCTTTTTTTAAAATTTGATTTATATGCCGCCCTTCTCCGGAGACTCAGGGCGGCTTACAATGCGTTAAGCAGTAGCCTTCATATTTTTGTATATTTTATACAAAGTCAGCTTATTGCCCCCACAATCTGGGTCCTCATTTTACCTACCTTAGAAAGGATGGAAGGCTGAGTCAACCTTGAGCCTGGTGAGATTTGAACTTGCAGTAATTGCAGGCAGCTGATGTTAATAACCGTGCTTTAGTCTGCTGTGCTACCTTGAATTGCCTATTGGGAATCAGTGAAATTTATAGAGCAAAGGCATTGTATGGGTATAGTGAAGCACACTATGTTTGTTTTGTTTCATTGTTTATTAAATTTATACTGCCCTGCTCACTAACCTGATTCTAGATGGAATAGAATAACATAAACAATTTAAAAACTAGTCTTAAACAACCATTAAAATAATTAACAAAATATAAATAAGATAATGGGAGAATACACTAAAATCTCACATAAAATGCAATCATTTTATGGACTCCTCATATCCATAGGATTCCCCAACCCTGGAGGGATGGAGGGAGGGGGAGGAGGAGAGTGAGAGAGAGTGAGAGAAAGAGAGAGAGGGGGAGAGATTTTAAGGGATATCCAGGCTAATATCACCTTGGGGGTGGGAGGGGTGATAGCAAGTGTATGGCAGAAAAGGGTCATCTCCTGGGTCTGCTTGCTGGACCTGATAGAATGGACAGATTTAACTGTGGAGAGGTGGTTCCTCAAATAACCTAGCCATGCAGGGATTTAAAAATTGAAATAGTGCCTTGAATTGAACCGGGAAACAACTAGCAATCAATGCAACTTACAGAGCAGAGATGTAATTTGTGGTGTTCAACGGACACACATCTCTACATTTTGCAGCTCTTTGCACCAATTGAAGCTTATGGATACTATTCAAGGGAAATCCCATGTAGAACACATTGTAGGAGTCCATTTGGGAGGTGGTCAGGGCATGAGTAACTGTAACTATAGTCTCTTGAGCTAGGAAAGAGTACCACTGGTGCACAACACAAAACTACACAAAGGCCATCCCAGCCATGACTGCCACCTGCTCTTGGCCTTTAGTTACTATTATCATCTAGTAACTGTGTATGTGTGAAACAGGGCAATATAGATATTAACTCATCCCATATTGTTAAATTATCTCACCAAGTGGCTCCATGTAGATGTTCAATTGGAGTGAAGAGAACATCAAGCCCTGAGGCACCTGACACAAGACAGGCCATGAAGTAGACTTCTGCCTCACATGAACATTGACTGGAACCAACCGTGGAAGAACGAGGAGAATCATTCTTAACACTACAGTCCCAACTCTTAATGTCTGGAGCTGGTCTAGAAGAATACTATGATTGATGGTATCAAAATTCAGTGAGAGATCAACTAAAGCATGACTGGGTATACTACTCCTCCAGAAATAATTCACAAGTACAGCCAATGTCCTTGGAATCCCATAACTGGGCTGAAATCCAACTATATGGGATCCAGATAAACGGTTTAATTTAAGGCCCTCTGGAACGGCAATGCAATAATCTTCCCTAAAAAGAAAAGACTGCAGACAGGATTAAAGTTGTTCAGAATGGTCAGGTCTAGGAATGACTTCCAAAGGGGGGCAGACGATCCAATGATGCACTTACACCATTGAGATCCAACTCTACAGTGCAGTCTTGGTAGCTACAGTAGGAGGGACATGTATCTAATATTGGGGTGGCTGAATTAACAGTCCTAAGAATGCTATCATTTCCTTGAGACCAACAGGATTAAATTTATCTCAGGGAACACAAACTGCATTTCAGTCAGCCCCATGGGATCTGCACCAATACCAGAGTTCAACTTGAAGTGAATCCAAGTAACTTCAGTCACAAAATACCTAGCATGTTTCTAATAAATGGATTTCTGCCCCCAATTTCCCAAAAGAAATTGAGTCATCTAAAATAAGATTCCGACTGGCTATCTCTAAGATCCAACAAGGCAGAAAAGAATTTTATTACCCTTACAGCCATGAAGTAAGCATTAACAGGGATGCTAGATTATATTCAGTCAGATTTGTTCCTCACCAACACTCTAGGTGACTCTTCTCCATTCACACTTCATCTCTCTGAGGTCCTCTTGAAACTAACATATTTAGAAGAGAGGTTCTATATTGCATTGCTTGGAATAAAATAACTCTTATTTGCACTTAAAGCAAGCTGACCAAGAATTGAGCTGTATTATATCTTTGCTATGTTGGTAGAGATTAAAATTATGCAACATAATAAATTATGCAGCATAATATGCTATAACCACAACAAAACACAGTTGAAATGACATACATCCTAGACCCGTACATTCTCCGTAACAATCTTCAAATACCTGCTTAAATAATCGTTTTTACTAATCTTCTAAACAACTTGATACTGATCTTATGGGTTGAGGGAAATGAACTCCTAGCTCTAGCAGAGACTGGCCAGTTGCAAGTCTTTTTCTGTCATTCTTTTTAGGGACAAGTGTTCCAGAGCACAGTTCTAGAGCATAGTTTCTATATGGAATAGAATAGATTTTTTTTATTGGCCAAGCGTGATTGGACACACAAGGAATTTGTCTTGGTGCATATGCTTTCAATGTACATAAAAGAAAAGATACATAAAAGAAAAGATATGGACTAGTAAGATATCCAATTCCCAACCTATGCAGGTCTTTAGAAATTATTATTCATATGTTGAATTATACCTGAACAATTTGACCTGTGTCCTATAGGAGCAACCTGTATCGTAGGTTCTACCCTGCTGTCTTTTTAGGACACATTAAAAACTGTCCTATTTTGACCAGTTTTTGAGAGTGAGTAGAGCACAGTGCTGTCATTTTCTTTGGGGCATTTACAGCCTGTTGGCCTCAGTTACTGGATTTGATAATGTTTTCAATGGGGCACAGAGGATGGTTTTGTTTCTAGCTTTTTTTAAAAATGTAACTTATTTTTTTGTAAAACTACCTGCATTCCTTGTGAGATGTAACAAACTCTGGTGGCCCAAATGAATGGAAATAATTCAGCAGCACAGCAGGCAATCAAGCAGGGATAAATCATTTGTAGGGCAGCTCAGTCTGTGTCACAAGTAATAAGAGCAGGCCTAATAAGCAACTTTTGGAAGCCAAACAACACTGTAGTCGCTCCATATGATCACCATTGCATTTATAATGCCACAGAAATAAAACCAGCAGTTCCCTTTGGCCACATACTGTTTTAGTTAAAGATACCCCAGGATTTTGTAGGATATTGGTATGAAATTCTTTTATTTATTTATTTTACCTTGGCTGTTCTCAAGTTTATTTTGTTTTCCAGAAGAGAGACTGATATTCCTTTAAGTAAACTACCAAAACAAGAATGAAATTCCATTATTCCAATTAGTGACAATGATCTAAGTCAGTATTTTTCAAACTTGGCAACTTTAAGATTTATGGACTTCAACTACCATAATTACTCAGCCAAATGAGAATTGATATCCATATACCTTAAAGTTTCCAAGTTTGAAAAAAAAACAACCCCACCCTCACAGGTCAAGGAACATTCTAGTCTCCAGTGTTTAAATTATATTTTATCTTTTTGTTTTTACTTGATCTGTGCTTTTGTTTGCAATTCTGGTCAGTGACTGTAATAAAAGCATTCATATTCAATATTTCAATATTCAAAGCTATTCCGCTGAGTTTATGCAAATGTGGTATCTTTTGTACATATCTGCTTTAAGGATTACCTAAAGAAAAGTGCACTGGAATTGATAAAGAAAGAGAATCTCTAAAGACAAAGGGCAGAGAGAAGACACTTCAAACAGCACCTTGACATTCAGGAAAGATTGTGCTAATGATAGTAAGATGAGAGAGAGGAAACAAGTAAAGGAATTGTAAAGAAAGGTGTGTGAGTAGAGTAGTTAAATGATTCAACAGACAAATTTGACCTAACCAGGATAATCTTAAACTATAAAGTACCAATAATAGTTAAACAGACCATTTTAAAAGATGACCAAAAAAAGAATATTCTGGATTTCTTTGATTTATTTGATGCCACTTTGCAACTTTAAATGTAAAGGTGAACAACCTGAGTGAAGCCAAATGGAAGGGATGGTTACAGAGTTCTGCGATACCATCATCTCCATCAAAGTTTGCTGGTGGGCAGAACAACATATGTACAAAATGTCCCTCTATTTTTCTCATGAAGAAAACAATCCTAGACACAGCTGTATGTGTATCTGAGCAAAATGAAAAATACAGGTCGCCCTTGCTTAATGACTGGTTCTTTTAGGACTGTTCAAAGCAGTGGTAGAATTCAAAAATTTTTACTACTGGTTCTGTGGGCATGGTTTGGTGGATGTGGCATGGCTTGGTGGGCGTGGCTTGGTGGGCTTGGCAGGGGAAGGATACTGTAAAATCTCCATTTCCTCCCCACTCCAGGGGAAGGTTACTGCAAAATCCTATTTCCCCCCGATCAGCTGAGACTTGGGAGGCAGAGAATAGATGGGGGTGAGGCCAGAGAATAGATGGGGGTGAGTCAGAGGTGGTATTTACTGGTTCTCCAAACTACTCAAAATTTCCACTACCGATTGTCCAGAACTGGTCAGAACCTGCTGAATACCACCTCTGGTTCAAAGTTATGGCAGCCATGAAACAAATGCTTTACAGTCTGTACAGCATCTCCAGCCATCATAAATGATTGCACTGCCCTTCCCACAAACACATGACTGCATGTCTGTTGAGTCAGTTTTACAACAATGATCATGTCTCCACAATTCATGTTTTTTGCTGGTTTCCAGCAAAAACACTCATTCAAAATGTGTTTGCTTATTGAACATGCATTTTCTTAATGACCACTGTGAAGAAAATCAGAAATTTACTTCCTGTCCCATGGGTGTCTCAATTTACAACTCATAACACCTTATGACTATAATTCTGGGCTCAATTAACATCATAACTTGAGATCTATTTGAATGTGGTAGCTGCCATTTTCTGCATAATAGCTAGCCAGCTGGTTTTGATCCTTTTTTGCTTGTCACCAGCATTAAAATATCAACTTTTTGTTCCCATTTTTTTTTTCTTCTAGGGATGTAATCAATTGGTGTAATATTGTTGTGTTGTTGTGACTACGGTATGGGTAGTTTCATTTGCTGAGGTAACTTAGAACTACCAATCAAACCCCCTAACCCTAATCCATTTGGCAGGAGAAAAATTGTGGCACAGACAAAATAAGTGAGTGCAATTGAGAGGGAGCTTCCCAGAAGAAGACTCCTGGCACTGTGGTCCGGAATGGAGGCCCATTTCCTGGAAAGGCAATGAGAAAGAGAGATGGGCCAATCGCTCCCAATCAGAGTTCCAGGTCCAAGGGCCATGGTGAAAGCCTGCCGCAGAGAGAGGGGCTCATGCCATCCAAGAAAACACTTCCGGTGACGGGCTTCGAGAGTTCAAGTCATGGCACCTTTGCAAGAACAGAGTTCCTCTTGTAGAAAGAAAAGTTTGGGTCTTTCGGCAAGAAAACAAATTCAACATGTTCCTTTGTGCATGGCAGAGGCAGCCAAAGTTAAGACAGGGGAGAGCAGTCTGACCATGTTCTGTTCACAGTGCACTTTATATGAAAAAAAAAAGAAAAAAACTAGAATCCTACTGAAGACACACTAAACTGCTTGCACACTTCATTGTACTGTTGACGGAAAGAGCAGTGCCAAAAAACACCATTCCATTCCATTTCCTTCCTTCCTTCCCCACCCCTCCCCACCTGCCACTCCCCCTCGCCGACCGTGATTGGCAAGCCAGATTTGGGGAGCTGAATGCGCTGCCGCCGCCCGGAAAAAAAAGAACATCAGAAATGGGCTCGCTCGCAGCGCCTCCTTTCTGTCTTCTCCCGAGGAGCAGCAGTGAGTCCGGCTCACTGAAAAGGCTATTCCGCATGGATGGCAGGTGTGTATGGGGCGTGTGGGGCATGTTCCCCTTCCCTTACCCCCCCTCTGGCCTTGCCTCATGTCGTGTTGTTTGTGCAGCAGCTGAGTATGCATCTAAGTATTGGGGGGGCTTATTTGGGGGGGAGCTTATTTTCCTGCATGTACTCGAAAGCCTAATTGGGCTTATTATTTGGACATGTCTTAGTTTCGGGGAAGCACCGTATCAAACTTAATGTAATGGAATTCCTTGACAAGTCAAAAGATGAAATACCAAGAACCAATTTTAGAATGATAAAAATAAGCTTACCTATTTAGACTGAGGCTATATTTACATCTGTATATTGGTGTTAATACTATGATAAAGTTGTACAAAATTTAGTGTCCAACGCTTTTAAGCTCCAGTATCTATCAAAACAAATGCGAATTTATCTTTAATTTCAGCATGCTTGCAAGAAGAATGGAATATTGTGAATGGCTCAAGGCTAAAGAAAGATTAAATTAGAAATGTCACAAAAATAATGCTGGTCTTCAAGATTTCTTCATAAATTAAATTTGCTAATTGGCAGAGGACTAGAGGAAATCTGCAAAGAAGGATTTTGAAAGGAAGCTTGAGTAAATCTTTTGACTCTCCATGGATTCTTAGCATGAATCATAGCTTTCTTCCCATAGTTAAATGCAAATCCTGGAGGATGAGTTGATCCATTTGCTGAACATGGCAGAGGCAAAGGATGAACTGTTTTCCATGCCCTAGTCCAAGCCACAATCTCCTGCCATCCACAATTGCTCTTTAGTAAAGAAAAGAAAAGAAACATGAAAAATTGATATGGGTGAAACATGGTCTATTCAACTCATAGAACAAAGTAATTGAGCTGGTGTCCTCCAGCTGCACTGAAGAAAATTCCCATTAAACTTTGCTATGAGCCATGATGGCTACAATTGAAACATTCAAATATCACTTTCCCACAGTCTACAATTGCAGTCTGTTTTGCTGTTTTCATTCCTGTAGGTTCTAGTTGCAAACCATCAGGAGAAGATGTAAAATCACATTGGTGCCCACCTAAAAAAAATTTTACCTTTCATAGAAGTGTCATTGCTGAGCTTTATACTAACTAGTAACTGCAGAATTATACGTACTTGAAAAGAACTCAAAGTATAATCTGATACAAAATAAATAAAGTATCTTAACTTGCTTAAGGAACATTAACAGAGATTATGACTTTCAATTTGTGGCCAAAAATGCTCAATTTTGCCAGTCAATCAATTGAGGTTATTGATAATTTGCATGCCAGTGATTCATAATGTCACTTAGCCTTTTCTATGGCAATAAAAATGTGTCTTCATTAGTGATATATTTCCACAGTAATGGCTGGCCGATGCTATAAATCGCTTGTAAAGAAATGCTTATGTAGTTGCCTTTCCACATTTGTATGCATCTCAAAATTAGGAGAAGAGTAGCTTCAATACGCATTCAATTTATTCTGTGCATCCTTGTCATCTATAATTTTGACAAAAGGACTACAAATCGTGGGAATTTTCTGAAATATAGCCTGATTTTCAGTTTGGCTTCCAGAATTTCAGATCTTGGAAATAAGAGATGCTAAAGAAGAGGTATTGTGCCCTATCATGATATCAGCAAGGCATTCTCTTTTATATATCAGTTACAAGGACCTTCATAACAGGAGTTCGATCCTGTTATCCCTGAGGAAGTGGACAGGATCATGGGGAAGCTGAGTGCGTGTCCCTCCTGGCTGGTTTATTCAGCTCGGGAGGTGACACGTGACTGGATCCAGGCAGTGATAACTGCTTCCTTGGAGGAGGGAAGCTTTCCTGCTGCTTTGAAGGAGGTGGTGGTTAGGCCCCTGCTCAAGAAACCTGCCTTGGATCCAGCTATTTTGAGTAATTTCCGTCCAGTCTCCAACCTTCGCTTTCTTGCGAAGGTTTTTGAGATGTGGTGGCACATCAGCTCCCGGTGGCCCTGGATGAAGCGGAGTACCTTGATCCATTCCAATCGGGTTTCAGGCCCGGAGACAGCACGGAGACAGCATTGGTCATGCTTAATTCTTGAAATCTGGGTTTATTTTAAAGACAGCCATTTTCATAGGTATAGAATCAATATCACATGAAGTATTAGTACCACTTTATAAATTGTTAGTAAGACCACACATGGAATATTGCATCCAGTTTTAGTCACATTACAAAAAAAAAAGAGACTTTGGAAAGACTTTGGGGAAAAAAGTGCAAAGAAGAGCAGCTAAAATAATTAAGGGCCCAGAGACAAAATCATATGAAGAACAGTTGCAGGAATTGTGTATGGCCAGTCAAGAAAAAGAAGGACTAAGGGTGACATGATAGCAATATTCAAGGATGATACAAAGAAGAGGGGGTCAACTTATCTTCCAAAGCACCAGAAGGCAAGACAAGAAACAATGGATAGAAACTAATCAAGGAGAGAAGCAACCTCCAATTAAAGAGAAACTTCCTAACAGTGAGGGCAATTAAGCAGTGGAACAGCTTGCTTTCCGAAGTTGTATGTGCTTCTTCACTGGAGGTGTTTAAGAAAAGACTGGACAACCATCTATCTGAAATGGTAGAAGGTTTCCTGCTTGAGCAGAGGGTTGGATTAGAAAACCTCCAAAGTCTCTTCTGGCTTTATTCTGATTGGTTGATCCTTTCATTATATTTGGGGGGAGAGAGGGAAAGAAAGGCATTTTCCTTGCCTTGAATCAACATTTTAAAAACTGCTGTTAATTTGCTATAGCTTGCAAACACTGGCAAGTTGAAAATTGCTCTGTCTTCTAACATAACCTGAGTGAGTTATTAGTCACAACTAACCTTAATCCTAATTTACTTCCCTTCCAGCTTGGTGCTTATAAATCCTTTTCTGCTCTGCAATTTTTTTAATGGAAAGTGAGTATCAGGTCAGATGGTCACAACTTTGCACAGAACCTTTGTGTGTTTTGGGAATGATTGTTAGGAAGGAAGAAGGGAAGGAGGGAAGGAAGGGAAGGAAGGAAGATGTTTCATATAGTTTTTACTCAGCATTTTGAATAAAATTGGTAAGTCTGCTCAGGAAGGAAAAAGGCTCTTTCTAACAATCTGCCATCTCTTGCTTTATAAAAATGCAGGGTTCATAATCCACATTTGGGAAAATTATCCTAACTAATAAAATTTAAAAAGCAATACAGCTATTGTGGGTATTACCTTATCTTGGCAACCTAAAATGTAGCTTTTAATTTAAATTTAAGAACGGATGTGATTTCCATTCATATATGCATTATGCTAACTTTTGTATTCATCTGTGAATTAAAAGATAAATGCTCAAAAATTCTCATTTGGATAGGCATAATTTGAACATCTAAAAATGAGGATTTATAAACCCTGTTTGATCATTGTTTTGAGACAAGAACTGCATTTCAGCACCCAGAGAAGTGCACAAACTTGTGAACAGTTATCCTCCAATCGGCATATTTTGATTCTCTCTGCATAGTTAGCATGTCAGCTTTTATTAATATTTAGACTTCAAGGAATGTAGTCCATGGTCTTCTAGGAAGAATGGAGACTGCAACTATCGAACTGATACCTAGAATATGGATCATAAAAATTTTCTACAATAAAATTATGCTATGTAATACAGCCTAGGTTTCACCAAAAATCCACATTAAGAATATTTTAAGAGGCAGGCATATTAATATAATACCCAAAAATGTTATTTTTTTTTCTATCAGGCCATTAATGTATCAAGAAAACAAAAATGTTTGAATATTTCTGGCAGAAATTCTTTTTCTATCAAAGATTTGTTTATCTGTATTTAAAAAGTCTTCAGCAATTTGTGTCTGACTTATATACACACTAGAGTTATATTTTTATTCAGCATTTTTTCCTATCATCTTCCATGTTTTATTTATTCTCTCCTTTTGACAGACTTAACATAAGTGGGTAGTAACTGAAATTAGGAAGTTAAATAACACAAGTTATTTATACTTTTTCTTTCAAATCTAATTAGATTTCAACCAAAAAAAAACCCCCACAACTATGGATAGAAAACAAAAGCAGTACTCTCCTTCCTTCTTCTATTTACATATATAGAGATTGGAGATACTTTCTCTCCTGGTCAAGAATACTTTGTAGTATTATATTCTTTGGTTGAAAAATGGTAAAGTTTTCTTATCCACATAGATTTTATTGATCCAATTAATGCAAGTTCAGCCTGGCATTGGCTGAGAAAGTCTGTTGTTGTTGTTTTTTTAAAGGCCTTATTGACTATAATTTGAAGGCTGAAACTGAACTTTAACCAAGAGTTCACTTCCTAGTGAGAAATCTGTTGACAAAAGAAAATAGGATGAAACAGCTTGTCAAATTATTTCCTTCTGCTCACTGGCCCAGATTTCAGCTCTACCAAATGGCAGTACACCAAAACATCAAGTTGAATGGTCATGGTGTTGACAGTGAACAGGTACACAGTATCCACTTTCTATCCATAGAAATATACACACTGACAAGGATCCTTTGATACTAAGGATTCTTCTGGTAGTCTTAAACTGTTTGCCTAAAAATTAATGTGATTTAAGAAATTATTGTCTGGATTTTAGTCCTTTCCTTAGCCTTGGGAATTATGCTGGTGAGATGTTATATGTTTGTTGTGATTACCACAGCTGCCAGTTGATGGATTCTTTTCCCCACTCACTAGGAAAAAAAGAACAAATCACTTTCTATTTCATAGATGAGTCTTTGAGTTGTTATGGTTCCATTGACAAATCTTTTGTATTAGCTCCCTCATTCCATTTATTCCCTCTATACTTTTCTCATTATACTAAAAAGCAGAGACATCACCCTGCCAACAAAAGTGTATTGGACCATAAGTAAGTTGGACCATAAGAAAGGCTGAGCACCAGAGAATTGAGGCCTTTGAACTATGGTGCTAGAGAAGACTCCTGCAAGTCCCTTGGACTGCAAGGCAATCAAACCTGTCAGTCCTAGAGGAGATCAACCCTGACTGCTCTTTAGAAGGCCATATCCTGAAGATGAAACTCAAATACTTTGGCCACCTAATGAGAAGCAAGGACTCACTGGAGAATAACCTAATGCTGGGAGTGATTGAGGGCAAAAGAAGAATGGGACAACAGAGAATGAGGTGTTGGATGGAGTCACTGAAGCAGTAGGCGTGAGCTTAAATGGACTCCAGAGGATGGTAGAGGACAGGAAGGCCTGGAGGAATGTTGCCCATGGAGTCACAATGGGTTGGCCATGACTTTGCAACTAACAACAACAAAAACTTTTCTCATTGCTGTTCAGCAAGTCCATTGTGATTGGTGGGGGATAGGAATAACATTCTTTCATATTTCTTTTTGGAGTAGAAGGGGAAAATCATAACTCTAGTCAAATTTACTTGGTTAAAAAAGAAAAAGAAAACAAAGCTCCAATATTTCTCCTTTCAACCAGCAAACCTGCTAATGTGAAACATTTCATAGTGTGCATGCTTTGGGGGAAAAGTCTGGTAACTTATTGGCTGTTTCTGATCAGTTGTCATTTGATTTAACCTTTGGTATACCACCTGCATGTACAGATATGAAATGATCTGGTGTTTCAGAGCATAAAGTAGGAATCAAGTTATGCTTGAGAATTGCCTAACAAAGTACCGTGGTGTTCATGTTTTTTCAGTGTGGATACTCCTTTCTTGGGATGTATATATTCTGAACATAGTCATGAAGAGCAATGAACAGTGACCGGAGTGGAAAGGTCATATCAACAGCTTCTCAAAATACCCAATAGAAGTATAGTTGTTGCCCAGATCAGATTAGAGCAAAGAACTTTCCTACTCAATAAAGTTTATTCCCTGCAACAGATAAATGAAAATCATAATCACTGCAATTCATCAAAATCTATGCCTGCCTTTATTAAGCACATTACTGAATGGTTCTTTGGCAAGATAGCATTAATTCAGAACTTGGAGAGAAGAACGTTGTGGGTGGGGCAGATGTACAAATGGAGATGAGGTAAGATTCTTTTTTTTTAATGCTATAAACCAATAAATGGTTACCACTAATTGCACTGTTTTCATTTTGTGAGACACAGGAACATACTTCCCTCAGTGTTGTTGAGATAACAGCTGTAAGTAGTAGCCTAGGAAAAATTAATATGCCAGTGCTGAATGCAAGCAAAGTGTTTCCAAAGGTGTGGTCATCTCCACCCACTTTTCCCTTCTACTGCTTGAAGCCAAAATTTTGCAGCTGGCAGTTCCATCTGTGCTTCTTACTTCCCAGCAAAATCAGTTAGGGTCTCTATTGACCAGAGATAAGGAACTCGGGAAGGGCGAAAGGAGAAAGTACTTTAGATAATACAAACACCATCAAGAGAAATCATTACCCACACTGCAAGATAGGAGCCCTGGTAGCGCAGCAGACTAAAGCACTGTTATTAACATCAGCTGCCTGCAATTACTGCAAGTTCAAATCTCACCAGGCTCAAGGTTGACTCAGCCTTCCATCCTTTCTAAGGTAGGTAAAATGAGGACCCAGGTTGTTGGGGCAATAAGATGACTTTGTATAAAATATACAAAAGTATGAAGGCTATTGCTTAACACATTGTAAGCCACCCTGAGTCTCCGGAGAAGGGCGGCATATAAATCAAATCCCCCCCCCCCCAAAAAAAGATATTCCATACCAGATATGGCCTACAAAAATCCAGATGACTATGAGATGACAGTAGAAACATAATAGAAAATGCTAATTCTTTGTTTGGAAAGCAAAGGAAGATTAATATGTCCTTACTCCACATATGAAAGCTAGTTTGATGTAGTAATTAAGGCATCAGTCTAGAAAATTCTGAAGAACCTAGCCAAGAAAACTGCAAGGATTGGTCAGGCAGCCACTGAGAACTGAACATGATTGAACAGAAGAAAACAAAACAATGTTAATGTCAAGAACTTACAAGGTAAATCTAGAGGTACAGCAAATGACTGAAGACACTGAGACAACACTGTTCAGAAAGAATGAGCAAATCATCAGGAAGATGCCTGAAACAAAAGTGGTTTGCTGGTGTTAGAAGAAATATCCATCTGGTTCAGTTCCAAGTGGTGAGAAAGACACTGTAAACATGGAGGCTGATTGGAAAGATGGTTTATTGATGAACAGGACCACATGGATTTGAGGTACTGGGCAGCTGACCACATAGAGGGCAGAGTGGGGTTTATTTATACCCGCTCTTGGGCCTTGCCCATGAGCTTCCTGTGGCAAGGGCATTGCTGTCAGACTCCCTGCCCCAGCAGCAACATGTCCATCACATGGTCCAATCAATGCACCATCCCAATTGGAGATGCCTCCCAGTCACACCACTCCAGGTGCAGGGCAGGATGTCCTTGACTCTCAAAGAAAAGAAGGTTATTATGGCTAGATATCTCTCCACTCCATACAATCCCCACTCCCAAATTCCCACAGCACTAAATGTGGCAGCCCTAAAGATCGAAAGTAAAAGATGGGTTTCAGGACTGACACTCCCATGGGGCTATGCAGGGGTCATAGCTGATTTTGTAGATTATCTGAGTCAAGCTTGGTTGAAGCTTGGGCTGATGCAGTGAAGGAGCTTGTTGTGCAGTTCCTATTGTGGGTGAATGGCTTTGCCCTGAAAGATAACCCCATCATCCTGGAGCTGAAGGTGTTTTGTTTTGTAGATAGGCTGGCCCAGTCTTTCTTAATGGGCACCAAATATCTGTTGGGGGAAGGGAGCTGAAGTTCTGAGTTTCTGTCTCCCTTAAGATTTCTATTTCTCTTTTAACGGAATTATAATATTCTGCCTTTTTAATGTTTCCTAAAATATTTCATTCTTCTAGGAGAGGTGACTGATAATTTGCTACACTGGTTAGTGAGACACATGCTGAGCAGAGGTGGTATTCAGCAGGTTCTGACCAGTTCTGGAGAACCGGTAGTGGAAATTTTGAGTAGTTTGGAGAACTGGTAAATACCACCTCTGACTGGCTCTGTCCCCATCTATTCTCTGCCTCCTGAATCCCAGCTGATCGGAAGGAATTGGGGATTTTGCAGTAACCTTCCCCTGGAGTGGGGAGGGAATGGAGATTTTACAGTATCCTTCCCCTGCCACGCCCACCAAGCCACGCCCACAGAACAGGTAGCAATTTTTTTTTAATTCCACCACTGATGCTGAGCTATCGTGCCCCCTTCCTTGGTGGTACAACACTGGTAACTTAAAGAAAAACAAAATCATTTTAAAAAATAACAAAATTCTTGTTAGACTAGAACAACAAAAGGCCAGTTGTAAAGAATTTCGAACAGGTTTTAACTTATTACAGATTGTAAAATTGTAAATAAAAGTAATATTCTCATGTCCAATATAAAAAATGTGTAAAGGCTGAAATTATATAATTCACTAGCTTGCACAGGAAGTAAAGAAAATTCAGACTTTGACATTTGACTTAAACCTATGCAGAAATTAAATTAAATCTGGTACAGCAGCATCCTGACTAGAATATATTTACCTATTCCTAACTAAAATAAAAAGTCATTGAAGAAATATCTCCATGATTCAATTACCCAGACTGTTCCTGCTTTTTGGAAATACCCATACTTTAATCAGAAATT
Source organism: Arizona elegans (assembly GCA_022577455.1). Lineage (NCBI taxonomy): Eukaryota > Metazoa > Chordata > Lepidosauria > Squamata > Colubridae > Arizona > Arizona elegans. The sequence goes on along the minus strand of JAKOOJ010000002.1, from coordinate 110,925,410 downwards.
ATGGAAAATGATAGTAGAACCCAGTTCCCCCCGCCCCCCCCCATCTGGGTTAACAAATTGGCATCCAGTCCTGCCTTTAGTTTTTAAAGAACTTTAAAAATTACAGTAAAGAAAAGGGGCTAGGATACCTGATTCTCTCTATATGTAGAAAAGAGCAATTCTGTCTTCCCAAACTTGGGGAAAATGAGTGAAGTCAAGAAATGTGTCTCTTTGTTGTTTAAAGGAAAATATACATTAAAATTGATAAAAGTCTAGACAGGTATGTCATGACATTATTGGGCTTAATATGATTACTGTATTTAAAAATATATATTTCGAAGCTGGAATGATTCTGGTGATGCAGGTAAATGGACACCCCATGCTTTGTAGGGGACATTGTAGCAGAAAGGCAGCTGGATGTAATCCGGACTGCAAATAATTCTCTCTGGATTAAAGAAAGTTCTTGAGATCACCCTCCTGTATCCCAGAGAGAGCTTTTTTATTTTATTTTTTTATTCAACAGCATAAACAAATGTTTTTGCAGCCACTTGCAATCACTCAGGAAGCATGGATTTCATCCTGATTTCCTCTGAGAATTAATATAGCCTCTTTTAAAGACTCAAAATTAAATCAAGCTTCATCTTTTAATCACCTTGCAGAATTTTTTTCTTTCTTATTACCATTTTAAGATTGAAAAACAGCAATGTATATGGGACGTGGTGGCTCAGTGGCTAAGATGCTGAGCTTGTCGATTGAAAGTTTGGCAGCTCAGCAGTTTGAATCCCTAGTACCACATAATGGGATGAGCTCCTGTTACTTGTCTCAGCTTCTGCCAACCTAGCAGTTCGAAAGCATGTAAAAAATGCAAGTAGAAAAATAGGGACCACTTTTGGTGGAAAGGTAACAGCATTCCGTGCGCCTTTGGCATTTAGTCATGCCGGCCACATGACCGTGGCCACGTCTTCGGATAGCGTTGGCTCTTCGACTTTGAAACGGAGTTGAGCACTGCCCCCTAGAGTCGGGAACAACTAGCACATATGTGCGAAGGGAACCTTTACCTTTAATGTATACAGCTATACATTATACTTCAATCTTGGCTGAGTTAATTTTGCAGTGTTAATTAGGAATGCCATGGACAAATGAAATTCAAAGAAACAAACCTATTACAATTAAAAAATTTACGTAAACAGCTGCATTGTTTCCAGTATTAATTATGGGTAACTGATAGTGGAACCATGCTAATTTTCAGACAATTAAGTAGAATAATGACATAGTTGTTTTCTCTCTCATTTCTGTGGTGAGAGAGCAAAAGCATGCTAAGCAGGTAGGGTTTTGTTCTTGAGTAGAAATAAGTAAAAATAAGACTCAATTCTCAAATTTCTGATTTAGTAATTCTCTGATCATGGTCAGTAGAAGATTCACCATTCCATTTTATGGAGTGTGATTTAATAAGTACAATCACTGTTTTATTTAGATGTAGAACAATCTCCTCTCTATACAACTAAACCTGATGTTTCCTCCATAGACACTTTCATTTTATACCCTCTTCCCAGTGGAAAATTCTAAAATGAAATTCAAAATGTAGGATTCTACTGACATTGTTGGCTGACTCTCAAGTATGTGCATACATGACATTTTACTTCGAAAATATTTATTTACTGTCAGACACCACCAAAAAAAAAAAAAAAATCACAGCATTAAGGAATTTTATATATGGCATGCCAGAAGAATAAATGCACTATTTAAGCAACTTGCAGAGGCTTGATTACTGTTTCTGTTGAACAGCTTTAATTGAATCATGAAATGACTGAAAACCTTTCATGAATGACTAAATACACTCTCTTGCTGTTTATTCACAAGAATGCAGCTATTTTTAACACCTTTATATATATTTATTCATGCTGGGCAATCTTATTTTACTGCAAGAAAAGAAAAATCACTACCTTTTCCTTTCAGACACACTAATGAGTTAAGGATGTATATTGGTTAATAAAAATGTTTTGATGCTAAGACGTATCAATACAGCATTCCAAAGCCCATTTTGAATATGAATTTTAGGATGCATTTTTTTAAAAATCCTCAAATTTGTATAGTTACCTAGGCAACCTTGATTTTTTTTCCCCACCTGGAAAAAAAGAACACTTAAAAGTATAGGAATCCAGCATCTTATTTCAATTTCTTGGACAGCTAGTCTCTTGAAGTATCTTCAAGAACTTTCAGTGTTGTAACCCTTAGCTTCCAAAAGACAGACCTTTTATGATGTTTCTGTTAAAAGGAGGGTAAGAAAAGAAAGGAGATAACATCCTGATTTTTTATATATATGGCTATAAATCTGATGAATTTAGTTATTAAGTCCTGAAAAAACCATGACTACTACTATTAATCATAGTATCAATCATTAATTCATGTCTATCTGATACAAGAGACACACACTCACATACAGGCATATAATTTTGAGTATATAGAGAGAATTTTCTTTCCAATATGTGTATCTAACAAATATCATCTGTTTTGAGTTCAAGAAACATGGTTTACCGAGAGACACAGAGAGAGACAGAGACAGAGAGAGACACACACACAGAGAGAGAGAAAGAGAGAGAGAAAGAGAGACAGACAGAGAGAGACCCAAAGAGAAAGAGAGAGACAGAGACAGAGAGACAGAGAGACAGAGAGACAGAGACAGAGACACAGAGAGAGAATACTGTATGGAGAGCTTTCTTCTCAATATATGTGTCTTACAAATAAAATACAAATACCATCAAGATAAGAACAGAATAAATAATAGGTAACAAGGTGCCATATATGAAATGTATGCAAGAATTCTGGGATGTAAGAGAGAAGGTAAAGGTCTCCACATTTATATAGCTAAACTGTGGGAGATCTCCTATACTGTGCCAAATTTTTTTTCCCCCAAACCCACCTTTTCTTCTCCTTCAGTTGATTGGAACAGAAAGAGCTTTATAATTTTCTTTGGAAGCAAAGGGCACTTTGATTACCTTTTTCTAGATAGGGATGGAATTTATTAGGTAGATGGCTATGGACTCCTTGCAAATTCCTTACTTTCTCTCAAGAGCTGCACTCTCCTGGCTCCCTGGGATTAAGTTAAATTACAAGGGAAGGGATAAGTGATCTCTTCCAAATCTCAGTAAATTATCCCCAAACCAGCAGCATAATAATGCTATTTGCATTTAAGACTTACAACTTCAGCAGTATTAGCACCTGATATACATGTGTGAGGAAAGAGTGCATGTGTATACAAATACACATCCATTTGCTTGTAAAAATAGGAGAAATCTACCTACCTTCTGATAATCAGGCATGCAGTTGCAAGATGTTGTCACTTCTGTTTACACAGAAATCACAGAGTTAGAGTCCATCATAATTTCATTAGCTACTCCCAGATTCCATACCTTCTTTATATCCTGCCATCAAATCTAAGCCAATAACAACAAGGATATGACCAGTATTTTCTGCTGTATTGTCTAAACTGGGTTGAAAAAATAACTACCTAATATCAAACCACAAGGTTAAAACAATACTGCTCAAAATGGCTATAAGGCTTTTTTTTTCCTTTTTCAAGATCAAAACACAAAGAACACTTCAAACTGAAAACATATTGTGCTCAAAATCTTTTGCACCTCCCTATTTGGTGGCAAAGCCTAACAATGTTTTTCTTTTGTTTTAAGTGTATCTTGACAGTATTTAAATTTCAAAACTTTTTTTATCATTTGGTATAGAATTATACAGGTACATTAATACTTCCCAACTACCTTGGGAAGACATGGTCTCTAAAGTCATCTAATGAACATATTGATTCTGTGCTCCTTATGGATTTTTTTTTTCAGTCACCATTTGTATCAAAAAAAAGCCAAGGAGGTGATGGTGATGGTGGCTCACACATAACCAATATGTCACAGAGGACAAGTAAGATTTTATTTCCTATCATTCTGTTGGGATTTAAGCAAAGCCAGCAGAATACAGTAGCTAACTCTTCCCCATCCTCTTGTTTTTCTTAACAGTCTCCTTGTTGTTGTCCTTAACACTTCTGTTGCAAAGTTCCAGGGTCTGCTTGTTTTTTCACTGCACTCTTGTAGGTCACCCAGCAAAGCTATCCATGTGTGATGCGACAAGGGGTTTATCACAAAGGCAGCCACTGATTTGGAATGAAAGACAGCAGCTGGACCAAGGTCACCTAGTTGTTTTCTATACCTAAGGGAAGACTTCAAACATGAGCTTTCCCACCCCATATCAGCACCCTAACCACAACATCACAGCAGTTTTCCTGATATGCAAGCTCATTAGTTTACAGTATAGTCTATGGTGACAGAAAATCTAGGCATTCTTATGATGCATAATGGGGTGAGCTCCTGTTTTCTGTCTCACCTCCTGTCCACCTAGCAGTTCAAAAGCATATAAATACAAGTAGATAAATAGGTACTACTTCGGTGGGAAGGTAACAGTGTTTCATGCACCTCAACATATAGTCATGCTGGCCACATGACCATGGAAATATCTTTGGAGAACATTGGCTCCCTTGGCTGAAAAATCGAGATGACCACTGTCCTCTAGAGTCAGACACGAATGGATAGGGAGAACCTTTATACAGTATAATAATGTAGATTATTTCTAATGTATGTTGCTCAGATTTATTTTTGTGTGTGGTCACAGGCCTTCTTCTGTGATTGTTTTTTATATGTAAGTGAGCCATCAAAAAATCCCAATCTTACATTTATAACAAGTGATGATATTCAAATGCAAGTTTGCCTGGCATTTATTTTCACTGGTGGGGGAAAAAAAACTAAGCAGAGTTTCATATGCAGAAAGTGTTTCTTCAGAAGCAAGCATTAATATTCACCACAAAATTCCCAAGGTATTTCAAACTGCTCTTAGAGTTGGAACTTAACACAAAGTCAAATTTTCAAGGCAGAAAACCCAGCATTCACTATTTTACACCTGACTTTTGAAGCAAATATTAAAATTACACTTCTTCAAGCTGTTAAATTTTTTGGGCTTCATGAAAGAGGAAATGAAATCATAGTGCCAAATACAGTCCACTTTAACTAAGTCTATACATTATAAAACATTAATAAAACCCACCTTTCAGAATCTTGAAAAATAAGATCAGTTAAAATGCAATAAGAAGAATATGAATCTGGTCATGCTATCCAATGGTGACAAAATACAACACAAACCTCACAGGCAGTTAAAGAACTGTTCAACCCAAGAAAGCTGAACTAAAGCAAACACTTTTCTTTTCTGAATTATTAAACATTTTTTTTCTTTTCAGATGCCAATCACAGTGGAATCAGTGGAGCTTAAATTGGTTGCAATCAAGTTGCCTCATTGAATCAATTCAGTGGAGTAACCTAAGCTTCACTAACAATTCTTGGACTGTTGTGTCTGTTATAAAACAAAACTTAAGTTTTTATTTCAATTTCAAGTTATTAGAGGAAACATTATCTCTTTCAAGGAAAGCAAAATTGTATATTTGAAAAAAAATGCCTGAACTGCTTAAACTTTAAAATTTGATACACAAAGGAGGAAAGAACAAGGATTAAGATCAGTGATGGGTTGCTACTGGTCCGCCCCAGGTCGGGCAAACCGGTAACGGTGGCAGGAGGCTCCGCCCACCCACCCAGACACTTCTGCGCATGCACAGAATCTTTGCCCGCAAGTGCGCACATGCCCGTGAGTGAACCAGTAGTGATGGGTTTTGAAACCCGTCCCTGACTAAGATGCACACTTTATGATATCCTTGGATGAATGTATTGGGCAGTTTTCTGCACAGAAGTGGGCAACCAGGCAGGCTGGGACAATGATGGTGTCCTCTATGATGTTTGATCTCCCTCTGACCTTTGCGTCATCCTCATAGTTGGTAATCCTATTTTCTAACATTGTTTATACATATCGAATAACTCAAGGCCCAGAATAGGGTGTTGTTATGCCATTTGATATACAGTCATTGAGTATGATTATTTAACTAGCTCTGGGAGCATTAATAGTATTATAGTCTATCTTACATTTAGAAATGAAAGTGAATATAAGTGTCCCAGGATAATGTTGCAGGATCCAATCTGGGTCAGTCATCAAGACCAGAGGTTTAGTCTTCCGAGTTTTCAGGCTCATGCTGGAGCCTATCTTCAGGGAACTTCTCTCTAGCAAATTGTATGCTTTGGACTATTCGGTGTATGAGATATGGTGCCTCGTTGTGTTCAGCTTTTTAGTTGTTGACGGGGTGTTGATTGCTGGCTATTAAATTGTTGGCTATTGTTTCCTTGTGCTGCCAAGCCTTCACCTCCAAAATACTTGATAAGCTGGTGGTAAATCAGCACTCTTGTTGACTGACAAGGAACCCATTTCTCAGGCTTCAATCACTTCCCTGTCTGTTTTTGTACCTGCTTGTCCAACAATCTTAGTAGCTGCAAAATTAAATGTAATTAAATGTCCTTTTTTATTGAAATGTGAGGTTACCAATGAGTCTCCTCATCTGACTGCTAGCTTGTGTTCTGGTAGCCTGGTGGTTACCTTCCTCCTCGTCTGTCTTACATAGTCACGGGGGCAATCCATGCAAGGGATCTGGTAGATTACATTAGAAGTATCTCTCACCTCCAAGCAATCTTTACAATGCATAATTTGTCCTCATATGGTAGCCTCTCAGCTGGTGTGGATGCCCATTTGCAGAACTCAGAAGCTGCATTCTACTGCTTCCAAAATGTTGTTGATATATGGCAGGGGTTGCCATGGAGTTGGTCTTGTACCTTGTTTCTTCCTTTCTCTCCCCACAGTGTTGCACAGACATCTTGTAACAAATACTTATGGGTAGCCATTCTTCCTGAATTGTTTGCGTTATAGTGTGTGTGTGTGTGTGTGTGTCTGTGTGTGTGTGTGTGTGTAAACAATTACATGAACAATTCAGGCAGAAGGATACCCGCTATTATAAAGCCACACACAACCAGGCACTACATAAATATCACACAGAGAATAGCCCCAAGCACACAATCTGCTAGAGAGAAGTTCCCTGAGGATGGTTTCCAAAAAGAGTATGAAAACTTGGAAGACTAAACCACCAATCAACCAAGATTGGATCCTACCCTACATTTCCCCATCTTCTTTTCTAGGATCTCTTATACTGGATTCATTTAAGATACTCAGCTCATTCTACTAAAAAGGCAATCATCTTTTCTCTTTCCAGTTTTTTGGCCCTGAATTTGTCCACCATGATTTCTCAAAAATCATAGAATAGGGCTTCAAGATGGTACATACAAGTTCCTTTAAGACTCTTAATGTAATTAATTTTGTCCTAGAGATTTAAACTCATCCATAGTAGCCAAGTGCTGTATATCATTTTCCTTACTGTTGGGTAGCCAATCCCTCATTGCGTCAATTGTTCATTTTAAGTCCATTTGAACAAGTCCAAGTTCCCATTTGATGAAAAGGCTAAGGTAAAATAGGAAATGGAAATCCCTTTTGTTTGTTACTTGTTCCTACCCTACTGTTAACACCAAGCCCTATTCGTTTCTTTATCTTTATTTTTCAACCAGCAAAGTGCCTCTTCCCTGTTCTTATTGTTTCTTTTAGGTTTTCCTGCAAACTAAATTATTTTTCTATTTTAGTCTTTTTGCTGTTATTTTTTGCAGATGTATTTGTTGGTATGCCTCCTTAGAGAAAATGTCCATCTCCCAGTCTTTATATGTGCTTTTTTTACCTTTAATTCATTTAAAAATTGATACACATTTATTATTTCTTCCATTATTTTCGTATGAAAATAGTATGTGATTTTTCTTTCACTACCTTACATGTAAGGTTTCTAATCCTCTTACTATCCCTCTGAGTATAAGAGTTTTTGTCAACGGAGGCCCAGCCACTATACTTTTATAACTTTGTAGATGTTGGCTGTCCTAAAATCTACTATATACATTTTTTATTATGTTTGCAATTCTCTTTCTATAACATCCTGAATTTCAAGAAGTTTCTTGGCCAGGCTGGGTAATATTTTGTTCTTTTATGTTAACTCAGGTGGTAGAATTTTGTCTAGGCCTTTTAAAATCTTATCCAGGTCTAGTATTAAATGGTTAACCCTAGAGCTGTGATGGCGAACCTATGGCACATGTGCCACAGGTGGCACCCGGAGCCATATCGGTGGCACGCGAGCATTCCCCTAGCTCAGCTCTGACGCGCATGCACATGCCAGCCAGCTGATTATCGGGCCTTCCAGGCCCACCGGAAGTCAGGAAACAGGCTGTTTCCAGCCTCAGGAGGGCCTCTAGGGGAGGGAAGGCCCATTTTTCACTCTCCTGAGGCTCCAGAGGCTTTCTAGATCCCACCGGAAATCAGCAAACAGACAGTTTCAAGCCTCCAGAGGGCCTCCGGGGAGGTGAGGAAGGTGGTTTTCACCCTCCCTAGGCTCCAAGAAAGCCTCTGGAGCCTGGGGAGGGCGAAAAATGGACCTACCATGCCCACCCTGAGTGCCAAAAGCAGGGGGAGCTCGGTGGGGTAGCATGGACATGCACAGGAGGGAAGAGCGCATTGAATTATGGGTGTGAGCACACGCATGCGTGATCCCCCCATACTCACCCCACTTTTGGCACGTGACAGCAAAAAGGTTAGCCATCACTGCCCTAGAGCAAGAGTTTCAGATTCCCATTCACTTATGTGGTTCATAGTATATTTTTGATTAAAGCTAACAACAGCTGGGCTTTGAAAGTCTGGAGAATTACTAGATGACTGACTAGAGATATCAAAATTCTTACCACGATCAACTCATTTTGTAGTCCAGATGTGGCAACCCTACTGTTAAAAGCAGCTACCAATCTTCTTCTAGCCTAATTTACAGTATTATTGTGAAGATAAAAATGGAGTAGAAATGGTATGCTCAGTGATACATATTGGTATATGAAAGAATAAAAAAATATACCCTGCTGACTTCTTTTGAAGGATAACCAGGATTTTTATGGATTATCCACTAATGAATCCTTATTTTATATTATACAATGGCTCAAAAGTAACTTGAGAATCACCTGCAAAATATTTAATTTGCATTTAAAACAATTTGATGAATGCTGTGAAATTACCTCAATGTAATTATGTGTTCATTTAGCTAACTACATACAAACTGAGTAAGAAACACTTAGACTAGCAATTAGCAAATACATGTGCTTTTTAATGCAGAGGAGATGACAAACAATATTCCTGAGTATATTATGCAGCCTCTGAATCATTTGGTGTGTATTTTTTTTTTCTTCCTCTCCAATTATTAATCTGTCTGCTTTGTCACAGCAGAGAAAAGAGAAGATAGAAAAAAAATGATGAGTTTCCGAAAATTCTACACGAAACAAACTTTAGAATATTGCTGGGAATACCTAAACTGAAATGTTTGCAGAAGCTAATAATGGCATTGTAACACTTTGGGCACAGTTTAGCTTGGCACTTAAATTTGATTTTGTGTTGACAAATCTTTAGTGTTTAATGTGAAAGCCATCAAAATCCAATAGAATCTAATCTTCGCTGAGAATATATTGAGCTAATAAAATCTATTGTGTGACTTAATAGAGACCCACTGTTGAGCAACAATAACCAGCACAGTCTTAACAACACTGGGGCATTATTGAATTTGTGTTTTGTGTCTTAAAAAGCCATTTTAGAAATGTCAATGCATTTGCTTTATTTAAATCCATATGTAAAAGTTTAATTTAAGTCTCAGATAATAATCAAGCCACCTCAACACTGTATACTGTAATTCAGTAGTGTAGGCATCTTTTTATTATAGTAGGAAATTTGGTTTTCTGTACAATAGAGACAGAAGCATCTTTTTCATAGCCCCAAGGATTCCAAACTGCCAACTTAAAGCAAATGAACAACCAGTACAGCAGAGGAATACAATTAAGCCAAAGTGTTTCAGAATATATTTTTTCCTGCAAGTTTCCTGCATTTTAATCACTTTATCCAACTTTTAGAAAAATAATTCTTTGAGATTATTAATATCTCTACTAATAGCAACACTATTAATATTATAGTCTTATTACTACTATTATTACTTGTCATTGTGTGACAGCCACTATTGTAAATTCTCAATGCTCTGATAGCCAATTTCTCCAGATGCTGTTGCTGCTGCCATTTGTTCTGGAAGACCAGAACATAGTTGGAAAAATTTTGAAAAGTTATTCTACTGCCTTAGCTGAATATGATCCTTATATTGGTGGACAATTATTTGCCATCTGAACATATTGCTGAAAAAAAGAATGCAGTTTTAAGAGCCCATTTTTAATGTTGTTTGATTTCCTGAAAGTTTCTTTCTCCTACAATAGAATAAGCAAGTTTTAGTGGTTTGCTTAACTTTTGGGCAGGGCAAGACCCTCATGTCATAGGTCCAATTGGCTGTGGCAGTGTAATACATCTGCTCAAGGATGTATTTTTTCTGCTTATTTCACACACACACACACACACACACACACACACACACACACACACACCTCTTTTCCTAAATGAAGAAATATGAGGAAATAGGCTTTGTGGTTTTCCACCTCATAATGAAGGGTAAATATGAGTGGCTTAGTACCCTAGTGGTGATGACGCTCGCCTCCCACTCAGACAGTTAAGAGTTCAATCCTAGGTAGCAGGAGATGTTTCTCTCCCAGGGTGCAAATCAAAAATATCTGCTGTGAACTCCGCATGGTGTCAGGAAGGGCATCCGACTAGAAAATGCTTGGCTCCATCCAGTTGTCCTGATTGTACCCTGAATTAAGGAATTACAGAGTTGTAAAAGGATTTAACAAAGAATAAATAAAACACTGATTTTCAACAATTCTTCAGCTTCTTTCCTGCAAGAAAGAAGTTTGAGAGTTATATACATGGAAAAGGGCCTAATGTTCTGTTATGGCCCAGACCAGCAATCAACACCTCTGAGAAACAAATACAAATGAAGACTGAGAGTCAGTCCATTGTTGTAGAAACAAACTGAGCAACACATTCTAACAAGTCCCAGTATTTACACAAGAGGATGGGCCAGGAATAGTTGAAAGTGATGAGAACCAGGGAAGCTTTTAGCAGGACAAGCAGGGTGTGATGACCCGGGGCATGGCACAAAGGCAACACAGCCAGAGAATAAGTACAAGCCCCTTTATTAGCTCCAAACTTTGCCCCCAATGTCCCTTTACTCTCCGTTCTGGAGAAAAACTCTTCCACAAACCTGTAAGCAGACAAAACTTCCAACTATACATCCAACAGGGCAAGATAAGGTAATTAATCTGGCAGGGCAAGCAAGATAAGGAATTCCGGACTTGAAATAGCACGGCAGTAAATCAAACCAGTTGGGAGGATGCCAGGAACTCAGATAACTCAGTGTTTGTTCCCGACAACCACCCCTCCCATTTGCCCCTCCCTTTTAAACTCCAGCTCCAGGTGTATCTTGTGAAGGGAGTCGGGGCCCTCTCCGCCCTTGTAAGTCATGCAACCCACATTGCTCTCTTCTCTGTTCTTCCCTGCGTGCCCTAGGATGAGGAAGGGGTGGGCCTTGGTCTTCATCAGAGCCCCCTCTCCCTTGTTCTACCTCTCCCCTGCTCTGCCTAGCCTGTCTTTGCCCTTCCCCGGTTTCCTCCACAGCCAATGGAGCCACTCTCTTGCTCTCTGTCAGCTGTTCCTCTTTCATCTCATAGTCAGACTCTGACAGAGGCATGACACAGGGTTTGAACAACAAGGGCTCAAGGTTCAGGTCTGCAGAAGAGAAGATTCCTCAAAGACACTGTTTTGTATATTGAATGGAGAGGTGTCTTGCTTGCAATTTCAAAAAAATAGAATAATCTCTAATAGTTCTAGTCTTCTCATTTAAATACTTTCAAGTGCCATCATGTTGTAAGATCTAGAGAAAGTTCCACAAAATCCATCTTACTCTGCAGCCTTGCCCGCAATGTTCCATGGCTCATCTTCTAAAACTTTTCCAAGCCTTGATCCTATCACTCTTCCTCTATTTTAGATGTAGAATCCTCTTGGGAAGTTATGACTTGTACCCTAACCCTAGCCCTAAGCCTCTCACACCAGTTTCATAATAGTTTTATATAAGGAGGGGATGTAATGGAGACAGGTTGCATGAATTCTACTTTGTAGAGATGCTTTGCTTCTTTTATATTGGGGTAAGATGAATTTTGCCTCAATTTTCAACTGATATGAAGGTTTGGCCAGTCAATCTTAGACTGATGAAAGTGCATATAAGTGGAAGTCCTTACTCACATTTGAAGTCTGCTCTTATCTGCTGAAATGTTGTATTCATTTCAGTATCTGTATTATCTTGAATTTAGGAGCAAGTGCCATTTCATTGAAAGGATGACTTAAGTTTTAACTGAAAGTAGGAGTCCTTTAGATGATGGGTGTCAAACTCGCTGCGTCATGTTGCTGTCACATGATGTTTCATGATGTTATTCCTATTTGTGGAGCTGGGGTGGGCATCAGGCCCACAGGCTGCTAGTTTGACACCTCTGCTTTAGAAGATCTGCATAGGATGAGGGTTTAGGTGGAACAAAATGATTTAATACAGGTAATCTTAGACTTAAGGCCACAATTGAGCCAAAACTTTCTGTTGCTAAGCAAGATAGTTGCTAAGTGAATTTTGCTCCATTTATGACCTTTCTTGCCACAGTTTTAAGTAAATCACTGCAGTTGCTAAGTTAGTAACCCAGTGGTTAAGTGAATCTGGTTTCCCCATTGACTCTGCTTGTCAGAAGATCACAAAAGGGGATCACATGATCAATTGCAGGACACTGCATCCATCATAAATATGAGTCAGTTGCCAAACATCTGAATTTTGATCACATGACCATGGGGATGCTGTAATGGTTGAAAGTGTGAAAAATAGTCATAAGTCTCTTTTTTCAGTGCCATTGTAACATCGAATGATTACTAAATGCACTTTTTAAAGTCAAGGACCATCTGAAACACAGCTTTGTGTGCAACTCTAACAAATATATCCTTAGTGTATATTTAATTATTTTTTTCAAAAGCTACACCTTTTTTGTATGCAGTATTTATGTGCTGCATATTGGCTGATCAATACATTTTACCATAAATGGCATATGTTTTAAATTTATTCCCCATGCCCCGATATAGGCCTACACCAGTGGTGGGTTTCAAAATTTTTTACTACCAGTTCTGTGGGTGCGGCTTAGGCATGGCATGGGGAAGGCTACTGTAAAATCGCCATTCCACCCCATTCCAGGGGAAGGATACTGTAAAATCTCCATTTCCTCCCCAATCCAGGGGAATGTTACTGCAAAATCCTCATTTCCTCCCTATCAGCTGGGATTTGGAGGCAGAGAATAGATGGGGGCAGGGCCAGTCAGAATTTTTAGTACCGGTTCTTCGAACTACTCAAAATTTCTGCTACCGGTTCTCCAGAACTGGTCAGAACCTGCTGAAACCTACCTTTGACCTACACCAAGAATTACTGAACATATATTGTTTAAAATGGGCTTTACATGTAGGCCTGGATCTATGTTTCTGGAACATTACTTAGTTATTTACATCTTTGTATATTTGTTACATATTATAGCATATTATATCTAGGTGTAGATTCATTTGCACACCAATCAGTCCCAGCTACAAATCTCTAGCAAATTAATGGTTGGAGAGAAAAAGATAAAACACTCTGGGAGGTCCTGTTAATCACCAGGGCATAATCCTGTGAACTGTTAAACATGCCAAAGATGTTTAAGCATTTAATTATGCAGCTTTGGCTTAAGATACTTTTTGCTATGGTTCCTGCACTGTCTGTGTTCCAGCTCTATGCAAAAACAAGCAAACACTTTGAAATGAATGATATCACCCAAGTTCCAAACTTCTTGGCTAGGAGCATCAACTGCAGTGAATGATAAAGCTTATTTTGAATCCTAATCAACCTTTGGGACTTCCAGGTTGGTTTTCTGGCTTAGATAATAAACCAATCTTAAGGAGAATTGTTTTCATTTCAACCCCAATGCATTTGTCCAATCATCCCTTTCCTTCCTTCTTTTATCTGGCTACTACAGCTGTAGATATAATAGCTGAAAATTCCTCTATCAGGTTGTTATGTCACTGAGCAGAGGGGACCCTTCTTCCATACTGTGGGGAAAGAGTTGCCAACAATTTTACTACAATTTTAATTTGCAACAGCTAGTTAAAAAAGGTTGAGCATTGGAAGAGTATGTTGGAAACATTCATTCTTGAAGTTATCAGTTGGCTAAAAAACAGGATCCTAAACCAAACTCTATAAGCTACTTTTCAATTTCTTAAGAAACAGCTGGTTTAGTCAACTTATAAACTTATAAACTTATAAGTTTTATAACTTAGCAAAAAAAAAAAAATCCTGACAAATTGTAATATCATCATTTTAGTTATTGTCTATCCATAGGGGATGAAGGCCTCTTCCGCATGTTTCCAACCAATATAGTCCTGAGCTTTCTTTTGCCAATTGAGCCCACAATACTTGCTGACGTCATCGATCCATCTTGTGTTAGATCTCTTTCATGGATGTTTTTTATCAAGTGGGATCCATTCTATGATTGCCTTGGTCCACCTGTCATCAGTTCTTCTTGCTATGTGACCAGCCCATTTCCATTTCAATTCTTTTACTCTTTTGATGATATAATATATTTTTGTCTGTTCTCTAGTCCATGAGTAGGTCTTTCTATCTTGTCTTGTAATGCAGAGCATGTATCCTTTCATGGCACTTTGCACTACTCTAACCTTTTGTGAGGTTAGTGTCCACATTTCACTGGCATGTGTTAGAGAAGTTGCAATGTAAATCATGGAAATTGATGAGATTTGGGTACAATACAAATATTTCAAGGTGTAACTGCCACCACTGTGTTTGTGTGGCTGGCTGGGATCTTGCAGAGATAATGTGACCCATCCTAAGAAAATATCAATTATTTTTTTTATCATATTAACCATCCTAATGTAGAAATGTATCCTACAGCTATGAGATAGCATGAAGAACTGGAACATTATAAACTAGGAAATGTCTGAATAAAATTCCTGACATAATTAGAAAGATGCTATTTCACTAACTACATCAATCTAATACTCTTCTTCAAAGTTCATGACAAAAGATTAACTGCATAAATAGATAATTTCAACAATTCACAAAGCTACTGTGTATGTGATATACCGTGAGTCGTATCTCAGCAGAATAATGAGCTTCAAACTAGAACAGAAATTATCCCCAAACTTCCAGCTTCCTTCATTCCCTCCTTCCCATCAGGATTGGGTAATTTCTAGCACCTTAGATGTTGTGGAGTTACAATATGGTCAATTGTGAAGGACATATTGAACATAGTTTTGCAACGCTTGGAGAACCACAGAATCTGGAACTTCAGAATCCTCAACTAAGTCCTAACAGATCAATATCATATTGCTTTCAAATGGCTCCCCCCCAAAAAAAAATGTTCTATTTTTTTCTGTCATAACAGTGCCTAAGAAAATAAATTTATGAATGCAGATTTTATGAACAAATATATACAATGCACCCATCAAAATACTATCCTGCAGAGAGACTGCAATTTGTTTTCTCTACAGGGAGCTATATGTAGCGATGGACAAAATCAGTTTCGCTCATATCATTTTGGCATGTAATCACTCAGAAATCTGTACTGTTCCATCTATTTGGTAATTTATGTTCCTTAAAAAACTAAAAACAAAAAAGGATCCCAATATATTTAAATGTATTATTTCCCCAAATGCACATTACTGCAGTTTATGCTCAATTTAATAGATTGCGCAACATTTCCAAATAAAACAAATCTTTTATTTATTTATTTTTACTATGCATGCTTGCAAAATTTGATCCCTACAAATACCAATACAGTAACACTTGATTTGTACCTCCTGGACAAAAGTATAAGCTAGCTATTGGCTGGATTACATTCAAAGACACTTCAGTGCCTAAAAATATTAAAGCAATGAGTGATACATATGGCTTATTATCATTGGTAGTTGGAAGCATTTTCTTTAAAAAAAAAAAAAGGCTCATATGAGAAGTTCCGTATAAAAATCAGTGTATATTTAGGAGAGCTGCTTTTTCAAAACTATATCGTGGCTAAGCTGCATAGAAAAAAAATGAAGTGGGGGAGATGCAGAGAAAAAAAATATAGATTGGATTTTTCTGCATTGCCTACAGATGTTTAAAATCCATATCCATTACTTCTTTGACTAAAAATAACAGAAATTTGTACTGCAGTAATGTATCCAGTTTGTTGCCATGTTTCAACAATAAAGATTCCCTTTGGGACACAAGCAAGAGTTGTTGAGACATTCACAGGCCATGAGCTACATGGGCTTTTTTTTTTTTTTAAGTGGGGGGGATGCCTTCGAGTTAGTCTTGACTCCTGGCCACTGTCTGAACAAGTCCCTACAGTTCAGGCATAGCATTCATTTACCTTCGCTACCAGTTCACAAATGTGAGTACTCGCTTTGCTCGCACACGCCACCTCCGCGCATGCGCAGGGCCATCCGCGCATACGCAGAGTGTCAAAAATGGGACATGATTATATCTGGGTGGGTGGGCAGAGCCTCTCACCACCGCCGCTACCGGTTTGCCCGAACCGGATAGAACCGGCTGAATACCACCACAGCTACAGTTTTCTTGATGAGGTGTTTCACAAATAGTTTGCAGCTGCCTCCTTAGGACAAAGAGAGAGAGGGACTTGCCCAAACTCACCCAGTTGGCTTTCTGCCTAACCGGGACTAGAATTTATGGTCTCCTGGTTTCTAGCTTGATGCCTTAACTACCAGACAACTGGGTTTCTAACATGAAATAAGGAAGAAATAATTATTGGTAGAAACATTCATAGGTATGTTATAGATGGTGTCAAAGTACTAATTTCACTTCACATTAAATTGAGCAACAAAGGACCTATAATAACATGGATGGTTCATTCATTCATTCATTCATTCATTCATTCATTCATTCATCATTCATTCATTCCTAATTAGGAATGAAAAAATGAAGAGCCTAAAAAATAATAATAATCTAATCTAGTGCATGAAATGCTTCAGTTGAAAGTTGTAATACATTTGAAGCCTTCCAGCCAGAAGTGGTATTCAGCCGGTTCGGACCAGTTCAAGCAAATCAGTAGCGGCGACTGTGGGTGGGCATAATGGCATCCTATTTAGCCATGTTTTCTAGGCTGGGCGCATTTGTGTAAGGCCAGGTGCATGTATGGAAGGTGCATGGGCAGGCAAGCGAGCAAACCAGTGGTAAAAATATGTGAAACCACCGCTGCTTCCAGCTCCTACTTACCACCTTGTACATCAGGAAGCAAGGAAGAAAGATGAAAGACAATTTCTGTATGTACAAACATATGGAAACAATCACGCCCTACTTCCTTTTTCAAAAGAAGAATGGTGACCCCTTGTTGGAGTCCAGGAAAAGATTGAATGCAATCATTCTTAGCTTCTTTCTCAGTGATATTATCCTACCTGCCAGGGCAGGTATGTATATGCGTGGGGGGTGAGAATCTGATCACTGGGATTCATTTAGTTGCATATCCCTGCTCTAAATTCTATTGTAAAATCCAATATGTACTAATAATATGTGTTTAGAAGCAGCAAAGGTTATTCTATCAATGAAGAAGACAGATACCTTATAAAGTTTAATAGAACTTAAAATGCTGAAAGTAACAGTAGACCCAGCCAAATCAGTAACAGTTCATTCATGAATCAGTTCCAGTGGCGCAGGAAGCCTAGAATTCTTTTTTCCCCATTACAAAGGGCTAAGAAAAAGCTTACTATAAAAAAAAATGTGGCTTCCTAAAGCAATGGTTCAAGAACAGATGAAGGAAGAAAACTGTTGTTGTTTTTATTAGTTAGAGGAAGAGGATGTAGAATATTAAACCTATAAATCTTTCATTTGTAGCAAACTTAAAATTTCATGGCCAAATAGGTGAGTTTGTATCCCTTCTGGGGCCAAAAAAATAAGGAAGATTTTGCAGAAGTCTCCTCCTGCAAAATCCACAAAAATAACTGCATTCAATTCATTTAAGAAATGGAAAACATGAATAATTAGTATTTATCACTTTCCTGCCCGAAGAATGAAGACTGTGGCACAGCCACCTGAATCACACCCATTGTAAAAGCACTGCCATATCATTTCGTTTCCTGAATGTCTTGAATTTCAATCAAGAATATGTTTTTTTTCTGAGAAAGAATTTCCCATAGTCACATCTGAGACTAATTGTAAGGTGGTTGCATAGACAAAATTAGATTCTTATTCGGATAGGCTACCCTTTTGCCTCTTCCTATTATCAAGACTTTTAACTGCCATGAAAGCCAGCCCAACGGGGGAGCTTTACATTAGAGTTTTTTAGGCCAATATTATCATGGTTTACTTCAAAGATTCATGGGAAATAAATACATTGATAAAGATGTCTCATAACTTCGGAAAAAGGGACATTATTTCTAAATGGAAATTTAGCATCTGGATATATCTTACCTAAAATCTGGATAGATCTTACCTGCATTTTTGACATAAACTCTGAATTTGGGTAATTCATCTTTTTTCATAACTCGTCATCCAAGTCTGTTGAGCCTCCGTTTCCATCATGCTAGAGCACCATGGATTGTGAATTCAGTGGAATTTCAAAGTCTAAAATCCAAAACATGTACAAAAGAATAACTCATGAAAAGTTGATCTACTCTGGACTTAGCATCTGTAAATGTTCCTCTAACAGTGCCTGTTACAAAACAAAAATCTCCAAGAAACACTTTAAACATGCAGATGTATAAGTCTGGTAGCAATATGAGACAGTTAACTTTAATATTTGTCACAACACTGTACAATACACAGTGTGTTGTGATACTGTGTTTCCCTGAAAATAAGACCCTGTCTTATATTTTGTTGAACCCTGAAATAAGCGCTTGGCCTTATTTTCAGGGAGGTCTTATTATTTTAGGGTGTGTGGATCAAGATAGGGCTCTTCTTAGCATCTTATCTGATTTTCAGCTCTGTCTCCCTAACCCTCACCAGAGGAAATGGCGGGGATCGGCTGCGCATGCATTTAAATATTTTTGGGGAGGACTTATTTTCAGGGAGGGCTTATTTTAGCGCATGAGCTCAAAAGCCTGAGTGGGCTTATTATCTGGGGAGGTCTTATTTTCAGGGAAACAGGGTACACTTAATGCTTGTAACCAGTTCAGATGGGGTATAATATGTATTGTGTGGAAAAAGTCCTTTTTGTCCTTTGTGGTAAATCTCCTTCCAATCAATTTCATCAGATAATCCTCTGGTCCTGGTGTTTTGAGAAAGATTCTTATTTCTCCATGCCTTGCTTGTTAGATACTCAGCCATGGTCCCCTCAATTGCCTTTTTTTCCAGTATAAAATGATCCAAATAGTCTAGTAATTATTTGTTTGATTTGTATAGCCACCCATCTCATCAAGTTGATTTCCTTTGCACATAAGGAAAAGGTTTGAGCCCTGATCATTTTGAATGTCCTCTTCTGATTTCTTTCCAGGTGGATATGTGCATCCTTTGGTAAATATGGTGACCAGAACTGCACAGAATCTTGTTACTAACAGCACTTTAGCAATAGCATTTAGACTTATATACCACTTCACAGTGCTTTACAGCCCTCTCTAAGAGGTTTACGGAGTCAGCATATTGTCCCCAACAATCTGGGTCCTCTTTTTACCGATCTCAGAAGGGTGGAAGGCTGAGTCAACCTTGAGCCTGGTAAGATTCGATCTGCCAAATTGCAGGCAGCCAGCAGGCAGCAGAAGTAGCCTGCAGTACTGCATTCTGACCACTGTGGCACCGTGGATTTTATAATGCTGAAAGAAAGAATATACTGCAGCTTCATTAGATGATATTTTTTCTTCCCATCAATGATATTATTATATGTTTATGGAGCATAGGGACACCACTGTATTATCAATATGCAACCTAAACTTCAAGATACGCTTACACAAGGTTATTATAATAATATGGTATTTATATGGTATATCAATTTCTCTTGATAGAAATTGGCTAATGTCTAATAATTATTTCACTCACAGATTTCCCTTTTCTCTTCTTAGTGCGACTCCAGAATTTATTATAAGAAAGAGGAAGAGATAACAGCATATATGAATGTTCAGCAGTTAAGCTCAATATTATCTTGAGCTTAACTGCTTAACATTCAAGGATTTAATGTGTTAAATAAATAAAAACATTTTCAAGCAAAGGAATGCATTGCAAGTATCCAAGAGTTCTGAAATCATTATATTTCATCTAAATTGTGAATGAGAAAATTATTAATTTGATCTCTATAAAAGAAACTGTGATTTAAATGATTTATTCGGCAGAAAGGAAGGATATCAGTCCAAGAAAGACAGAGAGAGAAGAAATTATGTTCAAAGTTGGCCATTTGGCAAAAAATGAAGACACACCACTGGTGGGTTGCTACCAGTTCACCCCGGATCAGGCGAAATGGTGGCAGCAGCAGCAGCAGGCTCTGCCCACCCACCCAGATGTCTCTGCGCATGCGCAGAAGGGTCACGTGTGAGCATTCATGCACCCACAAGTGAACCAGTAGCAGCCAAAATTGAAACCCACTGCTGAGACACACCACCTATTTAGTGAAACAAGAAGTATTAGGATTGGCTTCTTTGTAGCTCCAGGCTTCATATGTAGGATTCCCAAGCCATGTGTCAACCCTGAAGCTGACTTGAAGCCATGTTGGAAGCTTCAATGTTGCCACACTGGAGCTGAGGGATAGACAGAGGGGATTTTAGATAGCTGGGATTTTGTAGCCAAAACAAAATACTTTCTCTTGGGAACCAAGGACACTCTCATACCTGGTCATAGGAAGGTGGAGTGATGTCACCAGGCAACCAGACAGCGCCATGATTGGACCATGTGACTGATGGTTTTGAGAAAGTGACAAAACTTTTACTTTTAAGTAGGTGAAAACCGCAGGAACCTTCAGAGTCGGTTTTCACCAGATCTGTGCCAATATGATATATCCAATAAAGCTATTCTTTGAGGAATCTACCTGCCTTGGAATTTTGGTTTCTATGGGTCTATTACTTGGAACACTGACACCATGGTCCTAAGATTAGCCAGTTGTGATATTGTACATGGAGAATATTGATATTCTTCCTCTCCCCAATTATTGCAATGTGACTGAATGCAGGTTTTTATTTAATTGACAATTCTTTCACAAGCATTGTGTTTTTTCTGTCAGTCTCAGAAAGTAGAAAATATGTTGTTTGTTTGGAGGGGAATATTCAAGCTTTTCTAAATCCTGGAACATAGTAAGATAGTATTCATGCAATCTCCCTTTGTTATATTATGGGATACTCAGAGATTTTCTTTACTTTAGTTATGCTCACTCTAGCACTGCTTGAAATCTCCTGGGGTTTTAAGCTACTTTGGTCACCTGCTGTGTCTTCTGTGTATACATAAAGAAGAGTGACTGAGCGTAGCAGAAATAAATGCTAAATCCTATTCCGACTCCTTGATGCTTCTGAAATTTGAGCCAATTGAAGATTATAAAAATCTCTTCATGGCCAATCTGGACTTTAATTTATCCATTAAATTAAAGGCAAAGGGAATTGTTTGCCCTTTGGGGGCAATGACCAAACAATGGTCATTTTTATTACTTATACGGAGTTTCTAATGTATATAATTCAAATGCCCAGAGTTGGGTAGCAGAGAGGAAGTTGGGAGGTTGGGTAGCAAGCAGGAAACTCCAATTGTGTAGCTGTTGTGCAGTGGCAAAAAGTATATACACACAGCAAGACACACACTCCAGGCATCAGCCAAATCACGAGATCATGCTGTTCTTGGCAAGTATTGTGTCATTAGTATCACCCTAAAATAAAATAATTTTTTGCAGAACCAGCGTTAACATTGCAGTGTAAAGGTCAACATTTGTCAGTTGTTATGTTAGCTATCATTAATAAAGCCTTTTTTTTTCTTTTTACTATGGTGGAAAAGACCACCATAACCTGTTTGTCCATGGTGAGAAACAACAAAACAAAAAATAAATAATAATTTTAAAAACCACTGCAATATTGTGACTTTGAACATCAGTTAAATCTATTATGCTGTTTCCATGCATAATCATTCTAGCAATTATTCAAATTCAGAACCTATCAACAATGGCTTCCCAGCAGCCAACATAGTGATGATTCTACTCTTTTTTGGAATTGGAAGTATCCCTTTCTGGTATTGCTTCCAGAAAAGCAAAAAATAAATATATGTTCTTCCTTAGTCCTTCCTTCCTTTCTTGAACATTTGAAAATGCCTTCTCAGCTAAATGGTTTGAGTTAATTTGGAAAGCATGAGGTTGGACAGAGAGTTTGCATACTGAGGCCCAGAAATGTGGCATTATACTTTATAACTTTATAACATATTTTATAAGCCTTACTATGTTCACTCAATTTCTTCTCACACAATATCTCTATGAATCATCAGGATGTGTTATTGAGTCAGGAAACCATGATGTTCTTGGGATGGTGTTCATACCTACTTATCTTCCAAATTAATGCAGTGTTGATAATGTAATTACAGAACATCAGAGTTGGAAGGGACCTTGGAGGTCTTCTAGTCCAATCTCCTGCTTGAGCAGGAGATCCTATACCATTTCAGACAAATGGCTGTCCACTCTCTTCATAAAAGCCTCCAGTGATGGAGCACCTACAACTTCTGAAGGCAAGCCGTGATGGCAAAATGTGTTTAAGAGAATCTCTACGGGCAGTCCTTAACTTACAGCTAGTCCTTTAGCAACCATTCAAAGTTTTGACAGATCCAGAAAAACTATTTATGATCCAATTTTGAAATTCTGGACTTACTTGCCATAGCCAGGTAATCACATTTTGGGTGCTCCACAATCAGTCCACAATTACAAGTGTTTTTGTATGTTGGCTTGTTTTTGCAGTGTTCTCATTCACATGACCACAATTTATGATGTTTTTGCCGGAAACCAATGTTTACTTGCAGTTTCTAGTAAAAAGCACTCTATAGAGAATAGAGGGTTTGCTTAACAATCACAGTTCTCACTTAATGACTGCCACAAAATGAAGGCATAGAATCAGGTCCAATCACATGGTGACCTGCTTTACAACCATTATGTCAGACTTAATTATAGTCGTACTTTGAGGACTACCTGTATCTACATACAATATATATATATATTGTGTATGTATGTCTGTGTCTAGATTAAGTTGTTTACTTGGCCATAGTGGGGTGATATCTCAAAATCACCACTTTCAGGCTTTTTTCAGACATTTTGTGTTGTTTGTTCTGAGACTTATGGGAGTACTATGGGATAGTACTATAAAGTTACCTTTCCTCGATGTATTAATTTATAAAAAATCTGATGGCACCTTAGGACATACCATCTATCAAAAGAAGACACATACGAACCGCTATCTCAACGCCAAATCACACCACCATCCAGCACAAATAATCTCTGTTGCCAAAACATTAACCAAAGAACTAAACGTCTGGCTGATGAAGCACATTTACAAACAGAATTATATACACTAACTAATGTACTGACATCTTGGGAGGCCTCGTTTACGTGTGGGGCTGGGGGGGGGCTAGAGATAACTGCCTCTGTTTCCCCCCAATGCTTCTCTACCAGGACTATGCACACCTTGGATTGTCGGCTAGCTCACTGACTCACCCGACGCCAAGTTTAATTTTCATCTGAACTTTCCCTAACTGCGGGGAGGACTATTTAAATCTGAATGGGGGCTGGTACATGGCTCCATCCCATCAGCTGAGAGGGCTGGGCTCAGTTAAACCACCGTGAGAGGGTGGCTCTGATGTCGGGGCCCCTGGGGGCTGAACTGGGATGATATTGAATTTCTTGCATCTGCCAGCAGAGGGGACCTGACCATCGGACCAACCGCCGTGAGAGGGCGTTTTTTGGACCTGAGCCCCGGATGCTGTGCTGTCTGCATTGGCTCATCGCTGCCATCTCACCACAAGAGGGGGTTGACTGGTTGATCGGACCTCTGTGAGAGGGTGGTTGGATCTTCCCCCCCCCCTGGACTGTGGTCGACCTGGAACTTGACCTCGTCCTCTGTTGTGAGGGGACAGTTGACCGGTCTTGTTGAAAATGCTCCTAAAACTCCCATTCCATGTCTCTCCCCTGGACCTTCTATATGGACCCCTAGGATATGGTTGCTCCCATCCTCTGTGGTCAAGATGTATTCCGCAGCGGAGCTTCTTGGTCTGCGAGACTTCCCCCTCTTGCAGGCTTGGCCCTCCACTCTATCGAGGGCCTACCTCGATGACGGGCTTTGGAACCCCGAGAGGTGGCATGCCGCAAAGAGGGGGTTGTGGGGTTTTTTAAAATTGTCTTTTTGTAATCTTTTAAGGGGTTTAGGGCGGGGGGTGGGGAGGGAGGGGCATAGGTCAGGCTTGTTACAGGGGCATGGAACGGAAGGCGGGGAGCGGGGTGTGGAGGAGCTCAGTGTGGATAGGGTGGAGGGCAGTTCTATCAGGACCGTGGTTGGGAGGGGCAGATATGGCGGGAGTAGGGGGCCACATCAGGTGGTGGGGGCACGCACCCGCTATCTCCAAGCGGTGGCATGCCTCGGCCCCCATGACTCTTCTCGTCTCCCCGGCTGTCCAGAGTCTCAGAGCCCAGGCCTTAGACTGATGTTGTGCAACGCCAGGTCCGTGGTTAATAAGGCCCCCCTCATTTGTGAGCTAATACAGGAGGGGGGTGCGGACCTGGCAGGTATTACAGAGACCTGGTTGGGCCAAGGGGGTGGTCCCCCTCGTAGAGATGTGCCCACCAGGTTTCCGCGCATTCCATCAGCCAAGGGCCCAGGGCAGGGGTAGGGGGGTGGCGGTCGTTATAAAGGAAGGTCTTGATCCGAGGGAGGCCACTGTACCTCAGATAGCCGGATGTGAGTCTCTCCTGGTGAAGGGGGGCCATGGGATGCAGGTGGGCCTGCTGATCGCGTACCTGGCTCCCTGCCACGTGACAGCGGCCCTGCCCGAGCTTCTCAACGTTATTGCTGGGGTGGCGGTTGATACCCCCAGACTTTTGGTCATGGGGGATTTCAACCTGCCATTTACCGGTGAGGCGTCTGGGATGGCTCGGGAGTTTATGGCTTCCATGACAGCCATGGACCTGACACAATTAATTCATGGCCCCACTCACATGGGAGGACACACTCTGGACTTGGTTTTTATCTCTGGTCAGTGGCAGAGTGGTCTGGATATAGGGGATATAGTTATTGAACCCCTGTCATGGTCAGACCATTCTCTCCTGAGACTGGACCTTTTGACCGCTGCACCCCACTGCAGGGAGGTGGAACCGACCAGGTGGTTCCGCCCCAGGCGCCTGATGAATCCTGATAGGTTCCAGAGGGAGCTTGGGCCAGTTCCTGAAACTCTGGCTCACGACTCGGCTGAAGATCTGGTGGCTGCCTGGGATAGGACAGCCGCCGGTGCTCTGGACCGAGTCGTGCCTTTGCGGCCTCTGACCCGACGCCGAACCTGCCCGGCCCCTTGGTTTTCCGAGGAGCTGAGGGGGATGAAGCGCCGGAAAAGACGCCTAGAGAGTTGTTGGAGGGCCAGTCGCTCCAAATCCGACCGAACACTAGTTAGGTCTCATATTAAGACCTATCTAGTGGCGATAAAAGCGGCAAAGCGTAACCACTTTTCCGCTCTTATTGCATCGGCAGATAACTGCCCAGCCGCCTTGTTTAGGGTGACTCGCTCCCTCCTACATCAGGGAGTGCGGGAAGACCCCTTGCAAGGGCAGGCTGAGGATTTTGCACAGTATCTGCACGATAAAATCGCTCAGATTCGGGAAGGCTTGGACTCTGACTGGGTAGATCCCGGCGGGGTGACTGAGGCTGGTCTTGAGAATGTTATCTGGGATGAGTTCGACCCTGTGACTCCTGAGGACGTGGACAGGATCCTGGGGAGGCTAAACGCAACCACATGTTTATTGGACCCGTGCCCCTCCTGGCTGGTACTGGCCACCCGGGAGGTAACACGAGGCTGGCTCCAGAGGATCATAAATGCTTCTTTGAGAGAGGGTTTCTTGCCTCCCGCCTTGAAAGAGGCGGTGGTGAGGCCCCTCCTCAAGAAGCCTTCTCTGGACCCGGCCGTTTTGGCAAACTATCGTCCGGTCTCCAACCTTCGCTTTGTTGCGAAGGTTGTGGAGAGTGTGATTGCGTGACAGCTCCCACAGTTCCTGGATGAAACAGTCTATCTAGATCCGTGCCAGTCTGGCTTCAGGCCTGGGTACAGCACGGAGACGGCATTGGTCGCATTGGTGGATGATCTCTGGAGGGCTCGGGACAGGGGTTGCTCCTCTGTTCTGGTCCTATTAGACCTCTCAGCGGCTTTTGATACCATCGACCATGGTATCATGCTGCGCCGGCTGGAGGGACTGGGGGTGGGAGGCACCGTGCTGCGGTGGTTCTCCTCCTATCTCTCTGACCGGTCACAGTCTGTGTTGGCAGGGGGGCAGAGGTCGACCTCGAGGCACCTTGCTTGCGGGGTGCCGCAAGGGTCGGTCCTCTCGCCACTCCTGTTCAACATTTATGTGAAGCCGCTGGGTGAGATCATCCGTGGTTTTGGGGTGCGATGCCATCTGTACGCTGATGACACTCAGCTGTACATTTCCACCCCAGACGACCCCAATGATGCCCTCGAAGTGATGTCCCAGTGTCTGGAGGCCGTGCGGGTCTGGATGGAGAGGAACAGGCTTCGGCTCAACCCTTCCAAGACCGAGTGGCTGTGGATGCCGGCGTCCCGGTATAGCCAGCTGGTGCCATCGCTGGCTATTGGGGGCGAGTCACTGACCCCCACAGAGGGGGCTCGCAACTTGGGCGTCCTCCTGGACACACGGCTGTCTTTAGAAGAGCATATGACGGCCGTGGCCAGGGGGGCTTTTTATCAGGTTCACCTGATACACCAGTTGCGCCCCTTTCTGGATCGGGACTCCTTGTGCACAGTCACTCATGCCTTGGTTACGTCACACCTGGACTACTGTAACGCTCTCTACATGGGGCTCCCCCTGAGGAGCACCCGAAGGCTCCAGCTGGTGCAGAATGCGGCCGCACAGGTGATTATGGGAGCGACGTGGCGCTCCCACGTAACACCTCTCCTGCGCGAGCTGCATTGGCTCCCGGTGGTCTTCCGGGTGCGCTTTAAGGTGTTGGTTCTCATCTTTAAAGCGCTCCATGGCTTAGGGCCAGGGTATTTGCGAGACCGCCTGCTACTACCGATAACCTCCCACCGGCCAATACGCTCTCACAGAGAGGGCCTCCTCGGGGTGCCCTCGGTCAGGCAATGTCAGCTGGCGGCCCCCAGGGGGCGAGCCTTCTCTGTGGGGGCACCCGCCCTGTGGAATGAGCTGCCTCCCGGAATACGATTGGTCCCGGACCTCCGGACCTTCCGTAAAGCCCTGAAGACGTTTTTATTTCATCAAGCCGGCCTAGCCTAAATGGTTTTTAACTGGGATTTTAAATTTTATGGATTTGGGGTTTTAAATTGGGTAGCCAATTATTTAATTTTTTTAATTATCTTAACTTTTGTATTTGTATGTTTTTTAATTTTGGCTGTTCACCGCCCTGAGTCCCTTCTGGGAGAAGGGCGGTATACAAATTAAATTAATAAAAATAAATAAATAAATAAATGGGTTCTGTAGAAATAAAATCATCAGTATGATCCAACATGCAATGCCTAGACAAAAGAAAAAACAACAAGAGGAACAAAACAATGGGAAAGCCATCTTGCCCTATATAAGAGGAACAACAGATAAAATTAGCAAAGTACTGCACAGACACAACATCAAAACCATATTTTGCACAGATAGAAAGATATCGTCCATTCTGAGAAACCCTAAGGACAAAATAGAATTAGAAGATCAAGGCATATACGAAATCCTGTGTGCTTCCTGCCCATCAACATACATTGGACAGACCAACAGAAGAATGAGTGTGCGCATCGAGGAACACAAAAACTCAATACAAAAGCAAGAACACACATCATCATTAGTTCAACACATAAACACAACAGGACATAATATTAATTTTAATAACACAAAAACAGTCGCAAAAATAGAACATCTCAATGGTAGAATAATCAGAGAGGCTATAGAAATTGAGAAATGACCATATTGCATGAATAAACAGGATGACACTTCATGTCTGCCTACTATTTGGAAACCTGCTCTCATAGATAGATGAATCTTAACACCAAATATAAAACACAGATAAAGTGTTAATCAAAAGACATGTATTGCTACAAGTCCCAGCCAAATCATATCCAAACCAACCACAAAGATGAAGCCCTGTCACCTAGTGGAGAAAAACCGACCATACACCCGAACCCAAGCCAATAAACACAAACTGGGACTCCCAACCAATCAGAATGAAAAGGTGGAGCCATCCCAGACTACTAGCACCAGATTTGAAATAGTAACAGCAGTTACAGCAAAAGACCCTTCACATAAGCCTGATGATGGCAGATGAGATTCTGTCGAAACGTCGCTTCTACCCTTTTAGGGATATGTTCACAATTACATCGGAAGAAACCCAAAATATTAAAACTTTCATACCTCTACCCATGAAAATATATGTGTGTGTGTGTGTGTGTGTGTGTGTGTGTGTGTGTGTATCAAATTTATATTTTGCTGATAAAGAAATAAATGGAGACTAGTATAGATCTATTTCAAGCTATTTAGCTCTCATCAGCTAGCCATACCCTTACTTGGATTCGAACTTGGACTGCCTGCATGTTAGGCAGTTGTATTAACCTCTGAACCACAAGTTCTTCTCCCTTCATCAGCTTGAGCCAGGGGAGAGATTAAGTGTTTTCCTATCAAGACACCTGGTCTACCCCAGCATGTGGGAGGGAGCGTACTACATCCCTTTTGCCTTTCAGCTCCAATCCAGGAGCCCTCAAGCTACAACTGCCTAACATGCAGGCAGCCCAAGTTCGAATCCAAGTAAGGGTATGGCTAGCTGATGAGAACTAAATAGCTTGAAATAGATCTATACTAGTCTCCCTTTATTTCTTTATCAGCGAAATATAAATTTGGTATAAAATGGTTTGTCATGAATGCAACTGCTTGAGGGCTTCTGAACTGGAGCTGAAAAGCGAAAGGGATGCAGTACGCTCCCTCCCACATGCTGGGGTAGACCAGATGTCTTGATAGGAATACACTATACTAATTTCTTATGTTTATACTTATACCTGTTTATATTTATACGTTTATACTTATATGTTTATACTTATATTTATTTTCTCATACATGCTTGACAAATAAATAAAATAAAATAAATAAACACATTTCTAACTAGGGTTTTCTACAAAGAAGGGATTTTCTTTTTCTTCTTTTTATTCCATCCTTTAATTCCACAAGAAGTAGAAACCTCAAGATTTTGGGATAAAAAGTCCACTGAGTCCTGACTCAGTGATTAATACTTATAAGCTCCAATATAAGAAAAGCTCCAATTATATGAATCCAAAAACATTCATAATGTGGTATACAGTCTAAATTAGAGAGAACCGTTTTTGATGGTTTACATTCATATATCATATCTGATCCTGTCATGTAAAAATATAACAGATGCATAAGTACCACATGTAAAGTTTGGTTAATTTTAATCTTCTGGTTTGATTTGGTTGCATCTTGGTATGGTGTGCAAATCTACCTGGTTAGGTTTTAGTTCATTGTTTCATGCAGACACAGAAAATAAATTCATTGAGTCTCCAGGTCAGGAATGCTGAATGAATGCAACCAGAAAATATAACATTGGATACAATATGGGTCATTTTCAGGGTTGATTTTTCAGGCAAATACAGTAAATACTTGTAAGTCTGAATATTAATACATGCATGCTCCTGTATGCACACATACACAAATGTGAGGTGTGGTTGTACTTCTCCTTGTTTTGTCTGCTGAGAAGCAGACATAATCATTTGGATGCTCCAGCCTAGCCTGTTGTGTTTTTTTTTCAAGTGTCCCTTGGAAGCACAGTTCTTTCTATGTTTGTTATGCTGTGCACCAATCAGCCAAATCAGAAGAAATGCTTCAATAATGAAAGCTGGGGCTATTTGAGAAACCAACCACCTGCAATCCCTCCAAAGCCTTATAATTAGCCTTTCTCACACAGGTGTTTTATGATTCCCATTCATGTAAACTGTGGGAAAATATGAAAATATGAAGAAGAAAAAAGTTTAATTAGCCTCAAAAGACTCATATCTGGCAATAGGGAAAACATTTGCATTAGAGATACATTGAGTCACAACTCCATACTATTTATAGATCTGGTGAACTAATAAGGAAGAAAGAGAAGAGTGGCACAGATTTAACACCATTCATATTTATCCATGGAATTTGCAAAAAGGGGAGTCAAAGCAATGAGTTTCCTTGAAAGCTGTTATGGCCTTGAGAAATTATCAGTTGTTCCCATCCTATTTTTCTTTTCTCCCAGAAGATGATAAAGCAACTAGTAAGTCATCCCTTCAAGGTAGGTCAGATCTGAAAAACATGCTGGAATAGGCTATAGTAAGAAAATCTTACCCTTCCTCTTATAACCCAGGGAGTCAAGGCAGAGCCCGTTTGATGTTCTTTTTGATGTTTTCTTCATTTCTTGGGCTTAAAACATGTTTTTGTAATTATGAATGAGTAGTTTTTTCAAGGTCATCATTGTATGATCTCTCTCTCTCTCTCTCTCTCTCTCTCTCTCTCTCTCTCTCTCACACACACACACACACACACACACACACACACACACACAATGCAAGGGTATAAAAAGCAGAATCAAAGCTATAAAGAACTAATAATAATAAATATTGCTTGGACAGCAAAGTTGAGTAACAAACAAACAGAACAAATAATATCAGGCATGTCATTGGAAGACAAAATCTTAAAATTGCATCTCACTTATTTTGACCATGTTGTGCAGGGGAATTCATTGGAGAAAGCAATTGTGTTTGGAAGACTTAGTGGTAAAAGGAAACCAGGCTGCCAAAGAACATGGTGGCTGTATACCATCAAAGCTGATACCAGCCAGGGCACAGAACAACTCAAAGAAGTAGTGCAAGTTTAGAAGATGTGGAAACACCTGGCCCATAGAGTCATCAAGAGTCAGGCATGACTGAATGGATAACATCATCATCCTCAATAAATATATTAAAATGATATTCCTAAGAAATAGTCTTCTACTATAAAGAAACTTTCAGCTAAAGACTTAAACATCGTATTAAACAATATATGATACGGAGATAATGCAATATAACCTACTTGCAGCGCTGAATGATGCCAGTTCCTTGTTTCCACTTTAGGAAGTATGTCATTAAAGCAAGTAACTTTAATATTTTTCCCTACTATCCTCTATTCTATCATTTATCATTAACTTTGGTCTTAGCCAAAACATCCAGTTTAGGAAATTAGTGTGAGTACATACCATATTTTTTAGAGTATAAGACACACCAGAGTATAAGACGCACCTACCTTTTTTTGGTGAGGAAAAGAAGAAAAAGAAATCTCCCTCTGCCACTGCCTGAGCAATTTTGCCTCCTTGCAGCAAACAGCCTTCTTTACTTTCATTTTTGTTTTCAGCATAGCTTGATTAGCACAAGGAAAAAAAAATCTGCTCCAGCAATTTACCTCTTTGCAGCAAGCAGCAGAGCCTTGTGCAAAACAGCTGAAAGCAAATCAGCTGAGAGTCGGGAGGCTGATCTAATCAACTTGTGCTAATTAGCCTGTGCTGAAGTTGAAAGGAGCTGTTTTTTCTTGTTCTTTGCTTGCAAGGAGGTAACTGCTGTGAGGCAGAGGCCAAAGGGTGGGGGCCAGTGGGTGGGCAGGGCTACATTCGGTGTATAAGATGCACCTAAATTTTCACCCCTTTTAGGGGGGGAAAGGTGCGCCTTATACTCTGAAAAATACAGTACATTTACTGAATTACAAAAAAAATATGCTACATATATACACTCTATGCAAGGTATAATTTACATTCTCTTCTTGTAGTTAAAGACAAAAGATATAATAAAAATATGGATTATGATAGCTCTTACACCAGGAAGATACCAAATAGGGAATTATATGACTAATAGCCCATCCAAACACAAACCTTCCCCAAAGTTATACATTCAAGGATCATATATTGACAACTGTGTCTGCAGGATATGATCAAGAAAATCAAGGTGGCAGGAACAACAGTGCAATCAATCACCTATTTTTATGTGGTTAAGATACTAGTTCTTTACCACAAAAAACATGAGGTCATTGTTACCAAAACTTGCAATATTTTACCTTGTGCACTGCCAACTACCCTGTGCACTGCCAATTACACAGAGTAAAAGAAAATTACATTTACATGAGAGTTAGAGATCCATAATTTTTAAATCAAAATAGCCCCCCAAAAATAGAATCAATGGATGTAAATCAAAGCACAGTGAATGAAACAGTACAGACACTATAGATACTGTAGGCTATAGGGAGAAAAGACAAAGATAGCAAGAAGCAAGAAGAAGCATTTAGCAAAGATGGGAAGATTTTAAGATGGACTAATGAACCATTCCCAACACAGAACCAATTAGTATATCAAGCTGACTAGTAAGAAAATCCTCTGGACACTGAGTACACAGCACATTGTAAGCAAATGCCTAAGGTGAGACCAGTAACCAAATACAGATCTCTAAAGCAAATATTTTACTTACCTTTCCAAAACTATGAGGTGTACAGTGGTGAGTTGCTACTGGTTCGTCCCAGACCGGTAGCAGTGGCGGCAGGAGGCTCTGCCCACCCACGTGAATGCTTCTGCACATGCACAGAAGCTTTTGTGCATATGCAGAAGCATCATGAGCATGCACCCATGAGTGAATCAGTAGTGACGGGATTTGCAACCCACTATTGCAGGTATGGATTATGACAGGCCAAGCAACAAGCTTTTCAATTTTGCATTCCTAGCTAAGAAATAGGAAGAATTTTCTGGAATCCCTTGTGGGATTACAAAGCAGGCCAGATGTATTTAAGGTTATGGTTAGAAATCTTTAAGCAGGGTGCCAATCACCACATTTATGAAAATCCAAAGAAAAGGAAGTACTTAATTTAAAAGAAATATGTTAAAAGGCAACATTTTTTTTTTAGCAAGTAGCCACTTTGATTATGGCATTGATGTAGTAAGTAGTCTAAGAACATGTAAATTTCAAAAGATATCTCAAGTGACCTTTTCTGTTGAAGCATCATAAATCCAACTTTCTTTTCAAAGCTGATTTGTACCCAGCTTTGACATGTTAATGCTTATTATTATTTTTCTTTATGTATATGTTACATATCCCACCCAGTATCATATGTTCTGAGCTACTTACAGAAATAATCAATATCATCAATTTTTTTATAAAAAGCAGTGTATAACAAAACTCTTTAAAACAACATAACAAATACTTCCAACCCACAAAATGACAGTAGCTCCACCACCTTCCACAATACTTAAAGGGTGGAGGCCATTTGGACTTTGATGGGTAGAGAACCCAGAGTACATGGCAGTCATAAAGGAAGCTTCCTAAAGAACCTCTATCCATCTAACATCTCAAG
Source organism: Arizona elegans (assembly GCA_022577455.1). NCBI lineage: Eukaryota > Metazoa > Chordata > Lepidosauria > Squamata > Colubridae > Arizona > Arizona elegans. Next base: position 110,891,898 of record JAKOOJ010000002.1, on the reverse strand, counting down.
GGGGAAGGACCCAAAGCAATGTTTCATTGGTTGATTGCATAAGCAGACAGATATTTGAGAAGTTAATTTGGATCCAAAGCTTGTGGCAAAAATCAGCATTTTGAATTGCATTCAAAAACATAATGACAGCGAATGCAGTACCTGGAATATACGTGTAGAGTTACTTAAAGGTGTTTCATTTCAGCATACGAGCTGTCATATTCTGCATCAGATGAAGTTTCCAGCTTGTCCACCAATCAATCAATCAAAAAAATTTATCACTCAATCATTTTTTTACAATCCAAAAAAAAAAAAACACTCAGGTAATCTTCTAAGGAAGATTAAGTCTTAAAATATACTGCATCAAATACATAACAAAGTATAAGTTGTTGTTGTTGTTTTTTTTTTGAAGTTCCTGGATCATGTAAAAGTAAATTTTAGTTCACACCATGGGTAGGTTCTAAATTTTTTTATTACCAGTTCTGTGGGCGTGGCTTGATGGTCATGTGACAATTCTTTAGGATTTAGCAGAGGTACTGGTCTACCAGGCTTTTAACTGCTTGCAGAGCTGTATTAGTCTACCCATTTATTTTTGCAGGCACCAGTCTACTCATTTGTTTTTGGAGGCACCGGTCTACCACCACACTGCCTTTTAATACTGATCAGTGTAAGGCGGCCCTTTGAAGCCCCACGGCAAGAGTTTAAACAGTTTTTTTCCTTATAGCCCATCAGCTGGGACTCGGGAGGCAGCAATAGATTGAGGGTGGGGCCAAATAAAAGGTAAGAATAATGTGGGGGGCGGGGGGCAGAACCAGTTTGGTGATGTCATATCATCACCACTACCGGCTTGGCGGAACTGGGAGGAACCAGAAGGAACCCACCACCGGTTCACACCTTTTCTTATATATGTGATAGTTCATTCTAGCCATTTAAGTTGCAGATGGTTTCTTTGAGCAAGTATAAATTTAGGCTTAGTCCTCCAAAAGCAAGCAGAGATAAAGATACATATGCAGGTATAAAGCCTTGTTTTTAACTGCTCTGAAAGCAAGCAACAGAAATATATTAGCAGAGCTGCCTGCTGCTTATATTTTATTGACTGTACACATTTTGATTGTTTTGTGTATTACAATTTTTATCTCCTGAACTGTGTTCTCCAACCCCTTGATCAGCCTCATGTTCAATAAAAAGAATTGGGAAGATAATAGATTTTTTTAGAATCAGAGAGTTTACTTGTCAATAGAAGCCCGGTTACAACTTAATTTATTTTGCAGAAATAACTTCTAATTTGTCTTCAAATGAGTGAGATTCAAGCATTTCTTTGTAAAATATCTCTATCAATTAAGATTGCTGAAGTTTGAGGAATGGTATAGATTTCCTTCTTTTTGAAAGCAAGGGAATTTGTCAATATTGTGCAAATATAAATGTATATTTTTTTCATATTAGAATAAACAAGGTATACTAAACTTTTTTTGTATGTCAAGTACAATGAGTCCTCTTGAAGTCCTTTAAAAACATTTGAGAATGGTTTGGGGTTGGAACTCTTGGTGATACAGAATTCAGTTTAAATCTATTTTAGCAGGTCGTTAAGAATTTACTATGAAAAGTGAATGCACAACATTCCACTTTAAGAAAGTTACTCTATAGAAATTATATCTTTATCTTATCAGAATATTAATAAATTGGAATATCTTCTGAACCCTGGCATCAAGGCCTCTTAATCAAGCCTGTCAATTAATATTTCTGATGTAATTTGGAAAACTGATATCTTTTTTTCTTCCTCATAATAAATCCAATTGTTCATTTATTGTCTGTGTTTCCTAAAACATATGTTTATGCAATACACAAATTTGATGTAATCCCTGTGATTAATTGCTAGGTTTGTTGTTCTGAAATCTTGGAAAACACCTTTCATTGGATTAGCAGTTTTAAAAGTGTAGGAAATAACTCTGACTGAAAATCTAAGGCAACAGCAAAGATTTGATGACCCCTGAAATGATAAATATTTAGATCTTTTTAGTAGATGTAGAAATGTTTTTCATAATAGATTACTTTTGAGTAAGTGCTCTAGATATAAATATTAAATGAGATTGCTAAATGTGCTTTTTCTTAAGATTGCATAGGCATACATTTTCTCTCTCTCGTGTTCTACCTTTCTGTCTTTCCTTGTTAAAATAGATGTATTAAGCCTGGTAAATATTTCCAATTAGATAGGAAGAGAGACTTCAGAATACAACAGCTTTCTCTAACTCATTAAAACAGTCATATATTTTCCAGTATCATGTGGATACATACATAAATGGATATACCATGATCATAGGGTGCAGGTGATGTCATGTGCATTATGATAACATCAGGAAAATTATATAAATTATATAATTTGCATAATTTATGTGATTACATGATGACCCAGAAATATCATTGGGGCTTCTATTTGATGCCTATGACACATTTATACAATTGTATACAGAAATACTCAAGTTGAATACAGAGACATATGGTATATCTCTATACTGAAGGTTTCACTCATCTTTCCCATATGCTGTTAGTTTTGTTTCTAGTCATTTTTTTTCTTTTAACTATCTTTTTATTTTGGATTCTTAAATAAACACATACAAAACAGTGACCATAAACCAGCTCATTGTATATTTTGTAATCAGATATTAAACAATACTTAAGGATCTTTTTTTAACAAACCCTGAGACTGACTGAAAAGAATGGAACTTTAGCTATGCTGTCTACTGAAAAGAGCTCATTAAGAACATGCCAACAATTAGAAAGGGTCTAACAATTATTTTATCAAGTTGGGAAGTTGCAATGAATCACTGGTTTTTCTGCTGTTAAAAGTAAAGAACTCCAAAGACTAATTGACATAATTCTCACATAAGATTACAGAAACTGAAGATGAGTATACTTATATATTTGATCATTGAGAATATTTTTATATTTATTTATTTATTTATTTATTTATTGATTTATTGATTTATTGATTTTATTGGCCAAATGTGATTGGACACACAAGGAATTTGTCTTGATGCATATGCTCTCAGTGTACATAAAAGAAAAGATACGTTCATCAAGAATCACAAGGTACAACACTTAATGATAGACATAGGGTACAAATAAGCAATCAGGAAACAATATCAATATAAATCGTAAGATTACCAGCAACAAGTTTACAGTCATACAATCACAAGGGGAAGGAGATGGATGGTGGGAATGATGAGAAGATTAATAGTAGTGCAGACTTAGTGAATAGTTTGACAGTGTTGAGGGAATTATTTGTTTAGCAGAGTGGTGGCATTCGGGAAAAAAACTGTTCTTGTGTCTAGTTGTTCCGGTGTGCAGTGTTCTATAGCATTGTTTTGAGGGTAGGAGTTGAATAATAATAGAAGTAGGAATATAGAAGACCCTGGATGACCCTGTGTCTGGAAAGAGAATAGTTTATAATGCAGGAAATGTAGCCGATTGTTATTCTAACATTTTATCCTGTATCCTACATTGAATGGGGGCAGAGATACTAAAGAGCTATACGTGACCTAACTTTGAGCACACAGGAGGCATACACACCAATAAAATTTTCCCCTATACTGTTTTCTTCTCCACTAGCAACCATCAATTGTAAGATGCTATTGACAATCTGATCTGCATGAGAAAAATCATCTGTAAGTTGGAAAGAAATAAACACACAGGGAATAAGTGACCTGGAACAGAAAGAAAGAAAAATAAAGCTTGTCATAACTTCATGAAAGATAATACATTACTGCAAAGAATAAATCTTATTGACTAGATCTGATATTTGCTAATAACTCAGGAAATGTCAGTCAGTATTGCAGTATTGCTCATGGAGTTCATGTCTTTGAAATCTGGCATACCAGTGTTTTTGGAGCCCTTAACCAATTCAGTTGAAGAAATCCTGCTAGGAGGATACTGCTACCGGAAAAACTGATTTTGTCTTAATTTGTTGGTATCATCTTTCACTTATTGGAGACACTAAGGTGACTATCACACCCTTTTAAAAAAGCCACCTTGCTACAGTGTGTTCCTTCATCATACTGATTACGATGAACTAAAGTTTGTCTGACACTGGACAAGGGAAGTAGCATTCCACAAAGTAAAACTGTTTGGCCATGTTTTGACCCCTTTTATGACTATGCATTGTACTGTGAATTCTAGAATTGGACAGAAGCAGCCAATCATATGGGTTTTGTACCTGATTGAAATCATTATTTCTGAAAAGGAACCACGTGGGTAATACAGATTTGCTTGAATTAGCTTCATCTATATAGCCTGCATATTGATACATATGAGGGATGAGTAATAGGTGTAGGGAAAAGAGAGTGTCAAACTACTGTGATTGGCAAGGTCTTTTGGAAGGTATTTCTTACATTGTTTCAGATGGGCATAATATATTTATTATGCTCATGATGAGGGTTATTTTAAAAATCATTGCTCATTTGCCCTCTTCCCTTATATGTAGGATTCTCTAATTTGTTCTAGGGTTTAGCTAGATAATTAAAACAAAACAAATCAAAACAAACAAAAAAACCCTTTACTGTACTGAAGTACCCTTTAAAGATAGTTGTTCCAGATTCAGGACCATGGAGAGTACCATTGTGAAGCTCTACTGTACTGACTGAAACCAATGGAGGTTTTTTTTAGCCAGGCCAAGCTAAAGATCACAAAAAATTCAACGTCCCCAGTTGTCCTGTCCCCATTTACCAAGACTAGGAGCTATAGTTAAACTGAAGATTTGGACAATGGATCCTGATATTGTATTTCTTTTTTTGAGAATTCATTTTTCCTTAGTAATTTGTCTGAAAGTATTAATTCTGAGAATATTTTACTTAAGGTAAACACTGGGAGAGGGGAAAAAACCCTTTATAAAATCCAAGTCTACTGCTCCCTGTAAATTTGCCTTTTCTGAGTTGATTTACTACATTCTGAAAAGGAAGGCAGCAAATCCCACACTTACAACAGCCATTTTTTAAAAAAGCTCATTAAACAAAAGAGAATGTCATCTGCAATGTAAAATTAATTACATTTCTTTCCTATTATGACTGTTCAGACAGAATCACAGTTCTTCCATGTGGGCAAATAAACTACTGGGGGTAGTCTGTAAAGCATATTTTTAAATATTCTCAGACAATTGTCATATGTAAATATTCTGTTTGAAAACACATGGTTAATTCTGATGTTTATCCTGCTGTGCATTATTTGACATGTCTGACTTTAAAAGCTTGACAGTTGATTTAAGGCAGCTATTTGACTCAGATAGGTAATGGAATTTCCAGTATCCATTAATAATGACAATGAATACAGAAAATTAATATTGAGCCAAAATAAGTATGTTAAATACCCTCCATTATTGCTGAAAAAATAGACAAGAATAAAGGTTGATGGAATTAATAATTTCCTCAAAATTTTAATTCTATAGGTTTGGAATACAGCTTTATCTATATAGTGATGTTGAATTGTATTAAAAATTGAGCATCAGTTTCTTTAAATTCAGATTCTGCTCATTTGTGATATGTATTTAAATGGATCAAATCCTTTTGCAAAATTCTGAGCTTTTGTTTCTGACTGTTGATATCCTTAACTGAAAGGATATTTCAAGTATTGCTGAACATAGATTGTATAATTCCTTTATTGGGGGGGGGAGATTAAATAATATACTCAAAGTCTGATCAATATGCATGTAGCAACATGTTAAAGTTCACACACACACACACACACACAAACATACACACAGACACAAACCAAATAAGCACAAATAAAAGAAAAGCTTGTGAATACCAGATGGATTCCTATCTGAGCTGGCAAGATTCTTGCATCATTACCATGCTACACACATTTGCTAAATTATAAAAGGTTTGGGAAAAGGAGGGAAAGAATTTGATCAAGTCAAGATCAACAAGATCATAAAACTCATTGACAGAGTTGAAAATATAGAAAAATGAGAGTTTCTCCAACATGCTGAGTTGTTTAATTTGGCTTTTCAAAATAATTTTTTTTAATGTGAGACTGTTACTAGCCTAAACACTATTTTTAAAAAGTACTAGACAAATTCATGGAGAACAGGTCTATGAATCATACCCATTATAAGTCAAATGGAGCCTTCATTTTCTGAGATAGCAACCTTCTGAACACAATTTCCTGAAAGAAGTATCAGGAAAGAACTGCAACCTCTTGCCCTGTTAGGAAAGCATCTGGTTGGCTATTGCTGGAAACAGAATGCCATGCAAGCCAAGTCCTTGAAATGTCAGTAAGGGACTTCAAAATGTTCCTTCCTCCACACTTACCTTTATGCATGAATTGCTTTTCTCATTTATTTTCTTAGGACTCACCTATCAACATAGCTGGTGAACCAGGATTTTGTACAGATCTTGTCATATTCACTGGTTCTGTATCTTAATTCTTTTATCACTTTATAAACTTTTTCAAGGGTCCAATCATCACCGTGACATTTATTAAACTGAAAAAAAACCCACTTAGTTTTCTCTTCATATCTTGTATCTTCTTTATGTCTTGCTGCATATGACACATGAATGTATTTGGAAATCCCTTTCAAAAGATTCCAGGAGATAATATACTCAGTTCAATTTCAAGTTCATCTGTAAGTATTGTAAGAGAGGAAAAGACAGCACAAAGAGGAGATAAAATAGGTATGAGAAAATAAGGGATACATTTTTGCCTTGTCCCCCTAGGGATGGGGGGAAGCTTACAAAAGTAGCTACACATATTGGAAACAGAGTGATGGATGGAGACAAAGGCAATAACAAGAAATATGGAGTATGTTGAGGTGTTTCCCATGCTCTATATACGGTATATTATTGAACTGTAATAACTACAATAACTCTGTAAAGGAAATCAATAGGGTTTCATATTGTAACTTGAAATGATTATTTTAAAAAAGGGGGGGTCACATTCCAAACCAAACACATGTTACGTGAGTTCTAGTTCAAGAACATTACAAAAGAGAGCTGGTTTAGTTTGGGTACAAAACTAAACATGGTGTTCCAAATCCATTTCAAGTGGAGTAGACTTGAGTACTTTGTACTGTTTAGGTTGGTATGAAACTGTTTTGTCTCTTGCAACTGGAGTATTTTCTTCTAAATTTTCCTCTGTGGGCCTGTATAGCAGGAAGGATTAGTCATGTTCCTGTTTCTATTGGCTTAGAGTGGAAAGAGTGATCAGGAGAGAGAAACAAGGGGGACTTTAAGGAAGACAAGGCACAGTGAGGGACCTATTCCGGATGTGACTATTCTTGCACTCATTGGGTCATTGCCTAATTGCCTAAACAGTATGTCACCGCTGGTGTTTTTGTTCAGATTTCCTATGGGAAATTTATTTCCATGTGAGTCAGTGGCCTATAAAAGAAAAACAAACATATACAATTGCTTTGATTGGCCCATTGAGATGCATTCTGGTCACACTGCTATCTCCTACTAATTTTGAAAATCAGGATCCTTTATAAATATAGCAAGTCTTCATCTTTAAAGGCTCAGGCACTCCAATCAAAATAATATTTAAAATTGCATGCCTAAGCTTAACAAGCCATAAATGTTGTTTCCCTCACCCCACCCCACCAAAAAAACCCCCAACATTTTCTGTACTAATGGCTTGCTTTGGTTTGATTGACTACTTGAATATTGGCTCTTTTATGGTCGTTCATTTTGAGTGCATTTGCAAAAGCTAAACATTTCTTGGCTTTCCTACATGGGGTTTTTTTTGGTGTTTTTCGTTACCATTAGTATTCACTCCGTTTTATTTCCGAGACTTCATATTGCACTGAAAAATGGGAAAAGACACTGTGCTGCTTGAAAAACAAAGTTGAGTGCTGCTGGTAGGTGGTAGTGAATGTACTTTGGTCATGCTTTATGAATTTTTGATGCAGTGTAAAGTGGATTTCACCAGAAAGACATATATGAACATGTTGGTTTTCCCTGTTTCTTTAGCACTTCAAGTGTAAAAATTGGGCTTGCTTTTCTGAGGCAGTGTGTATTTACTACACATCAATTCTTACATTCTAGAACCACTGAGGTGGCAAATGTAATTTGCCTGTAAATGTAATCAAGACAATGTAATACCTAGAACTACGAGATGGGCAGCAAATAAATCTAATAATAATTTTTTTTTTAAAATAATATTTAGGGTAAATGTCTGTGGAGATTCTCAGTGATCTAGGTCATGTTTGTCACAAAGGTGTTTTTTTCAAAAGGCAACTGGGCTTTGTTTTTCCTTGAAGATGTTTCAATCTTCTCATCCAAGAAGCTTCTTCAGTTCTCAAACTGATTCACAACTGAAGAAGCTTCTTGGATGAGAAGCGAAATGTTTTTAAGCAAAAACGTTTGCTGAAAAATAATTAAGTTGTGGTTTCTGGGCATGGGGTGTCTCCTTGGCAGCAGATTTTCCTTCCTTGCTGCCTTCCTTCTTTTTCAGCAAACAGTTTCAGGCTCTCCTCTCCCCAGAAAAAAAAAAGAGGAAACATAAAGTGTGGATGAACCATATCTGCAAATGAGCCTTTACATATATGTGTATGGAAGCTCATGTACTTGAATTTCTTCAATAGGCTTGCAAAACATACAGCCTGTGGGCCACATACAGCCTGCCAAGCAACCTTTTGCAGCCCATTGGAGTGTCTTAAAATATAAATAAATTCACTACCGCACAGAAAGATGCATTGCTGAGTGATTCCAAGTCTCATCACTGCTGTTACTGCTCCACTAGCCAGCACACAGTCGTTGTGTGCTGGGTATTCCTTTATAGTTGGTGAGGATTTTAATGTGACTCTTTTCTGTCTGCAAGGTGTGCAGGCCTGGTTCAGGTACAATCAATATAGATTCAGAAGCTTATTTTAAAACATTAACTTTGTGTTAATGGACTGAATTAGAATTAGAATTCATTATCTGCCAGGATATTCTCCTGGACACCCTGAAGAAGGTAACTGACTTGAAAGACAATTAGAGACATTAAGATTTCTGTATTCCTGTTACGATTATTATTATGATTGTTGTTGTTGTTGTTGTTATTTTAAAGAGAGACTTATATAGGGTTGCCAGGTCTGCTTCCAAAAAATAGTGGACAAGCGGGGGGGGGGGGTGTTAAATAGTAAAAAAATAAAAAAAATTACAATTAAATTATATATTTTCTTACAAACATTTTAACACGGATTAAAATAATCACTTCAAAACTTTACTTAAAATTCAAAACATCAAATATATTATAATAATCTTTGTCTCATTCTAATTTATGAAAAAAAAGACAAAACGCGATTCTCCTATCCTTATTCTCTTAGACTGTACAGCTTTAGATTACGTACCATTTCATCATAAAGCTTTTGAATAAAAAAATGTCCACTATTTTGTGAAAAAAAATAGTGAACATAATGTGAAAAAAGCGGACTGTCCATTCAAATAGTGGACACCTGGCAAGCCTAGACAGAAATCAGAGGTGTCAAGGGTCGAGTAGCAGTATCAAGTGGTAAATGATAAAATCAGCATCATACTAGCACAATACAAGCTCTGCCTTTTTGTATGTGCATTGTTATATCTCTAATATATATACAAAATGACTGATTCTTAAATCACAACAATGCAATAATGGCTGGTTCAGGAAGTCATAAAAAGGCCATCTTCCCACCCTTGCTTTAAAGCAGTGGTGAAATGTAAATTTTGTTACTACTAGTTCTGTGGGCATGGCTTGGTGGGGGGGGGGTAATGTGACTGAGTGGGCGTGGCCAACTTTTTTTTTTACTTTTAAAACCATTTTTCTACAACCTCTTCGGCTGAAGAGGTTGTTAAAAAGATGCTTTTTAAGCCTCTGACGATCCTAGCTGACTTGCCTGATTGGCAGAGGCTTTGTGTTTACTTTTAAAAGCATTTTTTCTATAACCTCTTCGGCTTTTATACTTTTAAAAATAATAAAAAAAGCTTCTATGATTGCAGCTCAGCAGGGCAATGGGGGGGGGGCAGGGATTTTTGCTACCAGTTCTTCGAACCACCCACCTCCATCGCTACCGGATCAGGTGATCCAGTCTGAACCGGGAGCATTTCACCCCTGTTTTAAAGTATCATAAGCTAAGGGCAAATGAAGGATGCATTTATACATGAATTCAAAGAAGGAAGTATAAGATAAGGGTGAACCAAATATATATATATATATATATATATATATATATATATATATATATATATATATATATATATATATATATATATTCAAATTTGCTGATTTTTGATTCTGGATCAAAAATAAAGGAGAAGTAGGAGTTTCCTACTACAGCATATCTTATGGATGAACTAGTCAAAGACCCTGGTCAAAGTTATGAATATTTATTAATTCAAATTCCATTTCATCACATCAAAATTGGCTCAAAATGATTTAACATTATAAGTGGGAAGTTCTGTTTTCAACTATAAACAATTTTAATTTTCCATTTCTGAAACATATCTAGAAGTTAGCATTATTATCAACTAAGGAAAACTAAATCAGAAAGGGAGTCTAGCCTGCCTAAGGACAGCTAATATACTATGTAAACAAGAATATATATTAAAGTACATTAATTTATACAAAATGTAAGGATGGCAACATTTCACCAGTTAGTCAATCAGTTTGTTTAATAATCAGTAAACATGTTGAAGAATGGATTGATTATTCAGACATCTTAGAGTTGTTGCCAGAATGACTGCTAATTCTCTTGGGATCTAAGTAAGCATTTTAGCAGTCACAATTTGGCAACTTCAGCAGTGATATTAAGTGAAGAACTGAGATAAAAAGAATGCTGTTGTCCCCATACTCTTAGCATTGGCATTGAAAAGAAATATCTCTTTTATTGAATAAATATAGAACTAAAATATTTACTTTGCCAACCCAGATAGCTAGATAGATTTTTTCCCGCTACGAAATGTTGGCTTACTCAATGAAACAGCCACTTAAAGATTTCATTTCTCCCTTGGTCTTTGCACAGTCAGTGCTTCCTGGGGTTTGTTCCAGTCTTCATTAAGCCCACTTGATTTAATTCTCTGGCTAAGGCTAAAAGGAACATAAGGATGATGATGACATCAACTAACATCCTTCACTTACTTCGATAGTCCTCAGCAGGCCTGTTTCCAAATCATCCCTTCCAGGCATGAGAAATGGCACATAATGTGCTGAGCACCATGGCATTATTTGCTTCCTTAAACATTTAATTTGGTGCTTCGGGCATGAACAATTGTGGAAATTTTACATTATTTGAATTGCAACCTTCCCTTTGATAACATAATTTCATTGAAGACCATGCAGGGTTTAGATAAGCTCTCCCCTCATCCCTGCTTCTGAGAAGTTCATTGTTCCTGCAGACAGAAGTACAGTTAAAAATAGGCTTCCTCTAAGAAACCTATTTGTTTAAGATTTCTGGTTCATTTTTGAAGTCCTGTTAGGATAAATAAAGATAAGCACTGAAAAATACATCAAATTCACATTTGTAAAGAACTAAGCCCTACATTTTCTGAAAGATGCAAGTATAAATAGAAACAGTACAGTCTTTTCAACAAATAAAGGTTCCTAAAGTTCATTTCTGTAATGGCAGATTTGGATCTCTTGCCAAAACATCAATCATGCCTTTCCCCCTACCCAGTTTCATAACTGCTCTAGATGAATTCAACTTTATACAGTAGTGGCCAAAATTGTGGAAACCTTTTGGGAAAAGTGTATTTCGGAGGTTTGATGGCTAATAATGACTCTTTTTTTTTGGGGGGGGGGTGTTTCAAGATAATCATAATCCACTGCTGGAATGGCCTGGGAGTAGCCCAGATCTTAACCCAGTGTTTCTCAACTTTGGAAGCTTGAAGATAGGTGGACTTCAACTCCCAGAATTCCACCCATCTTCAAGCTTCCAAGGTTGAGAAACACTGCCTTAACCCAATTGAAAATCTATGGAGCCAACTAAAGAAACTTGTTAGTCAGAAGCAACCCAGCAATAAAACCCAGTTAATAGAAGCAATCATTCAATCTTGGTTTCACATTGTAACGGCTGCAGAACTAAAAGACTTGGTTCACTCCATGGGAAGACGTTGTAAGGCCATAATTCATGTTAAAGGTTATTAACTGACATAATAATTTTTGTATATCTCATTTTTTTTTATGGTGATAATTTTTGTATATCTTGTTTTTTCTACATGTTTCACTTTTCTTCTTTATATTTCTTTATACTTTATACTGTAACTGCTATTCTAATAGCAAATCTTTCATAAAAGTTATTGCATTACATTCTTGATTAAATTATCTTTCCATTGATATATAATCAATGGAACTACTCCAAAAGAAATAGTGGTATTATTAGCTAGTTTTAGAAAATACACTTTTCCCAAAAGGTTTCCACAATTTTGGCCACTACTGTACATAACACTATTGTGTTGTAAAGGTCTCTATCCCAATGGGAGCCAGTGGAGAATAGCAGGAGCATGAGAAATGAAATCATGAATCTGTACTGACCTAGGCTTCCTGAGTCAGTAAAACACACGAGTAGTCCCAAAAACCACTTTTATTGCAACAGCTGTGAATTCTGTTCATTCACAGATGAGTCTCAAATAGTTGTAAAGAGTCCTTCGGGATAAGGCTGATAATCACCTACCTTTATCTCCCTTGACACGCTGCCAAAGACCTAATTGGCAAAGCCACACGGAGTCCAGAATCAAACAGACTTTAAACTGCACAGAATTAACAATGTTGCTTCCTGCAAAGGCCCCTGTGGCTTTGCTCCTCTTTTAAGTCTTATGGGAGGGGCCAATCATCTCCAAGCCCTATTCCCGAGTCGTCCCTTTTGTTTTAACTGTTCTTGCCTTCTGGCAGCTCTGCGCATGTGCGCACTGGCAACAGGCTCCCCCTCTTCCTCTGCCTCACTGAGTTCTGACTCTGGAGGCTCCGGAGGCAACACATACCTCCCAGATGGTCCTTTCTCTGCCTTCGATGCAGCGCCCTCATCTGAGCCTTCCCCAGACTTCAGGACTGGCCCATGTTCCTTCCCAGCCTCCTCACTGTCCGACTCTGCTGCCAGCTCCGCAGGTTGCTGGCAGACCACAACAGAATCCTCTAATCTCAGGATTTCTAGAGACACATTCTGATTCACTGATGCTTCAAGCTGATTGGGATTTCCTTCTTCCTAAGTATTACATCTTTTTTTTTTTTACCTTACCTTTTCTATTAGGATTGTTTTTCTGGTTTTACTTCTGGCAAATGGAAAGCTGATGAATTGCAAAGAACCCAGGCAAAGGATGTAACCCAAACATTTTTTTTTATTCCAAATAATGCAGCCTTGCAAAACCAGATTAGTGACCAAAGCTCAGAACATTACAAAAGGAGCTTTAGAGTGTTTAGGGAAGCCTCCATGCATTTTTCACATGACTCCTTAGCATTATTCTTCCTTTTTGGAGAAATTGCATTGGACCCTGAAAGTCTTAATCATAAAAAAAAAAAAAAAACATTATGAAGAAATGTTTAGCTGGTCTGCCCTGATTTGGGTTGGCAAGTTAATGTTAATACTCTCCCCAGCTAGTTTTTCACTAGCCAGATGAGCTGTGTAACAAGCTTTGCATAACAAAATAGGACATAAAACTGAATTAAATGTCCTGGTGGCAAGAGGATATACCAGTTCTATTATTATTTTTTTCCTCAGAAAGTTCACTCGTTATCTTTTGGTTTGATTTCATAAATGACCACATTTCTTCTGAGGAAATTAACTCAATAAATGCATGTTCTCAAATGTGTGTGCTGAGATAACATAAAGTTAGAAAAGGTCACCAGCAGTGAATCATCAGCAGGTGGGAGGCACTGGCTGATAGTTACTTCCAAATATTGCATTACAATATATATATTTTCTCCCCTCAAATGAGAAAGTGGAATATTGATCAACCAGAGACTGAATTGCCTTGGGGAAAAAAAAAAACATCTTGTATTCTTGCACAGTGAGGGAGCAACACAAGCATTTAGTTGAAAGCTTTTTTTTTTAAAGCACCAACTTGAACAAATATTGTGACCTCCTATTTCTTCCTGAATGATATTGCTACCAAAGGCATGTAGCTTGTAGTTGTACAAATAACAGAAATAATAAAACACATGTGACCTTCCCAGCACTAGTGACTTTTCCTAGAATTAGAACATGGAGCATTGGTGTATGACAATAGAATCCATTAAAAATATTGTACCTCTTATATTACATTTTTGTAATGTAGCTTTTTGGGGGGTTGTTTTGTTTTGTTTTGTTTTGTTTTGTTTTGTTTTGTTTTGTGGGGAGGGCGCCCTCAAGTCATTCTTGAATCCTGGCGACTGCCTAGACTAGTCACTGCAGTTTTCTTAGCAAGATTGAATAAGTGATCTACCATTGCCTATTTCCCAGGGCTGAGAGAAGCTGATTGACTCAAGATCACCCAGCTGGCTTTTGCACCAAAGGCGGGACTAGAATTCATTGTCTCCCAGTTTCAATCTTGATGTTTTAATTAGCACACTAAATTCATTCTCAGGCAGCAATTGTCTGTAGAAAAGAAAAAAAAAACATGTGCAAAATTGGTCTCACTCCAAAAACGTTGTACACAGACAAAGTGAACAATATTTTTAAAAATCCACAATTAAAATATTACTTTGTTAAAAGTTAAAAGACCAGGAGAGAACATTAGAAGTTACAAATAATATAGTCATCTCATTAAATCAATATTTCCTTCAAACCTCCAAGCCTGACGGCAGAGCCAAGACTTTTTTAAAGTTTTGTTAAGGTTTTTTAAAAATAAAAACTAACAAAAATTGATTACAGAATAAAAGACCAAAATGCAGAAAGAGGGATAAGAAATGGAAGAAGCTTTTGATTTCCTTTGCAGAGAATACAAGCATGATTACAAAGTTATCTCTTACTCTGTGATTCCAAAAAAAGCTCATTTTTTCTATTATATTTTTCTAATCATCGCAACAAGTCCAACTGTAAGTACATTTTTTTCTAACCAAGGAAGTCAATTTAGCCATTTCCACAAGTTCCATCAAGTTCATCAACCATTCCTCTATTGTGAGTTGTGTTAAATTGTTCTACTTTTGAACAATTGCTACAATTGTCATATATAAAAGTGTAGTTCTATTGTTTTTTTTTTCCTAGCTGTCTGTCCATTAATCCCAAAAGAAAGGTTTCTGATTTCTATTGTTCATTAATTTTCAAAATATTTTGAATTACTGTATTTGCATCTAGAATTTTGTTTGGCTTTTTTACACATTCGCCAAACAGGATAAAATGTTCCATCAAGTTGCTCATATTTCCAGAATCTAGTGACAAACACCATCAAGTTGTTTAATTCTAGAAAAAACATGCTAATAGGTAGTTATTAGGTTGTGAGGACTTACTGTGATCCAAGTTATTTTTTTAGCTTTGTTTAGGTTATCAAAGCAAACAGATTTGAAGTGGTACTTTGATTCAAAGAATATAGTTATATGATTTTAATACTTCAAATCAAAGCTTATAAGCATATTGTTCCTATTTGTATACTTTTTTCGTTAAAATGGATACTTTATATATTTCTGTCATGTTCTCCCAGTTCATCTGTCCTCAAGCTAAGGAACTTAAGAGGTTTTCATCTTTTCTCATAGCAGATTTAAACCCCTTGATTCAGCGGTGAAATCCCAACCGGTTTGCTATTGGTTTGCTGGCTGCACATGCGTGCTGCATTCCAAATGCACACTGCGTGTCCATGTGCAGTGCGTGCCAAACACACACTGCACGCACGCACATGCGCAGTGTGCACCAAAAGGAGGCTTGGGAAAGTAAGTAGAACAGCTGGGGGGGGGGATGAGCTGTGGCACGCAATTTAGCTTTGCTAGAAAGCAGGAAATCCTGCTTTCTAGCAAAGCTAAACCCCGCTGCACAGCTGATCACCGGAAATACCAGTTCAGAGGAACTGGTAGTTTTTATCATTACTGGTTCCCTGAACCAGAGCAAACCGGTAGCATTTCACCCCTGCCTTGATTGTAATTGCCCTTTTCTGCATCTTTCCCAGTGAAGGATATCCTTTCAGTGGTGCTTTTGTCACAATTGTGTACAATGTTCAAGCAGCTACGCAATAGACATATACCGTGTTGCAATATTTTCAGGATCAGACTCAATAATTAAAGTAAGAATAGTATGTTTAAATAAAGCTCTGTTTAATCACAGATGGCATTCTATATTCACTGAATATTCACAAATAGAAGCTCTGAAAAATGGCATACAGCTCCTTATATATACAAGGGGAGGAGCTAGATATGGGAGTGGTTAGACATACATACATTAAGCAATGGAAATAAATTAACTCTTGATATACTGTACAGATACTATTTACATGATGGAGAATAAAGCATTTACTTGTGACAAATCCCCCTCTAAATGCTGATTTGACATATGACAATAATTACATTCAGATTCAGAACAATATAAAACTTGTAGCTTGGTAGTTAAGTATTTATGTTGTTTAGAAGGTAAAGGTTTTGTCAAGATGTCAGCTATTTGCTCTGATGTTTCACAATGAATAGCTTTAATAAATCCGTCTTGTGATAATTGCCTTACATGTTTGAATTTTATATCTATATGTCTAGATCGCTGTCCAATAGCATCAGATCTAGATATTTCGATGGCAGCTTTGTTATCTTCATGTATGATATAAGGCAATGAAGGTTTTTTCCAAATATTAGACAATAAATCATTAAACCATACTAGGTTATTTGATGCTTTAGACAGACAGACATATTCTGCCTCAGTAGTTGATGTAGCTACCAAATCTTGTTTACCAGTGTACCAGTAAACTGGGCAGCCGTTAAGGAAAAATATATAGCCAGATGTACTTTTTCTACAAGTGACATCACCAGCCCAATCTGCATCTGTATAACATGTGAGAATGGGTTCATTTGTATTATTGGGTTCTAATAACAAGCAGAAGTCTAAGCTATTTTTTAAGTATCTTAATATCCTCTTGACAGCTTCCCAATGGTATGATAATGGTTTACTGACATGTCTGGATAGTAAGTTAAGGGGTAAAGCAATATCAGGTCTAGTCCAGTTAGAGATATAGAGAAGAGAGCTGATAACAGACCTATACAATGTGTTATCTTTAAATTCTGGAGATGACTCATCAGTGTTTCTTAGAAAATCAGTCTGCATGGGAGTATCACATGGTTTGGCATCATTTAGGTTACATTTGTTTAAGAGTTCTATAATTTTATCCCTTTGGGAAAGTTTGAATCCCTTCTTTGTTTTGCTGATTTGAACACCAAGATATTTGTTTACTTTCCCTAATGATTTTAAAGAAAAGTGTTCATTGAGTTTTGTTACAAAAGTTTCTCTCCTTTTTGTATCTTTGCCTATATATAGAATATCATCAACATAAATCAATACAAATTCTGGAGAATCACCTTCACTCTTAACAAAGAAACAATTGTCAGCAGTAGTGGCAACAAAGTTCATAGTTTTAAGTACTCTGACTAAACATTCATACCATTGCTTGCCAGATTGTTTCAATCCGTATAGACTTTTGTTTAATAGCCATATATCATTTTTGTTTGTATATTGACTATGAGGAGCTCTTACATATATATCTTTATCTAATTTGGCATGTAAATATGCAGTTTGTATATCATATTGAAATACCTCGAGATTAAGTGCTGATGCTATAACTAGAGCTGTTTTAACACTCTCAGTTCTTACAGTAGGAGAGTAAGTGTCTGTATAATCCTCAGGATATCTTTGAGCATAACCTTGTGCGACTAGTCTGGCTTTATATAGTGTGTTACCTCCTTCCAAATTTTTAATTTTATATATCCACCTGGTACCAATAATAGTCTTATCCCTTGGTGCTTGTGTGGGTGTAAAAACATTCAATTCTTGTAAGCTATTCATCTCCTTGGTCATTGCTGATTCCCACTTTTCTCTTTCTTTGGGGGGAAGTTTCAGCACTTCTTCATAAGTGTTTGGTGTTACTATTTCTCCATTCATACACATTACATAATCTTTGTATTTATTAGGCACCTGATTTCTGTTACTTCTGGTTGTTCTCACTGGTATACTATCATTGTCATGTAAATACCTTGCTTCCTTTTTTGTTACTGAATCAGTTTTTATTTTGTGTTGACTATTTGTCCATGTTCTAACTTTGTTTATGCATGTGCTGTTATTGTTTTTCTTTTCAATATTCTCATTTTGATGTTCAGTGTCTGAATTGGTGTTTGGGAATATTTCATTAAGGTGTATTTTGGACCAATTGGCCTGTTCATGAAATACTGCTGTTCTTGAAATTATGAATCTGTTATTGTTATCAATAAATCTGTATCCTTTTGTGCCTGTTTCGTATCCCATTAATTTAAGTCTTCTGGATACATTTTCACCTTTACGCCTTAATTGTTTAGGTATATGTACGTCTGCAGTGACTCCAAATATATGCATGTGTGTTAACTTAGGTTTCCTACCGTACATTACTTCATATGGTGTTTTATTCACTATGCTGGACCAAGTCCTATTTTGGGTGTAATTGGAAAATTGTAAAGCTTCTGACCAGAATTGTTTACCTAAACCAGCATCTTCTAATGTGGATCTAATCATGGTTTGTAGTGTTGAGTTCTTTCTCTCTACCACTCCGTTCTGGAATGCAGAGAAAGGACTAGATGTGTAATGCAACATCCCTTTATCTTTTAGCCATCGTGAGAATTCGTTTGACATGAACTCACATCCTCTATCTGTCATAATTTGTTTTATTCTAATGTTGTGTTGTGTCTCTATGCGTTTGTAAAATTCTTTGAATTTCTGAAATGTTTCATCCTTATGTCTTAATGTGTAGACAAAACCATAACGACTATAGTCATCCACAATGGTTAGAAAATAGCGTTTTTTATATGTGATTGATGGTGTCAATGGGCCAACTAAGTCCATGTGTACTAATTCAAAGATTTGTTTGGTTGACCTGGTTGATTTTTTGGGCCTGGGGCTAGTTTTGAGTTTTGTGGATTTACACACTGAGCATTCTAGATAGTTTTTACAGTTTTTTATTTTAACACCATCAGCATGTTCAATCATTTTTTGTACTACAGGAAAACTAGCATGTCCTAATTTTCTATGTAAGATATGGGCACATTCATCATGAATAGGTTTGCCTATATTAGGTCTTTTATCATTGGATGAGTTTTTGTTGTTATGAACTACCTCATGTTCCTCACTATCACTATTACTATTTTCTTCGTTATTTATGTCATTGTCATCCTCTATGTTGGAATCAATATTGTGTAAACATCTTTCATTTGTTATTAAGTAAGGTAAGCCTCCTTTTATAATAACAGTACCTACGCTTGTTTCATTTTTCTTTAAAGCTGCATTCCCTTTTGAAAAGACTATGTTTATGCCAGATTCTCTGCTTAGTTTTATTGCACTAAGTATGTTATGAGGTATTTCAGGTATTAACAATACCCCCTCTATTTTTCCTAGGCCAGGTAAGATTATATTTCCTCTACCTATGACTTGGACCTTCTCTTGATTAGCTACTTTGATTATAAATTTATCTTCAACAAACGAAGATAATATATTTTTGTTGTGTGTAGTGTGATTTGTTGCACCAGAGTCAATGAGCCAATCGTTATCTTCTGGTCTATGTATGTTGTTGTTGTTGTGTTTGTTCAGTCCATTCAATGAACCAGATTTTCTATCTCTTGAATCATCTCTACCCCCTCTATGTTCCTTATAGATGGGTGGACTTCTATATCTATGTCTGTCAGTGGATGACTGTCTGTTGTGATATCTATCTCTATGATCTGTCCTATGTTTATCTCTGAGGAATTTAGGACAATCTCTTCTATTATGCTCTTTGGACCCACAATTATGGCATTTGATTGGTTCATGGTATCTTTCTTGAAATGCCATTTTCTTATATTGCTTCTGCTCTATGTGATTATTATAATGATTTCTTCTCGAATTGTCTTTAGCTATCAACCTATTAGAAAGGTTTTCTATGGATAAATACCCTAAATTGATTGTATCTAAATGGGATATATAATTATTCCAAGATAGGTCTAATGAATTGATAATAACACTTTTCATTGTTTGATCTGAAATTATTTCTCCTCTTAGTTGTAATTCTGCTCTGACTTTGTTTAAGTATATTAAATGTTCACTTATGGTGACCCCAGATTTTAACCTGGCTGAAAAGAAATCCTTAGACATTCTTGTTGTAGTGGCTACACTATCACTGTGAAACAGTTTAAACATGTATTGAACAATTTCTGATACAGTTAGATTTGACTTAATACTATGATACATAGCAGGAGATATACTGGATATTAGTAAGAAAAATGCTCTATGAGATAGGCAGTCCAATCTTAAAGTCCAAGGTCTTTTTGGAGGGTTAGTAATGAAAAACAATAAATTTTCTTTCATAAAGACAACTTGGAGCTGTTGGCACCACTCTTGTAAATTAACACCATCTACCCTCAGTTTTGGGAAATCATTGGGTAAATTCTCAATTTGTTAGCTCCATTACTTACAACTGGAGGAAGTCCATGGTCTTCTAAGTGTTGGTAACCGCAGAATGGCATGGGGATGCTAGCGACGACTTTAAATGGCAGTCTCTGTCTTTCTCTTGCTTCGAAGCTGTCTGTGTAGCTTTGCACATGCGCATTGTCCATTTCGCTCCTGAAGTCATGGTGAAAGGTTCTCGTCGCTGCAGCTCCCTCGCATTGTTCTTCTTCGGAAGACTCGGTCTCTGGTTCAGCCTTGGGAGTCCTGGTGGCGATGGGAGTCCTTTTATTGAGAGCGTTGGTCTCTGGAATTGTTTGCGGCGTAGGTTGGTATCTGCAGGGCTCTCTGAGTTCAGGCGTCGATGCTTTCGCTGTCTGCATAGAGGTGTGCGATCTTCGGGAAGTTCGTTTACTCACTGTTCTTCCTTTTGTTTTTTTACTGCAGTTTTTTGCTGATTCTTTAGTTATTTTCAATTTTGACCCAAAAGTTGCAAAAAGCGTTTTCATTGCAGACTCTACTTGATTTTCTATTGATTCTTCTTCAGTCTCTGTGTCAGACTCTTCTGATGTATGGATCTTTTCTCTTTTGTTTTTTGCGTCAAGTAAGTCCTTTCGCGCCAGATATTTTGAATCTTGTCTTCTGATTGGCTCTTCATCGCTTAGACTGAAGGTTTGTTGAAACCAAGATGGCTGCCATTCAAAATTTTGCGCGGGACCGTCGTTCTTCTCCTTCGTTGCATTTTTGTCTGTAGACAAATCGCTCACCTTTTTTGAGCCTTTATTTTCATCTGTAACGATGTGCTTTTCTCTCGCTGCTCCGCTTTTTTTCAGTAAGTCTTGGAGGTTCGTGATGAGGTTTTCATCGTTCTTTTGATCTTTTAAAAGTTTTAGTATTTCTGACCTGAGTTTGTTATTTTCTATTTCGTTTTCTTTTTGATCATTGTTCTCATCTATTATTTCTTCGTTGTCTGTAGTACAGTCTTCAGATTCTTTCGATATTTCAGTTGCGTATTCATCAATTATTTCTTGTTCTGCTTCCATTTCTTTAGTATATGCCCTGGTGTTGGGTCTTATTTTTTTGCTTTTTGATTTTTCTGTCTCAGACATTGTTGAATTTTTTTATTGAGTCAATTAACCATCCTCTGCTACCAAATTGTTGCAATATTTTCAGGATCAGACTCAATAATTAAAGTAAGAATAGTATGTTTAAATAAAGCTCTGTTTAATCACAGATGGCATTCTATATTCACTGAATATTCACAAATAGAAGCTCTGAAAAATGGCATACAGCTCCTTATATATACAAGGGGAGGAGCTAGATATGGGAGTGGTTAGACATACATACATTAAGCAATGGAAATAAATTAACTCTTGATATACTGTACAGATACTATTTGCATGATGGAGAATAAAGCATTTACTTGTGACATACCATTTCATTGTTATAAATTATAACAATGAAAATATTATTTTGCAAATCTTCCTTAATGTTCCTCCATATTGAATTTTTCTTGTTCATAGTGACTTTCCTGCATACCGTTTCCTGCAATAAATGTAAGAAATAAAATTATAATTCTTCAGATAGTTATTTCTTGCTGCTTTTTAAAAACATTGTCAGTTAGTTAAACTATGTGTATCCTCCTCCTCCTCCTTCTTCTTTTCCAGAAAAAAAAAGCACATTCCAATTTGTGTTTCTTCTTTAAAGAGCCAGCATATCCAAAATTAAATACAACTAGCAACTATGCAACAAAAGCTATAAAGACTTTGATGAACATTGTATACTAGTACAGATTTAAATGTATGAGTGAATTTACTGTGGTTATTAACAGTCCCAATAAAATGACAGTGGGAAGTTTATGGCTTCTTTATGTTTATGAGGAAATGTATATATAGAAATAGCCTTCAAATCATTCTTGAATCCAGGGACTGCCTGGAAAATCCATGTAGCTTTCTTGGCAAGATTTTCAGAAATGGTTTGCCTTTTCCTTTTCCCAAGGCTAAGAGAGAGTGACTGGCTCCAAGTTACCCAGCTGGCTTTGTGCCTAAATTTTTGGCCTGCTGCTTTAACTATTAAAGTAGCTTCTGATATCTTGATAGATAGATAATAGATAATAGATAGATGATAGATAGATAGATAGATAGATAGATAGATAGATAGATAGAGGGATGGATGCATGGATGGATAGGTAGGTAGGTAGGTAGGTAGGTAGGTAGGTAGGTAGAGCATACCAAAGCATGCACACACACACACACACACACACACACACACACAGAGAGAGAGAGAGAGAGAGAGAGAGAGAGAGAGAGAGAGAGAGAGAGAGAGACAGAGACAGAGAGAGAGAGACAGAGACAGAGACAGAGACAGAGACAGAGACAGAGACAGAGACAGAGACAGAGAGACAGAGAGAGATGGAGACTGATTAGAAACTGAACTGGCAATAATCAAATTCATTAATATGTAGAGGGAAGTGGAGCTGGATCAGATTTTCCAAAAATGGGAACAGAGCCCACCTCCCAATCTCATAAAATTCTGTTTTCTAAGCTGTAGATTTTGTAATGTGTGATATGCAGCAGCTGCTGAATGAGAGTGCCAGTGCTGTTTCTCAACTATATAGCTATTAAGACTCAAACTTTCTTCCAAAATACTGCAAAGTCTCATAGCAGAAAGATGGGCACGTAGAGATGATGCCCTGATAAATGCAGAAATCTTACAAATAATAAAACCTGCTCACAAAGGCATTTAATTGAAACTTGTTTTGAATGTATGCTTACAATTTAAATGGCTCGACATCTAAGTAAATATCTATTTTCCTTTAGTTAAGACACATTTATTAGAAAAACCCATAGAATTTCCAAAATGATAAGAGCAAAAAAACCTCTTCTCTCTCTCCCTCCCTCTCTCTCTGTCTCTCAGCATTCAGAAAGTGTTCAGACTCACTTTTGTCAAATTTATTATGCTGCAGCTTGATTCTACAGTTGCTGAGATTTTCTCATTAATTTACCCATAGATAGATAGATAGATAGATAGATAGATAGATAGATGATAGATAGATAGATAATGACAATGTTAAACCAGAATTTTAGAAATGTATTCACTTTTATACATTTATTTTATATATACATATACGTATGTATGTATGTATGTATGTATGTATGTATGTATGTATGTATGTATGTATGTATATGTACCATGTTTCTCTGAAAATAAGACCCTGTCTTATATTTTTTTGAACCCTGAAATAAGCACTTGGCCTTATTGCCATGGGGTCAAAAGCGTGATTGGGCTTATTATCAGGGGGTGTTTTATTTTGGGGAAAACAGGGTATGTGCGTGTGTATATATAGTTTCTGCTTGGGGGCAGGGAGACTGGGACTG
Organism: Arizona elegans; assembly: GCA_022577455.1. NCBI lineage: Eukaryota > Metazoa > Chordata > Lepidosauria > Squamata > Colubridae > Arizona > Arizona elegans. The sequence continues at coordinate 110,868,063 of JAKOOJ010000002.1, read as the reverse complement.
GGACTGGTCTCCCTTAAGAGCATGTTTTTTTTCCATTTCTCCCTTTGGGGAAATATAATAACCTGCTTTTTTAATATTCCTCAAAACATTTCATTCTTCTAGGAAGTGGTGGCTTCCCATACATACATACACACATACATACATACATACATACATACACACACACACATACACACACACACTTCAGAAAAGCTCTTCTTGATCAACAAGCTTTTTTAATGCACAGCGTACAATGATTACTGCTTTACTAATATTGCACACAAAATGTTGCAATCAGTTCTGTCTCTAAAGAACTAAAGAGCTTCTGTTCAGGTTTCCTCACAGGAAGATCCTCTTTGCTCACCCCCAGCTCCCAATGTTCCAGGCTGACATTCTATATTCTATGACATGTTGTTGGAAACAGTTGTGTCCTCGGGTATTGCTTTTTAGCTTCCTTTTTTGTTTAGTTATATACTGTATACAGTATGTTGTATTTTTCCAAAGTTAGAGATTACCCCAAACATTCTGCTTCTTTTTCTTTGTGCCCTGTATTAGCTAAAGTCATGGTGGATATAATCATAGCATAGATCTCTAACCAACTTTAGGAACAAATGATTTCAGTTGCTTAATGTTTATTTCTCTAAAATAAAATGTATCTTTAGAAGTTTTTAGGAAATGCCAAAAAAAATTTCACAGAATTTTATACCTGTACCTAGAGAACAGAATTATGCAGAAAAGCTTCTACATTCATATATGAAGTATATATGACTTACCCAGGAAAGGGAATGTTGAAGAGTTCAGTTCTCTGTGGGAGTAGTCAGAAACTCAGTTGGTCATCTATCTTCTTTTCAACAGTTTGTTTTCTTAAGTATGCCTGGGTTTTAATTTCACTTTTTGAATCTTCTGTTTTACTCTGCTTTTTATCTTTAAAAATTGACCAGTCTGATTATTTATTTATTTGTTTGTTTGTTTATGTTAATTCCCTCCTGGACTCTATCTGTTCCTTTTTTTCTTTTCCCCTTTGATTTATGTTGTTGTTTTGAATAACTTTCACTTCTCCATTAGAAAACACAGCATGTTCTTAGATAGCGAAAGTGCTTTTATCTGATTTACATTAATATTGGACTCTCACCATAGGTTTTGCATTTTATTAATTTGAAAAATATTTGGAACTAATTTTTTAAATCTTTCTTTTAATCTTGGATCAAAATATCCAGAAAAAAAAATTCCCCCTTTTTTTTCATTTATTTCTTCACTTTGCTTCAGTTTTGTTTGTTTCCTGACACAAATTACATAGAGCAACAATGTATTAAATTACGGACAAGCAAAGGTGACTGATATCTAAAAAAAGACTGTTGGTAACATGCAATTTTTAGTTGAAAGCTTTTTTAAAAAGTTTTATGAAATTATGATGGAATATTGTGGAAAATATTCAGATGCATGTAGCTCTGGATAAATTAAATTCACAAAAGGAATGTGATTTGAAAGTTGCAGACCCATTGGAAAGATCTATGGACTATAGACTTAGAACTAACTGAGTTGGTAGCATATGCCTCTCTGAAATTCAAGCCTGCATTCTTTTACAATACAAGAAATCTGATTGAATGGAGAAGTACTAAATTGTTTTTCCCTAGGAGAATTGAAGAAGATTGGGAAATGGCTACATCACACTTAATTGGAAACCATTTTCATCTGAACTTTGTTGGGAAGATTGACCGATTGTGGAGACTGAATTTGTTATATTTAACCAGACAATAGTTGGTAATTTAATTTAATTTAATTTAATTTAATTAATTCAATTCATATGCCACCCCTCTCCGAAGAATCAGTAAGAGATGATATTAAAAAACAAATATGGATAATTTAACAAGGATGAATTATTCTTAACTCTCAGGACAATTTGGCATAAATAAGATTCCATGGTAAATTTTCTATGAGTTGATTACAATAACAGTTTGTTAAGAGAGGGTTTTGAAACTTTAACCTGGACTTTTTATTATTATTATTTTTCTTCCTGTTAACTATTTTGTTATTAATATAGAAAAATAGATTTAGCAGTTTAAAATTTGGGGAGTCTGTTTCACAGGGGGTGGGAATAATATTATAGTAATGTATTAACAAGTATTCAGCTAGGAGAGATAATATGTGTTATGTCTTTTTAATGCACTTTTTAATGTCTTTGCTTTGTGTTTTTTCTTTCTTTTAATTTTTTTTTTTGGAGTTTTCTATTTTTACATTTTGAATAAAATAAAAATAGAAAGCCCAAAAAATTTCTCCTATTTTCAAATACATCAAATTTGTTTTATTCTCATTCAGTTCATAGTCCAGCATGTATAGAATTTGATACAAATATATTTTTTTTCACCTATATGCTTAATTCAGAGACAAACTACAATTCTTTTGTGCCTATTATCTCTTTTCCAAAATTTGGAGAACTCCACCTCCCAAAAACTACTTCATTCAAATTATTCAGTTCAATACACTTACCATAGCTCTGCCCAATGAATTCTTAACTCCAACCTCTGAAAATAAATAGTGACTGTCTAAATGGGAAAAATGCAACCAATAAAATAAAGCAAATTCATCTAAATCGTATACAAGAACAAACACACCTGTAAATAAAGGTGTGACATCTCAGACATGAAATAGAAGAGAGAGGGGAGGGAGGGAGAGAGAGAGAGAGGGAGGGAGAGAGAGGGAGGGAGGGAGGGAGAGAGAGAGAGAGACAGAGAGAGAGAGAGGGAGAGAGACAGAGACAGAGACTGTCACCCTACTTAGGAAGAGTTAATTCTTTGGTTGATAGAAGTCTATCAATCCCTTTGCCTAGAAATGGTGAAATAGAGTTACATGCAAGACACTATAATACTGCTGGACTTTTTTTTCATTATTTACTGATGGTAGTAAATAATGATGGTAGAAGAATTGGTGAGTGATCTATCAAGCAACTCAGCTAGGCACCTTTACATGTTTTGGAACACCACTATCTCTGTCTCCAACACATTTTATTACTGATTAAATAATGACAGAAGATTTGCAGAAAAGTTAATAAATAAATTTGTTGCTACTCTTGAAGGGAAGTCACACAATCCATTATATTTGTTAGCTCTTCCTGGAAAGATTTATATGATCTGTAGAAAACAACAGTATATATTGCTTTCTGAAAAAAAAAATATTGAATCTCAACACATAAAACATTTCTTTTGCATAAAACCACATGTTTATTTTGGAGAATGAGATTCTTACTCAAATTAACAGAATCTTCCTTTTTTTCTTCTGGAGGTAGGGCACATGATACACACAACATCAGAGAAACAGTCAAAACAATTAATCAGTTGAACAACTTGCCTGGGTCCAAGTTGTTCAGCTTGCCTAATGTGGGTGCTCCATCAGAAAAGATTGGGCAACCATTTGTTTGAAATGATATATGGTTTCGTGCTTGAGCAGGGGTTGAACTAAAAGACCTCCAAGGTTCTTTCCAACTCTGTTATTCTTAAAATAGATGCATTTAAATAAATGAAATTGTAAATAGTCATTAATTAATCCTGATAATTTATATGTGGCTATTCTAAGACACAACTCCTTATTTGCCATCCCCATAATATTAATTGGGAAAGACGTCTTACAAGACCAGTGACATCAAGGAAGTTTGAACTTACTTATTCAGATGAGATCATAAAAAAAAATCAGTAAAATTATAATATACAAAATTCAAAGCTACACACTTATGCAGAAATATAAAAACTATAAAAATTCCTGCTAATGTTTTGTTGGAGCAGAATGATTCCATTTCAGCGAAGACTACTTCAACTAATTCAGGACAGATTTTTTTCCCACATGACTTTCTAGAAATATGCTAAACCTATATCCTACAGCCCAAGTTGGTTTTGAATGTGGGAAGATAGAGGTGAGATTATAATTGTCTCTTATTTTGAGGAAGGCTGCCTTACAGTCAAATCCTTTAATTGCCCTAAAGGACATATCTAGAAATACTATATGTTCTGCTTTCTGTACAAAATTTATTTATCTATTTATTTATTAAATTTATAACAGGGATGTGGTGGCTGAGCTTGTCGATTGAAAGGTTGGCAGTTCAGTTGTTCAAATCCCTAGTGCTGCATAACGAGGTGAGCTCCCATTACTTGTCCCAGCTTCTGTCAACCGAGCAGTTTGAAAGCATGTAAAAAATGCAAGTAGAAAAATAGAGACCACCTTTGGTGGGAAGGTAACAACGTTCCATGCGCCTTTGGCATTTAGTCATGCTGGCCACATGACCATGGAGACATCTTCAGACAGCTCTGGCTCTTCGGCTTTGAAACAGAGATGAGCACCACCCGCTAGAGTTGGGAATGACTAGTACATATGTGTGAGGGGAACCTTTACCTATTAAATTTATATGCCAGCCATGTAACTGTTAAAGCAGTGACTCTAAAATAATATTTGGAGGGGAGGGGGAAGGGGAAACACAGTATAAGTGTATCTAGAGATGCTCTTGAGATATGCTATATTCAATGTCAGCAAAGGCAACCAAGCTTTTAGCAAGATGGCAGACAGCTTTAAAAAAAAACCTAATAGATGACGTTTCTTCACTACATTCTTTCAGAAATGTGGCTACTATCTTTCTAGAGATGTGTTATCAGGTGAAACAATGCTGTCGTCGTATCAACCATATGAAATAATATGGCAGGGAAGTATCAGAAAACAAACATGTTTTCATTGAACACATTCACATGAAGAGCTCTTGAGAAATAAAAGAGAGATGAGCATTTAAAAACAACTACGGAACACAGTTTCCATAGCAACCAACATTTCAAAATATTGTTTACAGAATGTATTCTTGAGCAGATAAATCTTTCTCATTAAGACAAGAGACTGAATTGAAAGTGCAAATAAGGTTACTGACTCTGCTAGCAAATATTTATATCATTATCTATCCATCTCTGGACAAACATTGTGTCAAATAAACAAAAGAAAACATGAATCCTAGGAAATTAGGAGAACAGCTGGAACATTCTCTCTCTCTCTCTGTCTCTCTTTCTCTTTCTCTTACTCTTTCTCTTTCTCTTTCTCTCTCACATGTACACACATACACAATCAATTCCTCAGTAAAAGCCAAGGTGTGGAGCAAATTACTGTCAAATCTCTGAACTTCAGTAGGTCATAATGCCAATTATGCAAGAGCACATGACATTCTGCCCATTCAGTTCTATAGTAACATCAATTACATTACAAAATAAATATCCATCCCTTTTGAACAAGTTATAGAAAACAGATTTTGCAATTCTTCCCAAACATTTAAAATATCTCTTCTCTGGTTTAAATGACTGGGAAGGAAGAATGAAGAATGAAGGAACCGTAGAATGGAGCAGTCAACAACATTATAAGTCTCTGCCCAATTGGGATATTTCCTGTGTGGATACAATGCGATTCTAGGACAAGTATTCTAAGGGAGAACAATATGTAGCCAATTCCATTTTCAGACACTTAAGAATAAGCAAAGCCTATTTTTATAGACTCAGAGATAAAATAAATATTCACAGATTTATCAATATTATCTATATTTATTTTATGTAAAGGGATTGTTGTCCAAATTACTAAAGTAATAGATGTGTAGAAAATACCAAGAGACTATAAAGCTGCTTAGAATCATGTAAAAGGGAAATGGGCAGCTATATAAATTGAATAAATAAATAAATCCGAGTACAACATATTCTTGATATGTAGAAGGCTCCAGATTCAACTACTAATGTACCAGTTACAAGAGTCATTTAATAGGAAAGACTTCTTTCTGAAACCAGAACAAATGGTTTAGTATAGACAGTTCTAGACTCCTCCTCAATTTCTGGTCATCTATCAGAGGCCTGGGAGTTTGAGGTTTCTACATCAATCAATCAATCAATCAATCATATTTATTTGGTCAATGGCCAGTGAAAATCTGAAAGAGCAGGAACAGAGTGAAGCAAATAAATACAATAATAAACTTACAACTAAGCGGTTATGCACAGTATCTTAGCTGTTCCTAGCACTTCACTCTTCTGGACAGGATATATTGGAATCACTGTTCCAATTTAGGAGTCACAGCCGCAAGTGCTCCCATAACCACTAGGATCACCTTGGTCTTTACTTTTCACATCCTCTTTAGTTCCTCCTTCAAGCTCTGCTCCTTCTCCAGCTTCTCATACTTGTTTCTGAGTTTGCTGTCATTTGGCCTCACTATATCTGTCACCACTGCTGTCTTCTGGTCCTTGTTTATTACTATACTATCTGGTTAATTGACTGGTACCTGCCTGTCCATGTGGACCTGGAAGTCACACTTATTTTAGCCCTCTTTTTCTTCATGGCCTTCTGGGGAATCTCCCATCTGAACTTGGGAGGATTAACCTAGCCCATACATTGCATTTGCTCTTGTGTACAATGCCAACTATTTGGTTGGACCATTCAGTGTATGCTGTTCCTGCCTGCATTTTACACACTGCCACTATATGTTCATCTCTGAATGTTGGACTTGTGGTGGAAACCTCCTTACATTGTGAAGAGCTTCCAGGTCTTCAAACTGGCAGCTTGCATGTCTTCCTTTGGCCAGCTACTATCTGATGACTGGCAGGACATATGTGTTAATAATATGGATCTTGTTCTTCGCATTAAGATGGCTCTCCAGAATCTATCTCATTCTTTGGTGGTACTTGATATTCCTCTCTTCCTTGCTTCCTATTTCCTATTGATTCTGGATACTATGGTACTTGTAGCTGGTTTATATGTTTGTTATGTGGCCCGCTAGTAGTACATATTAACTTTATTCAAAAATAAAAAGAATGTAAATATAAAAAGAGATATAAAAACAAGAGAAACTAATATTTAGAAGAAAGTAAAGGAAAAAGAAAAGAAAGAAGACAAAAGTTCAGAAAAAAGGAAATAAAATATAAACTAACAGTTTTCTATTTATTTTACAACAGTCATCAGTATAGATGTAAATTAACATCTTATTCTATGAGTACCTGGTTTTCATTTTTAAAATAATCTAATTTTTTTTCTAATTATCAAAACCATATATCCTAAATTCATTTTTTGTTGTTTCACACAAAGTCTTGAGGGGGTTTCTAGTCAGCATTAAACTAAAATATGATAAAATATGTCAATATGGTCAAATCCCATCATCTTCACAAGAAAATGCAGTGATTACTGATGCATTATAAATTCATCCCATTATCTCAATTTGAAAGTTCAAACACTGAACTTCAATAGTTTCAAAACAGATGTGTGGATATCTGAAGTAAAGCCTTCATTGCAGAATATATATATTTTCCCCTGGGACAGAACACAAATGGCCTTTCAAAATTTTCTACTCAATTTCACAGAGAGCAACTGGGTACACAATTACTCCAAATAGCTTCAACCAAACAGGTTCTCAGCAAGCTCTGAAGGGTAGAACTTTTATTTCCCAGATGAAAATAACATCTCTATTGAAAAAGTTCAATGGCAGGAATTTATTTGTAATACCTTCTCTTGGAATTTACTGAAATTTGGGAAAGCAAACAGGCTGCAGACTTTGGCGGAGATTATTGTATAATGAAAGGCTAGACTCTTATGCATGATGTTTGGCCATGTCACAGCTAAATAAATGGAAGACCATCTTTGCTTGTCTATATGACATCTAAATATATGTGAATGCGCATCATCTCAACACAGATAAACCAAATTCTTAACTTTTATTCCAATATTCTCTTCTTTATGTCCCTGATTCATTGGTGTTCAAGGTTACTCAGTGACACTCTGTAAACTTTCAGGAATTTTGGAATTCTGATAAATAGCACCCTATCTTGGCTATTGTAATTACAGAAGCAATAGATGTAGTGAGTGTTTTGCATGTATTGACAAGTATTCCTCTACAATACTTTCCCTTTGGATCTAGATCTGTAATAGATATTTCTAATTCATACTATCCTGGGCTTTACCCAGTTCTCTCATAATTCTATGTATCTTCACTAGCTCTTTCTAAGAACAATGTCCCAATTTTAAGTTTTAATATTGGTCTTTAGGCCCCTGCTATTCAAAACAAAAAAGAATCTTATCTACTTGTCAAATGCTGATTTGTTGATGACATACATTTGAGCATGTTGTTGAAAAGCATGCTATTAATAATATTTCTTCACATGATTATTGCCTCCCATGTCATTCAGGAGAATTCTCTAAGGTTACTAAGGTCAAGAGCCATGGTGGTGCAGTGGTTAGGATGCAGTATTGCAGTCTAATTCTGCCGACTGCCAGCAGTTCGGCCATCCAAGCCTCACCAGCTCAAGGTTGACCCATCCTTCCATCCTTCCAAGATTGGTAAAATGAGGACCCAAATTGTTGAGGGCAATATGCTGACTCTGTAAACTACTTAGAGAGAGCTGTAAAGCACTGTGAAGTGGTATATAAGTCTAAGTGCTATTGCTACTTTTTCTTTTGATGAACAAATACTCTATTATCAACTTAGATTGCCTCATTTTAATCAAACAAAGAAAAAATGCAAGATAATTTCTTTATAAATTTACAACTATTTCTATTCTTATTTAATTTATCAATTTCTAGCACCATGTTCAATTTCTAGGTTTGTAACACTAATCCCAAAAGTGCTTTTTCAAAAGGTAACTGGGCTTTATTTTTTTTCCTTGAAGACGTTTTGCTTCTCATTCAAGAAGCTTTTTCAGCTTCCTCAGTGAAATGTCTTAAAAGAAAAAAAAAGTCCAGTTCATCTTTCAAAACAAAACAAAAAACAAACAAAAAAACACACAAACACACACACACAAACACACACACCATATAGATTCTGCCATTCCCTTTCATCTTTGAATGAATGCCCCCCCCCTTATTTTTTTTTTTTAAATGATTGGACATATAAGAAAGAAGGGAAGAAATAGTCTATAATTAGGAAATACATACAGGCATTCAAAGCAATTCGATCAATGGGCTGAGAGCAACTGTACAGTCTTCAAAGGAGAGAAATAGGATAGCTAGGTTTTTCCAGGGTGTGGGACCCTCCAATTATTATATCACATGTAGACTGATTTAATACATTATGTTTTAATCATATTTATAATGGGAAGAAATTCTATTAATATCAAGAGGTCTTTGGTTCTGTTTCAAATTAGAGAATCAATCTTATTCACCCAGTGAGGTCTATTCAAAGTAATAATGAGCGGATCACCAAAGTTCTCGAATAACAGCATGAAGAGCTGTTTAACTGTCCCTTGCATTACATTTACACAGATATATTAAAAAGAGATTTTAAATCAGGTGAGCTGAACATTTTGATACAGACCCTTTCAAAAAGATTTTTTTAAAAAAGACTCTAGAGAACTGAATGGAAATTTTAATTGCTGAAAGATTTAAAATATAAAATTTTCTCCAGCTGTTTCAATAATCCTGAACGGTAACAAAAAGGAGGAGTATTTTTGTATGCCAATTGTTCATATAATGCAATAATGCACATCTCACATCATAGACTTATTTTTTAGCATACTGGGCTTCTTTGAAATATTTTCAAGGGTCTCTTAGATCAGCCCCCTTTTTGGCATAGCATTCAATTAATCTCATACAATACTTGATCAAGTACACACACATACACCCAAATACACAAATGTGTATCTGTGTATCTGTCTCTATAACTATCTCATCTACATCTATACATCTTTCACACTACGCTTGCTTTTTCATAGACTTTCCCACGTGGATATAATGAAGGAGAAGGAATACAAAGAAATGTTAAATGAGAAGATATGCTTCACAATAGAGTCCAAGCCAGCCATTCATGCTTTGAAGGAAAAGACTAACCTTCCATAAAGTATTAATGTTAACAAGCAAGAAGTAAACATGGCCATAATATAAGAGCTGCCTGAACATTTCCTTTGTGCTTGTTTAAAGTATAGCTTTATAAGCCTTCATAGGGGAATCATCTGAGAAAAACTGAAATCCAAGTATTTAACACATACATGATGATTGATCTCATTTAGAAAATTAGTGCCTTGTTTGATAGATATAGATAGATAGATAGATAGATAGATAGATAGATAGATAGATAGATAGATAGAACGTCTCTTCCTCAAAATTTCATCTGCTTTGTGTGGTTACATTGGCAGTTCCAGATGCAGCTAGGTGGAAGGTGAAAACTAAAATAACTGGAGGGCACCACATTCTCCCACTTTGCTATGTATTTCAGAGAATCTAATACAAGTAAGTAGTATGGAAGCTATCAGATTGTGAAAATAATCATCAGTACAAGTTATGGTTCGGAGAAACAGACTGCTCCACTGCTAAACCTTAGACAAAGTTTTCTAGTGGGCGGGATCAATCACATCCCTGGAGGGAATAAAGAGAAAACAAAATGACAAAGCAGCCTTAGAACATTGCAACACAAGTCCTGCCCTCTTTTGTATAGACCTCACAATGTCAGATACATACATGAAAGAGGAAGATCTTTCAGCATGACACTTCAACGCTGCTTTTATCATTGTGATGAAAGCAGCAAGCGACTGCAGATACTCATAGACAGGATAACATGGGTGGTTTTATCTCATTCCTTATTCTGAGCCTCGGAGATTTTGAATCCAAACAAAAGTGTAGTTCTTCAGCCTGTCACTGCTACAATTTCTGCAGCCCTTGGAGGTATTTTTTAAAGTGTTGCTCCCTGCAATTACATAATTACTTCAACTGACTTGGTAATCTGAAAACACACAGAGAACCTGATGAGTTTCATATTCACAAAATATTATCTGAGTGTTTCCTCTGGCAGTTTGAAAAGTTGGACATTGATTTTTTAAAAAATAAAATAAAATAAGAGGCATTAGGAAATACAGAAAGGTATTAAGGCATCCAGTTTTATGCATTATAAATTGTCAGTAATAATTGAATAGGGATTTATAAAGGCACCAAAGAATCATCATCATCATCATCATCATCATCATCATCATTATTATTATTGGTTAATCTTTAGTGAGATTCACAGCCTTTGAAGCTGGTTAATAGCTCAGCAGCTCGAGTCCTAACCAAGGACCTAGGAACTGTTAAGGTATCGTCGGAGGATGTAAGCTGTTGTTGTTGTTACTATTATTATTATTGTTGTTGTTGTTGTTATTATTATTATTATTATTATTATTATTATTATTATTATTATTATTATTTAATCTTTAGTGAGATTCACAGCCTTTGAGGCTGGTTAATAGCTCAGCAGCTTGAGTCCCAACCAAGGACCTAGGAACTGTTAAGGTATCGTCGGAGGATGTAAGCTGTTCCGAGTAAGGTGGTTTTTTGTAGAGTCAAAATGTTAAAGTCCGGCAAATTTAGAATTTCTAAATAGCAGGGTAGCCCTTTGGGTATTGCTCCAAGGGCTCCAATTACAATCGGGACAACACACGATTTCTTTTTCCACAGTAGCTCAACTTCAATTTGCAAATCTCGGTACTTTGTGATTTTTTCTTGCTGCTTATCTTCAATCTGTGCATCAACAGGTATTGCAATGTCAATGAACCATACCTTTTTCTTTTCAACTATTGTTATGTCAGGTGTGTTGTGAACCAAGTGCCTATCACTCTGAATCCTAAAGTCCCATAAGATCTTGAGTTTCTCATTCTCTAAAACTTTCTCAACCTGATGTTCCCAGTGGTTTTTGCTGTACTCAAATCCAAACTTCTGGCATAATTTCCAGTGAATGATCTTAGCAACACGGTCATGGTGTTGTAGTTTGTGAAATTTTGCTGCACCCACTGATCAGGTGGTCGACTGTCTCATCTTTCTCATTGCAGAGGCGGCATTTGCTGTTGGTGGTAACATGTTGAATTTTTGCCTTCATGCAGTTTGTGGCTAGGGCTTGTTCTTGAGCTGCCAAAATAAAGCTTTCTGTTTCTTTTTTCAGTATTCCTGATCTTATCCAGTTCCAAGTTAGTTTCTGGTCAACTTTGCCTTCAATACTTTTCAAATATTGGCCATGCAGAGCTTTGTGTTTCCAATTTTCAGCTCGCTGCTCAGTTACTTCTTTCTTATATTCTGCTTTTGTTTTAGTTGTCTTTAAAAGGCTTCCTTTATTTACTTCCTTAATCATTGGTTCTTCACTTTTCTGGATGTAATCATTCAAGCTGCATTTTTCTTCTTCCACAGTCTGCTTTACTTGTAGGAGTCCTCGACCACCCTCTGCTCTTGGTAAATATAATCGGTCAACATCACTTTTAGGGTGCAAGGCATGATTCATTGTCATAAGCTTCCTTGTTTTTCTGTCCAAATTGTCTAACTCCATTTGGGTCCAGTCAATTATTCCTGCAGAGTATCTAATCACAGGTATAGCCCAGGTATTTATGGCTTTTATGATGTTTCCTCCACTTAATTTGGACATTAATATCTTACGAATTCGCCGAATGTACTTGGCTGAAGTTCATTCCTTGACTTTATTATGCATTAAGTCAGAGGCTTCTAAAATCCCCAAGTACTTGTAGCTTTCTTCTGATTTTACTGCCTTTATCATTTCTTCATTCTCTAGTTCTATTCCATCCTCTTCTATGATTTTGCCTGCTTTGATTGCTATTGTTGAACATTTGTCAATTTCAAACTGCATACCAATGTCTTGGCTGAATTCTTTTGTATTTTCAATTAATAAATTCAGTTCAGCTTTTGTTTTACCAAACAGCTTCAAATCATCCATGTACATCAAGTGCGAGATTTTCAGTCCTTTCTTTGCAAGTTCGTATCCACAGTTCATCTTCTTCAAAATGATTGTCAGTGGTAGCATTGAGAGTATAAAAAGTAGGGGTGAAAGGGAATCGCCCTGGAAAATGCCTCGTTTAATTTCAACTTCACCCAGTTCTTCTTCATTAGCCATAAGTTTCGTTTTCCAGAGGTTCATTGAAGATTCCATGAATTTTTGTATGTTGCTACTGATGCCTAATATTTCCAGGCATTTCTTGATCCAGCTATGGGGAACTGAATCAAATGCTTTCTTATAGTCTATCCAAGCCATGAACAGGTTGGTTCATCTTTTCTTTGAGTTCTTTAGGATTAGCTTGTCGATCAGCAATTGATCCTTTGTTCCTCTTGAGTTTTTGCAGCATCCTTTCTGTTCTACAGAAAGCAAGTTATTTCTTTCCAGGTATCCATAGATTTGATTTGCAATGATACCAGTAAGAAGCTTGTATGTTGTTGGCAAACAGGTGATTGGCCTATAGTTTCCAGGGTCCTTTCCTTTTTCTTTATCTTTTTGGATCAAAAATGTCCTTCCAGTTATCATCCATTCATCATTTTCAGGTGTTTTTAGGATCTGGTTCATCTGGGGTGCCAATCTTTTGTGCAGACTTGTAAGTGCCTTTAACCAGAAGCCATGCAGCTCATCCGGTCCAGGTGCACTCCAGTTCTTCACTTTTCTTGACTGTCTTTGCACCATTGCTTTTGTCATTTTCACGTCTTCCATTTTATGCACTTTAATAGAGTCCTCAACCTGTTTGATCCATTTTGCATTTCTGTTGTGCTTCTTGTTGTTTTCCCACAAATTCTTCCAGAATTTCAGAGCTTTCTCTTTATCAGGCTTTTCATTTGTTGTTACTCCGTTTCCATTTTCTAAACTCTTATAAAACTGATGCTGATTTGCTCTGAACTGTGAGTTTTCCTTGAACTGAGTTACTCGGTTTTCATACCTTTTAATCTTTTCAACGATGGCAACAACCCTCTGCTTCAGCTCTTCAATTACTACCGCAATCTCCTTATTCCTCAGATCGTACCTTGCTTCCAGGCTGCTTTTGACCTGCTTGTTTTTTAGCTGACCTTGCCTTAGGTTCTTCAAGTTGCTCAAATCACCACATACTTTTTTGATCTTCAATTCTAACCGAATTTTCCACTTAGGCTTCCCCTTCTTGCCTCTTTGGTTCTTTTGTATTTTCAACCCCAGTTCTTTGGTGGTAATGACAGCTGCTGCATACATCAGTTGGTTTGTTTCAGCTAATGTAGTGGTTCGAATAGTTTGCACAGCCTCATTGACCTTTTTTAGTACATTTCTCAATTCTTTTCGGTTCACTTGGTTCAGCTTTGGCAAACGTGTTCTTTCAGCATCTTCCATTTGGTGCTTTATTTTTCCAGCTAATTGAGCACTATCTATTGGTGTTTGTTCTTTAGTGCTTCCTTGTTCTTTATCTTCATCCATTTCAGTATCCTCTTCTTTCCTTTCTTCCTCAATTTGCTTTTGAGTCTAGAAATCATTCTTGATGTTACTCTTCTTTGTTGTTGTACTCAGACCATTAATTGCTTCTTTCTCTTCTATTGCTATTAATTCTTCTGTAGTGAAAAATTTGTGGTTTAGGATTACACGTCGTTGGTCCATTAACCTTTGTTCACTGGTGTCACAGTCCGTATGGTTCATCTTCCAAATCTGATACATTCTTTTTTGAAATCCATGTTTTGCTGGCTCAGACTGATAGTAAGTTCCATAATAGAGGTGTTTTCTTCCCTGTACCAGATTTTTCGCTTTTTGGGTTTTTCTTCCAGTAGCTTGTCAGCTCCATGCCCTGGTTGCCTAGCAGAGGGAGTTGAGCCCTGTAACTCATTTTGCGTAGAATGCCCAGAAGCCATAGCATCCAACGGAACCCTTGTTAATCTGGGCGACGGTTCAGCCGGCATAAATTTCATTTTTTCTGTATTCACCATGTTTGAATGGGTTGTGGAGCAGATTTTGTCTGGCCCTTCACCTAAGGTCTGTCTGATATGGTTGCACCTGTTCAGCATAGCCCTTAGGATCACTAGAGCACGCAAGCCCCTCCATCACGACAAGGTAGAGCTCCTCGGAGGAATTATTATTATTATTATTATTATTATTATTATTATTATTATTATTATTATTTGTTGGACATCAAAAGATCCTAAGAACAGTTTTGTTGGCTTACAGGCAAGCTTTTCAAAATGAAATCATACAAAGAAGAGGAGGGAATCCTGCATCTTACTTCAACAAACAGGATAAAACTTTGGGGAAAGAAACCATTCAACTGTGCTGTTACTTCCTTAGTAGCTTTAGTGCACCTTTAAAAGTATTAGGATACTTCTGACAGCCATTTATAGCCATTTCACTTCAGTCATCGGATGCATAGACAACAGTAGTGTTTTTTTTAAAAAATCTATTCTTTAATACACTTCAGAGTCCTCCTTTATTATAAAAACGTCAACACTTTCTGAAAATGTTGAAAAAAATGGATTCAGCCTAGGGACATTTTTACTTTCTCCCACTTTTTTGATGATAGATTTCTATTTGTTTTTCTGCTAAATGTAACTGAAAAAGTAGATAAATAAACTGCACAGTGCTTCTCTGATGTCGTTAATTATTACTATATGCATGCACACAGAGAAAACCACAACACCTCTGCAAAATGTAAACAATCTACAGGTAATCCCTGATTTACAACAGTTCATTTAGTGACAGTTCAAGGTTACAACGGCACTCCAAGAAGTGACCATTTTTCACAGTTTTGACTTTTGAAGCATCCCCATGATCATGCAATGTCTGTCTATCTGTCTCTATATCTCTATTATCTATACATAGGTTAATATGTACTGTCAGGCTAAAGGGTTAAAAACCCTTCTTTTCTTAATCTCCATTTTTGGGGGGTAATTATTAAGCCATGCAGTTAATAATTACCGTACATTATAGCTTTTATGTGAGGTTCAGTTTTACAGCATTTATTAATTGAAAAGGGGGAGCTAATACCCATACAAGAAAAGCCATGAGACTAAGTTAATGAGCAGTAGACTTTACTTGTTATTAAATGAAAATTTGACAGTAGGAATCATGAGCACTCTGAGAAAATAAAATAATGAAATAATGTATAGTATAGCTAAGAGCAAGCCTCGATACCACATACTAGGACCGTGATGGTGAACCTATGACACACATGCCAGAGGTGGCATGCAGAGCCCTTTCTGCTGGTACATGCACCATCCCCCCAGGTCAGATCTCCGTGGCTTTTCTTTCATGAAGTTCTGTTTCCCTGCAAAAGACAGAACAGAAGCTCATGAAAGAAAAAGATCTTACCTCTTGCTGCTAGTGTTGGGATGCCCCAGCTCCAGCCAGCCAGCTGGTCTTCAGGCCTCTGCTGTCTGCCTGCACATGCTGTCTGCGCATGTCCGTGCATGTTCACTGCATGTCCGTGCATGCACACGTGCATGTCTGTGCATGCACATGTGCATGTCCTCGCATGCACACGTGCATGTCTGCGCATGCATGCATTCACACCCTTCAGTTTGGGCACTTGGTGTCTAAAAGGTTCGCCATCACTGTACTAGGAAGTAGATTCTAAGCCTTAAATTCTATGTTATTTCTACACCAATAAAAGAATAATTATATTACCTACATTACAGTACAGCTGGGGAAAGGGGTGTCATATAAGGGGTGCATGTTCTCTTTTTCATGATGCCTCTTACATCTTGCGCCCTTCTCATCCTTGCAAGATCTGCAAGCAGAGATAAGTAGAGGATTTCAAAATGTCTACCTGAAAGAGGCCACTCAAGCTCCTGGCTAGGAGTTCTAAGCAAGCACATATCCTAGTGACTTCTTCCTGGGATATCTAATCTAATGGTTGATGCTGGACTTCATGGCTGAGTCAGTGTTCTGTGTTTTCACATCTTATTAGAGGGCTCTGCATGAGTATGCTTATTTCCCATGAATGCCAACCACCAAAAGTAGCTGTTGCTTTAGAAGAAGGCTGAAGTGTTGTCTTTTTTAAGAAGTATACTGACAATGCCATTTTTAAATATTTTGTATATTTTAAAACTGTCTGGGAGAAGTATAAATCCTCACTGACAATTTTTTATAAAAAATAAATAAGTACCTACATATAGGAAAACCAAGTTTTATATAAAATATATTAAGCTAAACTAAAGTAATCCAAGATTACTTTACAAGTTTACCTTTAAAGTAATCCTAAATTAAAGCAATCCAATCCAAACTCCAAGTGGTCTTAATGACTCTCAGAAAGAGTACTAACAACCAGATGACTGCAAGGAATATAAAACATTCCACCCTCCACCCTTCAATCAGAACTGAAGAAGGTTGTTTTTCCAGAAGCGACACAGCGTGACTGGTTGGGAAACTATCAGGCTCCGATGAGCCTGGCGAAACCCAGCCAGACGAACTGTTGGCGGGGGGTCTTTGGACCGGATCTGTCCTGTAGGGACAGTGAAGAAGGAGAGGCAACTTGGTAGCTAAAGAGGAACAGGCAAGTTCCTCAGAAAGCCCGAGAAAAGCTCTTTGATCCAGCGATGGGGGTGGCGATCAGTGCAAATTGCCATGAAGCCGGAGCATCTGGAATAAGTATTGTGCAGGAGTGAAGATTTGGACAGAGTACTGGTACCAAGTGAGTGATTGGCCAACTCACAGGTAATAAAAGAAAATTTGGAAAATTTTAGAATTACCCCAGCATGGAAATAGCGGCTAAATAGCGACAGGGGGAGACAAAGGACAGAGAGAAAAGACGGAAGTGACAAGCGCTCTATAGGAGAGCCCAAGTAAAGATTTAAAATTGAATGTGAATGAAAATGCAAAGTTAGAGGGCTTCCGGTTTGCTGTTTGTCCCCGCTGGACGCTCCTTTGGGATCGTCGCACCCACTGCCTGTAAAGAGCCGCCTTTATAGCGGAATGGCGGCTCGAAAAAACTCCGTTTCCATGAGGAAACGGAGATAGAGCAGGCTGGCGTGGGTTGAGTCCTCTGCCTAATCCCAAAAGTTTTTTTTTTACTTTTGGGACGGAGCGGAAGAGACTCCCCGTATCCCCAGCCGATGCTCCGGGCTCTGGGAGATCTCTGCTACATGCAGAGCTAGGTGGCAAAAGCAAGCCTGTAAACTTGTTAAACTAATTAAAGAAGACGTGAGCTGGACCGCTGACCCTGAGGCGCAAGTATTTTTTTTTCTTACTTTAGAAAAGTTACTGAAGTTGTTTAAGAAGTGAAAGGAAAAAAGATTTTTAAAATGGCGATTGCTGAGGCTTGAGGCTGAAAAGGGAAAGTCCTTCCGTTTTCTATTACAAAGTAGCGGAATGAATACTTCTGGTCGTAATTGAGGCAAAACCTCACTCTCACTCTTGCTTTTTTTTTTCTTTTTTTTTTTCCTGGGGATCTGATATTGATCTTGGTTGGAAACAAGCCCTTTTTTTTCTCTCTCTTTTCCACTAAATCTTGTCTGTGTGGGAAATGGCATCGGGACTCACACAGCTAGACAAACGGGGGGGGGGAATTTCCCCCATTAATAAATTACACCAACAAGTTGTAACTCTCCAGTGTCAGAAACCTGATTTTAATATAATAGAATTTCTTCTTGAAGAGATTGTAAGAAAGGATGAGATTGTGAACCAGCAACTCGAAAAATTTAA
The DNA here is from genome assembly GCA_022577455.1 of Arizona elegans. Lineage (NCBI taxonomy): Eukaryota > Metazoa > Chordata > Lepidosauria > Squamata > Colubridae > Arizona > Arizona elegans. Next base: position 110,849,723 of record JAKOOJ010000002.1, on the reverse strand, counting down.
GCAGGAAATTAAAGAAATTGGTGAATTGGTGAAATCAAAGTTTGACTTTTTGACTTTTTGAATCGAAAGATTTTAAATACAGCTAATGGTTTATCAGATTTTCTGATTCGGGTGGATGCAAAGACTAAATTATTAGAGTCTAAAATGAAGGAAACTGAGGAGAATTTGGATGACAAGATTCAAAAAATTAAAAAGGATTTGGTAAACATTCAGGATAATAGCTCAGAAGACAAACCTAAAATGGAGGTTGACCAAAAGACTGGTAATGAAGAAAATGTGCAACAGAGGATTGAAAGAGAAGTTTTAATGATTCAATATAATTTTACAGAATATGCAATTAGACTGAGAGGTCTGCAGGAGATGCAGGGCAGAAGATGATTGAAGATTTTGAACAAATTGTTGCACCAGCATGTTATTTTACCCTATTATGGGTGATGGATTTAACAATCCAGTGGAAAGACACCAAAGAAGATATTATATGGATTATAAATTTAAAGTTATTGTCTTTTTTCTTTTTACAAAATGGAATGCATATATAGATATGTGTATATCTTAGTAAAGTGGGCAGTGGATTATATTTAGAATTGTATTGCATGATTTTGTAGGAATTGAAGGGTTGAAATAGGTTAGTTTACTGATTGATTAGTCTAAGAAAAAGGATCTTTAAGTCATATATTTAGGGGAGTGGAGGAATTGGATAGAACTGAATAAATGTTAAATTTGGATGTAGGGAGAAGGCCGCTTTAAAATGTTATATTAATATATATAAAAGATTAAACGTTAAATTGTAATAATACACTATAAGTTTAGGGGAGGAGAAAAAGGGCAGATTATCGTAAAAATGGGAGTTATAAGAATAATATGCTAAGGGTCAGTATTCTGAGGAGGGAGTAAGGGAAAGGAAAGATATTATGTATGTAATTAGTTATGAAATAGCCTATTGTTGTGAAGAAGTCACGGGGGGGATGGATGGTGAGGGGGGGTTAGGGAAGGGGGGGGGAAAGGGGGAAAAACTTGTATTTGAAAACTTTTTCAATAAAAAAAAAGAAAATGCAAAGTTAGAATTTGGACTTTTCAGATTTGGATTGGATTATAAACTGATTGGTTGGATATAAAGTTAAAGAAGAAGTGGGAAAACTTTCTTTTTCTCTTTTTTGAATTCATAAAGATTGATAAAGTGGATTACAATACAAAATGGACACTTTTTAACTGGCTAAGTGGAATTGTGGATTGTAGAGAGACATCTTCAGGAGAAATAAGTGTATGACACTAAACTTTTTGTTTTGAGAGAAAACTTTGAAGAACTGAGAAAAAAATAAATAAAACCTTGAACTTTTAAAATGATAAGGTGTAAGAATTAAGGAGGATTTGTGTGTCTACAAGTGGTTAGACTTTGATTATTAAAAAGGAGGATTACCATGTGGCGTTAAATTAGAATAATATCAACTCAGAAAGAATAAAATGGCGCAGGAACTTAAGGAAATGATGAAGATGATGTGCTTGGAAATAAAGGAAATGATTACAATTTTGCATGGAAAATCAAAACTTGATGAATCAAAGACTGAGCCAGAATACATGGAAACTGAAAAGGAAATAACCAACGAAAAACAGGAAAGAAAGATTGACAACAAAGAAGAAGACAAAGAGACTGATTATGGAAAATTAAACAATGATATGGGTTGTAATAATAAAAGGGAGAACCTTAAAAACTACAGTGGGATTAATAATGAGGAATATAGAAAAAGGGGAAAAAACAGAGAAGGAAAAGAGGATGGAATAGAAAAAATATAAAAAGATTAAATGATTACACCTGGATTTATAGTGGAAGTACAAGAAAGAGGGAAAAGGAATGGAAAATAATGAGAAATAAAGGGCAAAATAAAAGATTTTATGAATCTACTGGGATTAACAATGGAATAAGAAAAAAGGAAAGAGAGAGGAGAAATAATGGGAAATATAGGGCAGAATAGGAGAGTCCAGAATCTTAAAACACAAAAGAAAGGAAGAGGGAGGAAAAAGAAAAAAAAATATAGAAGAGGAGAAAGGAAGAAAAGAAGAAAGAAATGAAAGAGGGAATACATTTAGAACTGTAAGATTTAACAGATAAGATGAATGTTGGAAAAAAGATAAAATAGTGATATCAATTAATTGACTTAAAATAATGGGAAAATATAGAGATGTATGAAATAAATGAAATAAGACTTACATTTTATGTTTTATGTTTTAAATATGCTATATTGAAAATTAGAGAAATTGCCAGAATTGTCATATTCTTAATCGCAGTGTTGGAGGTTTATAAAATGATAAGTTGTAATAATATGGATAAATTTAATTGGGGGAATTGTAATAATTGTAATATTTTAAATTATATATTTATATATGAAATGTAAACAAAAAAGGGAAAAAAAGGTGAATTAAGATTACATTAAGAACTAATTAGGTCGGGGGGGAAATAGAAATGATTAAGATGTGATTTATAAACATATATTGTTAATAATTAAAAAGATAAGAGGAATTTTGAGAAATATATTTTAATAAATGAAAGAAAGGCCGGGGTTGCCTGGACACCATAGTGGAAAATATTAAATTGAAAATGTATACAGCAATAGAAAAAGATGAAAGAAGAGAGAGATGGAAGAGAAGGGGAAGGAGAGAGACGGATAGAAGACAGGGGAGGAAGGAAGAGAGGGGAAATTAGAGTAGGAGAGAGGGTTAGTTAGGGAGGAAGAAAGGAGGAGAAGGAGAAAGGAAGGGGAAGCAGTAAGGAGTAGGAGAGGAGGGAGAAAGTAAGAAGGAGGAAGAGAGGGAGATGGAAGAGACTGAGAAAAAAGATTGCTATATAACAAAAAAGAAGAAATGGAAGACACATAAATATTAAGATAAAGAAGGTAATAATATAATAATAGTAATAAGATAATTTTATATTATCTTTTAATTATAAGATAATATTATAAAATAGTAATAAGATAATAATTACATGAGCCTTTGTGGCGCAGCAGACTAAAGCACTGTTAAGTAACACCAGCTGCCTGCAATTACTGCAAGTTCAAATCTCACCAGGCTCAAGGTTGACTCAGCCTTCCATCCTGTCGAGGTAGGTAAAATGAGGACCCGGTTTCTGGGGGCAATAAGATGACTTTGTATAAAATAGAACACCACTTTGGTGGGGGGAGGGGCGAAAGCCCTACTAAGCAGGTATATACAAAAGTATGAAGGCTATTGCTTAATGCATTGTAAGCCGACCTGAGACTCCGGAAAAGGGTGGCATATAAATCGAACAAACAAACAAACAAACGAACGAACGAACGAATGAATGAATGAATGAATAAATAAATAAATAAATGAGAATAAATGTGAATAAGTAGGAAAATTAGAATTTGAAAGTGAATGAAGATGTTGTTTATACAAGCAAGCATAGAAATATTGAGATATGAATTAAAGAAAAAATAGGGAGGAAAAGGAAGATTTTGGCAAAATTGTAATTGGGTAAAATGTATTTGAACTTGAAAAATTGTATAAGATAAAATATGGCCAATACTCTGTTCAAAAAAAGATGCAGGTGAATGTGGGGGAAAAATTCAATAAAACTTGATTCAAAAAAAAAAAAAAGAATTGAAGAAGGTTCTTGGATGAGAAGCAAAATGTCTTCAAAAAAACATCAAAGTCCAATTGCCTTTTGAAAAAGTACCTTTAAGACAATCATGACCTGGATGACTGAGAATCTCCATAGACAAGTAATCCAAGAGTGTTAGGATTTTCACTGGTTATTCCCATATACACAATCCAGTAGAGTTAGGGAACACTGTAAAAAGGTTCATTGTTGAACATTTTCTATTTGCATAAATTGCCCAGATTCCAGTATTCCAAAACAAAGAAAGGGGCAAAGAAATTTTTATTTGCAATTTAAGGATCTCTAGAAGGTGGTATTTAACAAAACTATAGGTATTGTGAAATACTATACCAGATTTCTATTGTTTTCTATCTGTTTCTGGAGAGTTTGGCTAAGGAATTGAGATGAATAGGATGAACATATTTTACAGAGCCTTGTTGGAAAGGTACAAAGAACCTAGCAAGAATGCACTGGAAATCTGGAGCCAACTTTTTCTATCACTTTTCATTTAAGGTTTGTGTGAGTTGGATATGTTAAACTTCCCATAGATTAAACACACCTATTTCAGGGATTAGCTTATCTTCCAAATGCAGCCATCATCAACTGGGCTATGCATTTTGGAAGCCTCATTTTGCATATGGTTCAGAGAGTATGAGTTGGCAGTTCAAGGCTTAGGATGTAACTCAATGCAGCATTTTTAAGTCTTATCTCTCACATGTTGAATATTACATCCGGTCAATTTTCAAATGTTTCCAAATATTGTCTACTCTTGTAAAGTGCCTGAATGTCAAACTCTGATATGGGCAAAAAAGTTCATAGTTGGATAATTGTATCTCCAGAGATCATTCATAGAAGTGAACAGAGTTAGTGGTGGGAATTATTTGAGCTATAAACTATAAAAGGGAGAGGGGAAGGGGAAGGGGAAGGAAGGGAAGGAAAGGAAGGGAAGGAAAGGGAAGGGAAAGGAAAGGAAAGGAAAGGAAAGGAAAGGAAAGGAAAGGAAAGGAAAGGAAAGGAAAGGAAAGGAAAGGAAAGGAAAGGAAAAGCACACAACCATCTTACAATTAGGAAATTCTTCAGCCTAATTTTTAAATAAATCATTAATCCCAGGCTATATGAACTAATATTGATCAGTTTTTCTATTACATTGACAGACACAGTTCCTAGACTGAAAGGTAACACATAAACATCAGTCCAAGACTTTGAATGTGGGTTCATGCTATGACTTGGATATTGAAAAAAATGTTCTTTTCTGCAAACATTATGATTTATAAATATATAATTGTTCATATTTATATATTCAGTTTCATGTCTTTATTACATAGACAAAAAGTGCATTTATAGATCCTATAAATCTAGTTCTTATCAGTCTTTGTTAACAAATTTACAGATATTAAATCAAAATGGAGCAATATGGATAAGTTTATCTTCATCTGTGTTCTTAGCTTTCCAACATGATGAGGTTGACCATCAAACCATTTTTTGGTGTGTCCAGAAAGGCCTTTGTTCTGCTCTCCCCTCTACTCCAGACATATATAGACATGTCTGACTATATATGTATATAAATACATAAATATATAATGATACACATTTTGATCAGTGACTATACTTCCATCAGTAGTTGTTGCATGGCAACTTCTGTCTTGGATGAATGGATGCACACACACACACACACACACACACACACACACACACAAATGAACAAAGTGGCCATGCAACAACTTTTGATGGAATTTTTTAAAAAATTACAATTATAGTTAAAATCCCAATTATACTGTATAAATGGTCCATACAGATGTTAGAGCCTATAGAGAGTCATGATAGTGATGCTAGTAATTAAAATAGACCAGAAAGTGGGGAGATCCAGGGTTCAATCCACCCCAGCTTTGGATCAGTCACTGTGTCTCAACCTTGCCTACCTGATAGGATGGGGAAAAAATTGGAATTTTTTGGGGGGGGGAAATTGGAAAAATATTTGAAAAAAAAAGAAGAGGAGGAAACATTACATGTGCTGCCTTGAACTCCTAGATGGAAGGTGATCTGTAAAAATCAACAAGTAAATGAATTTAAAAAATAGTAAATAATACTCCAGTTAGCTGACAAATCTGAAAAATTATCCAACAATGACAATAAATTTATAAATGCACAATATATCATACTCAGGAAATGTTTTTTCCAACTCCAGTTCTTTCATGCCTAAGGTAGCTCCTCTTTATCTAATAAGGTAATCCAGTAGTTTTAACTTCAAATTAAAAATACTGTATTTTTCGGACTATAAGACGCTCCGAAGTATAAGACGCACCTAGCTTTTGGGGAGGAAAACAAGAAAAAAAAAATCTGCCTCTGCCTCTGCCTCCAAGCAATTTGCCTTCTTGCAGCAAACAGCAAACAGCATGGTCAGCTTCAGTACAGCCTGATTTAGCACAAGCGGCTGATTGGTGGTTGGATCTGCCTCCCGGAATACTGCCTATCAGCTGTTCCAAGCTGCGGAGATAGCCACCACCCATTGCCGCTGTCACTGCCTATTGCTGCTGTCACCTATCTCCGCCTCTGCGTGCCCCATTTTCAGCCTCCGTGCATCCCATTTTCGGCCCATTCCAGGTGGCAGGGATAGGTGGTGATGGGGATCCCCGGCACCTGGAATGGGCCAAAAATGGGATGCACGGAGGCTGAAAATGGGTTGCATGGAGGACAAAAATGGGATGTACGGAGGCTGAAAATGGGGCACAAAGAGGCAGTGATAGGCGGCATTGGTGATGGGCGGTGATGGTGGTGACAGGTGGTGGCAATCCCCACAGCTTGGAACAGCTGATAGGCAGTATTCAGGGAGGCACATCCAACCACCAATCAGCTGCTCGTGCTAAATCAGGCTGTGCTGAACCTGACCACGCTGTTTGCTGCTTGCTGCAAGGAGGCAAATTGCTGGGAGGCAGAGGCCAAAGGGTGGGGGCTGGCGGGTGGGTGGAGCTTTGGAACATTCTCTGTATAAGATGCACAGACATTTCCGCCCACTTTTTTTTGGGGGGGGAAGTGCGTCTTATAGTACAAAAAGTATGGTAAATAAAAAAAACTAGTTGTCTGTAGTTAGCAAGACCTTGGGAAGTCTATCTTTGCCTCCTTCCTAGGGGGGAGGGGAGAGGGAGGCAAAGTTACTCAGCTGGTTTCATGCTAAAACAGAACAAGAACTCATGGTTTCCTAATTTCTAGTCAAAAGTCTTAACCACTATGCCTAACTGACTTTAGAATGTTAATGAGTAATTTAATATTATGAGTCGTATGGTGACCTTTTGGAAAACTGGACAGGGCTGGATAGAAAATCAAAGGTAATATCATCTCTAATCTACATGGCAGAAAGTCTGTCAATAATTTTGTGTCAACATTTAACAAGGAAATCAGCCAGCAGCTTGCTCACTCACAATCTTTATGAGCCTTCAAAATCAGAGTTATATTAGCCTCCCTGAAGGAAATGGGGAAAAAATTATTTCAAATGGTATCATTATAGATCTCCAAGAGGATTGGAACAAAGAGCTTATTATGATACCACTCAGCTTGGTAAGCATTCCAAACCAGAAGTTTTCCTGTTTCTATAAATTTTATGGAATTTTAGAGAGAGAGAAAAAACTGTGTGACTTTAGCTAAATTTTGTATTAAAGTGATTAATTTAAACCTCATCTATATTGGACTCAGTATTACACAATCAAGTATAAAAATTTTAAAAAGATTATTGATTTATTAAGTCAGAATTATATATATATATATTATTCTGAGCATTCTTCATTGAAGAGATAACATTAAACCTTTGTAATTATCTCCACTAAGAGGCTAGCAATTTATCAGGTCTTTAACTTTACTCCCAATCTCTTTGGTTTATGATTGGTTTATGAGTCAGTGAATGAATATTCTGTTTCAAGTGCTTAAGGGAAATCAAGAGCCTTATTAATACTCATAAAAACAATATATCTATCTTTGGATTGTCTTGCATAAATGTTCAAAGGTTTCATATGTTTCCTGTTTTCCCACAGTTGTAGAATCTGCTTTTTGGATCATTGAATACCATTTCACTCAACGGAGAGTCCAATTTGTTGATCTTCATGTTCATCTTATTATGTCCTGTTATCTTTACTATGGTCTTCCACATAGGCATTTGTCATCAATATTAAAGTGGTGGGAGATGCAGGTGATGGTGTCAGGTGCTGCTTGTAAAATGTGGAACACTGTAGTTATACTATAGTACTGCAGCTTACTCTGCCCACTGTATGGAGTTCAATCCTGACCCCTCTGAAGCTCCATTTTGGCCTGCTATGTGCCAGGGGAAGCCTCTAGAAGCCCAAATGGAGCATCCAAGGGGCGGATCTGCCCCTTCAGAACTCCATTTCGGCCTGCAAAGTGCCAGGCAAGGCCCGCACAGACCTAAATGGAGCTGCAGAGGGGTGCATGTGGCTGAGAGGCTGGAGAGGAGACAGCTTGCTAGATCATCACATGGTAAGAGACCCGGCATGGCAGGTTGCTTGGGGGGGGGAAGCAATTGTGGAGCACATGAGGTATTACAGTGGGTTGGGGAAGCCTTGGGTGGTCTTAAGCAGGTGGCCTGTTCCATCACTAGCCCCCCCCCCAATAATAATAATAATAATAATAATAATTTTATTTCTATACCGCCCTTCTCCCGAAGGACTCAGGGCGGTGTACAGCCAGTTTAAAAACACAAGACACAACAATAATTAAAAATTAAAATAATTAAATAAATTTGGCTGATTTAAAACTCTAAAAATTAAAATGCCCCAATTTAAAATGATTATATTGACAGCCTTGCCTGGCAGAACAACAAGGTCTTCAATGCGCAGCGGAACACCCGGAGGTCAGAGATCTTGCGTATTTCCGGGGGCAGTTCATTCCACAGGGCTGGGGCTCCCACAGAGAAGGCCCTCCCCCTGGGTGTCGCCAGCCAACATAACTTGGCTGATGGCACCCTGAGGAGACCCTCTCTGTGGGAGCGGACTGGTCGGTGGGAGGCTATTGGTGGCAGGAGACGGTCTCGAAGGTACCCGGGTCCTATGCCATGGAGCGCTTTAAAGGTGGTAACCAACACCTTGAATCGCACCCGGAAGACCACTGGGAGACAGTGCAGCTCGCGCAGGAGGGGTGTCACGCGGGCACAATGGGTTGCGCCCATAACCACCCGCGCGGCCGCATTCTGGACCAGTTGGAGCCTCCGAGTGCTCTTCAAGGGGAGCCCCATGTAGAGAGCATTACAATAGTCCAGCCGGGAGGTGACAAGGGCATGAGTGACCGTGCGCAAGGCGTCCCGGTCCAGAAAGGGCTGCAACTGGCGGATCAGGCGAACCTGATAAAAAGCCCCCCTGGCCACGGCCGTCATGTGCTCTTCTAAAGACAGCCGTGTGTCCAGGAGGACACCCAGATTGCGAGCCCTCTCTGTGGGGGGCAAGGATTCACCCCCAATAGTCAGCGATGGCATCTGCTGACTATATCGGGACGCCGGCAACCACAGCCACTCGGTCTTGGATGGGTTGAGTCTGAGCCTGTTCCTCCCCATCCAGGCCCGTACGGCCTCCAGGCAGCGAGACATCACATCAAGGGCATTGTTGGGGTGGTCTGGGGTGGAGATGTACAGCTGAGTATCATCAGCGTACAGGTGACACTTCACCCCAAAACCACGGATGATCTCACCCAGAGGCTTCACATAAATGTTGAACAGAAGAGGCGAGAGGACCGACCCTTGTGGCACTCCCCATGTGAGATGCCTCGAGGTCGACCTCTGCCCCCCTGCCAACACGAACTGTGAGCGGCCGGAGAGGAAGGAAGAGAACCACCGCAAAACGGTGCCCCCTACTCCTAACCCTCTCAACCGCTGCAGCATGATACCATGGTCGATGGTATCAAAAGCCGTTGAGAGATCTAATAGGACTAGGACAGAGGAGCAACCCCTGTCCCGGGCCCTCCAGAGATCATCCACCAACGCGACCAATGCCGTTTCTGTGCTGTGCCCCCGCCTGAAGCCCAACTGGTACTGTGCTGTGCCCCCGCCTGAAGCCCGACTGGTACGGGTCTAGATAGATAGCTTCATCCAGGTGCCTGGGCAGTTGTCGTGCCACCACACTCTCAACAACCTTCGCCACAAAATGAAGGTTGGAGACCGGACGGTAGTTAACTAATTCAGCCAGGTCCAGGGAAGGCTTCTTGAGGAGGGGCCTCACCACCGCCTCTTTCAAGGCGGCAGGAAAGGCACCCTCACTCAGAGAAGCACCTATAAACCCCTGGAGCCAGCCTCGTGTAACCTCCCAGGAGGCCAGTACCAACCGGGAGGGACACGGGTCCAATAAACACGTGGCGGCACTAATCTTACCCAGAACCCTGTCCACATCCTCGGGAGCCACAGGATCAAACTCCTCCCAGATAATATTCTCAAGACCTGCCCTCGTCTCCTCCCCCGGACTCGCCCAGTCGGAGTCCAAGCCTTCCCGAATCCGAGCGACTTTATCGTGCAGGAATTGCACAAAATCCTCAGCTCAACCCTGCAAGGGATCCTCCCGCACTCCCCCCCGAAGAAGGGAGTGGGTCACCCTAAACAGGGCGGCTGGGCGGTTCTCTGCAGATGCGATAAGAGCGGAAAAATGGTTAGATTTCGCCGCTTTTATCGCCACTAGGTAGGTCTTGATATAAGTGACATATAAGGTCTTGATATAAGTGACATAACTATGACATAACGAAGTGTTGTAAAATCTATGGCACAGCACATTTTTTGATTAGTAGATAAAACTGCCTTTTCAAAAGCTGTATTGCACTTCTCTTGAGTCCAGCCCTATCCTTTCCTACTCCTATTATAAATAGGGCTGGAGCTTTGAAGATGAGGTTGTGGCTGCCAGCTTGACTTTTCTAATACACCTTCCCCCTGGATGCCCTTTTTCTCAAGATTTTTGGTGAAAAGAATTGAGAAGTGCAGGAGGGTTGAAAAAATTCTCGGTCCCTGCATGAGATGCAATGCTACTATCAGTCAGGATGTGCAGTGCAAGATGGAACTTTCCTTGAAAGGATTTTTACATTGATTGTGTTGTTGTTGTTGTGAGGATGATCCTTTGATATTCCTATCACAGGACCACGCATAATTATTAGCTGCTTAGGGTCATGTACTTGCGATGGGCAGTCATATGCATTTAATAGAGACAGACAGACAGGAAGTCAGAATGGCATTTTTTGATACCAACTGTATCATTTTCAATTTCTTTCAACAACTCTTGATGAGTGAATAAAAACTGGGTGACATTTCACCTTTCCCCCCCTGAAATAAAGATTATTCAGTCAGAAAGATTCCATGCATTTCCCCAATGAGGAAAATAACTCCGTAGCTGATTCAATAACTGTAGAGTAGAGGAATAACCTGATACTACGCTAAGAATTAAATTCAGTTATGTTTAGATCTCTTGCCAGTGAATAATTTTTGAACAAACATTAAAGACAAAGGTTTCACTTTCTGCAAAGCAATGCAATGCAAATATGTTCTAAACTACTTAACAGTTTGCTTTTAGTTTGCTCAGTGCCCCTGAAATGTTTTAGTTTAATTTTAATTTTAAATTTAACATTACAATGTTTTGTTTAACTGGTGTATTAATTATATGAAAAGAAAGAATTTCCCTCTTGACTGTTTTGTACATCCCTCTCCCCAAATTAGATTCCCTCCCATTAAACTCTTCTAATATTTCCGAAACATTTCTGAGGCATTTTTTAAAAATAGAATTAATTGGAAATGGACTGGAAAAAGAAATTCCATGTGACCCTTGATCTACTATTCAGCAATATATTCAGCAGTAGATTCTGGCCGCATAGCCCAGATTTTATACATTGTTTGCTGGCTTAAGATATGTAATTAACAAATGCAGAACTGTCTTATTTACAGTTGATTATAAACTGCAGGTAATTTTTTTTTTTTTTTGCACTTACAATATTAGCTCACATAAGCACTAAGGCTGTGTAATTTGTGGGGTGTTTTTGTTGACTAGGAATTGAGCAAAGCATCTATTTGAAACAATACATTTGCTTCTGTGACAAAAGCTAGTGTTTGCATTGCTTTGCTTGTCTTCAGAGAGATTTTATGCTTTGCCCCAAAGAATATTATTTTTGTGATGTCTTCACTTATACAACATACTAAAACTATGGTTGGATTGTCAACATGCTGAACCACAATCTTCTGTATATGTGGAAAGAGCTAGAAGAGCTTCCTCAAGAAGGAAGGAAGGAAGGAAGGAAGGAAGGAAGGAAGGAAGGAAGGAAGGAAGGAAGGAAGGGATTTTATATTATTATGTATGTTATATTATTAACTATACAAACATTTACAGGAAAAGTTATTTTATTCCAGTTCAGCATGTCAAGGCAAGGTAGATTTCATATATTCATACATACATCAATCTGATTTATTTGCTAGCCTTTAATATCATAAGTGACCTTATTCATTTATTGACCAACTAGAATAAATGTACCGGTTCAATTATAATTTATTTTATCTAATCAGAACTAATTTCCACTGAACGAATAATGGGAGGAAAAAATGTTGACCTATTTACAGTAAGTTCGTGAATGTAACATTCTAAGCCTCATTCATTTTTTTCTTCAAGTAAAAGTGCTTCATTCATTCTTCTTTGCAGCACTTCCTTGAACCGCATAATTGCCTAGTCAATCAAGGAAGTGGTGAAATAATAAATTCTACCACCATAGACAGCTTGCATACTGTGAGCATACAGTAAACTATATTAAAGAAAAATCAAGAATTGTAGGCATCTCAATCCAGGCCCAGTTAGTGAAACTTTTCTCAGATGAAGGGTAAGGACAAATTCAACCAGTTACCTCAGAATCAAAGGAGCTAAACCCATGCATATGTGGAGTCAGAATCTGACCAAGCCAACCTAGATTTCAACCAGAGAGACTTGGGTTTTACATTTAGAACACAGCTATTCAATACCTAAGTAACAACAGAGACTGGCAGAATAAAGTTCCAGAAAGCAGCAAAGAAAAGGATCTAAAGCTGCAGAGGCTTTACAGATTCATTTTAATTAACATAAACTAGCCTCAACTATACTTAGGTAGATTCTGAGGCAATCTATGAGATTTAACATTCTATCTGGGGACATTCTATTGCTGGAGGTGAGATAACCTCCTACTTGATGCTTCAAACTTATGTCAGGTCTGGAAGTCATCTTTTTCATTGGATCTTCAGGCCTGCCACATTTACTACTGTGGGAAACTGGGAGGGGAGATTGTATGGAGCAGGGGTGATATATAGTCATAATAACATTCCTTTCTCAGAAAGTCAAGGACATCTTGCCCTGCACCTGGGCTGCTGGAACTGGGAGGCATCTCCAGTTGGGACAATGCTTGGATTGGATCATGTGGTAGACATGTGGGTGTTGGGCATGGACTTGAACTTTCCTTTCTGTGGGGAAAACCTAGAAACTTTCAGATTCGGCTTTTCCCAGATGTGCCAAAATGATATCTCTAATAAAATGAAACTTTGAGGAAACTCAAGCCTGGGAGATTTCTTTCCTTGGGGGTGTTACTTGGAATCCTGACATTAACCTGAATCTCGACAATTTAGCTGTGACTGTTATCTGGGCTCTATGATCTCTGCTTAGTATTTTCTAAGTCATCTATATGCCTTGCCTTTTTTGTACTTCTGATGTCCAGCAGGAAATTTCTATGTATGAACTGGCTTATGCTTTCATGTGTGCTCCCTAGCAAGAGAACACTATGGATTTATGAGGCATCAAACAAGCCAAGACAGTTTTGTGGATTTATGACACAGTCAGTCAAGTAGGCCAGGATAACCTTGTACAGTTTAAGAAGTTTTTAGGGGAGTGAAAGACAAACCACTAGATGAAGTCAATGCCTGCTTAGATATATAATATAAAATCCTAATCCACTCTTGCAATGATGCATTGTACATGTTTTTGAATATATCATTTTAATCTTTCATTAGGTTAAAGTGGGTGTCAGCAACCCACAGCTCCAGAGCCCCATGTGGCTCTTTGGGCCCTCTGCTATAGCTCCCTGTCCCATCACTGGCTGGCCCCACCCCTTGCCCTCCCTCCCAGTCATTCCTCTCCTGGCCTTGGAAATCAGAGAGATACAGAGAGAGGGGGTGGAGAGAGAGAGAGGGGGAGAGCGAGACATCGATACAGAGAGAGGGGGGGAGATCAAGAAGGAGAGGGGGAGCGAGACAGAGAGAGGGGGAGAGATACAGAGAGGAGAGAGAGAAAGAAAGAGAGAAGGGTTTTGTGGTTCCCGGTGTTTTTTAACAACCGGTTCACTACCCTAATGCCTGGCTGGGTAGGCGTGGATAGGGGGGGTCATGTGACTGGATGGGAGTAAATGATGTGGAATTGGCCACGCCCACCCAGGTTTTGTGGGTCCTGGTGTTTTTTTTTTTCTGTGGGAAATGGGTCCAATGATTCTTTGAGTGTTTAAGGTTGCAGACCCCTGGGTTAAGGGAAAGAGCCATTCTTTGTTTTCCACAAGGAATCTATTTCATTGGGTTATGTTAACAAACTGAGAACTTCTCAAAAAGAAACCGGCATTTTTTTCTCAGTAACAGGTTATGGTTTTGCTAATCAAAACTGTATTAAAATATGTTGCCAATACACTGAAGCATATATGTTTGGTGGCAAGTTCAAACTAAATAATTCTTTTCTTCCGAAGAATATAATCAAGATGAAGTTGTCACAATCATAAGGGTAAATGAATATCCATTCCATTATTAGTGTTTCATCCCTTTGGTAGAAATAACAGATTAGAAAACCAGTTGTTAACTTTCTGAGCAGTTTGGTGAACTGGTTGTTGGAAGAAATCATTAGGACAGAGAACCGGTTGTTAAATTATTTGAATCCCACTGGTATGTACACACAAACACACACTCATTAAATTTGTTTAAAAATAAACTTTCAATAAAAAGTAATCTAAAATAAAAAAGCATGCATAAAATATGAATAGTTTTCTAATTAGTTCTTTTTGTTGATCTCCCAACAAATATGAACATTTTTTTTTGTGTTTCCTGAATTCAGGAATTTTGTGAAAATTCTTATTTTCAGCTTTTATACAAAACACTTAATATCCCCTGTTCAGCTGTCAGATACAAGATTGATGTTTCAAATCTCTTTAAGAGTGTACTGTTTGGAAAATAAATATATTTCATACAGCAGTATAAAAACAATATTTTACAGCAAAAGCCATCCAACCTCATAAAACCAACAACTTTGCTTGCTTTGTGCAACATCACATAGGAATCACTTCTAATTTTATGTGTCATCGTTTAAAGGTGTAGTTTTAGATACTGTTAACTGTAAAACCACTGGAAAATCATGACCACATCCTGATAGCTAATATTGCTTCAAATAAAAACTAGAAAGCATTTTAAAAAGAGAAATACTGCTTTTATGGTTTTGTGAAAACCTAAAGCTTAGCCAGTACTCATAATGCCAGGCAGTCACCAGAAATACCCCCCCCCCAAATAAATAATAATTTATTTAAATAATTTAGAAACCATTTTTAAAATGACATAATCTGCTTGAATATCCTACAAGAATTCTACTGTAATTCCTAGCAATAACAACTTTGTCAAGGTTGGGCTGAGAAACAGTGAATGGACTAAGTTATATAGTCAGCTTCTATGGTTATATGGACTTTAAAACTGGATCTCCTGCATCCTAGGCCAGTATTCTAGCCACGGGGCTCTTTTGGTATACCTTAACATATGGGAGATATTGGAGATATATATATGGGATATCTATCTATCTATCTATCTATCTATCTATCTATCTATCTATCTATCTGGGATATATCTATATCTATATCTATATCTATATCTATCTATACCTATCTATCTCATAGATATAGATATAGATATAGATATCCCATATAGATAGATATAGATAGTTATAGATATATGATATAGATATAGATAAAGAGATAGATAGATAGATAGATAGATAGATAGATAGATAGATAGATAGAGATATACCATATATATAGATAGATACATAAATAGGGGATATATAACACATCCGATAATAAACTGATTTCCAGAAGAACCATAGAGTACTTTCAAAATAAATTGTTTGGACATTCTGTACTACAGAGCTGAACCACAATTTTGTTTGGCATCAATTCAAACAAAAATGATGCCTCCTGTTCATCCAGAACAGCTGAGGACATTCAGTGGGCATCAACAGATCATATGGTACCCTGGCTTTGTACCTCATTCAAGTGCAATGTTACCAAAGGACATAAAATGGTGTTTCCCAGAATATTGAACAATGAGGACTTGCTTAAAAATATAAACACATTATTCACTCCTATATCATTTTAGAGGAGCTTACCCAATATTTATCTGAAAGTGTGTTTGTCTGAGAATTCTTCATCTCAGGGAAAGTAATTGTTCTGTTCTACAGCTGAGGCCTGAGGCTTTGATAGCTACCTTGGATCCTCATTTCTCAGGCCGTTCCAGCATCGAAACTTTGAATCTATCAGTAACTGCTATGCTTTTCAACCTTACAGATATGGAGAACCTAATTTTTGTACGCTTGGTTTCAGATAGAAAAATGTATTAAGCTGCCTTTGAACCTGTTTTTATTCTGTCATAGATTTTGAGACACCATGCCCATGACTTTATAAGTTTATATTAATGACCAAAAAGAAAAAGCAACAGAAAAGATATAATATACAGTATACCAGTTTGGTTAAATATACGCTTATACAATTCATTGAAAGTAGTCGGAAGAGATACTTAGAATTTATATAGGGAAGATTTGAATGAAATATAATGGTAAAATCAATATCTTCTTCATAATATTATGCTTATGGATTTTACTACTGCAGTCATCTTACTTTACCATATTAAACTTCACAGCAACACGGCTTCAGCATAGTTCTCAAAAAGAGATATAACCTATGCTATTTCAAAAGTAGAGTATGAAAAGATTAAAAATGTATATATATATATATGTGCACTGCCCAATCCTTAGGCTAAGGGTGGTCAAACCACAGATATTTCTCCTTAGGATGGGGAACAATGCCCCCTTTATGACTTATGGACTGGCTCAGGAATTCTGGGAGTTAAAGACAAGTCATTCCCTACCCCTTTGTTAATCAGAATTATCTTCAAACAGTCTTCTGACTGAGGATAGCTTAGGAGCCTGGGTAATACTGGTTTACCAGGGAGCTGGTAAGCATTTTTGTCCAAATGCTCTTATGAGTATTCTGAAGATATAATGTACAAAAAACCTGTTGAATTCAGAGATATTAAGAGTGGGCATCTATGTGTGTTTATACAGGCAGCTTTTCACACAACACATTTGTAGCATTTGAATATTCAGCCTGAATGTGATCAGAAGACTACAAAATATTTGGACCGTATGACTTTAGACTGCATATGAAAGCTGATTTAATTAAATTTCCATCTACACAACCACAAACTCCAGTACATAGAATAGAATAGAATAAAAAATTTTATTGGCCAAGTGTGATTGGACACACAAGGAATTTGTCTTGGTGCATATGCTCTCAGTGTACATAAAAGAAAAGATACGTTCATCAAGAATCATAAGATATAACACTTAATGATAGTAATAGGGTACAAATAAGCAATCAAATCGTATTAGGAAACAGTCAATATAAATCGTAAGGATACAAGATACATAGAAACATAAAAATATTTTAAAATGAGGTTAACCTTCCAATATGAGAACGACTACCATGTATAATCAGGATAGAGACTATCTAACCCAGTAAGAACTTTATTATCTCTATCTTGTCCTCCGCCCCATATAAAAGAAAGAGGAAAGAGACACAAATGTCTTTTATAAGGGTGTGACTAAAGGTGGGTTTCAGCAGGTTTTGACCAGTTCTGGAGAACCAGTAGCAGAAATTTTGAGTAGTTCGGAGAACCGGTAGTAAAAATTCTGACTGGACCCGTCTCCATCTGTTCTCTGCCTCCCAAGTCCCAGCTAATTGGGAGGAAATGGGGATTTTGCAATATCCTTCCCCTGGAGTGGGGTGGGAATGGAGATTTTGCAGTATCTTTCCCCTACCACACCCACCAAGCCACACCCACGAAGCCACGTCATGCCCATCAAGCCACAACCACAGAACCGGTAGTAAAAAATTTTGAAACCCACCACTGGGTGGGAGAACCTTCTCATTTTGTCCTATAGGCTGCACTGCCACATAGACGGGACAATGGAAACCAGTTAACGAAAGGTGCAAAATGGTATTGCATTGGCTCAGACAGGAGTCCTTCCTGAGCCATTGGGAGAATCTGATTGGGAGAAGTGGGGTCACTCGCTAGCTCTAAGATCAACCTATTTTACATGGTTAATATGGGCAAAAGAAATGCTATAAATAACACTCTGTGATCCTAGAGGAAAGATGAGATTGAAATCTACTGACTGCCATATTTTATGGGAAAATTCTATGTAGCTGTTAGCCTTGTGAGATGGTCCAGGCAAGAAGCACACCCAGAAATGCTAGCTTTAACTTTACTGTAAGTTTACATTAACAGAATGTTGCAAATCTAATGTACTTCTCTCCCCCTCCTCATATTACAGTCCAGGAAAGTATGGATGGTCCCTTCTGAGATGTTTGCCATTCCCCCAATCCACCTGCAGTCTCAGCTGCCTCGTATCTGATGACGATTCCAGGAAGGTCAATCTCTCATTTTACAATAGTCTACATAGCAAATTAGATAAGATCTCCAATGATTAACATTGTATTTAAAAGTCACACAACAATAAAAAGCAGAAGAAAAAAACAGCAGAGGTAAAAAAAGAAGAAGAAAATATTTACTTGATTGCAATGTGCTTTTAAAACAATGTGTGTTTATGATGTGAGCACTATCTACTTGATTTTTCTGTTTTACATAAAAGAAACAAAAATCTTATTCTCTTTTGCATCTAGCCAAAACTACATTCCTCAATTAAATATTACTTTGGATGAGTTTGAGTTGTTTGGATTTATTCAAATCACTACTTATCAAAACTATGATATATTAATATTAATTGGAAGATAATTGTCCTAAGATGACATATTATGAAGCTGCAAATAAACATGCATTTCCAACAATTAAATCAATTCACATTTAGAATTCACATTTAAAGTAATGAAAACAAGACTAGATCAGTAAAAACAGAAATATTTAATAAGGGAAAGGATGAAAACAAATGACATTGTTTTCACTATTTTGGACTATTTTTGAATAGCCTAATTATATGTACAATTTTAATGTCATAATAAATCAGATTATTCTATATCTGAACACCTCAGGGACAAATTTGAGACATCATTGCTTGGAAATCCTAATGTATTTTTAAGAGTTTAAGAGTTAAGCACTCTCTATTTGGAATCACTTAAATATTTCTGCAAATCAGAGAGAGACAGAAGCATCTTACATAGGAACTGAGTTTTTGTTTATGTTTTCTTAAAAGCAATCTAATTTTTGTCAGCAGAAAGCTGTCAGAAAACCCTGGTGTGTTAGTTCAAAGGTTGTGGCTTTGCCATCCTGAAATTGCACTATGACAAAATTTTCATTGCAACAGAAGATTTAATTCTAAGAGGTATCCTTGCAGCTGCTCATTACTTAACACATTTTAAAGACAGTGACATGACAAAGTGCTACTTTAAATTTTCATATACTGAATGGAATGTAATTATTACTTTCTTTCTTTTTTCTTTTTTTTACTTTCCAGCCTTCTTTCTCAAAAGTATTCATATAGTGGCCATTATGAAGTGATGGGGCCAGAAGTGATATTCAGCAGGTTCTGATCAGTTCTGGAGAACCGGTAGCGGAAATTTTGAGTAGTTCAGAGAACCAGTAAATACCACCTCTGACTGGTGCTGCCCCATCTATTCTCTGCCTCCTGAGTCCCAGCTGATTGGGAGGGAATGGGAATTTTGCAGTAACTTTCCCCTGAAGTGGGGAAGGAATGGAGATTTTATAGTATCCTTCCCCTGGAGTGGGGTGGGAATGGAGATTTTACAGTATCCTTCCCCTGCCATGCCCACCAAGCCACGCCCACCAAGCTATGCCACACCCACCAAGCCATGCCCACAGAACTGGTAGTAAAAAATTTTGAATCTCACCACTGGATGGGTCTTATATTTTGGAAGAATGGCCAAGGCCCATTGTCTAGATTTTCCAATACCAGTAACCCACCAAAACCGTGTTGCTGAACTTTGTTATCAAATTGCAATTTGGAGCACCATTTTTATATTTCTGGTATAAGAGTGTGTGTCTAGATATCTACCCTAATGTACATAAGTATGTTAAGCTTCCAAAGTTTCTTTTTTTAAATTCTAATGATATTATGATATAAATTGTTTTACCTTTGAAGGCCCGACTTTTTTTTTTTTAAGTAAGCATTGTCCATAAATGTGAATGCAAGCTCACGTGAATCTAGAGGCAGAGAAATACGAATAAGAAAAACCCAAAGCAAATGGGAAAGGTTTAGTCAAGAGACAATATATGAATATTTTTTCTCTCAAATAATTAATGGCAGCCATCCTTTGTGGAAAAGTGTGTGGTTGGAGATCCTTGGAAATCTTATCATGGTAAAAGCTAAATGATTCATTTTATTTAGGAGATTTAGTCCAATAAGATCTTTTATAATCTTTTGGCTTTGATGTTGATATTTGATTTCTATCATTAACATGGACCATGCTGTCTCCACAACATACGATCAGCTGGTTCATTTGTGCTAATAATTTTATTTTGCCTTACATTTGCTTGTTTCTGAATCCACCTATTGCTTTAGCTACACTGTTTTTTGTTTTTTTTTAAGAGCATAGATAGCAATAAAATAAGAAGATACCTGAAAGCAACACCCCATTTCATACTCAGATGCAGATATTCAAATGCCCACATTGGACATCAAATATGAATATCAATGGTAAAAAAGTTACATATTTATCTAAGAGCATTATTAATGCAAAATTCTAAAGTAACTAAGGATTTTTTGTGCATTTTGGCCTCTGGCTGAATATAATTGTTATACCAGGAGTTCTTAATATATTGATTGTAGCTGAATAGTAGTTTCCCAGCATTTTCTTCTGGCCAAATTCCAAATGGAAGCTCCAGAATTTCTACCAAATGACAACTATATTCAAGGAATGAAAGCTAGACACCGATCTAGCATGATGAAGATTGTGTTATATAAACAAGAAGTAAACACCATACTCACACTGATGATGTTACCTAGTTGGGTAATGCAAAGAAGATCAGAGAGATTAACTCCCTTGAGACATGAAATATAGCACCCTCTTTAAAAGTAACCAATCAGTAGGGACAAGCGTTGAGTAAGTAGGTGTGATCCTTACCTCTTTATATGCCTTCTATATGTTCTTAAAATGTATAAACTGAAAAAATCCATATAAACAGGACATACATTTCCAAGATTTCTTCCTCTAACTTGCTTCAATACTTCAGTCCAACATTAAGCTAAACTTTAAAAAAATGTGGAAACTCCCTTTCTCTAGTTGTAAAGAAAGGGGGTCTATCTGATGGCTAGCCTTTCTTTATTTGAGCTTGCATTCTAATGAAGGAAGTCATGGCAATAGCAACAGGGAATGGGATTTGCTTGGCTCTTATAGGCTACTTTTGTTTCTATAGGTATCTCCCTCACTCACCCACCCAATCACTGGGTGATTTCTGTTCAGAATCATTTTGGCTTGGGCACCAGGAATGATCAAATATCTGAAGTGAATCACTTGTCAGGTTGCTCTTTTTAGACAATGAGAGAGAGCAATAAAAGAGGAGCTAAAGAGAGAGAAGGATAATAAGAAAAAAAGGTAAGAGCATGGGAATGGTAAGTAAGAGGGACAGGTGAGTGAAAGCAAGAATGAGAGCAAGAACAAAGGAGAAAGAAAAAGGGGCAACAGAATGAAGTTAAAGTGGAGCACATGATGATGTAAATGATAAAATGAGGGGATGGGAGAGGGGATGAGATGTGAGTGGATGCTAGAGCAAACAATGAAGGAGCTAATGAAACAAGTGATGAAGTAAAGGATGGAGAGGGAAATGAAGTAAGCAATAGGGAAAAATGAGTGGCATAAGAAATTGCTCCTGCAAACATACCTGAAAGCCTAATGACTTTCAGTACAGCTTATGCAGCAGAAGTATCACGTAGGCATCTTCAGGTTCAAAAGTTCAAAGTTCAAAGTTCAAGTTCAAAGCCTTTATTGTCATTGTACATCATGTATACAATGAAATTGGTTTAGCCTCTACTGGTGCAGTCCATACAAGAATACAAGGCAACATGAATAATATAAAAAATAATCCTTATACAAGTAGGAAAAAAAACTAGTCATACATTTCCATATGTACGTCATATTCTGTGCTACATATAAATTACTCTGGTGTATGATCTTATATTATGGTATATACATATTACACACTACACTGGCACCAGTGAAATTCATCATATTAATCTGTTTGTGGTGCTATATTGTGTTTATGAGTCTGACAGCCCATGGGTAGAAGCTGTTTTTAAAACCTGTTTGGCTGGCTATACTTCTGTGTCTTCTGCCCGATGGTAAAAGTGAAAAGAGACACTGGCTAGGCTGTGAATCATCCCTAAGTATCTTCCTTACTCTGCTGAAACAGTGAGGCCTGGCGACGTCATCCAGTGATGTTAGGGGGCAACCAATGGTTTCTTGTGCCGAATTAATCACTTTTTGTAGCGTCTTTCTGTCCGCGGCTGTTAAACCAGCATACCATACTGTTATACAATATGTGAGGATACTTTCTACCATAGACAGATAGAAAGAAGTCATCAGCTGTTGTTCCACCTGATTTTTCCGCAGGACTCTAAGGAAATGAAGTCTCTGTTGAGCCTTACTAACCACCAGGGATATGTTGTTCTTCCAGGTGAGGTCTTGAGTCACCCATCACTGCTAATGATTTGGACCAACTGAAGTTTCTGAGTGACTTTCAGGGCAGCCCCATGAAGAGCACATTATAATAATAAAGCAGTGAGGTAACAGGAATGTGAGTGACTTGTTTAGAGTGGTAACACTTCTATAGGAGAAGGAGCTGCACAAAAGCTTTATTAGCTACCGCTACCACTTCCTCTTCAAGCAGGAGTTTCAAGTCCAAGAGGACCCTCAACTTGTTCTCAGCTGTTGGATGATAAAATATTAATCTGTTTGTGGTGCTATAGAAGTAAAAATGGAAGTAAAATCTAGAAGTAAAAATGGAAAATCCCTGGATTTGTACTTTGAATTCATATGATCTCCAAAAAACAAAACAAAAACTGAACTACGAGAGTGAACACATGCAAATTTCATGAGACTAGCTATTTTACTTTGATAAATGATATTTTGAAGCCAATATTTGCTATTAACCATATTTGGCAGTAAGTGTCAAAAATCCCTTTGTTTTTGAATAACCTGCATAATTTGACAAATGAAAACACATTTGACACCTTATAAGATATCATAGTTCAATCTATAACAAAGTCAAAACAAAGATAAGAAGATTAGGAATCACAAATTTTGCATCTGAGTAGCCCAAATGGAAATGAACTTCATTCTTACTGCAGAGCCCAATGACTCTTTCCCCCTTAATTGAGACTGATGATGGTGGTGGAATGAATTAATGGCAGCAAAATGAAAAAGAAGCTTCAACGTTCTTACAGAATTACAGAGAAGAATTTTCAGGAAGTCATCAAGGATCATCTTACTGACTGGCTCAAGGTTGACTCGGCCTTCCATCCTACTGAGTTGGGTAAAATGAGGACCCAGATTGTTGGGGAAAATATGCTGACTCTGTAAACCACTTAGAGAGGGCTTACAGCGGCATATAAGTCTAAGAGCTGTTGCTATGGAAGAGAGATCCTTTCTTTTCAACATGTGCATCTCAGGGACACAGGGACAATCCTACATCTTGCAGTTCCTTGTCATCTGATTCCATCATTGCCAAAAGATTGTTTTTAGAAGAAAAACCCAGATGGAGAGAGTGGCACATGGGAGATAGTTATTCCCCAATTCCCCATACTATAGCTACTTCCAAGTGAAGGAATCTTCCCTTCCTTTCTGCCAATATTTTATACAAATTCTTTTACTGTGCTGATTGAAAGATAAGTGTTAAAATTCATATCTCTTTCACAAGAAGCTGCTGGAAGAAATGTCCATTGGGGTTCAATTCCAAGTGGGGAAAAAGACACTGGAAACATGGGAACTGCTTGGAAGGAAGGTTTAATGGTGGATAGCAAGACCACATGGTTTGAGGTCATCGGCAAAAAAGGTCGATCACATGCTTCAAGATGTTAGGTGAAGAAAAAAGGGAGAAAAGGGCCGAGATGCTGAGAGTTCCTTGATTTTATACCCTCTCTTGGCCCCCACCTTAGTGTTTCCTGTTCCTGTATAAGAAATGTATCCTGATTGGTTGTCAGACTCCCAGGGGGCAGGGGTCTTAGCTAGCCTTGCTGGCTGATGTAATCTTCCCAGGTGCCATGTAGTGAGTTTCTGTTGCTAGATGGGTCCTATTACGTCCTTTGTGTTGCAGATGAGATGCTGAGGCCTTAATGGCCCATTGACAAAGGTGTGGGGAATGAGTTTCTGCCTCCCTTTTAGGGGGAAATATTCTGTCCTTTTTAATATTTCTTAAAGTATTTCATTTTCAAGGAGAGGGGTGGGTTTTAACTTCCTACAAAGCCAAAAGAGATCTTACAAACATTTGGCCTGATGTTAGTCATTTTAAACATCTGTCATCTGCAGCTGAATCTGGGTGTGGTTCAGCCTGGGAGGGAGGGGAAATGCTATGACTTTATGGCTGCTTTATTGGGAATTTTCTTACATTTTATGACAACCTCCTAGACCTAGAGATGATACAAGAGAATAATATTTTAGTCAACTTCAAACACTCTGCATTTGATTGTTAAAGTGGTAGGGATCAGTAGAGAAGATCAAAGGTGGCCACATTTCTCTTTATCTTCCAGAGGATTTTTTTTTCAATATATGTTTAAATGGGAGGTCAGTCTTTAAAGTCAAGTTGCCTTTAAACTCTTGAGCTAGACAGCAATTTAGTATGTCAGTACAACTCATAAATCTTTCCAGGAAAATTTACATTTCCTGAAATCTCATACAGAGAATATTGCTTTTCAGATGCAGTAATTCATTCTTTTTGAATCAATGTCATTTGGTAACAGGCCACATTACTTTCGAAAGTTGGTTTATATTAGGATTTGCCTGTATCTTTTAAATGTTAAGATTGCCAGGTTCGGATGCTGGAAAACTTCCTGTGCAAATAAGGCAACTATCCACAGCATACTTACCCAGGAATAAACCAAGTGCCATCTATGATATCACTGTAATTGTAAAAACTCTTCTAATAGATAACCAGTTAAGGTGGATAGTTCAGCTAGGTCAAACTCCCAGATGCATCGTGCGCTGGCCATGCCCACACCCGGTTTAGTGAAGGGGAAAAAAGTCTCGATACGTCACATGATGTTTCCGTGATGATGTGAGTTTGACACCCCTGAGCTAGGTTAAGCCTTTACCTACTATAGTCCTGCCTGAATAGAAAGTCTACTTGCTAAGATTTTCCTTGTGATACAACTTTTAAAACTGAAGAAGCTCTCTCAGAGCCTTATTTGACAATAGTTGTACTCACTCTCCCGCCCCCTCTCTCTCTCCCTCTGTGTGTGTGTGTGTGTGTGTGTGTGTGCATGTGTGTGCATGTGTGTGCGTGTATAAGACTCTGTTGAGACTGAGACTCTGGAAATTAAGGTGACCAATTGTCCTCCTTTAGGGAGGACAGTCCTTCTTTTGTAAGTTCTGTCCTCTCTTGAAAAGTGTCCTTCTACCTGTCCTCCTTTTTGATATTTGAAGGCTAATCTGTAAATCTCCGTATTCGATCAATGCCGAGCTTTTCCATTGTCTGTGATGTGACGTATTTGTATTTGACATGACGATTTGTCAAGGCTTGTTAAGTGCGGTGAGATGCGATTATGAGACGCATGCGCTCTGCACAGGAGAATTGTTTTGAGAGAGTGCGCCCTGTGCAAGAGTGTGCCATGTGCAAGAGTGTGCTGCGCGCAAGTGGCTTTGTTTACTTCTTCTTACTTCTTACTTCAAGACCTACGCATCTTCCGCCGCACCCTAAAAACGTTCTTATTCCAACAGGCTGGTCTGGCCTAACTCTCCCTTCTAAATTGGCCTTTAAATTGGCTTTTAAATTGGTTTTTAAATATCTTTAGATAAATTTGGATATTTTAATCTTTGAACCTATACCTAAATTATTTAATCTGTTTTTAATAGTTTCTAACTTTTATATGTCTTTGTATTTATTTATGTGCTGTTCACCGCCCTGAGTCCCTCGGGAGTAGGGCGGTATACAAATATGAAAAATAAATAAATAAAATAAATAAATAAAACACGACATGGCACACATGCACACATTAGACTTACTTCTTTCTCAGTGAATATTCAATCATACACAGGTGAGCACAATAATTCGTGTTTTATTATCATTATTTATTTAATAATTGTGTATTATTCCAAATATGTATAATTTTATTTATAAATTTATTCACTTATGTTATTGTTTCAGTTTTAATGATTACTTTTGTTGATTCATAATGTATGTGCTTGCATCATTCGTGTAGCTCTATATTTTAATTTTAATTTTAAATTTCATTTAGGGATGGAAAAATCAAAAAAGAGGAAATGCCATTTCAACGATAAATTGAATAAGGAATTTTCATTCCTCATATCAAAGAAGGATAACATTGTTTTCTGCAATATTTTCAGTGGAGAATTTTGTATTGCAGTTGGGGCAGCTATTACGAAACACTTGACCACCAAGAAACATAAGCAATCATCAGATGCATCTGCTTCCAGTTGTAAAGTAACAAGTTTTTTAAAAACTTCAAATTATTCTGAAGATGAAAAACAGTTAGCTGCAATTGAGGAAACATTTGCATTTCATACCATAATTCATAATCAAAGTTTTCATAATATGGATTGTACAACTAAATTATTGAAAAGGTTTCACAATGCTAAATTTTCATGTGCCAGGACAAAATGCAAGGCTGTTATTAAATCAGTATTTAAAAATTACTGTGACAAAACACTTATAGAAGACTTGGAAACTGAAGCATTTGTAACGGTTTTATCTGATGCATCCAATCATAATGAAACTAAATTGTATCCAATACTAGTAAGATATTTTAATGTTACCAAGGGCATTCAAGTACAAATTTTAAATTTACAATCCATTGAGGGCGAAACTGCTGAAATTTTGTCAAACCATCTATACAGAGTATAAATGAAAATAATTTGAAATCCAAAGTTGTTTCACTAACAGCTGTTAATACAAACACAAATTTTGGTGGGCGAAGACGCAAAAGGGTGAATAATGTGTATGTAAAATTACAAGATTTACTCCAAAAGAAAATACTAGGAATAGGTTGTAATGTACATATTTTGTCAAATGCAATCAACATGGCATCATGTGCCATGGCAATTGATGTAGAAGTAATAATAACTACAATTTATTTGTATTTTAGTCGTTTTACCATTTGTGTGACTACTTTAAAACAAGTTTGTGAAGAAGCAAATGTTCAATACAAAAAACTTTTAGGATATTCAAAAGTTAGATGGCTTGCTCTAACACCTGCTATACAGTATGTTTTACAATTATTTGAGCCCCTCCATTCATATTTTTTAAGTTGAGACAAATGTCCTAAAATCCTGGAATCATTTTTCAATAATGAAATATCTGTGATATTAATGTATTTTGTACATAATCAAGCATCTATTTTTCAAAACGATTCAAAAGATTGAAGGTGAACACATTTCAGCTACAGAAGTTAGTCTTATTTTGAATGACTTTATCCTTCAATATAAAACTCGATTTGAAGAAAAATTTCTTCCTTTAGTTATAAAAAGAAAATTGTCATATTTAGAGGAATCAAATCCGGGCATAACAGA
The DNA here is from genome assembly GCA_022577455.1 of Arizona elegans. NCBI lineage: Eukaryota > Metazoa > Chordata > Lepidosauria > Squamata > Colubridae > Arizona > Arizona elegans. The sequence continues at coordinate 110,822,131 of JAKOOJ010000002.1, read as the reverse complement.
AAAGTTTATCAAAGAAGTGCAGAATTTTTACCAAACATGTTTTCAATATATTGAAGAATGGTCTGAAACAAACATCACAGGAAATAACAGTTTTCAATGGTGTTTTTTGACTTCATTGCAAGTATATTGGACAGATATTGAATCTTGTGTTGAGTTTTTATTTAAAGAAATGCCAGACATTAAAATAGATGACAATTGTCTCTTTGAAGAAATTAGAAGACTGAATGTATTTTTAAATTCTGAAAAATTAATACAATGGGAAAATAAACATGTTGAAATTGATAAAAGATGGGTGGAAATATTCAGTCATTTCAAAAATGAATACATTCCATGTGAAAATTTATTTATTCTTGTTAATTTACATTGTGCTGCCCTGGAACTAATGCAGCAGTTGAAAGGGTTTTTTCAATTGCTAATGATTTTTGGAAAAGTGAGAAATTGAGATTGAATGTTGATACTCTAGCTGCAGCACTTGCCGTAAAATTCTATATGAAGGATATTTCTTGTTCAGATATTTCCAATATATTGTTAGAAGATGATACATTGACAAAAAATATTCATTCAATGGAAAAGTACTCATTTAAATAATAATTAATAGGCATGTAAGCATAATTATAATATAAAATGTTGATGCTACATATCTTAACAGCAGCACGAATAACATATGCAAAAAACTGGAAACAGGAAAAAATCCCAACTAAAGAAGAACTAATAGATAAGATCTTAGAATGCGCTGAAATGGACAGATTAACAAAATAAATTAAAGAAAAAGAAGAAGACTATTACAGAATATGGAATAAATGGTATAATTGGTTTAACACTATCAATAAAGAAAAATAAATACAAGGAGAAAAGAACAGAAATTATATATATATATATATATATATATATATATATATATATATATATATAGTATATAATATGAATGTAGAAATGTAAAACAGTAAAGATATAATCAAAATATATAGATCTTTATAGGGAGAAAGAGGGGGAGAAAAAAAGAGAAGAGAAGAAAAGGAGAAGGAGGAGAAAAAGAAGGAGTATTAGACTAAGAAAAAGGGGAAGAAGTATAAAATATCAGATGGAAAACCACTATGAAACAATGCTTAAAAAGAATAAGCTTATATGTCGTATGTTGTGTAAATGTCAAATTTGTGCTTTAATAAAATTTATAAATTTTTAATTAAAAAAACAAAATAAAATGTTATTGTTACAAATGTTTTTTTATTATGCCTTTATCATATTATAGTGTATTCTGTATTATTGTTGCAATGAATAAAATGTTTCCTTTATTTATGACATTTTTTTTCTTCAATTTATTTGTGTCCTCCTTCTCATTGTAAAAAAAAGTTGGTCACCTTATGGAAATAGCTGATTTACACTGGATCAGTTTCAGGGTGATCTATCTCAATTTATTCTCAGTTGCAGAAATTAACTGGAGAAAAACAAAGTTCAGCTCTCAGCAGGAGGATTTGCCTTGCAGGAAAGAAAAACACCTGTAGTCTTCAAAAGCATGTCCCATGTCCCTCCCTCCTTCCTTTCTCTCACTCTCTCTTTATTTGGAAAAAAAAAAGATCAGGTGTTGAAGTGCAGCAAGGTGTCAATTTATACCCTTTCTTCTGATATGGGCATCTGCAAAGGGGGGAAGAGGACATGTGACATCATGTGGGTTATTGTTCAAATGGCACAAATTACATAATTTGTGTCAGTCACTGATGTACATTACCTATTACCATTCTGTCAGTTGAGCAATGACTTCATGATGCAGATGATTATCATCATGGCTTATACCAGATGCCTATGCTCAATTGACACACAAGATGAGGGCAAAGCTTCCTCTAATTATGGCTGCTCAAGCAGGAGTCATGAATCCATGAGGAACCTCAAACTATGCACCAGGTCTGTCTTAGGGAAAGCAACACCAGTAAGAGTTAAGGATGTCAACCCTTGTGATCCAAAGGAGCCCAAAACCAAAGCTTAGCCTCTGAATGGGATCACTTTTCCAGTCCGGAATAGAGACTGAAAGTGTGTATCATCAATATATGGATGATAGTTCTTGCTGCTGGATGACATCACATTGGCTTCATGTAGCCCAGGACTGTCAAACTCCTGGCCCATGGGCTGGATGCATCACATGCTGGCCATGCTCACGCCTGGTTTAGCAAAGGGAAAAAAAGTTTGGATATGTCACATGACACTGCCATGCCGACATGAGTTTGACAGCCCTGATGTAGTAGATATTGAATGTGAGGGGTGAGAAGTCTAAATCTTAGGTACCCAACATACTATTAATATCCATTGGAACAAATTACAGAGAAAGGAGGAGACACACCAGAGAACCATACTAAGCTACTGAGAAGCTACACTGAGAGTTAGAGGAGAGTTAGTATGGATGTACCATATTATAAATTAGCATTTATAATTCTAATGAGTCTGCAGCATTAAATTTACATAGATATTGACAAATGCAAATTACTAATGCATGAGAATGTACTCTGGCAAAGCTAGCCACAGCAATTTAATTGAAAGGTGCTGTGCATATTTTTTCCCCTAATCCTAGCAATAACACTTATCCCATGTAATGTAGTATAAATATTTTCTACAATGTACAGAAATTGGCCACCTGCTTCAGGCGATAGTAAATAAATGTACTTCATGAAAAATATCTTTGCATACGGAAGTTTTAATAAGAGATTCCCCCCCACACCATATAGTAATCTACACTGTCCCAGCCAGGAATAGAACATTTATTTATTTATATTTATAATTAGACTTCTATACAGCCCTTCTCCCGAAGGACTCAGGGCGGTGTACAGCCATATTAAAAAATATAGATTTACAAAATTTAAAACCAATTAAAATCAAATATATAAAATTTGGTTCAAAAATAAAAACATACATACACCCCTTATAAAATTCATATTAGGCCAATCCGGCTTGCTGGAACAGAAGGGTCTTCAGGGTGTGGCGAAAGGTATGCAGGTCGGGGCTAAGACGAAGCTCTAGGGGGAGCTCATTCCAGAGGGCTGGTGCCCCCACAGAGAAGGCTCTCCCCGTGGGTGTTGCCAGTCGACATTGTTTAGCCGACAGCACCCTGAGGAGCCCCTCTCTGTGGGAGTGTATTGGGCGGTGGGAAGCTGTTGGTGACAGAAGGCGGTCTCATATATACCCCGGTCCTAAGCCATGGAATGCTTTAAAGGTTGTCACCAACACCATACACCTTGAACATGATTAGTCTCTACATAGAACCAGTCAGATTAAGGCACCAGGTTAGACATCAGTAGACCAGGAGTTCTGATTTTGCCTTGCACACAAAGCCAGCTGATGGCCCTGGGTCAGTTACTCTCTAAGCAGTGGCCAATGGTGAACCACTTCTCAAACCAGAGACTTTTCCAGACAGTCATCAAGCATCAACACTGATGTGAAGACAAATGACAAATACCACAGAAAAGTGGCAAAAGAAGGGCAGAGAGGTGTGGACAGTGTGTGCAGGCAATAAGGGGTTACATGGTCTGGTATACCTTGGGGTTAACAAGGTTTCTAGCCAGAGGATTGGAGATGGGTGTAGAGTCAGATTGCTGTTTACTGGTGTGCTGATCAGCTGTTTGACAATTGGTGGTGTGGCATAGCAATGTGTTAAAAATGGTCAGTTCTAGATTTCAAATACGTTTGATACTGACTCAGAGAGCAAATGTTTCTACTAGTGATGGTGCTTCTGAAACTTGTTGACACCAAATAAAACAAACTTGTACCTCTAACCAGATGATACAACATAATCCATTGATAAGATGTTGGTTAAGCTACCTGGCATCTTTTTTTCACATTCTATTGAGTATTTTGTATGAGAAAGGTGTTTCATTTCAATTTACTTATTTAAGACTTAATTGTTTGGTTGTACCTGTGAGAGTGGAACACATCATGGTTACTTTCAAACATCTCAACTGACTTTTGCTCATTAATTCAACAGTTCAGTAACACTCATGCCTGTGCCATTGACACATATGTTACTTTTGTAATTACAGAGCAACAACTGACTACTTCTAGTTGACTCACCTGATTACCCAAATTGCATAGTATAACACATGCCGCTTGTATCCTTCTGGTCTTTGGCCTGCTATATATCCATATATCCAGTGGAGGGATTCAAATAATTTAACAACCGGTTCTCTGCCCTAATGATTTCTTCCAACAACCAGTTCACCAAATTGCTCAGAAAGTTAACAACCGGTTCTCCGGAAGTGGTGCGAACTGGCTGAATCCCACCACTGCATATATCCCATCTGTCTGGGATTCCTGCTGCCTATTACTTCGACATTCTGTAGATTTAAGGTAATTCTTCGGATATCTTCCAAGAGTTTGCATAGCAATTCAGTAATGTTTCTACCAATAAAGGTGAATATTTGTAGCTCAGGATTGAAATGAGGGGTCCTTGGTGCTCTCTGAGCTTGTTTTCTTGCAGACGTTTCATTACCCTAACTAGGTAACATCATCAGAGTACTGATGTTACCTAGTTAGGGTAATGAAACGTCTGCAAGAAAACAAGCAAGCTCAGAGTAATGGGTTTTTTTTCTTCTGTTTAACATTCCTATAGTTGTCATAGTGTCATGCCTTATTTCTGTGGATACATACAGGAGTTTTCCAGTTATCTATTTGGTTATCTGATAAATGCTCATTTTAATTTTGCTTTAATTTTAATCAAGCTTATTATTCCATTTCTTTGACCTCTGTTAATTGGAAATATTCCAAAATGTCTTTCATCATTATCATCATCATCATCACCACCACCATCAAACTCCTTCGGTAGAAATTCCTTTTTTTTTCCTGTTTAAATGTCAAGGTAAATTTCCTACTTCTTTTATCTCTAGCTTTTTATTTAGGTACTTTGCAATGTTATGTAGCTTGTCTCGACTACCTTCTGTCTCTTAGTAACATATAATCAGGGTTTTTTTTTACATAGCTTAGAAGGAATGTCCATTTGTCATTCCTGAGACCTAAGAACAGGCAGGAATCAGATTCTCTTTGCAGAAGCACCTCTTTATGCACTGTATAGTTTCAGCTTTTTGTTCCAAGCTCTTATTCCTCCTTTCACATCATAAATGCTCCTTTGAAGCTTGAAAATCTTTCTTGTTCGGGTTCTTCAAACATTAGTGGTAGTTCCATAGAAATGCCTTCCTTGATCTCTCCTTGCAAGTAGCAGTCTTTACAGTAAGTAATCTACATGCATCTTCCTTGCAGTTACTGAGAGAGCATCCTTAGGGGAGTATGTTTCACAGCTGGAGCAAATGGCTTTTTTCTTCCCTGCTTTACAGATTCTTTTAGGTGGAAATTTCTTGTGGTGTCTTGTTGTCTCACTGTTGTCTTGGTTCTCGTTCAGTTTATACATCCAATTCTCATTCAGGGATTTCTAGCTGGCTCAAATCACACAATTAGTTTGTCACTCAGCTGTGACTGCTGCTTTGATTCTCCCTCTACTGGGATGCTTGGGGCAATAGCTGGAATTACTGGAGAAAGTCTACCAGCTTGATCCTATTTGTGTATTCATCCAGAATTCTGTATCTTTCACACTATTATGGTCACCCACCAAAAATCAGTAAAGTTCATTTTATCAGTAAAATGTACATATAAACTTTGAATCCAAACATGGCTCATACCAGGCTTGGTTTCATGCCTAATTCATATAGTCCTACATATGTAGACTATGTTGGTAATTTGTTCTTCTCCATAGAACTTCTGCTGAATTTAGAAACCCAGAGAACAATTTCTTCTTAATAATCTTTTTTTTTTTTTAGGTTTACACTCTTGTTTGGCTATTGCTCTCAGACTAATGCAAAATTACCATTAATATTCAATACTAGAAGTGCATGTTTGACTTGCATTTATCCAATCCCATTTAAATTTAAATTTAATTTTTAAATTAAAAGCAATGACCATGTAAGAATCATGGTGATGGAATGGTTAGAATGCAATACTACAGGCTAACTCAATGCTCACTCAAGGGTTCTGAATGGCTCAAGGTTGACCCAACCTTCCATTCTTCTGAGGTCGGTAAAATGAGGACCCAGCTGGTTGGGGGCAATATGCTGACTCTGTAAACTACTTAGGAAGGGCTGCAAAGCACTATGAAGTGGTATATAAGTCTAAGTGCTATTGCTATTGTTACATGCAGTAATGTTTTATAAATGTTTATTAGTTCTTCTCCTAGTATTTGAGGAAATGAAGAAAAAAATCCTTTTCCGGTGCTACTTGTCTTTGCCATACATGATTTTCTACAATATTATCATGTCCCTACCCATTTCATCATTTTTTTCAGGCTAAAGAGTCCTGAACATTCTTGCATTGTATCATAAGGAAGTGTTCCTTATGACACCACACAATCCTGTGGAACAGAATGTGGAACAGTATAGATGATTCTAGATGTGGATATACTATAATTTGTATATGGAATTATACTGTTGGCAATTTAATTTTCAATCATATTTCTAATGATTCCTGGCATGGAAGTTGCCATATTATACTATAGTATGCCATATTCTAAGTCAACATCTCCATTTTGTTATTAGCTATGACCTCAAGATTGTTTTTATCTGGCTCAGACCTCATCAGAGTAAAGGAGAGGTTAATGTTTTCTGCTCCAAGGTACATCCCTTCACTCTTACTTAAACTGAACTGTAATTGCCATTTTTGAACATTTACCCAGTTTTAAGAATTCATTCTAGAAGTCTTCACAATCTGCCTTGGATTGCACCAACCTGAAAACATTGACAAGCTTACTGTTAACCCTAAATCAAGATAATTTAGGAACAAATTAAAAAGCAGTGATCCCAACATAATATCACTTCTTACTTCTCTGCATTGAGAACCTTAATCTGTATGCTTTGTTTTCTGTTTTTTTTAATCACATAAGAGTCTATAAAAAGAAAATACTGCTTATTCCATGTCTGCTCAATTCGTTCAAGAGAATTTGATAATGAATTTTGTGAAAGGTTTTTTTTTTTTTTAAACCAAAAATACAAAATGTCAACATGAATCTGGTAGTGAGTTACTACTCAGAAAAAGAAAAAGAAAAAAAACCAAAACTCTGCTAGTCTGAAAGATGCTACTGGACTCTATATCCATTTTGTGGGCCACACGCCAACATAGCTCTTCCCCTTAATGACAGTAGGGTCATCTAAATTCATAGAGCAGTTCACGCTCTCAAAAGATTCTGTTGCATATTATTTCATATTATTATAATATGGAATAAGGAAAATGGAATGTAATAATTATGAATATGTTTATCTATACTCAAATGTATGATAGTCAAACACCACACCATCAACATAATGATATGTATACATTTTTTTAAAAATAAAAACTTGATGTAAAAAAAAGACTCTAAGTTAGCAAGTCAGAACTTATTTTTGCAGAATCCACACTGACTTTTTTTAAAAAAAGGATTTCTTTTTATCTCTGCCATTAATTATTATTTCTTTAATTAGCATTTCTACGTGGATTTAAACAGCTGGCCTGTAATTCCTTAACTTTTCAACATCCATTGGTATAACTCTTTTCCAGTCCTCTGATTTGCAGAATTTACCAATTATGGATAGGAGGCCAGCAATACTGAGTTCTTTCAAAACAGCTGGGTGGATGCCGTACTGTAGGTATCACCATACCTAGTGATTGGTAATCCACAGATACTGTTTTGAATAATCTCAAGTAGACACTTTATTTCTCTTTCAGGTTGAAGAAAAGTAGATCCAATTTCCTATATCACATATACAATTAGAGTCCATAAGCAAGGATTTAACTTCATACCTTTTGCTTACTGTATTTGAATATTGTGAACCAGTGTTTTATGTTGACACCTTAAATATTTCTTATGTGCGTACAAGTTTGTCTTTTCTAGCCTCATAATCCAGTTCAAATATGCCATTCCATTTGAGATATTTTTCATACTTATCCTAGTCCATGACAAAGCAGTAGTCTTCTTTAAGTGTTATGTCATGGTAATATACATCAGTGATATCAAACTGGAATCTAGCATTAAACATATAAAGACATTTCAATAATTAGATTTTTATTATTCTCCTTTTTATAGTTTGTGTTCCAGTCTTGCAGCTCCTTTGCTTTAAGCATTTTTTAAAAAATCTGTTAGTTAAATCGGAGTTTTACAATCCTACAGCATTTCACAAGTCTATCCAATTCATGTTCTTTTCTGCCCCTGAGGTAATAACTTCTCCCTTTTAAATTCATCTTTTCCATTCCCTCCTTATTTCTTGTTAGAATCTTTTCAAATTATTAAACACCTTCTAAATTGTTTCTTGCATATCACAAGCTAGCATCTTTCTTCACTTTTAGCACATTCCTAATAGTTTTTTTTAAAACGTGTAGAGGCTCTTTAGCATTAATCCAATTACGATTATCTCAATTGAAATTTTTAGTTCTGTGCATCTCATTAACATGCACACATATCTTCTTCCTTGCATTGGGCCTCTTGTTACAAAGTATAGTTTTTGTTCTCATATAATCCTTTCCTCATGTCCCCACATTTCACCTTTTTTAAATGAATCAAAATTCAAAGTCTCACTGTCATCAGATCATCCTCATTGGTCTTCACCAGTGGTATTCCATGACTTTTGCTCTTCTCCAGATTCTGCTTGTTGCTAAATTTGCAATATGCTTCTTGGCTTCTCCTTAGCATCTCAAAAATAGTCTTTTTTTAAAGGGTCAAAAATATATCCATGACCTTATGGTTTTTAGTCGCCTAAAATTCTGTCAATTCTCTATCAAAACAATTTTTGCTTTTGCTAGCAACTCTAAAGTATGTACTCAGTTTTTTTTATTTCCTGGGTTTGCCCATAATCCTTTGGCAAACAAAAAGGGCCGAGAACCTTAGCTGTAATCATTTAGTCTACATGCTGAAGATTGCTTTAACAAATTGTGTGAATAAAGTCAATCCATTCATAAAATCTAAAGTCAGGTCCTTTAGGTAAGTAGATACTTCTGGAGCACTATTCCCATCAGAACATCTGATATTATTGTCCCCTGATATTATTCTTTCATTCCCTAGTAGATGGCAACATCTGGCACTTATTAGCTGATCCCTAAATTTTGACAGGCACCTAGTAGCCAAGTATGAGGAACAAGATTCATATAGAGTTTTGCAGGATCCAATTTCAGTGGAGATTCTGCAGTTCTTCTTCAATAGAACAATAGAAGGGTTCATTGAGTATAGTTTTTTTTTTCCCCCACTCTGGAACCTAAATTACCAGTTTTGTTTATTCCTGTGATGGGCCAGATCCCTATCTTTGAAAAGCATTTTCTCATTGTGAAAAGCTTTCACTGAATTCTAGTTCTGGCATTAATTCCATAGAAAATGTCTGACCAAAATATTTGTGTCTTGTTCATAGTGGGTTTTTTAATTAAGAAAAAAAAACATGTTAGCTGTCACTCTACAGAACCATTGTTGAATACAAATCTGATCTATTTAATTAACATGTGGGTGCAGCTATATAGAATAATGTCCCTTGAAAAGAAGAGTGTTTATCTGTTATATTACCCTACACCACATTTTCTAATTAATTCCCTATTGAGTAACAGTCTTTTGAATGTTATATCTCTGCTGCAAAAAGAAGGTTATTATTTTATTGCTTTTTTGAGAAAATTCAATTCTGAGATACATAAATTGAGTCCTAACATGGTACAGGAGCCCATAATTTTAAGGAGGGTGTTGTGATGTTAGATGTTACATGATTAAAAGATAAAATAAATTCCAAAGGGTTTATATCTCTTCAATAGCAAGGTCCCACTGTAAAATATTATTAGAGATAGTATACTAGAATATTGAAAACAGGAAGATAATATTCTTTTGCAGGGCAGCCCTCAAATATATAATGAAATGCTTTTATTCATATGAATGGTTAATTAATAACAAATGTATCAATTTATGTAGTGTGTACAAATCCACTCTTCCAATCTTGGTATTCAACTGTGAATGATTTTAATGTATACACTGGGGCTGGGGGGAGAATCAAATTACAGTATGGAAGTTTTAGTGCAGGATACTCAAATAAAGAATAGTGAGAGCAGAGAACAATTTTGCAAAAAAAGAAGAAAAAAAAAGAAAAGAAAACTATATTAATGTAAACAACTGTTACATCCAGATCCACTTATTAGTCTTGGAAACATCCTTTAGGCTAATTTGTCTAAAAACTGATAACCTGAACCTGAATATCAAACATCCTTAGTCAAGACAATTTGATTTTGAGGCCCCTCTGGGACAACTAAAGGAAATCAATAACTACATGGCTGCTGGGAGGACTTGGGTTGGTTGTGTCATTAAATGTCTAAAACTATTATACATTGAATTCCAGGGAACCAGGCTGAATCAGCAGGTTTAGTGAGATGAAATAACAATAATACAAAAACATTGCCATTTTGTTTCCTCTTCCTGACCCACAGAACAATTTGGGGACCTTTTTACACATGAAATTCAGAATTGTATAAAATTACTATACAAGAAGATAAGATTTAATCAGAAAACAATCACATTTCAAAGGGCAGCAAATCAAGCCACCAGGAAACAGAAGATGGTAAAGAAAATATGATCAAGTATTCTATGCCAGTGTCCCATCTTTAATTTTATCATCTTCTCTCCAGTAATTGGCTACCTTCTTGGTTTGCCATAGGCAAAATAAATCATGAGGAAAGGCATTTGATGGGAAGTTCTTTCTTTTTTTTTTTTCAGATTGGAAAATGGAGCTTCCCAATGATGGAAGGAAGTGTAAAATAAAACAATATCAGCAGCACCTTACAATGAGCTCATCACAATGACCAAGAGAGATTTAAAACTTCCTGCGATTACGTCTCAAAAGCATCAGACTGCCTGAGAATCATGTAGATATGCATATGCTTTTTTTCTCAGAGGAATGTAAGTTTGGGGTACAATATTATTATTATTATTATTATTTTATTGAAAAAGTTTTAAAACAAACACAATTTCCCCACAACCCTCCCTCCCAACCCCCCTCCCCCTCCCCGACTTCCCAGAGCAGAACACAAGGTATTTCTATTGACCTTTAACAATAAACTAAATTACATAACCAGTCATCAAACTAACACCCCCTAAAAAAAAAATTCTTAACCCCCCATATATAAAATCTTATTTCTTAAACATAATACTTCTAATATCACTTATATAGCTCTTATACAAATAAAAGAAATCATTCATAAGCTATTTGATATTTTTTGGTCTGATACTTATTTTGTATATAATCAATCCATCTTCTCCAGTCCTGTATATACCTTTCTTGTGTGTGATCCTTCAGATATGCTGAAATTTTAGCAATTTCAGCTAAATTAGTTACTTTCAATATCCAATCATCAATAGTAGGCAAAAAGTCCTTCTTCCAGTGTTGTGCTACCAACAATCTTGCTGCTGTTATCAAGTTCAAAATCAATTTAGTCTCTGCAACTGTACAGTCCGTAGTTATACCCATTAAGAACAACTGTGGAGTAAATTTCAGTCTCTTTTTAAAAATATTCTGCATCACCCACCAAATCTTTATCCAAAATGCTTTGATTTTTCTACAAGTCCACCATATATGATAATAAGTTGCATCATAACAGTCACATCTCCAACATTTAGCTTGCACATTAGGATACATACATGATAATTTTTTGGGATCTAAGTGCCATCTATAGAACATTTTATAAAAATTTTCTCTTAAATTTTGTGCTTGTGTAAATTTCACATTTCTAATCCAAATCTTTTCCCAAGTCTCCATCATTACTGGCTCTTGAAAATTTTGTGCCCATTTAATCATACAATCTTTAACCAATTCCGTCTCAGAATCTATTTCCAATAAAGCATTATACAACCTTTTAATATGCATTTGTTTTTGATCTCTAATTTGTTTTACCAAATTCTCCTCATTTTGCACAAAGCCAGTTTTTTGATCTTCCTTCCATCTAGCTTGAAGTTGACCGTACTGAAACCATGTGTAAATTATACCTTCTTCTCTCAGTGTATCTAAAGATTTCAAATACATTACCCCCCTTTCCATAATAAGAAGCTCTTTATAGTTAATCACCTCCTGTTTTTGTTCTATACTTATATTTTCTATTGCATGTCTAGGATTTGCCCATACAGGTATCTTATAATTTAACTTATATTGATATTTTTTCCAAACCCTCAACAAAGCATTTCTTAATATATGAGCCTTAAATACTTTATCCACTTTTTTGTCATATAACAAATAGGCATGCCATCCATATAACAAGTCATAACCTTCTAAATTCAAAATTCTCCCCTCAGTTAAATTAAACCAATCACTAATTTGTGATAAAACCGCTGCTTCATAATATAATCTTAAATTAGGCATTTTGAGACCCCCTCTTTCACGTGTATCTTGCATAATTTTCATTTTTATTCTGGGTTTTTTCCCAGCCCAAATAAAAGTATTAACACCTTTCTGCCATTCTCTCAGATTCTCATCTTTCTTAAGCACAGGTATCATTTGAAACAAAAATAAAAATCTAGGTAAGACATTCATTTTAATTGCTGCAATTCTTCCCAATAAAGACAACTGTAATTTTTTCCAATTTTCCATATCCTTCTGTACCTTCTGCCAAAGAACCTCATAATTGTTTTTGTATAATTTTGTATTTGAAGCTGCTATGTATACCCCTAGATATTTAACCTTTTTAACTATTTCAAAATCTGTTAATCTTGCCAGTTTATCTCTTTCCAGTAGAGTCATATTTTTAACTATCATCTTTGTCTTATGTGGGTTAACTTTAAATCCTGATACTTTCCCGTATTGATCAATTATATCCAATATATATGGAACCGACTCTATAGGTTGGGATAAGGTAATAACCAAATCATCTGCAAATGCTCTTAATCTATAATCTTGTTGTCTAATTACAATACCCTTCAATTTTTCTGAGTCCCGTATCTTGTTCAATAGTACCTCCAAAGTCAGAATAAATAATAGTGGGGACAGAGGACACCCCTGCCTTGTTCCTTTCTCAATTTTAAAAGCCTCTGTTAAACCTCCATTAACTATAATTTGTGCTGTTTGCTGCTGATATATCGCTCTAATTGATTGTGTAAAATATTCCCCAAAATGCATTTTCTCTATTATTTTAAACAAAAATTGCCAGTTCAAACGATCAAATGCCTTCTCTGCATCCAAAAATATAAACGCTGCAGGGACTTGATTATTTTTTTCCAAGTATTCCAGTAAGTTTACGATTTGTCTAACATTATATCTCATTTGTCTCCCTTTTATAAACCCTGATTGATCATTATGAATTATTTGTTGCATAACTGGCATTAATCTATTAGCCAATATCTTAGCAAAAATCTTATAATCAGTATTCAGAAGTGAAATTGGCCTGAAGTTCTCAGGTTTAATGGAGTTTTGGTCCTCCTTTGGAATTAGTGAGACAAAAGCTGTTTTCCGGGAAGGTGGTACTCCTCCTCCTACTTGTATTTTATTAAATAAAATTTTGAGTGGTTCTAACATTTCAGATTGTAAATGTTTATAATAGACAGCTGTTAGTCCATCTGTTCCTGGAGCCTTACCTATTTTTAATTGTTTAATTGCCCCAACAATTTCCTCGGACGTTATTGGCTGATTCAATCTCTCTCTCTGTTCCAGTGTTAATTCAGGAATCTCCATCTTTAAATATCTATCAATATCAACATCTTGAATCACATCTTTAGCATATAACTTTGTATAAAACTCCAAAAAAGCCTTTTTTATTAAATTCTGTTGATAAATTTCTTTACCTCTAAATTCTATCTTATCTATAACACGTGATTTTTGTTTTTTCCTCATCGTGTAAGCCAACCATCTCCCAGGTTTATTAGCATTACAAAATGTATTATGTCTGGCATATTGTATGCTAGTTGCTACTTGCCCAGCCAATAACATATTAAGTTGCTCTCTTAAAATATTGATCATATCTTTTGTCTTTTTATCTCCCGGGTTAGTTATAAGCGATTGTTCTTTCTTTTTAATTTCCTCCTCTATCTCTTTCCGTCTGTTTTGTTGTTTTAGTCTATATTTATTGTTCAAAAAAATTAATGTTCCTCTCATATATGCCTTACTCGCATCCCATACCATCTCCATCGAGGTTCCTTTATTCATATTGTTAACAAAAAATTCTTTCATTTGTTTTTTAAGCTCACACAAGTTATCTTCATATCTAAATAAATTCTCATTTAACCTCCAAGACCTCCTTTCCCCTCTTTCCTGCTCTAATTCCACCCAAACCGGGCTATGATCAGTTAAAGATCTTGGACATATCTTCGTGTTCTTCACCCTAGAAAAAAGATCATTTGTAGTTAATATAAAATCAATCCTAGAGAAAGATTGATGCCTATCTGAAAAAAAAGTAAAATCACTTTCTGATACATTCCTTTCTCTCCAAATATCTCTGAGCTCCATATCCTCCAGAATATCAAAAAAAGATTTAGGCAACTTAGCACGCATGGATATCTTAGATAGACTTTTTTTTATCTTTCTGGGTATTTATTACCCCATTCCAATCACCCATTAGAAGTAAAGATCTATAATCCCATTGTAATATTTTAGTATGTAAAAGTTTATAAAATTTATCTTGTTGTTGATTAGGTGCGTATACTCCAATTACAAGCAGCTTCCCATTCTGTGTTGTTAATTCAATTGCAATATATCTACCTTGAGTATCAGCCTCAATTAAATTAGCCACTAAACCTCTTTTAATGTATATAACTAGGCCATTTTTCTTCTCTGGTGCTGATGCCACAAAATGTGTACCTAATTTCGAATTTATCAAATACTTTTGATCTGAAGATTTAATATGCGTTTCTTGCAAACAAATAACATCATTCTGAAATTGCTTCAAGTAGTGAAATATTTTCTTTCTTTTTTGTGGAGAATTTAAACCATTGACATTCCAAGATAAGAATTTATTTGCCATCTCTTGGCGCTCCAAGCTTTGAGAGCATCAGCTGAACCTCCTCCGCCATATTATACTTCGGCCTAGCTCCTCCCACTGCTTGTGTTTTTTGAACTTGTTGGGTTGAATCTTGAGGCTGTCGTGCCAGATGTTGTTTGTAAGTAGCTCTTGTCAGTCGTTGATCTTTTGGCAGCTGTATCATCGTTAATGACTCAAGGGTTGGTGGTGGACCCCCACTCAGCAGTAAATCTTCTTCCAAATTAGCTCCTCCAGCTAGAGCTTGAGCGTAAGTTTGTGGTTGCCCTCCATCTTTCTCTTGTTGTGTCGTTTCCAATTGCTTTCTAGCACCCCCTGGTGAGGGTGGCCTTCCAGCCTTTAAAACATTGACATAAAAATCTTTTGCCTTTCCAACTGTGTTTAAGCGATGTCTTTGCCCAGCATATGTCACTATTATCCCAAAGGGGACATCCCATCTGTACTGGAGCTGCTGATTTCTTAGTTCATTCACCAAAAAACCAAACTGCTTTCTATCTCTTAACATTTTAGGAGGAAGCTCTTTCAGGACCACCAGCTCTTGTCCATCCACTTTAATCTTGTTTCTATAAGAAGCTTGCAGAATGTCATTTCTAATTCTCCTTGTTGTGAAATAAATCACCACATCTCTTGGTAGCTGCTTTTGTTTTGCCAGCCAGGAATTAACCCTATAAATTTTATCCATTTGAATTACCACGTCTTCTGGCCTTTCTGAAATCAGCTCTGCTAAAGCATTGGAACAAACATCTTTTAAATTTTCACCAGTCTTTTCTTTCAAACCTCTCAGCCTGAGGGCAAATTCCATTGATCTGTATTGTAACAGAACCATTTCATCATCCACTTTCTCTGTTTGTATCATAACCTCTCCTACTTTAGTTGCAAGCTCCAAGTTAGCATCATCAATTTCCCGTACTCTCTCCTCAATCTTTAACATATGAGTAGCCAGTCCTGAAACTGCATAAACAATGTCATCTCTTATTTTATCATGTTTTTCCTCCACCACACTTTTAATTTTCTTTAACTCCTCTGAAAATTGTTTCATCATTTCTGTCTGATTGTTCAGGGCACCCATTATAAATTCTTTAAGGTCTTGTGACTGTGTATCAGCAGGAAGTTGTTGTTTTTGAGTCACTACAGGGGAACCTCCTCCCCCTTTTGAAGTTGGTGGCTTTAGTTGTTTAGCAGCCATTTTATTTTAAAAAGAGTTTTTTCCTTTTGCAGCCACAAAATCTTGTAAACAGTCTTACAAAGTATGTTTCAAAGTTTTTTCAAAATAAACAATCCTCTCTTCAAGCTATACTCAGTCCCCAACAGTTTTCTCTTCAGGCAGAGGGCTCTTAACAAGCAGTTTCCTTTTAACTTTCACTTTCTCTTCCGCCCATAACAAAGGCTTCCTCTCCAGCCTCCAGCTCAAGAGAGCTCCGTTTGCAACAATGTATTCACGGAGTTAAGTTCTGTTTCTTTTAAAAAGCTTGCACTCTTGCTTCAGCTCTGTCTGCCTTGTTAGAAATCATTAGAACTCACTGTTTGCTGGCAGAATTGGACGCAGACGTCTTGCTCTGTTAAACAGAGGCACCAGCGATCCGGAGCAATGGGAGGGGTGAACTGGGGAGCTCTCACCCTCCGAGTCCCTGGAATTAATCCAGTGACTTTCGGGGAGCTCTACCCACCCCCTCCGACTCTCCTCTCCTTCTTTGCCCGAAGGAGAGTTTTTTCAAACCGCCGGACAGCAGTTTAACGCTGTCAGGGCGGTTTTAACAGATCGGGTGGCTGGCGGTCTGTGGAGACCGTCCTCGTCGTCAGCGGAGCCAGCGGAAGTCTCAGGTACAATATTATTATTAAGTGCGGTGGTGCAGTGGTTAGAGTGCATTACTCCAAGCCAGGGATGAAATCCAGCAGATTCTGACAGGTTCTGGAGAACCGGTAGCGGAAATTTTGAGTAGTTTGGAGAACCTGCAACTGCCACCTCTGGCTGGCCCCAAAGTGAGGTGGGAATGAAGATTTTGCAATATCCTTCCTTCAGGAGGAGAGAGGGAATGGAGGTTTTGCAGTATCCTTCCCCAGCAGTGCGGTGGGAAAGGAGATTCTGCAGTATCTTCCTGCCATGCCCACCAAGGCATGCCCACAGAATCAGTGGTAAAAAAAATTGGATTTCACCACTGCTCCAGGCTACTTCTTCTGATCTCTGGCTGCCAGCTGTTTGGTAGATCGAATCTCACCAAGCTCAAGGTTGGCTTAGCCTTCCATCCTTCTGAAGTAGGTAAAATGAGGACCCAGATTGTTGGGGGCAATATGCTGACTCTGTAAACCATTTAGAAAGGGCTGTGAAGCACTGTGAAGCGGTATATAAGTCTAAGTGCTATTGCTATTGCTATTAAATATCCCCCCCCATATGCAAACATTTTGGGCGGCTATATACATAACAGACACACTACAAAACACCAATGCTGGTTCAACAATTCAAGAACCAAGAGCAGGGGTGAAATGCTCCCGGTTCGGACCGGATCGCTCAATCTGGTAGCGATGGAGGCGGGTGATTCAGAGAACCGATAGCAAAAATCCCTGCCCGCCCCCCATGCCCAACTGAGCCACACAATCATCAGAGGCTTTTTTTTTCCTTTTAAAAGCATTTTTTCTACAACCTCTTCGGCAGAAAACATGCTTTTAAAAGTAAAAAAAAAAAGCCTCTGATGATCGCGTGGCTCAGCTGGGATCCTCAAAGGCTTTTAAAAGAAAAAAAACCTTTTTTTTTCTTTTAAATGCCTTTGACGCTCCAAGCTGAGTTGCCTAATCGGCAGAGGCATTTAAAAGAAAAAAAATCTCTGCCAATCAGGCAACTCAGCTGGGATTGTCAGAGCCTTTTGAAAACATTTTTTTACAACCTCTTCGCCGAAGAGGTTGTAGAAAAAATGCTTTTAAAAGTAAAAAAAAAAATGGCCACGCCCACCCAGTCACATTACCCCCCCACCTACCAAGCCATGCCCACAGAACTGGTAGTAACAAATTTTAGATTTCACCACTGACCAAGAGTAAATATTAGCATAAACTCTCCAATGCAATGGTAAAGAAAATAACTTTAAAACCACCTCCAGTGCTTCACAAAAGTACATAAAAATCCAGGTTTTTTTTTCTTTTTTTTTTTCAAATGTTAGTTTTCCCATGTCTCTGTGCTGCAGCATGGATTTCATTGTATCACTGAGTATTCCTTTCTAATGTATGTGTAACACACACACACACACACACACACACACACACACACTTGCTTTGATAGTCTATAAACTCAGAGAGGATGACAATGGATGCTGATTAACTCTTTTCCTCATCCTGTACTTTTTTTTTCTTCTTTTTTTGCTTAATCAGGATTCCATAAATGGGACCAGTTGCCTTGGTAAACCATAAAGCTCTTTTGTGCTACATTTCATCAAACACCCCCCCCCCCCAAAAAAAAAAAATCAAACAAGAGCTCAAGGCATTTTGGTGAAGGCCTGTAAGTTTTTCAAACTTGAGAAATTGGTTTCATTGCAGCAGTTTCAACAAGTATATTAAATCTTATTTATTCATTAATTTTTGTATGTTGGGTAATAAAACTTATTTCATTGATTGTTTAGACCGTCAAGTGCTAAAACTTTTCTGGGATTCTCTTCTTTTACTTTGTAGATGAAGAGGTATTTATTAAAAGCCTTTCACAATAAATGTCAAAATAAACTCCTTTCTTTTAAAAAATTTCAAGCCTAAAAAACAAAAATTAGCTTGTTTCTCTTCATATATTGATCCCCTGCCCCCAAGACAGGGAGACTTTTAGGAGAATGGTGTCTAGGGAGAGTCATAAATCTCATAATTTAATCCATAAGTAGCTACCTCCAAGCATTTGCCTAGATCTGACCATGACTACATGACGAAAAAGCAGAGTCATATTGCCTGGCCCTTTCTTGTATTGTACAGCCTGACAGATTCTGTCCTTCCTTATTATCCTAGGCTGGGGAAATGTTCTGAAATAGGAATCCATATTTCAGGCTTCTCTGAAATCATGCATAAATGTACTTTTCTGTCTTTTAGGTCTTGTCTCTCTAATGTTCAGTGGTGAGTAGAATCCCAACCAATGAGCATATAATAGTAAAAATAAAATCTGTAAGTGTTTCCTTTGTAACAGTTATAAATGTATAAGAGAAGGGGCATTTATTTTACCTGGAGGAAGTCAGATGCTTGTTATTACTGTATCGTATACCCTGAAGAGAATATATTTGTGTGTGTGTGCGCGTGTGCACGCGTGTGTATCAGGGGTGAAATCCAGCAGGTTCTGACAGATTCGGGAGAACCAGTAGCGGACATTGAGTAGTTCGGAGAACCGGCAAATACCACCTCTGACTGGTCCCAGAGTGGGGTGGAAATGGAGGTTCTACAGTATCCTTCCCCTGGAGTAGGATGGGAATGAAGATTTTCCAATATCCTTCTCCTCCCATGCCCACCAAGCCACACCATGCCCACCAAGCCACGCCCACAGAACCAGTAGTAAAAATAATTCAATTTCACCACTGGTATGTATGCATAAATGTGTATGGGTATATACTTATATAACATTTATTTATTAAATTTATATGCCACCTCGCTATTGAGAGTTACTCTGCTATGAACTCACACAATGTATTCTCTCACATTTTTTACCAATTTATAGTTGTTTGTGTCCTTTGACTCTGCTTTTTCAATCTAGTGTCCTTCAGAATGTTGGACTTCAATTCCTGTAATCCTCTAGACACTATGAAAGCTATTTTAATATTTATGGCCTGCAAATCAGTAAAAAAAAAAAAATACTATCAGCTTTATAGCTTCTGCTAGTAGGCAGCATTCCAATCCACTATGCTTTTACAGATTATGTTAAAGGAATTATAGACAATATTGTCATTGCTTACGTTCCCTTTCATTGCATATGTAGGCTTACTACACATCTCCCCCTGATTCAAAATTTAAAATAATTGTCTATCCACCACCCACCCACACCCACATACAAATGCAGGAACTGAGTATGTCTAGTTTAATGAAAAGAAGGACTAAGGGAGACATGATAGCAGTGTTTCAATATCTCAGGGGCTGCCAAAAAGAAGGAGGAGTCAAGCTATTCTCCAAAGCACCTGCGGCCAGGACAAGAAGCAGTGGGTGGAAACTAATCAAGAAGAGAAGCAACTTAGAACTAAGGAGAAATTTCCTGACAGTTAGAACAATTAATCAGTGGAACAACTTGCCTCTAGAAGTTGGAATGCTCCAACACTGGAAGTTTTTAAGAAAAGGTTGGATAACCATTTGTCTGAAGTGGTGTAGGGTTTCCTGCCTGGGCAGGGGTTTAAACTAAAAGACCTCCAAGGTCCCTCCCAACTCTGTTATTCTATTCTATTCTAAATCACACTACTTTCTTTTCTTGCAGGTTTTCTCAAAGAAGGCTTTCCTTTTAAATTCATTGTTAGTCTTGCCTGCAACTTTTAGAAATGGATCGTTCCTTCAGATTTCTTTTGGAGACAGAGAAAGAATTTTGATGAGCGGATGTTGTCTGAAGTTAGCATTCTCCAGAGCTAAATCTGGGTGAGATGCTCAAATTAGTTTTGGGGAAAAAAACAGGGCTAGGAGACTTACTCAGTAAATCTCTGGAGGGTACCAGATTGAAGATGGCTTCTAAGTGCTAAGCCTTCTGGTGGCAAACAGTCTTTGAACATAGCCTCTCATCTGAAGTCAGAGCAGATTAGTCCAGGAAATGTGCTAAGGCTGATGAAACTCTATCCTTAGCAAGCTGGGAGCCATTCTCAATCAACTCAGAAGAAATTGCTTCTGAGGAAACGTACACACCACTGAGCTATTAGTTTGGGTAGTTATTCTACTAATTTAAAACAAACTCTGCATCCCAGACCTTTTCCTTCCCTCTTTCCCCTTTTTATAGGGAATCTTGATTTTGCTGCCAAATAAATTAATCATCTTCACAGCGACTGGCTGGAAACTGCTTTTTTTGTTGATAGCAACTGAATTTGAATACCAATTCTTCACAAACAGATTTGTTCTTCCTAATTTAACAACGCCTAAACAGGATTTGCTTTTTTCTTTCTTTCTCAAATTGGGAATAAGGGTGTTAATAAAACCAGCAATTTTCTCACTTCTGATTGAAATCTTTTCCCCCTCTCAGATAATATTTAAGGTATAGTTACCTACAGAAAGGTACACACCTCACCCCATGTGTTATGAAATTATGGCACTATGAAATCACTCTCTCTGAATATCAAAAGAACTGGCTTGTTTATTTAGGAATGGAAAATGGGTTGTCAGAAAAGTACTGGGGAGACACAGGTTTAAAATCCCCTTTCAGGGGAAAATGGCCAGGATGACTTAGAAACAAAACCACTCTCTCAGCTTGGAGCAATTGTAGTGTTGATGACAAAAAGGAAATCATAAATGTTGCTTTTTGCTCCTTGAAGGCAACTGCAGGATATAAATAAATTATACACTGTCTTTAAATAAAATATTGCAAAGCTGGAAAACAATATTTAGTTTTATAGGATTTTTTTTATTGTCACACATGATTTGAATGTGCTGCTCCACACAGTATGAGTGGTACACTTGAAACATTCAGCAGATTGAAGCCTTTTTCATAATTTGGCAATAGATAGATAGGAGAGGGGACAACAAAAGATAAAATGCAACTGTGGATATATGAATCTATCTATACATTTTTAACAGTCTGAGCAGTGTGCATGTTCAAGTTCTCTCTGAAACTAATAAACTCTTGTTTATGTTAGATTGGTCATCTTGGCTACTCAAGATAATCTTTCAAAACTCCTCTTAGTTTCTTTGCAGATTTTTTAATGTTTGTTTCTTTGCCCCCAAAACCAACCTATTTTAATTTGCAGTGAAAATAAACCAGTGATTTTTTTAAAAAAACACCTCAATAACTGAGTTAGAAGTTTTATACCCCAAGCTTCATTATCTGAATCCTGACATCTTTCCATTTGAGACATCCCTGGTATTGCTCAAGCTATCAAATGTATCTCCTCTTGAATTTAAAGATACATTTCCTTATAACATATATTTAACTCATGTTTTGCTCATTCATTATCTCTTGCTTCCATGAACAAGTCATTTTTAATTACTTATATTTTTATATCTTTAGGTTTGTGTGTTACCATAAACTACAGCATGAATTCCTTGCATAGTAGAAGGAAGCAAGAGGGAGTAGAAGAATTTTTAGATAACAGTAATACTATTTTGTCCGCTAGCACCCTTTCCAGTGATTGTAGTCAATCAAACTGAACAAACAGATTTACTTCACAGAGGCAATGAAGCTCCTTGTTCAGCTGAATTGACAATGTTTATGCAATGAAGCACCTTGGTATACAAGTTGCTCCACCTCCTCATAGTGTAAGGATTGAACTAATCTCTGGTTCAATCAGCCTATTCTCTTTGAAATTGAGACACACTCAACCTCTCTGCTCCACTAGGATGGAAGGAGATCACTGCAGTTTTGAAGGAGAGGTTTTGAAGGATAATTTCACTCAAACATCACTGTAAAGTGCTGCAGGAAGATGGCAGATGGAGACAACTTCCCTATATTACAGAAAGAACATCAACAGCATTTTCAGTGAGTTGTACAATAGTATTGTTATTTAACAACTGTACTACAGAATAGAGCAATATCTTATTTGGAGTTATAATTGCTATGCTACTGCTCTTGGTGGCATTATCTTTATTTTTTAAAAAAATAAAGTTCTTTTTAAAATAAATTAGCTTTTTAGGGACTATGGAGAGAAATTAATGTTCTTTCAAAAGGGTTTTCCAGCTGCCGGGAAAACTTCTTTTTCCTTTCAAAACTACTAAAAGATCTCAGACTGAAATTACTCCTATGTTCCCCCATCCCCACCTCATTCCATAGATCCATAGTTTCAACTCTTAGTCAAAAATTCAAAATAAGGTTGATTGCTGTTCCACCAACAGCAGTGGAATCAGTGGTGGGTTTCACTTATTTCTACTACTGGTTTGCCATGCACGCATGCCACCTTCTGCACATGCACCCAGCCCCAAAAACATGGCTAAATAGGACGGCATAATACCGGGTCGGGTGGGTGGCTACCGGTTCACCTGAACTGGTACGAACCAGCTGAATACCACCGAGAGGAATAGACTTCTTTTAATGAATATGAGGTTAGTCTCTACTCAAAGTGCATCCTTGATTGAGCTAATTCTCAAGTGGCCCAAGAAATAGCCTCCTCGCTCATCATCATTGATGAGCCTCTTAAACATAAACTGAAAGAGGATCTTGGTCTTCTTGGTTTGAAAGCTTAATGCAACATGCCAAAATTTTAGATTTCTACTACTCCCATCCCAGTCTCTAGAATTTCATATACAAAAGTATTTATCACACAGGATGACTTTCAGTTTAGCAACATGAACTTTGAGGAAGTCCACTATCACAACCATCCATCACATGTACTTGTATTACAAGTTTCTGAATTCACAAATGGTCACTGTATATGGTACCATACATCACTATACCCTAATTAAATTTTATGCTATCATTGATTACCTTTTTAATTTTGTTTGGTTGGATTTGAGCTAGAAAAATGGAATACAAATTGAAGATCAATTGCTTGACCTACCACCAATATTATTAACTACTACTTCCTGAGTGAAGGACTGGATTATGCCATCTTCCTCCTACATGCACACCAGTAGTGGGTTTCAATTTCGGTCACTACCAGTTTGCTCCCAGGCACACTTGCGCTCATGTGACGCTTCTGCTCATGTGCAGAGACATCCTGGAGCCTTCCACCGCTGCCGCTACCAATTCGGCTGATCCAGGGCGAACTGGTAGCAACATACCACTGATGCACGCCTGTATTTTTCAGTTTTAATGGGTCAGAATTATAGATGGAAAAAACTAAGATCAAATCTTTACTCAGGCATGGATAATATTGAGCCAATTGTCACTTTCCTCCTAATGCAAGTTACTTACAATCAATTGCAAGTTACTACAATGATTAAAAGAGTGGAAACATTTACACATAGAAATGTTTGCTTTTTGAAGTAAGGATAGCAGCTCAATAGAGACATAGGTACATGCATAATAAAAATATCAATCTCCTTTGTTTTATGACTAAAAGAGAATATTTTATATGAATTGAGGCATGTTGAGTTGCATCATTTGCCTTGGATGTCTTACGTATCTGAATTTTGATAAGAAGTCCTAAGTATACTTGCATATTTTTATGATGATTTATGTAAATTAAATTAATAATTTAAGATAGGGTTTTTTTCTTGATAATGGAAATTTTCTCATAAGAATATATCAATTTTCTCATAAGAATATATCAAGTAAACACACATGACATTTGGTTAAGAACCATGTACTCCACTGGCTATTAATTCATATTTAGTAATCTGCTTATTTTCTTCTGTTGTTTGCTATTTAACAGCAAAAAAGAGTTTTGTAGCAAATATTGTTTATTATTTATTAATTCATGATTATTGATCTTTTATTCTTAATAAACCTATTTTAGGCAGGATAAGCAACCAATGGAGGAAGGAGAGAGGGAGAGGGAGAAAGAGAGAAAGATTCCTCAGAAAAAATGTTATCTGATATAATTTGTCCTTTCCATGCAAGTTGCCTTTTAAAATCCATGTTTATTCACACAGTTACTTGGCACTTTGGCTTTCTAGCTCAGGCTTTTTTAGTAATGCTTGTAAAGTCAGTTTTTACAGTTGTTCCTCTCACCTGATTATTTTTCACTTTCCAGAAACAGGTTAGCAGTTTTGCAGCTACATTACAGCAAAGAGGAATGAAAGCAATTTTTAGGAAATATATATTTTTAGAGCCAATAGGCAGAGGATTTACCATATGGCATAGCTAACACCTAATGTTAGTGTTTCAGTAATTCTAGACTCTAATGCACTTTGTTTTGGCTTCTGACCCTAAACAGGATTCCTCACAGTTTCAGTATTAGGTGTTACATAATTGTCTCTCTGTAGAACATGTCATCTGAGTTATAATTACACTTCTGTTGAAAGACAAGTGGTCAACATTCCTCAGTACAATTGGAGACTAAGTGAAAGCTTACTATAGGCCTGAATTATTTCCTACTTTCCAGATAAATATCCTATAAATTTGAGACAAACTTTCAAAAATGCTATCTGGACTTGCCTTTATCCTTCTAGATCCATCTACATATTAAAAGACACTTCCTGCTCATATCATATGAATTTGTACGTATACCCACCAACAAGCAAAAAATTGTTAAACAATATATAGAAGGTGATGTCTTTGTGCTATGGTTTGCTCCACACATCCCTTTTGGCTATTTAGCCATAGGTAGTGCAATGCACAACAACAACAGTCTGTTGTGTTCAATTTGAAAAGATGCAAAAATGGGACAGAAAACCCAAAGAGGAATGAATGTAGACCTCCGTCTCTCCCCCTGCCCCTTATAGATATAGACCAGTGGTGGGATTGAGCCAGTTTGCCCCAGATTGGGCAAACGGGTAGTGCCAACTGCGGGAGGCTCCGCCCACCCACCTGGACGTAATGCGTGAGCACTATGCATGCACATAAGGCCATGCACATGCACAGATGAGGTGCATGTGAGTAAAGTGAGCATACATGGACATGCTCATATTTGCGAACCGTAAGGAAGGTAAGTGAATCCCACCGCTGATATAGATGATTTATATAGATAGATTACTGAGCATCTTTTGATGACATGAGGACCATTTTCAAAGAGTCAGAAATGAAATTAGAATTTTGGCACTGGGATGCAATCCCTACCTCTTTTTCACATGCATAATAATGTTGCACCTGCATCCAAAAGAGCAAAACTTGGGGCATGACATTATGATATCACTTTAAACATTGTGACAAATGCAGCAGGATTCAAACTGGATGAGCATTTTTATAAAGATAAATAGAAAAAGATTCTTCATATTTAAATCCATGGAACCATAAGTCTTAATAATATTCAAGATCATGTAGCAATCCAGTCAAAATAATTCAATGCAATTTGGCGGTGGATTGTAGAGTCCAATTGTAGAGGTAACTGGCATGTTCATTATCTACACAATGCAATCATCCAACATTAGCATAATTGCAAAGATGTATATTAAATTTTAGATATTGTAATACTATGAATGTTCAATATCACTTGACATTTTTACATAAACTACTTAAGATTTGGCTGCTATTCTCAAGTAAAGAGTGTTTTTTGTGAAAATTGATTCTATGAAAATCAAACATCAATACTTTCAGTCTTTAATTTGAGTCAGCAAAGTATAGCTTCGTTTCTACTTTCTAAAGGCTTGAAAGAAACAATTGAATTGATCAAGATTCCCAACTCTTATGCTCTGCTTATTGTGTTACTGTTTCTATTTTCACATTTGCTGTGTGTTAAATCAAATTGTTCACAAAGGTTTATGTGTTATTTTGTTAGATTCATGTTTGTGGCGATCTTCTTTTGATTCAATTTACTGTAGAAAAGTTGCAGAAGGCAACGATAAAGTCATTTTCAAGATCAGCCAAGGTGTTACAAGAATAAATCAATTAAATAAATCAGTTGTAAAGCCAGTGCATCATTTACCTGACCTTTTTAGACTGAGGGCATATCCACATTTAGCACCTAAACTGTTTGTGTCCTGTGAGCTCTTGTCAGCTTAACTCTAAAATGATTTAAGGAAACAATAGTTCAGACTGAGATACTTTGGCAATTTGTTGTGTTTTCCTACTCTTTTGGTCTAGCTGGACATACAATTTCACAGTTTGTGTTTGTCTGTGTATGTTTGTATACACAAACACATACATACATACTGTAAATATATGAAACTGGACAGCTGTGCAAGTAAAACAACTCCCTTTGAAATTCAAATTTTTTTCTTTCCTCCCTATTCTACTTTGGTATTTTCTCTACAGGTAGTCCTCATTTAGTGACTGTTTTGTTTAGTGGCCATTTGCAATTAATACAGTGATAAAAAAATGTAACTTTGAGACCAGTCCTCACATTTACAAAAGCTGAAGGATTGCAAAATCATGATATTTCACTTAGTGACTGATTGGCTTAATGATCAAATTGCCAGTTCCAATTGTGCTCCCTAAAATAAGTCTAGCTGCCTCTGATGAGGATTCATGGTGAAATAGACATCTCTGAAGGAAAAGAGATGGCATTCTGGTGGCAAGGAAATGGAGGCCAGACAATTAATTCTGGCCAGCAAAATTTGTCTGGAAAAAGGAGAGTTCATGAGATCGCTTATTTGCATTCCAGACATAGATTTTGCAGTTTTGCAAGAATTTATTAATGAGTATTAATGTGTATTTTTACTTAAAAATACAAGTAAAGGACAATGGACATTTTGGAAGATTCTCACCATCATAATGAAAAACAAGCTGCATTGCATAGATTCCGAGAAGGCCTCTGACAATTTGAATTTATCTTCCTTGTTTAAGGTTTTGGAAGATACGAATTTTGGAGAGAATATTATAATATAGGTAAGACTCATTTACACTTTACAGAAAGCACAGATAATTGTTAATGGAGAACTAACATTGCAAGATATTTATTAGATGTTACAAGATGTAAAGAAAATGGGTGGATTGGGTTTACTTCGTTTGTTATTGTACCATATTTTTCGGAGTATAAGATGCATCGGACTATAAGACGTACCTACCTTTTTTGGTGAGGAAAACAAGAAAAAGAAATCTGCCTGTGCCTCTCAACAATTTTCCCTTGTTGCAGCAAACAGCAAACAGCCTGCTTTGCTTTCATTTTCATTTTCAGCATAGCTTGATTAGCACAAGAAAAAAAATCTGCTCCCAGCAATTTACCTCCTTGTGGCAAGCAGCAGAGGCCCACGCAGCAATAGGTAATGGCAGTCCCTGCAGCCTGAAACAGCTGAGAGTTGGAGACAATCAATTTGTGCTAATTAGGCTATGCTGAAGCTGAAGTGGGATGTTTCTTCTTGCTGCTTGCTGCAAGGAGGTAAATTGCTGGGAGGCAGAGGACAAAGGGGGGGCAGTGGGTGGGAGGGGCTACATTCGGTGTATAAGACAACCCAAATTTTCACCCCATTTTAGGGGGGAATGATGCATCTTATACTCCAAAAAATACGGTATTTTGCAGTTTAGTATTTGGTTTGAATGAAAAAGTAGGTGCTACTGAGAAACCAAAGGCTCCAGGAGTTAAAAGGATGTGACCTGAAATGTGAGAGGCATGGATATTTGATGTCAAATATAAATATGTTAACATATCATACTGAGAATATGGAATAAATGCAAACTAGAGTTGTGCCCAAAAACAACTTGTGGCTTTCTCATTTTTTTTAGATGGGAAATAATAGGTAAAAACAAATGGCTAACTTATTATGAGATACTAGAATTTTATCAAGGTAAATGAAAAATCAAAGAGAAAAACTGGTGGCTGCTGGACATATTTAACAGAATAACAGAATAACAGAGTTGGAAGGTCTTCTAGTCCAACCCCCTGCTTAGGCAGGAAACCCTACACCACTTCAGACAAATGGTTATGCAACATCTTCTTAAAAACCTCCAGTGTTGGAGCATTCACAACTTCTGGAGACAAGTTGTTCCACTGATTAATTGCTCTAACTATCAGGAAATTTCTCCTTAGTTCTGAGTTGCTTCTCTCTTTGATTAGTTTCCACCCATTGCTTCTTGTCCTACCATTTGTCAATGTTTCTCTGATTTACAGTTGTTAGAAAAAATTAAATAGACAAAAGAGGTTATGGCTTTGAACATTGTAAGGCTAAGGTTGAAATAGAATTGTGTACAAATGAAGACCATGTAATTGCTAAAATGTATAAACCAGTGGTGAAATCCAGTTGAATCTATCTGCCTCACGCAAACCAAAAGTGCTGGTGGCCGGAGGCTCCGCCCACCTGCCAGGACGTCATTATGTCCCATTATGACCCTCCATGCATGCGCAGAAGAGGCGTGTGCGAGTGTAGCAAGCGCATGCACACGCGCACTCCCACTCCTGAACGGGTAGTGAAGGTAAGTACATTTCAGCGCTGGTATAAACTCGTATGAAACTTGAAACAGGTGAAAAACAACAGAAATAATGTATGATAAAGTGGGCTAAAAATGGTTAAAATAAAATATGAAACAATGGGAAAATATGTGAGTGAAAGGACCGAAATTTATACTAAGTGAGGAATAGGAAGAAGATGGAGAATTTTTTTTCTTCAAATGACAAAAGTCATTCACAGCACTGGTCACAAGATATCAACACCAATAATCTCTAAAATTGTAATGCCATCTTGTGGGTGTCAAGATTTTTGCAGCCTAAATATAATAATGCTTAATGTCTTATCAATATTTATATTAGTATTCAAACTTATTGACAAAAAAGTCAGTAATGGAAGGATAATGTAAAGCCAGAGCTATGAATATTTTTGGGAACTAATGGCTCAATTCTGTGGGGAAAAATAACCATAGTTCCCTTGGATGGAGTGATATTTAAATCTTAGTGGGCTTTTTTTCACAAAGGTGGTCAATACCATTTTTGGTGCTGGTCTCTTCTCAAAATGGCTGCTAATTGGGGGCAATTGAGTTTAGAGAACCTCCAAATAGCTCAGAGAAGTGGTCTCTAATTAATTGTTAATAGATCTTGGCTTAAATTGGAGAAATTTACACTTTGACTGAAAAAAAGTAAAGAAAAAAGAAAAAAAGGATTGTCTAGAGTTACAACCACCCCTAAAACAGAAGAGAGTTTAGAGTCTATTTTGTATCCTTAAGAGCAAATTTGATATTAATATCAAGAGGAGCACACTGCAAGATCTATTTCAACCAGACACAAAGTTCTATATATTTCAGTACATATATTTTAGTTCCTTGAAGAAGTAATTTGTCTACCCATCATTTTCTTAAAATCATCTTTTTTATCCCATAGCTAGAAAGAGAATTATGTTTCTTTCACAAATTCAGTAGCAATGAATTTTATTATGTCACATAAAATAATTTGATTGGAATATCCTAAACATTTCCATAAGACTTTTTCTCTGTAGGCATTTCTACAATTATCTTGCTGATCCTGAAATTACTCGAAAACTCAGTTTCATTTGAAAATGAGAATATTCAAAGGAAAACAGCCTTTTCCTTTGATATAAATTGCTTACTCTCTAATTCTTTTTTCATGTGTGACAAAATTAGCTGTCATGACTGGTAAAGTTTTTAACCAAGTTGTAGTTTTAGGTTAATTAAAGGAGTATAAGCTAGAAACAAAGAATAACTCCACAAAAGATGTGCAGGATAGGAGAGCTTTTAATAAAAGGGAAAAGAAAATCATCAAACTGAAGTTGTTACATAAATGGAGTCTTTTTCTCACTCTAGGCTTTTCATCAGGTTTATTAAGCAACACATCCAGTGGGGGAAGTAGATCACAATGCAGATATTCCATGTCTCATTCTATCAAAATAAACATATTTCCACAAAGACATCATCTAACAATGTTTCATTATAGTGACTAACAAAATATCTTCTTTTGATGTAATCAGAAGTGACATCTTACATATTTCGGTGCCAACCAATTAGGAGCCTTCATAAGGAGAAAGAAAGACAGCTGCAAGTATATAAAGAGAACTGAAATAAAGTCTACTGAGCTGAAATGCAGGTAGCTATTATGAAAAGCCAAATGTTTCCAAAACCAGATTTGAAAATACACCATCTTCACCATAACAATGTTATTAAAAATTTGTGGAGGAGTATACAGGGCATCCTCTACAATAGAAACTATATAACGAAGGGCAGAAGATGCTTTTGGTGCCTTCATAAGATTTGGGAAATTGTTATAAATGATCGCCTTGTTCTTTTCTGGAGAGAGAGCGAAGAAAACATCTACTCTGAATTACCTTTCCTCATTACATAACAGTAGAAAGGGGAGAAATTGTTTCCAAATCCATAAGGAGTATAAATGATTGAGCACCTATATTTTTATACTGCCAAAACCTTGTTTTAAGGAAGAAGGAAACAAGATGGAATGTGAGCAGTAAAGCATTGTGTGCAACAAAAGCAATAAATAAGTAAGGCAAGAGGGAAAAAAAAGATTGAAGTAGCACTCTTGTTTTTATCCTCACTCTATCTCTTCAAAAGAACAGGAATGCAATAATAATAACAACAACGCAGTACCTGGAGAAAGCAGAATAGAAGAGAAAGAACTGAAGAAAATCACAGAATACAAAGAAGTGCAAATAGAAGTAGAATGACTGTGGCAAGAGAAAGCAAAAATAGTACCAATAGTATTAATAGTAATAAACACCTTTGGTGCAATCCCAAAACATCTGGAGCACTCCTTGAATACCATCGGCATCGACAAAATCACCATCAGGAAATTGCCAAAGGCAGCTTTACTTGAAACAGTTTACTTTCTCTGGCAAAATTTTTAGAAGTATTAAATAACAACTTCTGCCTATCCCAGGTCCATGGGAAGGATCTTATAGGTGGACCAAAATGTCAAATCCAATCTAAATATCTAGCTGTCTATGCAGCCAACCATAACAATATAGAATTTTCTGATAAAACAAATGGAAAAGAATTCCATTAGAAGGTCAACAGGCTCAATAGACCTAAGAAGTCATCCTGATTAAATCCTACATCAATCTAGCCACTGTAAGCAACTAAAGAAGAAAGCTCAAGTTCACAAAAGTGTGCATCTTTTAATAAAATTTGTTTGTCAAAAACAGTGCTAACAAAGTCATCCTGGTTTTTAGGGACCAAAGACTAACAGACTTTCTCCTGCAAAGTCTATATTGTAAGAAAGGTGTTTAAGTATATCTACTGAGTTAGTTTCTAACACTGTACACTATAATACACATCATCATCTCCACCACCAACTCGATATATTATCCAGGGCAGACAATGTTATTTAGTTGTTGTTTTTTTAATGGCAAAAATTAATAATGTCACTAAATCTCATGGGATAATAATGTTCCCAACTAAAATCTTGCAAGATTTTGGCCAAACATATCAAAAACCTATGGGTTTGCTGGGGTCATGGGATGTTGATCATTAAATATATACTATAGCCATGATGGCAAACTTATGGCACACGTGCCACAGGTGGCATGCGGAGCCGTATCTGTGGGCATACAAGTTGCCCTAGCTGAGCTCCACCACACATGCGCACACAAGCCACCTTCCGGGCCCATTGGAAGTTGGGAAACAGGCTATTTCCAGCCTCCGGAGGGCCTCCGGGGGGGGGAGAGGCAGTTTTTGCCCTCCCCAGGCTCCTAGAAAGCCTCTCGAGCCTGGGGAGAGTGAAAAATGGGCCCACCATTCCATCACTTGCCAAAAGCTGGGGGAGTGGGGTGGGTCACACGTGCATGTGTGGGGGGGTAGGGTGCATTGAATTATGGGTGTGGGCAAGCACATGTGCAAGCCTCCCGTGTTCCCCACGCTTTTGGCACGCGACAGCAAAAAAGGTTAGCCATCACTGTACTATAGAAAAGAGTCAAGAAGAAAAATAGATAATTACGCAAAGAATTTTAGTGCCTTAATTTGGAATTCATAACCATAATGAATAATTAATTGCCCAAAATAATAACAATACATTTTACTAGAACCACCTAGAGCTGTTTCTGTATTTCATGGCACATAAGATCTACATACAAAAGAGTTACATGAGACATATAATCTGTAGAATCATTAAAAGATATGACACTTGTCAATTAGAGACAGTTCCATCCAGTTTTGAAATTGCTTCTCTGTGGGTGCCTTTTTCAATATCTTTAAACTCAGTCCAGGGTTATAATCTGATATCTAAATCCATATTTACTGGGAACAGCTAACTTTGGGGTATTTGACTTCCGAGTACTATACAAACAGCTGGGAACAGCTAACTTTGGGGTATTTGACTTCCGAGTATTATATAAACATTTAAATAGCACATCAAAGAAAAAAAAATCCCATATCACCTCTAAGATAGCTGCTTGGAAGCCACTTCTAATCTTATTTAACAACGAATATTTGGTGCTTGAATTTTTTGTTTGAGACTACAGCACCTTTGGACATGGCAGAAATGAGATTGTCTTTCATCTGATATTTCTGTATCAAATACTGAAGCACCTTGAAAATTTACAATACTGCTTCTGAATAAATATGATACATTTAAGAAAATTTCAGGCTTGTCTGTTATGGTCATGCTCACTAGGAAAATCAATATCTTATCCAGGATGGAAGGAAATAATTTAACCTAGAAATTCCTTTCAATAAGCTTTTTTTAAAAGAAAAATAATTGACATCACTTACCATACTGATACTTTGTGAAAGCTAGGCAATCTCAAATAAAAGTGGTGATTGCTCAGAAAAGCACTGAATTCCCTTATGCAAGAGTTAAATTGACTCAGAATGGGCAATAGTAAGTCAACCTGCTATCATCCAAGTCTAGTTGGTTAACTTGCTATCATCCAAGTCTAGTTGGTCAACTTACTATCATCCAAGTCTAGCTCATGCTAGATGTGTGTATGTATATTTTGATGCAAGTTATAGTCCAAACTATCTGGAAGATTCAGATGATCTCTCTCTGCTTCCAGTGCTCCTTGCTAGTACCTGCAACTGTTGTTAGAGTTTCTAGACTTACAGACATCTCTTTACTCAGCTCTTTTCATCCTTAGTAAAATGGCAGATTCACATTTTGCCCATGTCATTTCTTCATGCCTGTATTCTACAGCCACAGACTGTAGAAGCCATTATGAATGATTGAATTTTATGTTTCAAGCCAAGAAATTACTAACAAACTACTTGTCTTGCTGTTTATATCTGAATGTATTTATTTAAGAACAACCTCTTTTTTATAATTTTAAATGCATGATTACTAATAAAATAACGTTATTAATGAAACAATGCAATGTAAAACAATGTTTCTTAACTTCAGGTAATTTAAGACATGTGGACTTCAACTCCTAGAATTCTTTTACATAGGTTTACAGGTTTTTTATAAATTTTATATTGTATTGTATTTTGTTTGTTTTCTTTTTGTATTGCTTTGAATTGTAAGCCATAATAAAACATTGGAAATGGGTAGCTGTATTGATCAGAACAAAATTAAGTTGTTCTATTTCTCTGTAATGCAGTAACAGTTCATTCCTTTCATGTATCAATTTTCTTCCCCTACTCAGTTACTTAGCTCATCTATTTTTAAGGATTGAGTGTAAAAAAGCAGAACTATTAAGTTGCCTCTCTGAGTTCTAGTATAGCCAACACATTTCAGCTAAAAATGTAATAACATATTTTTAAAAAGTAAACAAACAAAGAACCTGGCAGAATAAATAATTTGGTCAAATTATTATGTGACAAAAGTTCTAGTATGAGTCAGAAAACATTTTCATTTCAAACTGTGTTATGAGGTGTGTGGTGATTTTTCATATTTGTACTTATCTGCTATAACTAACTCAAGCCAAGAATACATCAAAAGGTGACCCTTAGAATGGCATTAGGTGTGATTCAGCTTTTTCCAACACCAGTTTATTTGATCTTGACAGAGCAACTCAACTGGAGCTTGTAATTTTCACATCTTCAAATGTCGTAGTGGTCAGCATGAGGTTAAAACTAAATGACAAAACTCAATCTTTTCAAGAAGCGACCTGAAAAACAAATTAGATTACTTTATTTATTTATTTATTTATTAAATTTGTATACCGCCCTTCTCCTGCTGGACTCAGGGCGGTGCACAGCCAAAAATAAAAAAACATTCCAATACAAAATTTAATTTTTTTAAAAAGAATTACACAACTTTGGCCCAAAATTTAAAACATCCCAACTAAAACCCATAGACAATTAAAAATCTAACCTCTCAAAGGGGGCGGGGGTTACACCAGCCCTGCTTGGTGGGAAAGTTTTTAGGGCACAGCAAAAAGCCCAGAGATCTGGTATCATGCGTATCTCCGGGGGCAAATCGTTCCAGAGGGCAGGTGCTGACACAGAGAAGGCCCTCCCACTGGGGGTCACCAGCCGAAGCTGCCTGGCTGACGGCACCCTGAGGAGTCCCTCTCTGTGGGAGCGTACTGGCTGGTGGGAGGCTATCGGCGGCAGAGGGCGATCCTGCAAATACCCAGGTCCTATGCCATGGAGCACTTTAAAGGTGGTAACCAACACCTTGAA
The DNA here is from genome assembly GCA_022577455.1 of Arizona elegans. Taxonomy (NCBI): domain Eukaryota; kingdom Metazoa; phylum Chordata; class Lepidosauria; order Squamata; family Colubridae; genus Arizona; species Arizona elegans. Next base: position 110,787,045 of record JAKOOJ010000002.1, on the reverse strand, counting down.
GCATACCTGGAAGACCACCAGAAGCCAATGCAGCTCACGCAGGAGAGGTGTCACATGGGAGCGCCCCCTCACTCCCATAATCTCCTGCGCGGCCGCATTCTGCACCAGTTAGAGCCTCTGGGTGCTCCTCAAGGGGAGCCCCGTGTAGAGAGCATTGCAGTAGTCCAGGTGGGATGTGATGAGTGACTGAGTGACTGTGTGTAAGGAGTCCTGATCCAGAAAGGGATGCAACTGGCGAATCAGGCGAACCTGATGAAAAGCCCCCCTGGCCACGGCCATCATATGTTCTTCTAAAGACAGCCGTGCATCCAGGAGGATGCCCAAATTGCAAGCCCTCTCTGTAGGGGCTAATAACTTGTCCCCAATAGCTAGCGATGGCACCAGCTGGCTATATCGGGATGGCAGAAGCCACAGCCATTCAGTCTTGGAAGGGTTGAGTCGAAGTCTGTTACTTCCCATCCAGATCCACACGGCCTCCAGGCACAAGGACATTACTTCAAGGACATCATTGGGATGGCCTGGGGTGGAGATGTACAGCTGATTATCGTCAGTGTACTGATGGAACTCCACCCCAAAGCCACGGATGATCTTGCCCAGCGGCTTCACATAAATGTTGAACAGAAGAGGCGAGAGGACTGACCCCTGCGGCACCCCACAAACAAGGCACCTTGGAGTCGACCTCTGCCCCCCTGCCAACACCGACTGCGTCTGGTCAGAGAGATAGGAGGAGAACCACCGCAGAACGGTGCCCCCCACTCCCAACCCCTCCAACCAGCACAGCATGATACCATGGTCGATGGTATCAAAAGCAGCTGAGAGATCTAACAGGACCAGGATAGAGGAACAACCCCTATCCCGAGCCCTCCAGAGATCATCCACCAATGCGACCAATGCCATTTCTGTGCTGTGCCCAGGCCTGAAGCCGAACTGGAGTGGATCCAGATAGACAGCTTCATCCAGGTACCCAGGAAGCTGTTGCACCACCACACTCTCAACAATCTTTGCCACAAAGGGAAGGTTGGAGACCGGATGGTAGTTAGCCAAAACAGCTGGATCCAGAGCGGGCTTCTTGAGGAGGGGCCTCACCACCGCCTCTTTCAAGGCGGATGGCTAGACAACCTCACTCAAGGAAGCGTTGATAATCCCCTGGAGCCAGGCTCGCATAACCTCCCGGGAGGCCAGCACCAACCAGGAAGGACAGGGGTCCAATAAACATGTGGTCGCGTTCAGCCGCCCCAGTATCCTGTCCCCCTGACACTTGTGGGTTGCCCTCCAAACCCACCCCAGTTGTACATATTACATTCTCTCTCCCACCCCTTAAAAAGCAAAATAAAAACGAGTACAAAGAAGTTTTAAAATCCCCAACGCCTTCGTGCCACCTCTTGGGATCCCAGGACCCGTTTTTGAAGTATTTCTTGGCAAGGCCAGTAGGCCATTTCCAGGAATGGGGGGCATTCCTCAAAGTCCATAAATCCGATCTTGAATACAGTCGTGGAACCATAAGCAGCCATGGAAGAGGGTGCGAAAATGGCAAATAGTGGGCTAGGAACTAGCTAAGATTCTCCCAAACATCGGGAACCTCCTCGCCCAGGCGTCCCCTCACAACACCTGGGTGAGGCATACCTGGTAACCATCATCGTCCTTTCACCACAACGGCATCCCGAACTTAGACTGGGAGTTCTGTCCGGCGGTATTCTCGGCCACTGCAGAGCTCCCACCCCTGCACGGCCAGTTCGATGTCATAGAACCACAACTGCCCTCTCACGGCAGTGGGAATCCCCGCCCAAGACAAACTAGTTTACTTTACTTGTAACTGCAATTTATTTACTGATGAAATACAACTTTAAACACAGAAGTGACATAACTAACCTTAAAATAGGGAAATACTTATGTGAACAGTACAGCTGAAATTAGAAAAAAATATCTGCTCTTTAATACAATAAGTCTGTCTAATGACTGAATGCCACCTTGACATTTATAAATACAACAAGATGGTAGAAAAGCATGGAGCTCTTAAGATTAGATAAAATGTTTGCCTCTGAAGTATAAAACACTGTAAGCAGAAGTTAAGTAATGCATGAGAGGCATTTTTCTTCTTTTCTTTACATTTTTATTGAAATAGTTCAAGAAAACACCCCAAACCACACATATGCATTTTGATTGATCGATTGATAATAGATGGCAGATAGATGTTTGTGTGTGTGTGTGTGTGTGTGTGTGTGTGTGTGTGTGTGTGAGAGAGAGAGGGGGGGGAGTGGCAAAATATGTCCTCACGTATGCATGTGTACTATTTGTTTATAATGCAATGGACTGCTATGAAAATGTACATAGGCATGGTTAATGTTCTTTTCAAAAACATTGCATAGAAAGAGATAATGTATTAGAAATTATGTTAATATAACTAAACTATGGGTTTAAGATATGAATGAAACTATTCTTAACTAAAGAATTCTTTAAAACTGTTTTCTATCATGCTAATTTTCTGCAACGTCTTACATTTATAAACACTTTTGATCTGCAGAAAAATGTACTTTAATTTTCCAGTGTTTTGCCACAGTAAATCTGACAGCCATAGCAAAAATAGGATCCTTTTTTTAATGTTACATAATCCTATAAGGCCCGAGAACAATGGGAGAAGAAAACCGCAATTCAAAAGTGGAATGAGATATGGTTGGGTATTTTTTTTTCCCCTTCCAATTTCCTCAAAAACATTGAACCAAATGAATAATTAAAAGGGCAAAGCCATCAGATATACTCATCTTTCAAAAGAAATAATTCTCCAATGGCTTTTTCATTGTGTTGCTGGCTTGAATTAACATCTCTTGGATGAATCCTTCCATCTGGTCCTGCTGTTAGACCGAAAGTACCTTATAACTGAGCAGAGTAAAAACAGATTGCCACTGCTAAAGACAGAATTATTCAATTCCTTCCATACATTAGTTTAATCAGAAAAAAAGAGAGGAGGAGGGAATCATTCAAGCTTGTCTTTCCCAATCTCCAGCCATGGTACTGATATGAGAGCAGCAGTTCAAATTATTCTCATTCAGGTGAACCTAAGGGCAGAGATAAACCCCTGAAGTGGCCTCAATGGCTCTCAGAGAGCTAATGACTGACCTTCAGAGGGCTAACGATCAGATGCAAGAATATAAATCCTTCCATTCCCTGTGGTTCAATCAGAACTGAAGAAGAAGGATGAGAAGATAAAAGTTTTCAAAGGGAAAAAACAAAAGCGAAGTCCAGTTGCATTTTGAAAAGCACCTTTGGGACAATTGTGAGATGAAGGAAAGTAACAAAGAACCAAGACCGGGTGGAACCAATGGGGGGCTGGCTTCTGGGTTTGATGAAAGCTGGGAAGTATGGAAATCATTGAAAAGACTGCACACGGGTAGAGACACTCTGAACAAATGGGGTTATCTGGTTGCTTCTGCTCTTTGCGATTGTGGTGACATGCAGACAACAAACACATATGTAAACCTGCCCTTGGTGCCAAAATCAGTGTACACTTCAGCACCTCATGACAGAATGCAATTAATAGACAAGTTCTGTTTAATATATCCATATTGTACACATGCATTTTATATTTTATACCAGACCTCCGGACTTTTTGTCGGGCCCTGAAAATTTATTTATTTCACCTAGCCGGGCTGGCTTGATCCCACTGTTTTGGTTAAATTGAATTGATTTTAATTGGGTTGTTTTAAATTGTGGCCAAAAATATTTAATTATTTTTAAATTGTTTTTAAACTTTGTATGTTCTGTTTTATTCTGGCTGTTCACTGCCCTGAGTCCTGCTGGAGAAGGGTGTTATACAAATTAAAACAAAGAAATAAATAAATAAAATATTTTAATTTTTTTGTCATATAGTATGCTTTATTTTTTTATAATAAAATAATATAAATATATATATAATATAACATAATATAAGAAAAGAAATATTTTATTTAGGGGACTTGGTGGCTCAGTGGCTAAGACGCTGAGCTTGTCAATCGAAAGGTTGGCAGTTCAGCAGTTCGAATCCCTAGCACCGTGTAATGGAGGGAGCTCCCATTACTTGTTCCAGCTTCTGCCAACCTAGCAGTTCAAAAACAGTAAAATGAAAGTAGAAAAATAGGGACCACCTTGGTGGGGAGGTAACAGCATTCCGTGCACCTTTGGCATTTAGTAATAATAATAATAATAATAATAATAATAATAATAATAATAATAATAATAATTTTATTTCTATACCACCCTTCTCCCAAAGGATTCAGGGCAGTGTACAGCCTATTTAAAAACACAAAACAAAACAATGTTTTAAAATTTAAAATCATTAAATAATTAGGCTCCAATTAAAATCCCAGAAATTTAAAATACCCCAATTTAGAATTATTATGTTGATAGCCCGGCCTGGCGGAATAACAGGGTCTTCAATGCGCAGCGAAACACCCAGAGGTCGGAGATCTTACGTATTTCCGGGGGCAGTTCATTCCACAGGGCTGGGGCTCCCACAGAGAAGGCCCTCCCCTTGGGTGTCGCCAGCCGACATAACTTGGCCGATGGCACCCTGAGGACACCCTCTCTGTGGGAGCGGACTGGTCGGTGGGAGGCTATTGGTGGCAGAAGACGGTCTCGAAGGTACCCGGGTCCTATGCCATGGAGTGCTTTAAAGGTGGTAACCAACACCTTGAATCACACCCGGAAGACCACTGGGAGCCAGTGCAGCTTGCGCAGGAGGGGTGTCACATGGGCGCAATGAGTTGCACCCATAACAACCTGCACGGCTGCATTCTGGACCAGTTGGAGCCTCTGAGTGCTCTTCAAGGGGAGCCCCATGTAGAGAGCATTACAATAGTCCAACCGGGAGGTAACAAAGGCGTGAGTGACCGTGCGCAGGGAGTCCTGGGCCAGAAAGGGCTGCAACTGGCGAATCAGGCGAACCTGATAAAAGGCCCCCCTGGCCACGGCCGTCATATGCTCTTCCAAAGACAGTCGTGCATCCAGGAGGACACCCAGATTGCGAGCCCTCTCTGTGGGGGGCAAAAATTCACCCCCAATAGTCAGCGATGGCACCTGCTGACTATATCGGGGCGCCGGAAGTCACAGCCACTCAGTCTTGGAGGGGTTGAGTCTGAGCCTGTTCCTCCCCATCCAGACCCGCACGGCCTCCAGGCAGCGGGACATCACATCAAGGGCATCGTTGGGGTGGTCTGGGGTGGAGATGTACAGCTGAGTATCATCAGCGTACAGATGACACTTCACCCCAAAACCACGGATTTGTCATGCCAGCCACATGACCACGGAATTGTCATTACACAGTGCTGGCTCTTCAGCTTTGTAACAGAGATGAGCACTGCCCTCTAGAGTTGGGAACAACTAGCACGTATGTGTGAGGGGAACCTTTACACTTTATTTTAATTGTGATGCTTCTGACACAAAGTTGAGAGAAAAATGATGAGAGAAAAGAAGGCAAGCACATCAGGAGAATTAGGCAGAGCTATGGTCAGTATCAGAGACATATAGGGAAAAATAATTTATATATTTCCTTTTAAAAATATATTTTATTTAAGCATATAAAATAGAAATAAAAACAATGGAAAAGTGTGACAGAAAAGGAAATAAAGTTAGAGAAGGGGGGGGAAGCAAAAATAAAAACCAGTGAGTTCTGCCTTTTTTTGGTGCTCTGCTTTGGTGAGTTCTGCCTTTTTGGTAAGGTATCTAACAAAGTTATAATATCAACTTTTTCCTATACCAAATAATTACTAGTCATTTCTATACCAATAATCAACTTAATATCAAAACCCAAAATAAAAATTTCATTTTTTTTTCCACACAGAAAGTCCAGAGGTTGCTTCCAAGTAACAACAAAATATTTACATTTTTGTCCTTAATTACTACAGTGAACTTCATCTCCACTAGTTACACCATCATTTCAATCCTTTCTCCATTGTGAGAGTTAATGCTTCTTTCCATTTCTGGACACATAGGATTCTTGCAGGCATAGAGTTCATATATTTCCATGGTATATTTTCAAAACAAATCCTGCATTGTCCAGGACCATTCAGACATATAGACAAGTATGCAGCAAACAGGTCCCTTCAGACATAGAATGTCATAACACTACTAGCAAATGGATGCTTCTTCTTCTTTTATGCTCTTTCCAGCACTAGTTTGTTGCACTGTTATTGTCTTCCTACACATGTAGAAACATTTCTAGAGCAGGCATAAATGGAACAGTTGAAAGTCTAGCTGGGGCTAGATCAGAATAAATTCCACAGTGTGAGATTGTGATGATTGACAAAGAATGGGATTTAAGTTGCTAGTGGCCTTATGCAAGTGGTTATTTCCTCCCTAGACAGTAAAACCAAGCAATTACAACAAGGGTAGGTTCTACTTACCTTTACTACTGGTTTGCAATGGGGCTGTGTGTGCGCACGAAGCGAGCACATGCACACTCTTCTGCGCATGTGCAGAAGCGTTTTGATGATGTCAGAGTCGGTGGGCAGAGCCTCCTGCTGGTTTTACTACCGGTTCTATAGAACCGGTGTGAACTGGGGGCAATCCACCACTGACTTACAATATATAGACTGGGATCCTAACTATACCCCATTTGAACTGATAGTAATAGTCTGCAGCAGAGGTGGGTTTCAGCAGGTTCTGACTTGTTCTGGAGAACTGCTAGCAGAAATTTTGAGTAGTTCGGAGAACCGGTAGTAAAAATTCTGACTGGCCCAGCCCCCATCTATTCTCTGCCTCCCGAGTCCCAGCTGATCAGGAGGAAATGGGGATTTTACAGTATCCTTCCCCTGCCACGCCCACCAAGCCATGCCCACCAAGCCATGCCACGCCCACCAAGCCATGCCCACAGAAGCAGTAGTAAAAAAAATTGAAACCCACCACTGGTCTGCAGCATCCAAACTCAGAAGGGTTAGCAAATCAATCTACTAGGAAGGATTTAGGATCCTTGTCCCTTCTACACCTACTACAAACTATGAGAGATTCAATGCTAGGACTGGACATGCTTTGAAAATGGTTCAAGAGAGATGCTTTGTGTGTGAGTGAAGCAGTGCTTTGAGATTGGTTAAAGAAACTCCAACTTTTGTCAAACTTCTTCACAAACTTGCAAAAGAGATACTGTTTCTTTAAGAGATACACTGGCTTCCTTAAAGCAACACTATTTTCCCTGCCCTACCCCTCCTCCTCATAAGGAAATTAGGAAGCAATATAAAAATTTCTTGGTTGTGGTCTATGAGCACCCAGAGGATTTTACAACTTAACCAAATGATGTGAATGTGACTTCTCAGCTCATCTGTTAATTAAACAATAAATCATATAAGCACAATTTAATGAACTTTTGTATAAATTTTCTTTTTATATTTCTATGTACAAACAGACTGCAAAACTGTTCTGCCAAAATGGACAATAAAATGAAATAAGTTTCAAAGGAGAGAAATACAAAAGAGAGGACCTGGGAGAGAACAAAACAGATGGAAAAGCTTTGATAGTATCAATTTAATGGAACTCAAAATTTGCAATTCTATCTTGGGACCACCTAATTGGCTAATTGGCTTCTTGTAATATATCAGAAATTTTGTATATTAAATATACACATCCAAATATTTGTTATGTGTTTCTCCTGTTTCACCATCCTCTTCTTTACAAAGCAGAAAACATTAAAAACTGTAGAAAATAAATGTTTCAACTTACTATCCATTTGGGAATTGTGGATCAGGCAATTCATAGTAGAATTTATGCAAATTGAATTTCTCAATTATCTGTAGGGGAAAGATTTCCTTTAGTCTTTTGTCTGTCTGTTCTACATAGGGACTGAAACAGTCATTACATTGTGTGTTGTATATAACTCCTGGTTTTTTAGAAGTATTTTTTTAGAGTGTGTCCATGAATATCAGGTAGCAGTCAGAAGACACAATGAAAAGTCTTTAATCTCAGAAGACTTGGACAAAATCAACCATAGTTTTCAACTGGGAAACTGCAAGAATCTTAGACCAAGTTAAATAAAAATGTTAGAGAATTCCTGGAAATCTTGCATTTAGAAAATCAGCTTTAAATAGACACATAGAGATAAAATACATCATTGAAAAGAAACAACAAAAAGTTGGAAACAAAAAGATCAGAACATATCTTCTTCAACAACCAATACCTAACTGTGCAGGGATTAATACCAGAAAAGTCAAGTAGAAAACAATACCCAAATCAAGCAACTAGCAAGGCTATAACCAACAATGGCAGGAGAATCTACTGTACATCAACAGGGATTAAATCCCACACTCATTAGCACTAGTAATGAAATGTCTGCAAGCAAACAATCAAGCTCAGAGAGTAGCAGAGACTCCATGACGGGAAGGATGGATGGATGGACAGACAGACAGACAGATGTTTGGATTTCAGTTGCAGTGTCTGCCAATAACTGCTCTATGAGTTCTTGAGTTCTAATGCATGTCATCAGTTATAGTATCTATAGTATTAGTACAGTTAGTAGGTTTATTATCTGTCAGCCTCTATTTAGAATGCTTTATCTTCCCAAGTATAAAGACCTTCTTCTTAAATTACTCTTGACTGAACATTAAGTCCATCAAACCTTAGCTTTAGATTCATTCGTAATTGTTCCAGTAAGCAACGTGGTGCTACTTCATGTAGTATTGAATGATTTGTTCACTTCACAATCCAAGGTTTTCTCAAGTATTTTCTGCAGCACCACAGTACAAAAGCATTGATTTTTCTTTATTCATCCTTTCCAATTTTTCTTAAGAAAAACCGAAGACTTGAGTAGTATAGACTTTTGCTGGCAGTGTGATGTCCCTGCACTTTAATGTTTTGTCTAGAGCCCTCAAAGCCTTTCTCCCATTTAGCAACTATCTGTATAGCACCATTCACCATTCCTATGATTTTTTAAAAAAACCAAAGAAGCTATTCTGTTACTTATTTCAGCTTTTCTACGGACTAACATTACCTATTAACTTTACCTCACATTACCTACTGTGTTTGTAGCTACTCCACCCTGTTTTTCACTCTCTTCTACTATCAACAAGAAATAGTAGATGTTTGTTTTCTTTTGCTGCCATCACAGTTGTATTATCAATATATCTAAAGTGGTATCAGAAATTTTAATTTTGTATCTTCTAGGCAAGCATTTCTCACCCTATAGACTACTTATAAGTTAAATAAATGAATTTAATATATAAATGAAATAATATGAATGATACAGTGCACAACCTTGGTTCCTTCCCCTCCCAATTTTGAGCAATTTAAGTTGTTCCCTATTTTGTGTTATTTTATGATGATTGCATGCATTCTTCATTAGACAGAAGAGGTGTCCTGAGTAATTACCCATCTATTCAATTATAATTTTAAACAGCCAAGCGTCTTATCACTAACTCCTTAAAATTAAGGCATTTAATTTCAGATAAATCTACTAAGTTGCATGGTAAGATAATTAAAAAACTCTTTTTCCTCCTACCTCTAGAGATCCTGGAACTATAAAAGTTGCCAAAGATTTTGTTGAAAAATTAGATGAAAGGGAACCTCAAAAATCTTCACATGTTAACTTTAAATTAACAAAAACTGTGTTTTCTGTGAATTATTTTAGCATCAGAAACAATCCTCCCTCCCTCCCTTCTTGTGCTGAAGAAAAAAATGATGTTTTTATTAGTGAGATGTAAGATTCTTGCATTTACTTTAATTTGAAAAGTGATAAACATTATGTCCTTAAATGTCTTATTTTTCCCTCTACAACCATTTCGCCAAAGTCTTGACTTCTCACTCTTGATCATGGCCAGGAGGGCCTTTTTTTTTTTTTTTTTTATTGAAAAAGTTTTCAAATACAAGTTTTTCCCCCTTTTCCCCCCCCCCCTCTTCCCTAACCCACCCTTTCCACCCAACCCCCCCTGTGACTTCTTCACAACAATAGGCTATTTCATAACTAGTTACATACATAATATCTTTCCTTTCCCTTAATCCCTTCTCGAAATACTGACCCTTAACATGTTAAGCTTATTGAGTATTATTACAATTTAACCTTTAGTCTTTTATATATATTAATATAACATTTTAAATCGACCTTCTCCCTGCATCCAAATTTAACATTTATTCAATTCTGTCCAATTCCTCCACTCCTCTAAATATATGACTTAAAATCATACAGTACAATACAATTCTAGATATAATCCACTACCCATGGCCAGGAGGGCCTTTGAGCAACTGTGGGTTGTGTGCCAGTTACGCCCTTTCCTGGGCCAACAATCCCTACTCATGGTCACTCATGCCTTAGTCACTTCCCACTTTGACTATTGCAACATGCTCTATATGGGGCTGCCCTTGAAGAGTATCCAGAAGCTCCAGTTGGTGTAAAATGCAGTGAACTGCATGGTTTTGTGCAGACCTCAGTGTGCACATGTATTACCTCTCCTGCAGGAGCTGCATTGATTGCTGATTTGCTTCCGGGTGCAATTCAAGGTGCTGGTTGTCACCTTTAAAATCCTTCATGGCTTGTGACCAGGTTATCTGAGGGATCGTCTCTTGCCGGTCACATCTACCCAACCCATCAGAGCGGGGAGGCAAGGAATGTTGCAGTTCCCATCCCCTAGGGAGATTCGCCTGGTGGGACCCAGAAGAAAGGCCATTATCCATGGTAGCTCCTTCTCTCTGGAACATCATTCCCCCCGAGATTAGAATGCCCCCCCACTCTAACACTCTTCTGGAAGGTGCTGAATACCTGGTTCTGCCAGTGGGCCTGGGGAATGCAGAGCGGGATGGAGCCCATTAAATGGCTCATATGATGTGTTGTCGCCAGAGCGGGGGGTGGGGGTTTATTTTATTTTGTTACATATGATTCTCTCTTTTATTAGTTTTATTGTTTTTATATGATGTTTTTTTTATATTCTTGTAAGCCGCCTTGAGTTGTCATGTGAGAATAGGCGGCAATATAAATCTCCTAAATAAAATAAAATAAAAATTAATTAATTAAAATCAGTTATTTGTTTTTTAGACCAGGAAATACGGGCAGCTGGACAGTTAGCATAACTATCAAAATGATAGAAAAAAAGCAATAATGTTAGCATTCCTTGCCACCTTTCAATAGCAAAGCTTAAAAGCACCCTCAAAATACATTCCAAAAATACATTTACAGTAAAGCAGCCATACTCTTATTCTCGGCATCTGCTTACAAGTACTTCCACCAATCAATTTGCTTTATTTAAATAGATTTTCTATGGTTTTATGAAGGATAGCCGTGGAAAAAAGAAAAATGTATTATAGATTCTGTGATTTAAAAAAAATGAGGAATCATATTTCTGAAATAGAACATTAGACAAGCAAGTAAGAAAATATTCAAAAGTGGTTTTCATTCAAGCATATTCTAAAGAATTGGAGCCCTCTTTAGATTCTTCTCTCTTTATCTTTCTAAACCTATTGTATTTCCACATTGAATAAAATCACATACTACTCTAAAAGATGAGCCTGGAGCCTCATTTTAGGAGCCTTGGGAGTTAGAGTAATATTGAAGTTTAAAGGCCCCCACCTGTTTACTTCAGATGCTATACTTCAAAACTGTATACAAGGCAGCCTTGAAATATGCTAAGTGTACTTCATGACTTATTTTCTTTTGATTCCTTATAATAATAACAACAATAAAAGGAATGTTACTGTATCAAAACAGCTGAAACAATCAAATTGTAGGCTAGATATTGAGTTCTGTAGACACTAACTCCATTTCCTACTTTGGTATAACACCTTAGCTGTTCCTGTCTACTTTCAGGAGGTGCCTTACCTACCACCTTTATCTAACTTTGATGTGAGAAATATAGGCCTCTCATAAACTTCTATATCTTTCTGGCAATAAAAATGTAAAAAGAAAAACATTGAAAATCAATTTCAGTAAAGCTTTCTCCTGGTCAATATTATATCGAAATTTTTTTACTACCGGTTCTGTGGCTTGGTAGGCGTGGCAGGGGAAGGATACTGCAAAATCTCCATTCCCACCCCACTCCAGGGGAAGGATACTGCAAAATCTCCATTCCCATCCCACTCTGTGGCCAGCCAGAGGTGGTATTTGCTGGTTCTCCGAACTACTCAAAATTTCCGCTACTGGTTCTCCAGAACCTGTCAGAACCTGCTGGATTTCACCCCTGCTATAAAGGTATGTGGCAAGAGGTTTCAGCCCTTCCTTTCCTCGAGAGATAGAATAGTTTCACCAAAGATAAATAAAATCAAATGTAATTTTAAATTTGAGTGTGTGTATCTTGAAAGGTATAACATTATAGTTGATATTCTAGGCCCGTGATGGCGAACCTACGGCACGCGTGCCAGGGGTGGGTTCTAATTTTTTTTACTACTGCTTCTGTGGGCGTGGGTTATTTTGTGGGTGTGGCTTGGAGGTCATGTGACTAGGTGGGCGTGGCTAGCTGGTCAGAGTCATTTCTGGACGGTCCTCGCACTTACAACCTGACTCATTTGTTTGCTTTTAACACTGATCAGCTGTAGGACGGCCCTTTGAAGCCCCGCGGCAAGAGTTTAAACAGATTTTTTCCCTCTAGTCATCAGCTGGGACTCAGGAGGCAGCAATAGATTGGAGGTGGGACCAAATAAAAGGTAAGAATAATGTGGGGGGGATGGGGGGGGTGGGAGGGTGGGGGAGAGAACCAGTTCAGTGATGTCATATCGTCACCGCTACCGGCTCGGCCGAACCGGACCGAACCGGGAGGAACCACCACTGACGCGTGCCCAAAGTGGCACACAAAGCCATGTTGCTCAGCACGTACAGCCTTGCCTGTTTGTCTTCCTGGTTTCTGGCATGCATGTGCGCTCAATGATCAGCTCTCCTTCGTGCATGTGGCAATGTCAAAAAATGGTGTGCGCATATGCACGCCAGAACCCAGAAGTTTGGCTTTTCCGGAACATGAGCCGATGAGCGTGCGCACGCAGGCATGATATTTCTGCACTATCTTTTTGGCACTCAGTGCCAAACTGAGTCTAGGTCTCACCATCACTGTTCTAGGTAGACTACATGAAGGCGATGGTCTGCTACAAGTGATTTTTTTTTTCTCATGAAAAAAGAATGATGCAATTTAGTATCAGCTACAAGAGTTTATAAATAAGATTATATATTTCTGTCTAGAATACATAGTTTTGTTTTGTTTTATTTATTTATCTGGAAATAAACTGACCCATGATTCCTTTTGCCTGGATTTTCATTTTTTCTTGGAAATTCCAACTTTAATCTGAGTCTCTGGGGAATGGTGCTAGTCTCTCTTTTTACTCAGCTTCAACCTAAAGCTTTTCCTTCAGTTTCCTCCTCCAGTTCTGCCTCAAGATTGAAAATGACAAAATGTTGTTCTCTTTAACCTTTAAAGAAAAGGGTTGGTGGTACACTTCTGGGCCTACTTGACAAAAGAACATCTCTCCCTCATGCATATATCTTGGATATCATTTAGCATTAATGTACGTCTGAGCCTGCTGAGATCCAAGGAGCATATATTTTTGGAAGTCATTGACAACGGTCAAAAAGGAACTTTAAAAATGATAGAGACTCTTTTTCCTTATCCTTCAGAACTGCAAAAATACACAAGTGAAATTACCCAGCTACCTGAGACCAGGTCAAGACATTAATCCCTGATCAAACCAAGAAATTAATTCCACAGGAAGGTTACTTTCACTGAGACTGGCGATAAGAGAATGTTAGAAACTTAATAGTTCTGTACTTCCTCCTCCTTCTTATAGTTTAGGGATTTAGGGAGCTGCTTCCGAATGTCATCTGTCTGTTGTGGACCTAAAATACGTTTCACAGACTATTGCCCTGGCAACATATTTTAAATATCTCTGTCAAGGTCGTCTTCCTTACTTTTTACATAGGATTAACCCAGTTACAGGTTCTCACAACATCCCTGAATAAGATCCATATTTTATACTAGGATGATTCTAGTTGATTTGCCTCTTGCAGAGTGAGGTTATAAATTCTATTTTATATTCTAAGGTAATTCAAAATTGCCTTTTCTTCCTACTATGTTTCCACGGGCTCTTTCTGTGGGCATCATGATCTTGAAGCTGAACAATTGTTAATTGTTCATTTAGCTTTCAGCTGGATGCAGAATCACTTATGCAAGTGGGGATTCTAATTAGTTTATTCTATAACATAGCTCTAGAGAAATATTACTAGACAGCACTGATCAGCTGTAGTCAGAAATCCAGTGGGATACACATCTGGTGATGCCCTGGAACAACAGAGGATGACAACAAAGAAGTGTCTCCATAGATTTACACCAAGCAACTGTGAGTGAGAATACCAAATGTCTAGGTGGAAATACAGATCTAGGATTTGTAACAAATTCCCTGAAGTCAGTTGTACAGTTAGGTAACAAGTTCTTCTTCTTTTTTCTTTTTCTTTTCTTTTCTTTTCCTTTTTTTTTTTTTTTTTGCATTTCGTTCACATGTTTTATTAACAGATGGTTTGCACAGTAGATATTTCGAAATCAGAAGGGGAGAAAAATTCATGCTAAGGTTTAATCAGCCCCACCTTCTATTTCTTTCCCTCATTCAAACCCTTCAGAATTTCCAAGACGGTCCTTCAAATATGAGAGTGATGAGTTAAAAAGTTTACTACTAAAGAGTCAAGTGGGGAAAAAGAGCAGCAGCGGTTTTGGTGGTGTTTCCATGTGATGCTGGAAACGCCATGTCTCAGACCTCCTCTTTTTTCTCCAGCAAAATTTTGTGCAACTCATCTGCATCTTCACTTGTCTTCACCCTTATCAATATTGGCAGAGGGACTGTGGCATTCTTCTCATTGATGGGGCAACAAATTCTTGATATAATGGTTTAATATTAAACAAAAAATATTGAAAAGGAATCTCGTTCTGTGTTATATTTCTTGGGTCATAGCTAAGATGAGAACAAGAACGAATGTATGAATATACACTCCTCTCCCAATTATTAATTAGCATTTCCAAATCTTAAAACTAAAGATGTATGAAGTCTACTAAGAAGGTAATGGGAATGCAAACTCCTGTAATTAAATTAAATGAAAGAGTGCTTAGTTCATATTTTAAGCAAATGGAAAAAGATAACGAAGTGTCTCCAATTGCTGAAACTACTAATAAAATGGTACCACCAAGCAATAAAGTGTCTAAAGATTTACAGAATTAACAGGGAAAAGAGGCTGAATTTAAAGATGATTTAAAGTAGTCTTCTTTTCATCAAAACCTAATGGAAACCTGACAATGTTTTCTTTTTAATTTGAAAAGGGAAAAAAAAAATCTCACAGGGAAATAGATATACTCATCAAATCAAACTGCCTTGACAGCTGTTGAAATAGGACAAAGATTAGAGATTAAAAATCACAACCAACAACCCTTCTAAAAAAGAAGATGGTAGAAAATATGTACAGCTCAAGATTGACAAATTATGTTGCTAGGAATTCTCTGAGCTAGGCTTTGATATTGCAAACTTTCATTGTGATACCGGGCAATAGGTATCACAGTGAAGAAGATGTTGGGAAGTGAGGTTAGTTGTTTAGCAAGGGTTGAATATGCCTTTTTGAAAATAGATTGAAAATTATGAATATGAAACAGTTATCACTCAACAAATATATGCAAATTTACAACTGATTGTCCATGTGTGTAAAACAGACTGTACATAATTTTAAGTTTTCTGAATGTAATAGAACCATAAATAAACTATAGAACTCTTACTTCATGGAAGATTGGCAGATTTTTCAAGAGAAAATTGTTCCATAATGTATTGGCAGCTTGAAGAAATATAAACAAAATACTGTAGAGGAATATTAAGCTACAATGCTTCAAGATTTGGCTCAAGAAGTTAGCAGAAAGTCATCTTCATGACAATGCCCAACAATTACAAGATTGAGAATAATATATCATTGGCCTCTCCCAGTAAATCTGTTTATTACAAAATAATTAAGACCTTTCTGATAACACCTGAGAGTTTCTATTGCTCTTTAAATCAAGGACTCTGAACTGAAAGAATGAGAAATCCTGAAGAAGGGAAAACAAAAACAAACATTGGAAATAGTAGGAGAAGGAAAAACAGTTGAATAGAACCCATCATCAACTGTTAAATATTATCTTGTATTTTTATTATTTTATTTTTAATGCTTCTCATTTGTAATGCGGGTCTTTGACCATAATAAAAATGATGTACCGTATTTTTCAGAGTATAAGATGCAACTTTTCCCCCCTAAAAGGGGGTGAAAATTTAGGTGCATCTTATATACTGAATATAGCCCCATCCAACCACTGCCCCCCACCCTTTGGCCTCTGCCTCCCAGCAATTTATCTCTTTGCAGCAAGCAGCAAAAAGAAACATCCCATTTCAGCTTCAGCACAACCTAATTAGCACAAGTTGATTGTCTGTTGGATCAGACTCCCGACTCTCAGCTGTTTTGCGCAGGCCTCTGCTGCTTGCTGCAAGGAGGTAAATTGCTAGGAACAATTTTTTTTTCTTGTGCCAATCAAGATATGCTGAAAACAAAAATGAAAGTAAAGCAGGCTATTTGCTGTTTGCTGCAATGAGGCAAAATTGCTGGGAGGCAGAGGCAGATTTCTTTTTCTTGTTTTCCTTACCAAGAAAGGTTAGGTGTATTTTATAGTCTGGAATGTCTTATACACCGAAAAATACAGTATGTATGTATATATGTATGTATGTACCATGTTTCCCTGAAAATAAGACACTGTTTTATATTTTTTTGAACCCTGAAATAAGTGCTTGGCCTTATTATAATGCACTCAAAAGCCTGATTGGACTTATTATCAGGGGATGTCTTAGTTTTGGGGAAACAGAGTATCTTTATAAACAGCTGAATAGAACAATTATAATCAAATATTGAACCTAAAGATACACTTCATTTTAATCAAGAAAATTACAGATAACACAGAACACCAACTTTTGGTTGGCACTGATGATGTTACTTAGTTGGGCAATGAAACATCTGCAAGCAAACAAGCCCAAGAATACCAAAGACATCACAGTTACATCCTGAGGTACATATATTCCCTTCTATTGGTACCAGTTTTTGGTTTGTTTGTTTCATTGTTATAGAAAATTATAGATATGTGTTTAAAAAGTATAGGAATTATAAATCAGTAAAAACCATTGGAATTGAGGCCAGGAATATCAATGAGAATAACTTGAGGGCACATCTTAATTAATTAATTCACAAAATGTCAGCCTTTCAAGGTAATACAGATAAGAAACCAATATTATGAATATTAATGTTACCTTTATTGTAAGGTTACTGCAACAGAATCTTACAAGCCTGAAAGCACTTCTTCCTCTCCTTTACTTAAGAGAACCGGACAAGGTCTCTTCTGAGATGATTGCTCCAAATGCATTCTCCAACTTTGCCCCTTCTTTGAACCCAGATTTCTCTTATCAGGCTGTTGTCTAGGCTGTAGCTTTTCATTCTTTCTGTCTCCCAACGTTATTCTCACAGCACATTTCATAAGAGCTATTGGGGCATGATGTAACCCCTATATCAGTGGTGAAATCCATTTTTTTTTATTACCAGTTCTGTGAGCATGGCTTGGTGGGCATGGTGTGATTTGGTGGGCATGGCTTGGTGGGCATGGCAGGGGAAGGTTACTGCAAAATCTCCATTCCCACCCCACTCCAGGGGAAGGATGCTGCAAAATCTCCATTCCCATCCCACTCCAGGGGAAGGATACTGCAAAATCCCCATTCCCTCCCCACTCCTGGGGGAACAATATTGCAAAATCTCCATTCCCACCCCACTCTGGGGCCAGCCAGAGGTGATATTTGCTAGTTCTCCAAACTACTCAAAATTTCCGCTACCAGTTCTCCAGAACCTGTCAGAACCTGCTGGATTTCACCCCTGCCCTAGATAGAATAGAGTTCTAGTCATTGCTTGTTTTTCTTTTGTTCTTTTTGATAGCACAACAAACAGAGAGGAATTAATAAAATAAATCCAATACATTGCTAGGTTTTAGTGGAAGTTTACAGATTACGTCACAAATAGAACCGCATCCCCTCCCCCGGGCTTCTTTTATCCATTCATTATACCTTACTTACAAATAATGCAATCCAATATATTAACACCCATTAACCACTTATAATGTATTATATCATCATCCTTTGTTATTCCAAAATAACATTATTGGATGGTGCTATATTAATGCATTAAATCTCTAATGGGAGATGGCTAATGAGTAAATCCTCCCCCATCCCGGAATGATCATGCACAAATAAAGAGAAGTATGTCAGGGGAAAAAAAGCTTTTTACATTTTCTACTAATGGATCTTTTAGTAATTATACTGCAGCTAATATTAGGTACAAAAATTTTAAGAATCATAGAAAGAAGAAATACGGTCAATACCATCAACTTCATATAATTATAATATCTAGTGGAAATCAAGTTAGTTTATCTCAGTATTAGAACAGTGGGTGATATTATTAAAAGAAATACATCAGTCCTTATTTGAAAGAAAATGAAACCAGATATTATTTGTAATTAAAAAACTTATGAAGTTAATTAAAAGCTTAATTAAAACATACATTGTTTAGTAAACAATGTTCAGGTTTTAGTTCATCTCATACTACTGAATGTGGGGACTCATTCACTCAGTCACATTTTTGTGAGAAGCTAAATAATGATAAGTGAAAATTAAAATCGAACAATTGGAATTATTAAAGGCTCACATTCTTTCAAAGAGCACCTCAAGTTAAAAATAAATTATACAACTGATTTTGGTTTTGGGGTCATACTGTTTCCAGGGACTTATCTTTAGTTCTGGATGGGGTGGCATGTCTTCCAATCAGACCTGGTGTGCATTCTGGAGGTTCTTCTGGACTCCTGACTCCTATTCAAAAAGCAAGTGGCAGGTGGAAGCCATGGCCAGGAAGACCACTGTACTGTTTCGTGTTGTATGCCAATTATACCCATTCCTGGACTAGAAGGCTCTGTCCACTGTTGCTCATGCCCTGGTCATCTCTCTTGCCCTGGTCACATATTACTGTATTGCACTCTAGATGGGGTTATACTTAAAGAGTATCCAGTCTAGGAGTGGGTTCTATTTACCTTTACTACTGGTTCGCAATGGGATCGTGCATGCGCAGATTGTCAATGATGACATCTGGGGTGGTGGGCAGGGCCTCCCACTGGCTTTACTACTGGTTCTTGCAAACCGGTCTGAACTGGGGGCAACCCACCACTGGTGCAGTCCTCAGTCAATACACACTGAACCTTTGCTTCACAAGTGCATTGTTGCTTCCGGATTCAACTCAATGATACTGGTAATGACCTATAAATCATATATGGCATTATGTGTATATGAATGGGATTATCTGAATGACCAACTCTCACTGTTAACATCTACCTGTCACTTCAGATTCAACAGATGAGGCATTTTACATATTCCATCTACAAAAGGGTGTTATTTGGTAGAACTCAGGAAGAGACATTTTCTGCCAGGGTATCTACCCTTTGGAACATTATTCCTCAGAACATTACATTGGGCCCAACTCTGTTGGCCTTTAGGCAGACCCTGGAGACATGATTCTGGTGCTGTTCTTGGGCATCTGTCATTAGAGGAGAGTTTTTACAATGTATATGTTGAGTAAGGTACAGTGAGGTACAGCCATTAATCATGATCAATTTGTTTTAATGGTTTATTTATTTGTATAACTTTTACTTTTTAAATTGAGCTGTTGTTTTTAACCATTGTAAGTCACCCAGAGTCACTTAAGTGAGATGGACAGCCATTCAAATATATTAAAATATTATATATTTTACAAAAATATATAATAATAATGCTATATCATTATATGCTAATTATATTTTTAGGTGCCCAAAGCACCTTCATACAAATAGACTACATTCAGATTTTTAAAATCTTAGTATAATTACAGATGTCTCCACAGGTTGGATTAAAATTATAAATCAAATTACAAATTTTAACCAATTTTTTGAACTGAAGAAATAAAAATTGCTATTAGGTTTTTTTGGTGGAAATTTAACCACAAAAGTGTTTCTATCCAATGAAAAATGCCAAATAAAAAAAAATATTAAGTTATTTGTAATTATTTAGACAATAATTGTGAAGAACATGTGCTGGCATCTATGTTTTGGGAAGCCTTATAAATAATTATAACTACAAGTTTAATAGACACAGGAAAAGGAAGAAAGAAAAAGTGGAAAATCAGAAAATGAAACTGACATTTTATTAACACCATTTTAATCTAAAGGACCTATTAAAATACATGATCAAAATAGTAAAAGATGTTGAATCATACACAAAACAAAAACACGATGAGCAAGTTGGAATTTGCAAACATGATGACAAGTAAAAGTAAATTAAAAATAAATTCAGACAATACTGATAATTCACCGAATATGACTCATTTAGAGGTTTATATTGGTATTCCCTTTTTGGAAATGCACCCTATTATACTCAAAGAGATTCCCAAGAGAGAAATATGAACAAAATGGACAGATCAGCTGAAGGACAAATTATCCCAAAAACTCTCTACCAATAAAACACTTCAACTACATAAATCTATTCCAGTTGATAGATTCCCTAATCAGATTTTGCCATCTTACATTCAACTAGTTCAGCTTTTTCAACCAATTTTATCTACTCATCTATTTATGTTTAAAGGAATCAGTGCTCTTTTAACCAACCTTGTTTTGATAGTGAATGCCATTCAGCAAAAGAACAACTATTTTCCTACTTTAAAGAATATAAAAAGGATCCTCTCTCTTATTCAATCCAAGATTTGTTGTTCTTCAAGAGAAAATATAAATAGTTATTACCAGCGGTGGGATTCAAGTAATTTAACAACCGATTCTCTGCCCTAATGATTTCTTCCAACAACCAGTTTGCCAAACTGCTCAGAAAGTTAACAACCGGTTCTCCCAAAGTGGTGCGAACTGGCTGAATCCTACCACTGGTTATTACAAGCAGAGAATAAGGAAGGCTTTGATCAGTCTTGGAATCAACTAATTTCTGATACTTTTCTAAGAATTCAGCTCTATTCTGCAAATGCTTCCCTTGGTTTAAAAAATTTCATCTTTCGTTCCCACTTCAGTTTGGGAAGAACACTTCAGATTGCTGTACACACATTAGATTATAAAGTTCCTCTATCCCTTCTTAGCCCCCTGTATCAGGCTCTGAAATCACAAAACTGATTAAATACCTGAATCTGAATAAAGCTTCAATATACTTTATTTCCTTGGAGGGTATCCAAAACAATTTAGATTGGCTGGTGCCCATTCTGCCTTCCCTCACACTGATAACATGGTAAGGGTCCTGATGATTGGGATGTAGCAATGGTGATCCTGATCTACAAAAAAGTAGGCAGAGATTTACCTACCAATTACCATCCCATTAGCTTCTTTAGTGTAGTCAGTTATTTATATGCTAGACATTTACATAAGAAGCTCCTGTATTAGTTTATAATAGAAAAATGTGGCTGATAGCAGGCAGGCTTCAGAGAAGGCTACTCATCATTGTCCGTGCTTCAAACCCCCACCCCATCCCCAACATCTAGTTGAGAAACACTCTTCTGGAGCTCCCTCATCACTCCACGCAGTGTATCTTAGATGTGTTTTTGATCTCATATCTAGATCCAAATTATAAGAGAAATTGAGCTGCTCCTCAGTTGATAAAAGATTGTTTGTTCTTATATATAAGTTATATGAAAACTCTTGGAAAAAGTGCAATATTAACACCTCTTAGAATACTAGACAACACAATATCAACAGTAGAGACCTTCAAATTTCTAGGTGCTACCATATCTCAAGACCTAAAATGGTCTTGACATCAAAAACGTCATCAAAAAAGCACAACAAAGAATGTTCTTTCTGCACCAACTCAGAAAGCTCAAACTGCCCAAGGAGCTGCTGATACAGTTCTACAAAGGAATTATTGAGTCTGTCATCTGTACCTCTATAACTGCCTGGTTTGGTTCTGCAACCCAGCAAGACAAACACAGGCTTCAGAAGATAATTAGAACTGCAGAAAAAACAATTACTACCAGCCTGCCTTCCATTGAGGACCTGTATACTGCAAGAGTCAAAAAGAGGGCTGTGAAAATATTTACAGACCCCTCGCATCCTGGACCTAAACTGTTTCAACTCCTACCCTCAAGACGATGCTGTAGAGCACTGCATACCAGAACAACTAGACACAAGAACAGTTTTTTCCCCAAATGCCATCACTCTGCTAAATAAATAATTCCCTCAGCACTGTCAAACTAGTTTTTAAGTCTGCATTACTATTAATCTTCTCATCGTTCCTATCACCCATCTCCTCCCACTTATGACTGTATGACTGTAATTTTGTGGCTTGTATCCTTATGTTTATATTGACTGTTTCCTAATATGATTTGATTGCTTATTTGTTCCCTATGACTATCATTAAGTGTTGTGCCTTATGATTCTTGAAGAATGTATCTTTTCTTTTATGTACACTGAAAGCGTATGCACCAAGACAAATTCCTTGTGTGTCCAATCACACTTGGCCAATAAAGAATTTCAGTCTAGTCTAGTCTAGTCTAGTCTATGCAATGCCCAAGGACACTGCACCAGAGAAATTCCTTTTAAGAGGGGAAAGTAGAATAAGGATATATTCTAGCTCTCATTAACTCTCTTTAAAGACAAACTGAAAAGCCCATCTCTTCATCCACCAAAATTGGGAGATGGACACATTTCTGATGCTGTGCTGCTTTCTCAGACACAGATTGCCTGAAACGAGTATTTCATATTGTAGCTGTGGACTGTCAAGAAGAATGGCTAGAAATTAATTACTTTAAAACCAAGGTCATGGTTTTTGCTAAGCATCCTAAGGCACATGTCTGGTGACTAAATAACTATTTAATAGAAAAAGTCAAGACCTTTAAATATCTGGGGATTGTTTTCTATGCTATGGGCAATTGTAAATCTCATGCCAGCTATATTACTTTAAATCCAGAAAAAAATAGTGGCTTTCCAACCCTTCTATTTTTCCAAAGGAGCTCGGTGTGTGTGTGTGTGTGTGTGTGTGTGTGTGTGTGTGTGTGTATCCACAGTTAATTAAAATCTTCCCAGGGAAGATTTGAGGCCAGCTTGGTTTTTTGGGAGATTGGTTGGGCCCCTACAAGTTATTCCTTCCTTTGAAAATACATTAATCCAAGTTTTTGTTAATAATTTTTCATTCACCTAAAATGTGGTCCTTTGTTGTGAAAATTCTCTACTTAAAATCAAGTAGCTTTTAATCTTTTCCTATTGGTTTAAGCTCTCCTTTTTTTTCCAGTCAGCTTGGCCGCTTTAATTATGATTGACAGCTTTCAGTCTTCCTGGTGCCAGACAAAGCATGCCAAACAGCAACTGTATGGCTTTTCACGGCCAGCCATCACTTTGATTGGCTTGCGGATGCACACTAGCTGATTTCAAACAGTGGGGGATTGATTTACAGCTGCAAGCAAACTTTACTATTCTACCCAGTAACACTCTCTTCAGTCACTCTGCACACATTTCCTAACCAGCTAGATGAATTAGTCCCATAATGATTACAAAATTCAGAAGGGATTTATTCTTAGATTCAATGCTCTTCCAACAGCCATTACTGAAGGAAGATACCAAAAGATCCCCTTTGAACAGAAGCTATTTCCATGCAGTGAATTTTGAAATGATGGAATGTGTATTATTCTGTATTGCCTGAACTACACAAGTCCTCACCAGAAATTATTATCTCTATTGTTTATTAAAGATCAGGGTCATTTTAAATAGCTTAATTTATTATAGGATTGGGTATGTGTATGTGATAGCTCAGTGGTTAAAGATGCTGAGCATGTCATCTGAAAAGCTGACAGCCCGGCGTTCAAGACCCAAGTGTCATGTGATGGGGTGAGCTTTCGTCCTAGCTACAGCTCCTGCCCACCTAGCAGTTTGAAAGCACGCAAAGGCATGCAAAAAAAAGCATGCAAAAGCGTATGCACCAAGACAAATTCCTTGTATGTCCAATCACGTTTGGCCAATAAAGAATTCTATTCTATTCTAAATGTGAGTAGATCAATAGGTACCATTTCGGTGGGAAGGTAACAGTGTTTTGTGTACCTTGGTGTATAGTCATACTGGCTACATGACCATGGAGATGTTTTCAGACAATGCTGGTTCCTTCAGCTAAGAAATGGAGATGAGTATTGCCGCCTAAAATCGGATATGACTGGACAAAGGAAACCTTTACCTTTACCTTTATTACAGGATCAATTTTATTTCCTTGACCATAGCTAAGTATCATTCTAGTTTGTTCAGTACATTGTAGTATTTTTCCTAATATTTTTTAGATCAATTATTTTTTCCTTCTTTATACTATTTGTGATTTTTGTGTTTTATCTGCTAGTCTATGATCAAATCATTTTTGCTTAAAAATAGTATAATGTTTGACATTATATTTATGAATAATTTATCCTCCCAATAAATCAAAGCATTCCTGTATGAAACATTTCTATCGTTTTATATTTTTCTGTGACAGATTTATGTAGGTTAAAATCATGTTGCCAAAATTTGGAATATCGAAGCTGTGTCATCCCTCACAACTTTTTATCTCTTTCCAGAGATCTGCCAATCTAAAATCTGCCTACGTAAGTAATGTATTGTTATAATACTCCTCATATTATGATTCTCCCTAGTTCCATGGTTGGAATAAGCAATATAGATAGTTTTCTATTAAATTCAATCTTTCTATTTTCTATCAAATTCAATAATTATATTTCAATATGTCCTCATATTTTTTCCATTTTAGTGACCAACTTCCCCCTCTATATTTAAGTCACTAATACTCTCATACAAATGAAATGTTTGAGGAATGTTTGTTTATTCACGATTTTCATCCACTTCCCCTTTATAGCTTTTAATCAATTTGATGAAAAGGAAGCTGCTTTAATTATTATTAGTATTATTAATTTTTACAAAGGAGAAAGAATAAATCAATCAATAAATAATCATGACTTGCTGTAGTGGGGTGAATTATTTTTCTCCTATTGAATCTAGGTTTTATCTGTTTAAAAGATAAAATAATCTTATTTACTTGCAGAAAATGTTGTTAGTGGTGCTATTATTTTAACAGGAGTCAAATTGACACCTGTGAAAATCTTTTATAACAGTCTTTACTCCTATATTAATTTTCAGTTAAATCTGCCCTATATTAAGCATGTGAAGGAATATAACTGGTGGAAACCGGATGGGAGAAAGCAAAGCACACCTACTTTTTATTACACTTCTCTGACCTGAAATACCTCAATTTCTGGACCCATCTTGGGCTCAACAAAGTGGCTATTTTAGTTACAAGCCTGGGATGGAAAATTGAATGGGACCATCTTACCATTGCAAGCTATTGCTGAAGGAACCAATTCATTATATTTACAGGCTACAACACTTTGTGGGCTTGCTGCTTCTGCCAACTGGCCCAAAGGCATTTGTCAAAGGATATTTCTAATGGACACACCATGAGATAAGTATAGGTTTATCTACATAGGCATGCATCATAGTTATCTGATAATATGTTTTTTGTAGTGGGATGACTAGAGAAGGATAACTAATGTTATTGATACTTCTGGGGAAAAGATTCATTGAGAAAAACATATAAGGAAATCCATGTGTCCTCCTTGAACCTTAATTAGTAGATCCTCTTGGGCTATGATGAGTATTTGTAAGTGGGAAGAACAGGCTTGGGAACCTATAAGACCAGATGGTCAAAAGAACACACAATTAAATATATATTCTTTGAAAAAGTGTTGGCACAGTTTTAATTTCCTAATAAACCCACTATTAGGACAGATGTTCATATTGTTATCCTAATAGTTGACAGCTGCTTTGATTGAAAGACAATGGCCATGGGTGATTTTTTTCTCCTTGTTCCAAATTTCAGTTGTGTTTTCTAACCAAATGTATGACAAAAGCAGCTGGGTAGCCATAAAGCAGAGTAACCAAGAAAAATCAAATTACAATATTAAGCTTGTTGACTGGTGTAGAAAATCAATAGTCTCAGTTTTGGATTTGTCATCTTTCAACAAGACTAAAGATGAGGAATTTGATTGATATGACAGTGAAGTTCTCATAAAAAGAAGAAATGAAAAATGGAAGTTTGTATACATGTCTATATCATATTTTTTTTTTAATTCTTGAGATCTGGAAAGATATAGTCTCAATAAATGTGATGGTTATACATTTGAGAAGAGCTATTTCTCTCCCCCTCAGGATGCATGAATTGAACTCCAACTGGAGTTTTCATGACCAAACTTTCTATATTGGTCAACTATAATTCTTCACTGTGTCATCATGTCCTAGAAGTAAGGGACCCTGAAGTAGGAATGTTTCATGTAATGTTTCAGAACTCACAATCACTTAGGCTTTACCTTCCATTTTTTGCTTGAGAAAATAAGCTATCTAAACATAATATCTACTATTTACATACCGCTAAAACAGACTGTGCTTGGCTGAATGTGCTGTAATCTGTTCATGTACTTATAGTGTAGTATAGAACATTGACATTTGCAAGAGGGGGCTAATAGTGTATGCAATATGATAAACTAAGTACAAATGGACAGAAATGTGGCATGGTGTCACAGTGAATATTTTGCTATTTGTCTAGGTTATCAACATTTGTATCAGAAGTGCGCATACACACACACACACATTTTCTATCATCTTAGGTAGTCTGATATTATTTTGACTGTGTTGCTGCATAACAACCTTCTGTAGTGGTAGTGGAAGATTGGTGAGGGAGAATTGAAGAATGAAGTGTATCTCTGTCCCTTAGACACATGGTACCTAGAGTCTTATATTCCCATGCAATGTTTAAGTACATAATATACAGAACTGAACAAACTTTTATTGTAGCCAGGAAAGAATTGTGCTTGGATTATACATTGTTTTTGCCCTATCCTTGTTGGGCCACCTTTGTAGGGTAAGAAATTTGTTCCCATCTTCAATTCAAAAACTGTGACAAAAAGTTATTCCTTACATTTGAGATGTTCTCGTTCTAGGCAAGAACTGGTAAAATATTACAAACACAAGATGAAATAGACATTTCCTTGGAAAACTCAGTGAGATAAAACCATTTCACTTCATTGTAGATGATTTAACTTTGTTTATACAACCTGAGAGCCACTGAGATTACTTGATTATGGTAAAGTAGAAGTATGATAAATAAATAAGAACTGTGCAGGGATAAAATGTGGATTTTGAAGTGGATCAGGAAAAAATGGAACAATTTAGCATTTCATAAGGCAGATCAGACTGCGCTAACCTACCCTGTTCTAACCCCAGTTCAAATTGTTCTGCAAAACTCTGGTTCTATTTACTTCAGCAATTGACCAAAAAGAGCAAACAAATAAAATCTTGTTAATGCTTTTATAAAATGCCATGACAGGAAGGGAAGGAGAGTGAGGATCAAATTCAATAACCAAGTAGTTTGTCTTCAACACAATGAACTCTGCAGACAATCTATCTTTTATCACCCCAATTATAAAGATATCGCTGACAAACAACACAAATTTCTATGAAATATGATTTGTTTCAGTCCCTTACATGAGGTTAAATTTGGGTCTTTCTTTCTTTCTTTCTTTCTTTCTTTCTTTCTTTCTTTCTTTCCTTCCTTCCTTCCTTCCTTCCTTCCTTCCTTCCTTCCTTTCTTCTTTCCTTCCTTCCTTCCTTCCTTCCTTCTTTCCTTCTTTCTTTTTGTTTTTGTCTTTTTTTCATGAGCTTCTGACTAAATAAAAAACTGTTTAGATATTTTCACTTTTATTCTGTGAAATATGGGAAGCTTGGGCACTCCCCCCCCCCTGTTCCCCCAAATTGCACCTTGGAAAAACAGCTAGCTGGAAAGGTCTATCCCTACACTAACCAAAGTTGAGTCAGGCTGTTTAAAATCAATAAATCCGCACCTCAAACTATTGGAGTAGCAAACTTTTAATGATTTACCTTCCATTTCTAAAACTAAAGCTTTTAAATTTTACTGGAAAAGACTGCTTTTTTAAAAAAAAATATTTAAATTTATTTATAAAATATTCTTAGTAAGTTTGGAAAAAACTGATTGCTAAATAGACAATATCATTACTATTAAGGTAAAAATAATAATCCTGCTAATTTCTTTTATTTTTATATATCCAGTTCCACAAAGCCAGTAAAAAAATAGCCATCACATATAAATCAAGCTTCCTCCAGTGCTTCCAACTCCACCTTTATTCTTATTGGATGCTTTCCAGATATCCTGGATTACATTTTTTAGAATTGCCCACCCATATGGAATGAACCCATATGAAAAAATGTACTCTGTGGCAAAAAATAACAAATTATCTTGATAAATGCAGTAAATATTTCATGAAATAAATGAAAGAATAGCTAGCTTATTAAACATTTGATTGCTGCAAACAAGGTGTTTTGAATGCACATACTACATTAAGTCCTAATCATTTGTCCAGTATCACTGAGTAACACTCAGGTTAAAATAAAGGTCTGAACCAAAGTATCAAGTTCAATAGTTCCTCTATCCAAGAACTACTGAAAGTACTTCCAACTGTAATCTATTTGGAAGGAAGTCCCAGTAAATGCAATGAATCTTACTTCCAAGTAAACAGATGCAAGATTGCCAATATCATATTAAAATCAATGCAACTAATTTATCCCATTGTCACATTTGTACACATTTTTGGCATGTGTTTTTCCCCTAAATATGATTTATTTTGTGCATATTTCCCTTAACAGGTACAGTTTGAATAATTTTTCCCCACACTCCTAGATCTACCCAAAAATTGTAATCCTTACTTTCTCTCTCTCTCTCATCTATCTCTCATCTGTCATCTATCTATCCATTTCTGTCTCTAATTTATATCCCACAACAATCACTGTTAAATATTAATTAATATTAATTTGTTTGTAATGCTGCTCTGTGACCATAATAAAAATTATGTATGTATGTATGTATGTATGTATGTATGTATGTATGTATGTATGAATGTATAAAGTTGAATAGAACAGTCATCCTCCAATATTAAACCTAAAGGTACACTTTACTTTAATCAAGAAAATTAAAGATAACACAGTACACCAAATTTTGGTTGGCACTGATGATGTTACTTAGTTGGGCAATGAAACGTCTGCAAACAAACAAGCCCAGAGAACACCAAGGACCTCACAGTTCAATCCTGAGCTTCATATATTCTCTTCTATTGTTACCAATTTTTGGTTGGTTTGTTTCCTTGTTATGGAAAATTATAAATATGTGTTAGTATGCATTTAAAAAATATGGGAATTATAAGTCACTAAAAGTAATTATTCTCAGTGTCTTCCAATAATGAAGAACATAAAAATGCCAAAAATGTTTAAAGAAAATACATTAAAATCCCAACAGTATAATATTGGCACCATATCCCAAAAGCCCTCCAGAAAAGCTGTCTTCCTCTTTTCTCCGAAGAGAAAATATTAGAGACAAACAAGTTGTGCCTCAGGGATTTAATTTCATATATTAGGGTTTACCTAATTTCATTTTTACCTATTTCATGTAATTCAAGTTATTTATCATCAATTTTTGATGCAGATATCAAACATGCTAGCATAGATTCCAATATATACTGCTGAATTACCTCAACTCAAATTATTTCAGTTTCAAAGAGTTAAAGGAGATAATCAGTCAAATATTTACTCAGCTTTCCATAATGTTTTTTTCCCAATTAGCAGAATGTTTTACCAACCTCCTCAAGAGTATGAGCCAAGGGGAATTCAATTTCACCTTTCTGAGAAGAGCATTACTATGAGATTTTTCTCTTAATGAGCCTCAGAGTTGAGATGCATAAAAGGGCTTTGGTGCCCATATGTTTAGTGCAAAATATAATACTTCATATTGCTGTGGAAAACTTTTCCATATGCATAATTTATGAGAAACAAAACATAGAAACACAGTTAGAAGTGCCAGTATTAGGGATGTAATTAGATTGATGAAATATATTTTGGTAGATTAAAATATAACTCCCCTTAAGCAAATGAGGGAAGGAGGGAGCTGGTCTTGTACCTGAGCTTAACAAAATCGTCTCTCCTTCTCCCTCACAGGTGCTTATATATAAGAGAATGTTTGTGGGTGTATGTGTGTGTGTGTGTGTGTGTGTGTGTGTGTGTGTGTATGTATGTCTTTAGTTATTCGGGTTTTCTCCTGCATAGAATTGGAAGTGTCTTGGCAACGTTTCAACGAAGTCTCATTCGACATCTTCAGGTTGGTGTTTTCGGCTTCATGCTTCTAAGAGCAATGTGTGATCGCAGCTGTTTCTTCCTTTTAATGCTAGTGAGGGTGTGAACTGATTGGGTGGGAGCTTGGCTGTGTTCTGATTGGGTGGAGGTGTGTTCTGATTGGTTGGGGGCTTGGCTGTGCTGTGATTGGATGGGGGTTGGCTGTGCTCTGATTGGCTGGGGGTGCGTTCTGTTTGGGTGGGGGCTTGGTTGTGCTCGGGTTAGTCTGAGTTGCAGGGGGTTTTGAACTGGTGAGCTGTGTTGCTGTTGTTTGGCTTCGTGTTCGTGGTCATGCCACATTTTCATGGTGGGTGTCAGTCTGCTTCATGTATGGATTGGAGGGGTTTAAAGTGGCTAATGATGCAGCTGCAGTCTGGCTTCTGGACTGTGGTTGTGCCTCATCATCAGTGTAGGTTTGATTCTGCTTTCCATGTGGATGTGTGATGGTGACATCTGTGTGACCCTCGTGAGTGTGGGTCTGGTGTCATTCCTCATGTTAGGGACTCGTTTGTCAATAAGGGTTGGTTTCCAAATGGCTGGTAAGTGGGAGGTATCATCTCGTTTATTCATGCTGTGTGGGCATTTTTCTATCTTGATGGCTTCTCTGATTATTCTGTTGTTAAAGTATTCAGTTTTGGCGATAGTTCTGGTCTTTTTAAAGTCAATATCATGTCCTGTGGCTTTAAGGTGTTGGACCAGGGAAGAAGTTGGTTCCTCTTTTCTGACTGAGTTCTTGTGTTCTTCAATGCGTGCACTTATTCTTCTGTTGGTTTGTCAACAGAAACCAACAGAAGAATAAGTGCACACATTGCACTTATTGCTCTAACTGCTAGGTGGGAGACCTAAATAGATCCATTTCTAGCTCATTAGCTGTCATCAGTAGGCCACACCCATATCCTCCCTGTAAAGGTACAGAATCAATTTTCTTACTTCTTCGTAGGGTTTATGTGTGTTTTTCTTCTAGCCAGGTTTTCCCTACGTAGCCAAGGTTTTTTTGTAGCTCCAGCTCAGTAGAATCTAATCTACTCAGTTCTGGGCTTTTTTCCTTTCTAACACCTAGCAAGCTCTAACTGCTAGGTGGGAGACCTAAATAGATCCATTTCTAGCTCGTTAGAAACAAACCAACAGAAACATTGTTAGAAAGGAAAAAAGCCCAGAACCAAGTAGATGAGATTCTACTGAGCTGGAGCTACAAAAAAACCTTGGCTACGTAGGGAAAACCTGGCTAGAAGAAAAACACACATAAACCCTACGAAGAAGTAAGAAAATTGATACTGTACCTTTACAGGGAGGATATGGGTGTGGCCTACTGATGACAGCTAACGAGCTAGAAATGGATCTATTTAGGTCTCCCACCTAGCAGTTAGAGCTTGCTAGGTCTTAGAAAGGAAAAAAGCCCAGAACCGAGTAGATGAGATTCTACTGAGCTGGAGCTACAAAAAAACCTTGGCTACGTAGGGAAAACCTGGCTAGAAGAAAAACACACACACACACACACACACACACACACACACACACACACACATATATATATATATATATATATATATATATATATATATATATATATATATATATATATACATACACATACATACATACATACATACATACATACATACATACATACATACATGTATATATATGCAAAAAATTAAAATCTTGGGTATTTACAATTACAATGATGCAGGAAAACACCCGAGATTTTAATTTTTTGCATATGCACACCCGCGAAAACTTAAGAAGACAAATAGATAGATAGATAGATAGATAGATAGATAGATAGATAGATATAGATAGATATAGATATATATGATTTCTGAAATTATGCATAAAGCATTTTATCTGATTTGCATTTTAATGTGACATCCATTCATTTTAAAGTTGCTGAGGTTGAGAAATACAGCTGTAATAAAACATGCACAAACAAACCAATCTTAGAGAACATTTTGAAGTCCTTGATTTCAGATAACAACTCTTTCCACAGGCAGTAATTCAGCCAATAATAATTAACAGTCTCTTCAGTTCCAGGTTATGGATATGAAGACATATCAAGAAAAACTCTTCACTTCTTCATCCCACCCACACACACACAGAGAGAGCATTAGAAGAAAATGCCAGAACCCCTTGCATGTATCGGGGAAAAACTCGCTTCCAAATGACATATTTTGAAAAATTGTCAACCAAAAGCTCCAATGACTTATAAAACTTTATATGGCATGGGACTGAGTTATTTGGGAGACCCCCCTCTTTCTTCTTTTTTTGTAAGGCACTGTGAATCAGAGCCATAAAATGCCCTGATATGCCCTATGTGGTCAAGTGATCACTCCAATAAGAATCATAATAGAAATTTTCATATTGCTCAATTACAATCATTCTGGTTTGATTTTGTTTTCTCTTTCACAAACAGAAACCAAATCGAAATGATCACACAGCATAACATTTATTAGAGAAACTTGCATCTCCCCAATTCTTTATTTTTTGGAACTATGTATTTTGAAAACATTATTGTTTTTGAAAATATTCCCAATAAATTTTAGTTGTATGCTGCTTTTTCCCAAAAATTAAAAAAAGAAAATCATGTCCTTTCAGAAAAAATAGCAGAAAAATGCTTATGAAAAATACATATGTACAATTAGGTTCATCTGTTTTTAAATGAAAAACCATTTTTGTTAATTTAGGCCAGAGGTCAGCAATGTGCAGCTCTAGAGCTGCATGCGGCTCTTTAGGCCCTCTCCTGTGGCTCCTTGTCAGATGATCCCACCACTGGGTGGCCCTGCCCCTCCCTCCTGGCCTGCCCTGAGAAGAGAAGGGCAGCTATGGTGGATAGAGACTCAGTCCGTATTCCAGAGCGGGAGCGAAGTGCCCTTCTACTTGCCTCTTTTTCGGGCCCTTGTTGGTGCTGTATGTACCTCGGCCGCTAGGGGAGACACGTGATTTTGCTCTGCACTGAGACACTGGCTGGGCCACCCAGCTGCAGCCAATGCTGCATATTGTAATGGGCTCCAGAAGGAGGACAAGGGGACGCCATCTCCCTCATTGTGCGGTGCGCTAAGTTTAGGTG
This sequence comes from Arizona elegans, assembly GCA_022577455.1. NCBI lineage: Eukaryota > Metazoa > Chordata > Lepidosauria > Squamata > Colubridae > Arizona > Arizona elegans. The sequence continues at coordinate 110,753,763 of JAKOOJ010000002.1, read as the reverse complement.
CAAGAGCAGCAAGCAGCTATGGAGGCGGAGAGAGGAATGTGGGGAGACGCGTCCCAGCCAGTGTCTCAGGGCGGAGAAAGTCGCACACCTCCCCATATTCCTCTTGCTGCCTCCAAGGCTGCTTGCTGCTCTTGCATTTAAACTTAGTGCACTGCACAATGGGGGAGATGGCATCCCCAACTCCTCCTCCCGGAGCCCATTATGATGCAGAGCATCAGCTGGGGCAGCCCAGCCAGTGTCTCGGGGTAGAGAAAGTCACACATCTCCCAACAAGGGCCAGAAAAAGAGGCAAGTAGAGGGGCACTTCGCTTCCGCTCTGAAATACGGATCAAGTCTCCATCTGCCTTCACCGCCCTTCTCTTCTCAGGGCCAGCGAGGAGTGAGGAGGAGTGGAGGGTGGGGAGCACAACCAGCTGACAGGGAGCCACGGGACAAAAGAGCTTCATTTATCTGGGAACCTGAAATGACTCTTGATTTAAAATTAAATCATATGGTAAAAAGCACCCAAAGAAGAAGAAAGAACAACATCAGAAAAAAAAAAAAAAAACCCAACCCTTGCCTGTTTTTGGAAATGGTTCACGAGGGAACCCACCCACCCACCCACACACACACACACACACACACACACACACACACACGAGAGGGAGAGGGAGAGGGAGAAAGAGAGAGGTAGATAGATGAGAGACAGAGAGATGAGAAAGGGGAAAACGACAGATGAGAGGGAGGGAGATGAGAAAGAAAGGGAGAGGGAGAAAAATAAGAGGGAGAGGAGGGAGAAAGATAAAGACAGATGAAGGAGAAAGATGTGAGGGAGAGAGGGAGTAAGATCAGAGGGAGGGAGGGAGAAAGAGATGAGAGAGGGGAAAGATGAGAGAGGGAGAAATAAAGAGAGGGAGGGAGAAAGAGAGGGAGAAAGATGAGAGAGAGAGGAAGAAAGAAAGAGAGGGAGAAAGAGAGAGGAGAAAGAAAGAGGGAGGGAGGGAGGGAGAGAGAGAGAGGGAGAAAGAGAGATGAGAAAGAGGGAGAGGGAGAGGGAGAAAGAGAGAGAGGGAGAAAGATGAGGGGGGGAGGGAGAGAGAGACCTGTTTAAAAGAAAATACCTGGAGCCACAAAACCTGCATAGGCATGGCTGGGGGGGTGTCATGTGACTGGATGGGAGTGAGTGATGTCGAGTTTGCCACACCCACCCAGGTTTTGTGGCTCCCGGTGTTTTGGTTTCTGTGGGAAACGGGCCCAAGTGGCTCTTTGAGTGTTTAAGGTTGCAGACCCCTGATTTAGGCCATCCAAAAAATTATTTGGTTCAACAAGATACATTTATTGCAACCGTAAATACAGTAGTCCCACAATAGGTTTATTTTAAGAAAAAACAAAGCAAAAGAGTTGCACAAATTTACTGACAGCAAAACAACTTGTTGCAGAGTCAGAAATCTTTCTCATTCTCTTGGATTTTGCAATACTTGTCTCAGTGCAGTTAAATAAAGTTATATTTGAAATAATACTGTCCCCACAGAATCATACAGTTGAACAATATTCTCCTGCATGTACCTATAAGTTGTTGAAAGGCCAGAAATCATTGTCTATTTGAAAGTGCTTTTCTATACATTTGGGAGATTTAAATTCTATTGCTTGACAAAGAGAAACATTCATTAAAACAAGAATGTGTTATAAAAGTCTGAATTAGATTTATGCTTACATTTAATAATAGGTTTAATGACACATGAGGTGTGTTATTTTTAGTAGTTTTTGACTACATTAAATCTAATACACCTTTTAACAATGTTCGTTAGAATGTAATAACAATTGTTAATATGACTATCGCTTAAAAGTATCCTAGAACCATTTACTATACAAATTAATACCTCCTATAACACTAATTCAGTAACACAATAATTTAGGACATATTAACTACTAATATGTTTGTACAGTCTCATCAGGCTTGTCAAGTACCAGCTTCCTTTGTCTCTTGCATTATTTCATTTGTTTCGATATCTACCTCATCTCTTTTCCAACAGTTTGAGATGGATGACAGTAGTTGCTATTATTACTGTACTATAAGTAGGAACAGTCATTTACAGAGGATTCATTAAAATTGATCTCAGCCCTAAAGAATTTATAATCTGGACATAAGTTTCAAGGTCAAAAGCTTGAAGGCTGCTAAGACACTGAAGCAAAAGGCTTATTCAAAGGTCCAAGGCCAAGAATTATGGTACGGCGAATCAGCCTAGATGAGTGAATAAATTCCAAGTGGAGGTTGGTATATCCAAGAAAGTATTTCCAAACAGGTATAAATGTAGTTTCCAGCACTCTTTGAGATTGCCTGGTAAAGTTCCCAGGAGCAGAGGTGGTATTCAGCAGGTTCTGACCAGTTCTGGAGAACCAGTAGCGGAAACTTTAAGTAGTTCAGAGAACCGGTAAATACCACCCCTGACTGGCCCTGCCCCCATCTATTCTCTGCCTCCTGAGTCCTAGCTGATCAGTAGGAAAGTAACCTTCCCCTGACATATCCAACATGCCATGCCCACCAACCCATGCCATGCCCACCATGTTTTACTTACAGAACCGTAGTAAAAAAAATTTGAATCCCACCACTGCCCAGGAGTTGTCCTTTCCAGGTCACTCCTTGTGGTTTTACCTCCTGAAGTGGCTCTTTCTCCAAAAGAACCTGACCTGAGCAGTATAATACTTCCTGCTAGTCCGTTGTCTGCCAACATTCAACAATGTCCAGAACTGCTTCGATCTCAGAGGCTATGAGTCAATGACTAGAGCTGCAGAGTCCAAAGTTTCTCCATGGACTAATTCTACTTCACACTGTATAATTTGAGTGATAGTCATTTCTTTCCAAAATAGAGGGGAAAAGGGAAAAAAGAGAGAAGTGCCAGGGAGTAAGTATGAATCCAGTTCAGAAATGTATCCATGGGGGTAGAGGCTAAAAAGGAAAAAAATAATTTAGTGGGAAAAAGTAATTATGAAATAGAATTGGAAGGAGGAAGTTATTGGCTTTGTAATTTTGTCATAAACTCCCATCTTCTCAGCTTCTCCTAAGAGGTTCTTATTCTTATGGTCCCAATATTGCAACATGTTTGATTTATACAAGAAGTACTTCCATAAAATAGCATATGTTGGAAGAGACAGGGAGTTATTTCAGGGCACTGCTTATGAGGAACCCTTGTTCCCTTACACTTTCTCCCCACATCTTGCAAATAGTGTTTAAAGGTAATGCTGCTTATAGAAGTAAGAAGTTGGAACAAGAAGGTAGATTTCATTTGAAAGTTTAGTTGAAAATATAGGCGGAGCTTCAAAGATGCTTTGATTGGCCATGGCAGTGGTGAAATCCATTTTTTTTTATTACTGGTTCTGTGGGCGTGGCTTGGTAGGCATGGCTTGGTGGGCATGGCAAGAGAAGGATATTGCAAAATCTCCATTCCCACCCCACTCCAGGGGAAGGATACTGCAAAATCCACATTCCCTCCCCACTCCTGGGGGAAGGATATTGCAAAATCTCCATTCCCACCCCACTCTGGGGCCAGCCAGAAGTGGTATTTGCCAGTTCTCCAAACTGCTCAAAATTTCCGCTATCGGAACCTGCTGGATTTCACCCCTCGATCATGGCATGCTTATTATAAGAGCCATGTGCTTTTCCTGAAATTTCAGGCAGATCTGTATTGCTGCTGTTTGTCAAGAGAGAATGTGCATACAGTAAATTAAGTCCAATTTGTTCCTAATACAAGGGCAGCCAATCTGATTCCCATCATGCAGATCAGCTTTTAGTTCTCGTCAACTTTAGCCAAAGGGTCCAATGGCAAATTGTAGAAGCTGCAATATTTATCCTCTCTTCCAATATTATTTCCAGAGTTGAGTAATCTATGGGTTTCCCATAGTAACAAAGCTGTGACAATTCCTTGACCGAACAGCCAGAGAGTGAGATACTAGGGGTTGAATTCCAGGAACAGTCTGACAACTGTTGGTTTCTAATCCCCCCCCCAAAAAAATGTGGGGGAGGTATTGCAAGCAGTGGCAGAAGGCCATGAACAAAAGTCTTCCCCTCCCAATCAGTGATAAAATATTGATAGGAATTCTGTTTTGTTGAACAGCAATTTTTCTATAGGGCTGACAGAGCTGAATTCAAGCTTCAATCATTTAAATGTTTGTAGTATACAACAGAAAATGGTAGCTCAATTTTTGGTCTTTTCAGATGTTCTATACCTGAAGAGTGAGGAAAATCCTCAGGGACGACTCACACCCTGGTCAGCCCTTCTTTATTCTCCTACCATCTGGAAGGAGTTATAGAAGCTTAGGCAGCTGCATAAAAACTGTCCTTCAGTTTTTATTCATGGGCTGTCGGACTCCGGATGAAAAACAACTCTACAACAACATAGTATGATTGACTTGCGTGGCCAGCATGACATGCAATAAGTTCAAATGGTGCAATAGGACTGAGTGGTTGTAGTAGGATTCACTGGGCTAGGGATTTATTTTATTTTATTTTTTTGTCTTTCACTGTGAGTTGTATTGTGTTGAGGGGGTGTACGAAGGGAGGCTCAGCCAATCTCATTGTACATATGTTGTACTCTGACAATAAAGGTTTGAATTGAATTGAATTGAACCTCTTTTCATAATGACCTCCATTTAATGATGCTGCTTCTTGATTACTTTTGAGTTGCTGAAAACACTAAAGGCAGCAGCAGCCTTTCAGATTGAAGGGAGGGAAGGATTTTGCTTCTCTGCCTTTTTTTTTTTAAAAAAATAAGAAGGTAATTCTTAATGGGTCCAAGTTTCTAGTCTGATGCTTCAAAACTGCTTCTCAGTGTTCCTTACTAGTGCCATGAAAACAAATATATAGGGGAAAACGATATATAAATCAGCTAATTTCTTTCATCTTCACTTAAACAAATCTGGGTTGTTAAGGTCAAATGTATCAGTTTAAATGCCCTGTGAATCATACTAGGTGCTGAAGTAATTTACAATAGATTAAAAATTGCAAACAAATAGCAGGAAATCCACAATCTGCTATAAATTGCATCACACAACTGACATTGGTTTTTTTTTTTTTGTTGTTGTTGTTGTTGTTTACATTTCAGGTTTGTTCATAAAAATCCAGTTTGGATTATTGATAAAAGCAACAGGCTAGAAATTAAAAGACTTAGTATCTGCCTTTGGCATGAAAGCCACCTGGATGACTTTGAATCAATCACTCTCTCTCAATCCTCAATGTCAGGCTCAAATGACAAGCCAGTTGGTCATTTCCTGTTGCAACCAAATGGGTGCCTGCACCTGCAAAAGGACCCTGTACTTGCAGGAAAATACCAGGAAAAAAAAAAGAAAACAAGTTTGTTTCAATAGAATGCAGCAACTCTTTAGCAGAGTATATTATTCCATAGTTAAATCTAAATGCAGTGAAAAATAATATCTGAAATAGAATTTTAACAAATGGCTAAATCCTATGCAAAACCCCCAAGTAGTCGAGTCCCAGCCAACATGATCAAAGGCAAAGTTGGCAAGTAATTTTGAAATTACTACAATTATGAGGTAAAAGACTATTACAATTTTATTTGTTTCTATCAAAGATAGGGAGGAAGGGAAAAAACTTACTAGAGTCCATAAAGTCTTCATAAACAATACAGAAAGAACTTGAGATTGACAAATACATGTGTTGTATTCAAACCGTGTGCCAAAACAACAAATCTTCCTAGGACCCCTGTTGCTTCTTCTAACATTTCAGAACTCTGCAAATCTGCAAAAGAGACAACTTCTTTGCAAGTCAAAGTGACATCCTTGGGATGTCATCTTCTACATGTCGTTTGTGACTTCTTTTGAACTGTACAATCTGAAACTATCAAAAAAAATGACTGGCAGAGACATTTTCAGAACATCTGACTGGCATTTGAGAAAATACAAAATACTAGAGAAAACGTTTAGCTTGATTTTTTCCCCCTTTTCTTATATTAGTTTGTATTCATACTTTTTAAAAAATCTTAAATAAAAATTCTCTCTCTATCATCTCTCTAACTATCTACCTACTTACCTACCTACCTATCTACTGTATCTATCTATCTGGGAATCCAAAATCCTTTATAGTACAGATCCAATTGGGAGGAAACTTTAGCATGTAGAACCAGGTTGCCTTTCTAATCATTACTGAAGAAGATGTTTCTTTATTTTCCTGTTGTAGCAATTACTATATTTTCAAGAAAGTAATATAAAATATAATATAGCGGAAATTTTGAGTAGTTCGGAGAACAGGTAAATTCCACCTCTGACTGGCCCCGCCCCTATCTATTCTCTGCCTCCCAAATTCCAGCTGATTGGGAGGAAATGGGGATTTTGCAGTAACCTTCCCCTGGAATGGGGAGGGAATGGAGATTTTACAGTATCCTTCCCCTGCCACGCCCACCAAGCCACGCCCACAGAACCAGTACTAAAAAAAATTGAATCCCACCACTGGTGCAATCCATACAATAGCTGGTATATATGCTGCTATATGTACTACATATATGTGAAGCGGTATATACGTCTAAGTACTTTTGCTATTGCTAACCGGCCTAAGTTCTTGAAATACAGCCTCATCATCTATTAGTATTACATAACTAAAAAAGAGAGTTATAAAAGTATAAAAATAAAAACATCATTGTCACACTGATTTCTACACAAGTCATTGGTCTGAATTAAAGTTCTGTCTTAACTCAGTCCATCAATACTTTATAGACAGATGAAACTACACACCTTTGTTTATTTGAATGATTACAAGTTTCTAATAATTTTGTCTTGTGTGACTTTGGAAAGCCCTTTTCCAGCCTTATGCTATTTGAGATTATCACATGATTTCCCTGCGAAGTGTTCAGCAAAAGTGGCAAGCAGAAATCTTGTAAATTAGTTAAGAAATTATTCAACACACATGTATTTTTAAATTGATGTTCAGCTGTGATGTTCAGAAAGTGTGACATACTGAAACTGGTACCTACTTTAGGAAATTTATATATCGTTGGTGCATGTAAGTAACAAAAGTAAGAAACAAAAAATAACCTCTCCTTTTACTATGAATGAAGGATCAGGAATGGAAATAGTTGATCAAAATGACGGCCCCTAGGGAGCGAGCCTTCTCTGTGGGTGCACCTACCCTCTGGAACCAGCTCCCCTTGGAGCTCCGGGTAGCCCCCGACCTTCGCTCTTTTCGCCGTGACCTTAAAACATGGCTGTTTCACCAAGCTGGCCTGGACTGAATAGGGTTTTAATGGGAATGTCAGTTTTTATTGTTGAATTTTAATTGGACTTGTTGTTTATTGCTGTGAGCCTCCCTGAGTCCTTGTGGAGAAAGGGCGGCATATAAGTCCGATAATAAAATAAATAAATAAATAAATAAATAAGTAAAAATGGGCTTTAGAGGTAAGATGTCTGAAATGTCATTTAAGAGATGAGGAAAAATTTGCTGCTTTACACAAAAATGCTGCTGGCACCTTGGAAGAACAAAGTTGTCACAGCCTACACATTTATTTGATCGCTAAAAGGCAGCAGAATTTTATTTCTACAAGTGACCAACAAAAATCATCCAGGAAGCACTCAAGCAAACAATGAAGAGAATGGAACTGCCACATAGCTGGCATCTGGATATGGCCAATTACCACAGCATATTTTTTCTTCCAGGAATCTGTCCCATTACATTGAAATGGTATCTTAACTGACAGACGTTACAAATCTTGTGTCAGAAAACTCTATGAATTATTTTAATTAATTATGCTTTGCATGAAAACTTTGTCCAGGTAGGTTTCACTGGCCCATTCTGAGACAGTGAAAAATACAAATAACTTAAGCTGAGGGGAAAGTGATGCCTGGAAAGGGCTACCAGCTTCCAAAGGATAAGAATTAAAAGCAAATCTCATTCAGCAATTAGGTAGGGGCCCTGAAAGGCAACTTGTGGAATTAGGAAGGTTTGAACATTTTGGGATGTTATTTTTGTCATTAGTTTATTAAAGAATTCTTTCTATTTTGTAAATTCTAAAGTGAATTCAAGAAGTATCCATTTTCTTTTTTTCCCCCTTAAAGACAAAGGTAAAGGTTTCCCCTACCAGTTTTGTCTGACTCTAGTGGGTAGCGCTGTTTCTTAACTGAGGGAGCCAACATTGTCTGAAGACACTTCCTTGATCATGTGACCAGCATGACTATAAACCGAGGCACACAGAATGCTGTTACCTTCCCAGGAAGGTGGTGCCTATTTACTGTTATCTACTTACATTTTCATGATTTTGAACTGCTAGGTGGGCAGAGCTGGGACAAGTAAGGGGAACTCATACATTGCTTGGGTCTCGAACTCAGACTGTCAGCTTTCCAGTTGACAAGCTCAGTATCTTTAACTGCTGTGCCATCATGCCCCCTTTTCCCCCTTAGTTTTTCCTTAATGTTTAGATAAAGATACCATATATAGGTAATACTAGTTCACACACATATGCATGCATCTACATGCATATATCTTATTGTATGTCTCTTGGGTAAAATTATATTTTTAAGTTTTCAAAGTATCAGTCTGAAATATGTGTATCCATATATATAAATTCTGCTTCCTTTAGATATGGTACAGCATTGCTTCACTTTCATTACAAATATTAGCTTTATTGGATGTTGTCATCTTTTCATATTAAAATGAAATAAAGAGAACAAAGGAACAAAATTATATCTTTGCAGCAATATTAAAATCTTAGATATTTCTTCTGTAATTATCTTTAATCCTACATCTTTCTTACAGATCTTCATAATCTACAACCATGTTCCATTCATTAATCCATTGTTTGAAAGTATGTTGCTTTGCAGTGCAATTATGTGTTTCTTTCACCTTTTAACATTGTTAGAATTTTAAATCAATTATTCAGTAATTATTACATACAAACTTGACACATTTTGCATGGTTTACCACTCTTCCCAAATATATCTAATTGTGATAGCGTCCTCCCCTTTTTGATACCACACTTGTTTGGAGTCAATATTTCTTATTTCTTCTGAGAAAGCTCTCAGCTGCACTCTCCCTCCCAGATTTTATTCTGTTCTATTTTCTATGTCTTCCATCATTTCTCCTTTTAAAGTTTGAATGCTGTTGACTATTCTTCCCATATGATTGACAGAGAAAGAATAAAATATGTAATTTTTTGCTCAGGCGCCATAGCTTTCAAAGATATATTCTCTCTAACTTTTTTGAGATTTTTGTTTCTGAACAGGAGGCAAAGGTCTTTCTCCTTGGGACTAACATTTGATGACATTTCCTAAGATTGCCCAACATCTCCAAACCCCTCTCTGGCCATAATGGTTGATTGTGGAAGCATCACAGCTATTCATATCTTCCTGTTGTGGCCCACCAGCTGCCAGTGGAGCTGGCGGGAGACTCTGAGGAGGACGAGGTTGAGGAGGAATTTGGGCCAGCTTTAGAGTCTGGGAAAGGCTCTGATGGATACTCTGCATTGGATGCAGAGATAGAGCCAGGGCCGTCTGACATTTCCCAGTCACCGGAGAGCCACTGCCTTTAGAGGCTGATATGAGTGAGGAGGAAGAACAGCTGGGGCCTGTTCTAGATGCACATATGAGGAGAACAGTTAGAAGAAGTGAATAACGGAGGACATGGAGTCGACTCGGGAAGCAAAGCCCATGTGGCTGCTGAATGGCCCCTCCCTGGCTGGGGAATAAATAGAAGGAAAGGGGAGTGGTTGTCATAGGAGACAACTGTTCGTATTTCTGAAGATTTTGCTCATTGTGTTTTGTGCCAGAAAGACTACTTGCCAGGATTTAATTTGCAGCCTTTCGACTGGGAGCTCAAGGCCTTGCAATTATTGCAAGGAACTGATAAGGTTTGTACTGCAGTTAACTCCTTGAAGGACTATTGCCTGGAGTTTTCAGTGGGTGAATGCAATTGATTCACAAGAGGTAAATGAAGAGGGTTTTTTCATGAGAAGGAGTCTGTTTCTTGCTTCTGCTAAGGCTGAGTCAGAACACTTCCTTACCAATTCAGAGAATTGAAAACTAGGTAGATGGGCAAGCAGGCAAGCAATTAGTTTGATTCAAGTCTCCAGAAAGAGACAATGCCCATATCCCTAAATAGAAATTATATTTTTTTAATGTAGAGAAAGCTTCTTTTTGCTCATCATAATTGTCCTTTATTAATTACCAAATATGCATAAAAATATAAAAGAATTCCAACAGAAGGGGTTCTGGTGTTTTGTTTTGTTTTGTTTTGTTTGTTTGTTTGTTTGTTTGTTTGTTTTATAAAATAATTTGAGCAATTCACTGTTACCAGACTTTAAAATGGAGAAAACTCTAACCTCAGAATCTGCTCTATTCCTCCCCCCGGCCCACAAACGCACAAACAGAACAATGAACACTGGAATGACTTGCCTCCAGAAGTTGTGTTCTAACATTGGAAGTTTTTAGGAAGAGATTGGACAACCATTGCCCTGAAATGACTAAGTGCTTGACTAGGTGGCTCAGTGGCTAAGACACTGAGCTTGTTGATCAGAAAGGTTGGCAGTTCGGCAGTTTGAATCCCTAGTACAGGTCTCCTGCGTGAGCAGGGGGTTGGACTAGATGACCTCCAAGATCTCTTCCAACTCTGTTACTGAAATGATATAAGGTTTCCTGCTTGAGCAGAGGGTTGGATTAGAAGACCTCCAAAGTCTCCTCCAATTCTGTTATTCTGTTATTTTGGATATGAATGGTTCTAAATTCTTCCACGTTTCTGCTATCACTCCTGAATGCTCCAAAACCTAGACCAACTCTAGTACAATTCACCTAAATTTATTTGTTCCAATTACTGGTAATGGACACAACTATTTACAGGGGGAAATGGCAGAAACAGCAGTGGTTCTATTCCTGCTGTGATGCAATGTTGGAAATAATTTCACATTGCAATTTGTGTAAATAAAGTAAATCTATGCTTAACGGAAGTATAATCAAAATATCCTATGGTAGATAATAGCAGTCTTTATAAGGAAGGGAAGAACACTGAATAAATTGAAAATACATTTATGAAATAAGCAATAAGCTAACTGAAGCTCAATTTTATACTTGGAATATAGAAGAACTGCAACTTTCCAGTGTAAAGCATAATGAAATTAAAGCTACGACTTTACGAGTAATATTTCTGGCATAATGAACAGCTGCCAGATTCAATCAATATTTTGCATAACAACAGAAAGCATTTGCCATTGGCCTTGTGGGATGAATAGCAGTGTATTAATTGAAATGAACTACTCACTACTGTAGCTGGTTTCCACATTGAGAAAGATTATGCAAAACAGATGCTTCACACAAGCAGAATCAAAGCATTTTGTTGTCATGCAAAATAGCAATAAAATTGAATCATCCAGATGATATCCCTGTAAAGCAATTTTAACTTCAAAATAATTGGAGCAAATGGAATACCTCATACCCACAAATTTAAATAAATGTTTCAGGATGCAACCTTATCCACAGTTACCTAATAGTATTGCCATTAAACTGTCAAAATTATAGCTGCTAATTGCACAAAATTATTTCAAAGAGGCCAATTGGAGGCTACTGTAACTTGCTGTAGGTAAGTCCACAGATGCACCCTTTTATACTGTATATGGCTTTCTACATGAATTAAAAATATATAAAACAAATGCATTCTCCACATTTCTTCATGAGAAACTATTGAATGGGAAATTAGATAGGAGAGAGAGAGAGAGAGGGAGGGAGAGGGAGGGAGACAGGGAGGGAGAGAAAGAGGGAGAGATTTGCAGGTGGAACAGCTCTTGTATGAATATTTTGGTTCTTCATATTCTTCCTGCAAGTGCAGGATCTACTTTTTTCAGATCAATCGATCCATTGGTTGAAATCAGTGGTGGGATTCAAAAATTTTTTACTACCGGTTCTGTGGGCATGGCTTGGTGGGTGTGGCATGGCTTGGTGGGTGTGGCTTGGTGGGTGTGGCAGGGGAAGGATACTATAAAATCTCAATTCCCTCCCCACTCCAGAGGAAGGTTCCTGCAAAATCCCCATTTCCTCCCAGTCAGCTGAGACTTGGGAGGCAGAGAATAGATGGGGGTGGGGCCAGTCAGAGGTGGTATTTTCCTATTCTCCAAACCACTCAAAATTTCCACTACTGGTTCTCCAGAACTGGTCAATACCACCTCTGGTTGCAATAGGAATTGGTCGACTGACTTATCATCTGAGTCTGATACCATGGGCTGAGAGAGAGTGACTGGCCTAAAGTCACCCAGTTGGCTTTCATGCCTAAGGCAGGACTAGAACTCCCTGTCTTTCTGGTTTCTAGCCTGGTGCCTTAATTGCTAGACCAAACTGATTCTCAAACTCTATATGAATAGAGGACCATGAAAGTAGCCCAACCCAGAAGCCATATCTGGATGTTTTTCTGGATGCACTTGAGGAATTTCTTACTTTATCCATTACCGATGTTGGTTAAGCTGTGACTGAAGTCCAAAATGATCTTAATAGTTGACTACCCCTCTTAAGCATTCTCTCCCCTCTCTCAGAGGCAAACCATCCTCTTGGTTTGGTAAAGATCTGGAGGTGATATGGTAAATTGAATGACAAATAATGCATAAGTAGAGGATCTCTCTGGGGATTAGATTTAGCACAGATCAAGGCTTCCCAAAAACATACCATGCCAATAAAGAGTGCTTACCAATCTGTCCCCTTGAATCTATATAAAACTTGATAGCATTGTCTTTTTTGTCAGGTAGGAGAAGCCTTAACAGTCTTTATAATTGCAAACTTTACAAATTGATATCTTCTGGCTGTCCAGTATTGAAATGGGTCATAGAGATACGATTTTTAATTTTTTTTTATTTTGTAGAACTTACAGAAATGGAATTCATCCTTTCTGGCTGAATGATTGGCAAAGGTAAAATTGGATTCCTGATTAAAAGAGGGAATTAATACCTCCTTGCAGACCTAATGTTTTTCCTGTTAAAGGAGGCAGATGGAAGTTTTTTAATAAGGAAGTGTTCTCTTGATCTGAGACATCTGTACAGTTATTGGCTAAATCCAGAAGATGGTCCTAGGAGACTATTGCTATGCTTCTAAAATGCTGTTCCCATGGAGATTCATCTTGTCCCACATACAGTTTAATATCAAGAGAACAGGAGAGATTATTCAAAAGTATGGAGTGGGTTACTATAATCAGTGCATCCTTTCAGGGAGTAACAGAATGCTATTGATTTAATACTATTTTGATGTGAATTGTTGAAATTAAAAATAGAGTAATATGGACAGACTTAATCAGAAGGACTGGGAAAGTTAGATACTGTATATCACCACCTTTTAAAATCAATGATATAATGAAAAAACTTGATGTAAAAGAGAACCATTTCTTTTTTTCTCCACTCATGAGAAATAGCAATAGCATTAGATTTAGTTAGGATAAATCTACTTTTATCTTGTTATGTATAATGTATCTGCACGAAATCACTCTTCCTCAAACAGTTATTTGGATTTCTTTAGATAAGAAAACATAATCAGAGAATAAAATGCAATTGGATTGGGAACATAAACTCAGTTATCATTATGACAAATGCCAACATTCCCTTTAATTAAATTTTGCTTAGTCATGGAAACGCACCACTATTATGGTATTGGTGTGTGTTTGTAAATATTCAGCATATCACAGAAGTGAGTATACCTTTAGATGTTAGTAGACATTAGTAGGCTGTGTATTGCATTATTTTGAGGGGACAGTACATTTATACTATTATACAAGCTGTATACTCACTACTACACATTGTAGCCAAGTGTCATTTCTTCAGTGTGGTCACATGAAAAGATATACTTAAATTTTTATATTTATTTATATTTAATATATAAATATATTTAAATTACAATATTATATTTATATTAAAATAGTATATTTATACTTATATATACACACACACATATATACAGTATATCACAGAAGTGAGTACACCCCCTCACATTTTGTAAATATCTAAGTATATCTTTTCATGTGACTGCACTGAAGAAATGACACTTGTAAGTAAAGTAGTGAGTATACAGCTTGTATAATAGTGTAAATGTGCTGTCCCCTCAAAATAATGCAACACACAGCCATTAATGTCTACTAATGTCTAAACAACACACTAGCCAATTGTACTTTTAGAACAGGGTTTCTCAACCTTTGGCAACTTTAAGATGGGTGGACTTCAACTTCCAAATTCCTCAACCAGCATGCTGTTGGAAGCATGGTTCTAGCATTCTAGCTGAAGAATTCTGGGAACTGAAGTCCACACATGTTAACATTTCCAAGATTGAAAAATACCGTTTTAGCAGGTTTTTAAGACTTCTTTTTGCTGTATAATATACAGTATGTATACAAATAGTGATAAGGCTGCCTTATTACTGGATTTTATTACTTGCTAGTTTAGAAGTTATATATTGTTTTCATTCATGAAATTGGAAACTAATTAGAAACTTGAGTTCTCAAAGCAGGTGTTACACATGTTCTGTTTGCACAAATAAATAAACCTGTAATTCCAAGTCCCTTGACCAAAGATTTAAGCTACAATTAACCAAACAATCATATACCAATCTGCTCAAAAGAAACCACTACTGAGTTTTGTAAGGATTATGTTCATGTATTTGTGTTAACTGCTCTAAGCAATTAATGTAGATTGATTTGCTTCTGTTTACACCTAGATTCAATTAAATTCTTTTGAGCAGAAAAGACAGACAGGTTTCTTTATCTCTTATTTATTCATCCTGACTTTCCTTAAAACAGCTTTAGATTGTGCCCATTTGTATTCACCCAAAAATTTGGGAAGGTAAGATAAACAGAGCAAAGACTTTTAAACTTCATGGCTCGCTGGGTGAGTGATCCAGGATCTTCTAAATTTTAATCCAGTCCTTTAACCATTACTCCATACTAGTTCTTTCTAGATTTTAGTAATTGGAGTTTTTGCATTTCAGTCCAACCCCACACTGCATATCAGACATTCATACATTAATCAAATGAGTCCAGAGATATTTCATGAGAAGAGTTCTCCACTCCTCTGCTCGCAACAAAATACCTTATGCCACCAGACTTGAAATTTTGGGTTTAGACAGCTTAGAACTTCGTTGTCTTTGGTCAGATCTAAGCGTAGTACATAAAATCATCTGCTACAATGTCCTACCTGTCAATGAATACTTTAGCTTCAACCAAAACAATACAAGAGCACACAATAGATTCAAACTCATGGTAAACTGCTCCAAACTTGATTGCAACTGTTACAACTTCAGTAACAGAGTTGTCAATGCCTGGAATGCACTACCTGACTCTGTGGTTTCTTCTCCAAACCCCCAAAACTTTAACCTTAGACTGTCTACTGTCGACCTTACCCCATTCCTAAGAGGTCTTTAAGGGGTGTGCTTAAGCACACCAGCATGCCTATTATCCCTGTCCTACTGTCCCCATTTATTCATATCGATTTCATGTATTCATAATCATGTTTATACTTGTATCTGTTATCGAATACATGTTTAATGAAATAAATAAATAAATAAATAAAATAAAAATCAAATTGATTCCCATTCACACCTTCAAAACTATGTAGAGATGTGCACATCTGACATAGTTAAAACAGCAAAAGAGAAGAATATGTTAGAGCTATTCAGAACTTTCAAACAACAGTGATTCAATGAGAAAAGGTGAACGATGTAGACAAAGGGCTTAAATTTTCATTGAATTGTTTTAATAAAATGATGGAACATTGGTATTTAACATCTGATAAATTGTTAAAAATATATAAAATACTTCAAATGTATGTTGGAAATGTAAATGGAAGGAACTTCTGCCATCTTTGTTGGACAAAGCAAAGAAATATTGGAGTATGATTCATATTTTAATATAGAATATACAAATTAAACCAGAGACTTTTCTTTTCGGTTTAATGGTTAAAGAATTTGAAAAAAAATTGAAACTTTATTGTTATACATGTTGATAGGAGAAAGAATGCTTTAGGCTCAAAAATAGAAAAATATCAATTCTCACAATGGAAGAATGTTTGGAAAAAATTATGGAACTAGCAGAGATGTCCATATTAACAGGTTAATCAAAGAGAAGAATACATCTAACTTTGTTTCTACCTAGAAACTGCTTCTGGGTTTTGTGCTTGAGATAGAAAAAAAAATGAAACTTTGACTGGGATTTACTGATTAAACACTTTTGGAGAGGTATAGAAATGGCTAGTATACATTGAATAAGCAAAGTAAAAAGTTGAACCTGCAACATTATAGTATTCATTTTACTCCCCTGAAAAGAGTAGGAAGTTAATGCTTTTTCAAACTTTTCCCCTTCATCCTATACTTCTTTTTTTCCCATTTCCTCTTTTCCCAATATTTTCATTTTCATTTGTATTTTATACTCTTAACAAGTTTAATAAAATTGTATTTTAAAAAAAAGCCACTCAGAACTTCAAGCTGATCTTTGGCTTTGACAAAAATTAAGTAAAGTCCTTGCAGGAAATTGCATTGTGGAATACCTCCCTGTTACTTGCAAGAGCAAAGTTTGCTTAGGTCTAGCTACCATATAAAACAGCTGGAAAAGGCTTCTGATATGAGCATACCCAAATTCACTTGCAGGAACCAGTTCTATTCCATGACATAATATATCCCAGATGGGCCCTTAATGTTCACATGCATGGCAAAAATATTGCCAAGAGGATTTCCTTACAACTGTGATCACAGAAACTTCTATTCAAGGCCAAATAGTAATAATATAGAGGTTCTGAATTGTAAATTTCCTTCATACAAGAGCAGAAGTTTATATAATGATCTGCAAAAAAAGGTACTGAGCAACTACTTGTTATCTATAATATATGTAAGAAAATACTATTTGTTTAGATGTTGCTGACTTTTTTAATCCCTGAAAGGTCAGAACAATATGTTCATTAGATCTACTCTCAATTTTTTCTAACTGTACCATATGTCAATTATTTTCTCAACTTCTTTTAATTAAATGTAATGACTCAGTAAAGAGGAATGTTTGAAAGAAATAATATATAGATTTAATTTCTTGAATGAAAATTATCAAAGCCATCTGATCATCTCAAATATTAAATCATGCTGCTAATAGAGCTTCCTCCTTATCTGAGTCCTAGACAGTTGCCCACATTGTCCATGTACACATCAAATGATCCTGGTGTATCATTATGGTAATGTATGAGCAAATTTACCTTTACAGTTGGAATAATAACGTATATGTAGAGTGATATTAATCTACAATAACTTGAATTGTACATCTAAAATGTTCGTAGTGTTCTGGAAGTTCTCAGTAATGCCTACATCCTATATCACAAGTTGTTGTTTTCTCAATATTGTAAAGGGGAGAGATTTACTATAACTTCCTTAAAGTTACTAAATAGTTAAACTCGCACACGCTTAACCACTATAAAAGAAGTGCAGAGATGGTTACAGGCAAGTTTATATTAGAAATAAGGCTTTGGATAAGGAATGAATGAATGCAAAAGATAAACATAAAACAGCAAGAACAGATATAGCCTAAAGCGAAACATTTTTGTGCTTAGATGCTGCCAAGTCACTTGTTATCTACCCAGAAAAATTATCCAAATGTTGATGGCTGTAATATTCAAAAGCCCACTAATGTGTCATATTTCATATTTCATTCAAAGAGGTTTGTCTTTTCTGGCAACTTTAAACAAGGCAAGGGAAACAAAAAACAGTAACAACAATCTTAAAACCTAAACAAACCCACCCCCCTCTTTCTCTCTTTCTTCTCCCCACTTAGGGATTCTGAAAATCAGCAGCAGTGCCTTACCATTTGTTAGGGGAAAACAATGAATCCGTAGAATAAATCTTAAAAGAAGCCATCACATTTAAATAGTGCTCCCTATTTTGTAGTCCCCTACCTCCCTTTAATGTTTAGATTGCTTACCATTTTGCCTTTTCAGAATTTAAGAGTAAAAATCTATATAGTTCAGTTTCAACATTGGCAGTCTACAAAGATTCAGAGCCCTGAAATCCCTGCTAAAAATCAGACAAGAAAAAAAAGTAAATATTTCAGGAATGTTCTCAACTATTCTCACATTGTCTTAAAACAGCCAAACTCTAAACTCTAACAGTAACTTACACGTTTGCTGAGAAGATTCTAGACTATCCCCAATACTTCTTCAAATTTAAGTCCCAGTTAGTTCAACATCTTCGTTTGGAGTGAGATTCATTTTTATGATTATTATTAACATTTGTCCTTCAAAAAAACATAGAAAGGCATGCTGTTAGAGATATTTCAAAAGATACTAAAAGTTTCCTATGAAACATTAACATAATCTGCAAACCACAAAGGTATCTCATGCTTTTTTGCATATTAATTTATCCCCTGGTGGTGAGACAAACAATAACTGATGTGAAACTGTTTAAGAGTTAGGATTCAATATTGTTGTACAATTTTGCAGAATATATCTGCATATATTTCTCTTACTTTAGATTACAACTCCTGCCCCTCAAGAAAGAAAGTCACCTGCTTAAAAATTTTGGGACGCCATATCAAAACAACTTACTTTATGTACGGCCAAAACCTGAAAATAACATTTAACACAGCACATTATTTAAACAAAATGGTTCGGTTGAGATCTGCATACTGGGACTGATTGGGGCAGATTGTAAGGGTGACACTGAAAAATAATTTTATGTCATTTTATTCTATTTTACATATTTATGTATTAAATTATATTGTATATTATCTTATAACTATTGTATTTTACCCTATTTTTATCTTAAATTGTTTGTATAGAATTTTATTGGTGATATGTGTCTGGACCTTGTGCTTTGATATGGCCTATAGGCTAATCAATAAAGCTATACAATACAGTATTTTATGATAAACAATTTACTTTTGTAATATCAAGATATCACATTAAATGTATTCAATCAAATGCATTTTATATCCAGTTCAAATAAAATCATATTCTGTTCATTCATATCTCCCAAGGACTAGGACATAATCTGGAAAAAAAATGAAGTAAATGAAAGCCATTTTTTCCATAGTTGCCATATTCCTTGCTACTCTGTTCTATATAATATGAGACATACATGATAGAAGAAATTATGAGTCAGAAACAGATGACAAAGCCTTTAATTAATTCAATCTAATAGGTTATGTCTTGATAGTCTTCTTCCCATACAGGGTCAATGGGAGGGATCAAACATGAAAAAAAGAATAAATTATTACTCTCCAAAAACAGTCCCAGTGACACTATCTGCCTTGATAGAGTTATGCAAGAACAGTTAGCTAGGCAGGTACCTAATAAGAAGAAAGAAACTCTATAGCTTCAAAATGATGGATTCTGACCCAATTAGAGCTCTTCCGCACAACAGCATTAAAATGCTATTATCCAGAGTGGAAGCAAGCTTAAAGAGCCTTGGTAGCACAGTGGACTAATACACTGTTATTAACATCTGCTGCTTGCAATTACTGCAAGTTCAAATCCCACCAGGCTCAAGCCTTCCATCCTTTCAAAGGTAGGTAAAATGAGGACCCAGATTGTGGGGGCAATAAGCTGACTTTGTATAAAATATACAAAAGTATGAAGGCTATTGCTTAACGCATTGTAAGCCGCCCTGAGTCTCCGGAGAAGGGCGGCATATAAATTAAAGCAAAAAAAAAAATGTGCCAATCCCTCTATGCCAGGGGTATCAAACTCGCATCGTCTCAGCGGCATCACGTAATGTATCAGAACTTTTTCCCATTTTGCTAAACTGAGTGTGGGTGGTGGCCAGTGTGTGACGCATCCAGCCCGCTGGCCGCAAATTTGACAGCCCTACTCTATGCTATTTTAGCCATGAGGTAAAAAGTGCCTATATCCTCACAAGAAGTATGGAGAAGTTCACAAGAAGGATTGGGAATGCCTCCTTTGGTGCCAATTACCAGCAGCAGAAATTATTTTGTCCTCTGTTGGTAGTTCTCCATAGGAACTCTTCATCCTTTTTCTACTTCCTTCTCAAGATTCTTTGGCTTTATTTCCACCTTCCCACCAAACTCAGCAAAGGGAAAACATTCTTAATCTATCTTCTTAAAGTATGGTTTAGCAGTCTTGAGCAAGTGTGTGTATTGAAAACAGTTATTTTAATCGCTTTTCAAGTTGCCAGAGCACCATTGTGGAAATGTCCTGTTACTTGTTTTTTGGTACAGATTACAATTCTGGAACCCCAGCTGATAGGAAGAACACTAAACCAGTATCTAAACCCATCAGTTTTCTTTAAGAGTGATATTTGTGTCCAAAAATAGAGATTCTGAAAAATCAGTGTGGTGGAAAAATGGTATTGGGTGAAGCTCCTGTCCATCTTTCAGCCATCAAATTCAACTGAGCTATTTTTGAACAAAGGTCCATCAATGTTACATTTGATGCCACTTAGGTTAGAAGGAAAAACTAGGCCTCCTCCTCTCACTTTCACCCTAGTTCTGACATATTTAAAATTAGTAATTGTTGCAAGCAAATGATGGCAGCACATAGCTTAAGCATCCAGAATGAAATGGCATTTAAAGTAGGTAAAATGTCACTGCTCCACTGCATTCATTAGAATATTTCTCTATAGGATGATAGTCATGCTGGTTGGAAGCAACTACCACATTAGTTATTGATACCAGCTGAAATTCTTAAATTAATTAGTGGTACAACAGTGCCATAGCCATACAGAAACCCATGTCTGATTGTTCCAAAATACTGGGGCTTATAAAGAAACCCATATAAAGCCTGAGATGTGATTATCAGAGCAAAATGCATTCAGGTTTACATGGATGCTTCTAAAGGAGGGCATGTAGCCCAGTAGCCCAAAATGAAAGAGCCATGGTAGACAACTTCCAGTGATTAGAGGGGAGGTAGGAAGTCTGCAATGACATACACTAGACCTGGGGTATCAAGCACAAGGCCCATTGGATCTGGCCCACGAGGCGATCCAGGAAAATGTAAGGGGCTGGCCTGCATTACTTCAGCCTGGTCTACCCAATGCAAAGAGAAACTGTGAAGTTTCTGAAAGATGCCCTAATTAATTCATGAGCCACGAGCCAAACTTCAAAAGAAATACAGTCATTTATTAGGAGTACCATTCAAGCAATAATCCGATGCAGTCAGAACTAACATCCCCAGATTTACGGTCCCCCATGACACTGTCTCCCCCCTCCTCCCTGACCATGTCATAAATCACATTCTCCAATCGACCACATTGGTGGGCTGTGAAACCCACACCCTTCCTGCTTCCTCCGGTAACCTAGGACAAAATCTATAGAAAGGCATTTGTGAAATGTAGTTTCAGTTAGGGCAATCAAGCAGCTCCATCAGTTCTCTCCCCCACATTCTCCTGCTTATGGCAACTTGAAAGCTTTGCAAGTTGACAGAAACATTGGGCCAGTATGGCTTTGGCCCATTCTACCCAGTGCAAAGAGGAAACATGCAGTTTGGGGAGTGGTGTCAAGCTGGCCACACCCATCCAGTCAGCCATGGTCAGCCATGGTCACCCAGTCGACCATGTCCAGTGAGTGGCATCAAGCTGCCCCCACCCATCCAGTTGGCCACACCCACACAGTCAACCATGCACACCCGGCCTCCCAAGATCAACCACAGCCCTGGTGTGGCCCTCAATGAAATTCAGTTTGAGACCCCTGCACTAGACAATTAGGGTGGAAGTATTTCATATAATGAAATGAAGCATCACAAACACACCTCATAGCAACACTTGATTTAGATGCAGAGCAAAAAGACTTAAGATGTTTTTCTCAAGGTAGAGCAGGATGTGCAACTGAGAACTTAGCATAAATAAGCATTCTTCAAAAAAATGATAAAGAAATTTGACCGAATTAAATGATTTGTGAAAAAAGGGCTAACGTGAGATGTGAGATTCAGAATATATGAAGCTACAGGCTTTAGAAACTTAGCCAACAGAATTATTTGTGTAGGCAATATATCATATCCAACTATCTTGTAACAAACTTAAAATAAACCTATGTAACCTTCAGTGCAATAGTGAAGACAAATGTGCAGATCCTACTTCTGCCATCTGAATAATACATTTTGTATACAACTGGAAGGAACTCACAAATTCTATTATCCTTTTATATCAGTTTTAAAAGACATATAGCTCAAGAAGGCAGATAAAGCTATATAATTTATCTTTTTCAAATAAAAGCAAATGGAAACTTGAGTTCATCTGAACAGAATTAGGTCAATATCACTTAATGTAAGTAGCCCTACCCAGAAGTTCAAAAAGTAAGAATGCTTATTATGTGAATTATGTGAACATTCTCAATAAGCCTTTCTTACTCAGAAGCCCATTTTCAAGATTCCTAAATTGTGAACTAAATTTACTTTATAACTGTGAAAAACTGGTTGTCACTCCTCAGTTCAAAGATGACACAGTGACATCCAATCAAGTCTAAAATTTTTGTTTACACTTAATGGATAGAATCGTGCCATACTAAAGCTACAGTATATCCTTCTAACCTACTAGATATAGTAGGTCAGAGAGTCTAGGACATGGAGGTGAAACTCGTTCACATCACATGATGTATTATGACGTATTGTGACTTTTTTTGCCTTTGTGGAGCCGGGGTTGGCGTGGCTTGCGCATGATGCATCCAGCCCATGGGCCACCGGTTTGACAGGCCTAGTCTAGGGTGTGGTTTCCTTTCCCCCTTCCCCCCTTCATCTCAAGACTGAAGAAACTATTAGATTGGGCCTCTTTCTGAGAAGCTCTGTGTTGCCAAAATCACAAACACACACACACACACACACACACACACACACACATACGAGAGAGAGAGAGAGAGAGAGCGCTTCTCTAGGTGCACATTCCATTCCATCACATCTAAATCCTAAATCATTTAAAGCTGAACAGAGTATGATAGCTCATAGGCAATGAATGCAGCATTATTAAGACAAGCATTATGATATATAAGTAAATCAATAAACAAAAATATGTGGTCCTCATTAGCTGCCCCATATCCATGAATAGATAAGAGCTACCTTCTACATCTGTGGCAACTTCCAGGTCATCTTCAGCACTAAAGACCATTGAACTAATCCAATTAAGTGGTTATTATGTGCTACTCATTCCTGACTCTAGGGGGTGGTGCTCATCTCCGTTTCAAAGCCAAAGAGCCAGCACTGTCTGAAGACATCTCCATGGTCATGTGGCCAGCATGACTAAACACCAAAGGCGCACAGAACTTGCATTTTTTATGTGCTTTCGAACTGCTAGGTTGGCAGAAGCTGGGACAAGTAATGAGAGTTCACCCTGTTATGTGGCACTAGGGATTTGAACCACTGAACTGCTGACCTTTCGATCGACAAGCTCAGCGTCTTAGCCACTGAGCCACTGTGTCCCTTATTAAAACTTGGTATAGGCAGGCTATAGATACCATGCTAATCAAAGCAAGATTTAAACTATTTTGACACAGATGCTATTTGTTGTTTTAATGATTGGAAACAAGAAAAATGCACATGTTATAGACTAGTTCCTCAGCCAGCTTTCCTAATTCCAAGTTTGAGACCCATCACTGCCACCAAACAATTGTTAAATTCTTGTTCAGCCTCTCCTGATTCAGATGGAAAGGAAAGCTCAAATTGAACATTATCTGTATGCTGATAACATCAAACTCCCAGTCATTAAATTACCACTGCCTTGTGGTAAATGCCAGATATCAGTAAGAAAATGAAGTGTACGATTTCACAAACTCAAAAACCACACCTCAAATCTCCCTCTGCTGTTATCTGGTGGTGGTTCTACAGACTGGAATGGAATTGGTTCTCAACTTATCAAGCCACTCCAGCAATATCTCATTGTTCACTATCGCCAAGGTGTTTGAGAAGTCTAGAAAAATGAATACAATAAACATGCCCCATATAATTTTCTCAGCGATATTCATCAAAGAGAAAAAAACCAAGGCTCCTCCTGTGCTATAACCAGGCCTCAAGCCAGGTGGATAATTTAAAGTGAAGAAGGGGAAAAGCTCTTTTTTGAACAGACATACGATTGGATGAAGGAGAAAAAATGAATTCTGAATGACTTGCAATATAAAAATCATCCTCTGTCTATCTCAAGGCTACATATTTATTGAGTTCCTGTACTGCAGCTGGGCCAGAGCCTAATGTATTTTTTTTATAAATAAATAACTTTATTTATAAAGTTATAAACTTTTGGAAATTCGGTAGTCAGTAGCTCCTTATCTTCTACTTGCACCTGAATTTCATAGTGAGCTATAAAATCTGCTTTGTCAAGATATATAGTCTGGCAATAGGAGGGAAAAAAGATAGGGTTTCATGTTTGCAGAAATCTTGATAAAATACAGGGGATTTTTTTTTAAAGTAAGCTCCCTTATATTTCCTTGATAATATGGTAAGAGAAAGCTTTCCACAAGTTTAAGAAGATTTTTCCTCTTGGGTGGGGGTCTAAATCCTTGCTAAATTGATTTAAGAGTTAAGAGATTTGCCATCTGCTTGACTATTCCTAATACAAAGCTGTATCATTTAATGTAAATAGGTTTAATTACATCTTTGCCAGCAGTTTTGTAGCAACTGTAATCAAATAAGACTGAATCGTCTACTCTCGGGTTTCTTTTCAAAGTAAACAAAGAGCCTTTTAATTCTGAATCCAGGCATCATGATAACATATTAAAGAAGGGAAGCAAGTACACTATTTACCAAAGAGTCTGGAAATTTCAAAAGGATGTGATCTATATTACAGGGCACTACACCATTTGATAATGCAGAGGTGGGGACTAGATGAAGACTCAATCAGTGACTTGTGGAGATTGCTAATGGCTTATTATAGAAAAAGAAAGCAGCAGAAAAGCTCAGAACTCTGAACTCTGAACAGCCTAAACAAGCAAAGAGGTATAAAGAATTCAAGACTTGGAGTTTTAGAAGATTTTATCAACCTTAATCATACCTGTGCCAGTTGTAGCATTCCCAGCTGCCATAAGCACAATACTGGTCAATTTGGGCACCCTTTACCCAAAATCTAGTTTTAACCCCAGCACACTTTCTCCCCTATACAAGCCAGGGTCTTGCTTCCCATAGATCAGCCATCCAGTCTTCAGATACTTAATATCTGCAAGAAATAGCCCTACTATGATCCATATGTACATCCATAAAAGAAACAATGAAATAGGAAAAGATTTATTTTTCCTTCTTTAAAAAAAAAAAGTTTTTTTAAAAACCTATGTAGATAATGCTGGCTTGGTATCTATGCAAGAACGCTACGAATTAAAACACTAATGAGTGTACTTACTGATGCAGAAGTAGCAGGATATTAATGTTTCAATATAACAAAATCAGTTTTCCTTCTTAATTTTATGGTGCAGTCAAGGAAAAATATATTATAGTTGGTTGTACAGTCAGCCAGATATTTAGAATGGATTTGTCATTTTTGTCCATCTATGGAGTCCATTCAAAGATCTGGATAGGCAAAAGTTGTTGTTTAAAGAAATGAAACATTAAGAGGAATCAAAAGAATTGTTGCATGATATAAGTTGTTTCAAGTAAAACTGCCTTTTGCAATTAACAGTTGGTGATTTTGTTCCAGTGGTACTCCACTAGTTTTTGGATTGCACCTAGGTTGCTTATTACTACAAGTACTATATTTGCTTTCTTTTGCCACAATCAATCTACTTCTATTTGCAAATCTTCATATTTTGTGATTTTGTCCAGATCTTTCTCTTCCCTTCTGCTTCTTTCCAGATATTGCAATGTCCACAATCAGACTTTTTAATCTTTCTTATCAACAATTATGCGATGTCAACAGCATTGTGCGACAGATGCTTCTCTGTTTGAATTCTAAAGTCCCAGACTACTTTAGCTTCTTTGTTTTCTATTACTTTGTTTATATTGTTGTCCCACCAGTTCTTACATGCATGCAAATGGTATTTCTTGCAGATCTTCCAATGCTCTGTGTTGTTTGTCATCAGTCTGTGCCATCTAACCAGGTGATCCACTGTTTCTTTAGCTTCTTTACAAAGGCAGTATTTGATGTCTGTTGCTGTCTTGTCAATTCTGCCTTTGTAAGCATTTGTTCTTAAAGCTTCATTTGTGCAACTAGAATTAGCCTTCTGTCTCTTTCTTCAACTTTTCTGCTCTCAGCCATTGCCAGGTCTTGTGGTTATCTGCTTTGCCTGCTGGGCTTTTTTTTTTTTTTAATATGCTGGCCATGCAATATTTTGCTTTGTTGTATCTCTTTTCTATTCTCCATTTGGTCTTTTTAAAAATGGGTTACTTTATTCTTTGTGATATTTAGTAATCCTTCATACTGTGCTGCTTCAGTGAATTTTCTCCACTTTTCACTATTGATGGTAAGAATGGACTCCATTGCAATATCTTGGCTATATGCTTGAACAGTGTTGATATTGATTCTATCTCACATGGTGTTTTTCCATGCAGCTTCAGCTTATTAATATTATTGAATACACAAAATGTGAAATTACAGCTTTAGTTGGTGATGGCCTTCATATACATCCAGTTCTACCTAAGAATTTAGGATGTTATAAAGTATAGGTGCAGATCCAAATAATGTGGCCTTTTATACTTGTCAGAGGCAAATGTTTGACAATGTGCATATTTTCTAAGTTATTGTTATAATTATAATTCTCTATACATTTGGTGATATGCAATGTCATTAGGAAATAAAGTTTAAAAAAATGAAAAGGAATTGACACTAAAAGTGTCAAGGATTAATAACCTAGGGGTCGGTATCTTGCTTCCCTAGAATTAATTCCATGTAATCTAAATTGTTGTTCTATATTCTAACCCATTTGTAAGAGATAAATTGAGACTGTATTAAAAGCCATCTGTCCTTCTTTGACAGTAAAAGTAGGGAAAATGGAGTACTGTCAGCAATTTTCCCCTGGCACCTGGTGGCCACAGTGGAGATGAGTCAAGCTGTGGGGATGGGAGGGGGGAGGTAGAGATAGCTGGACATTGTAGCCAAAATAAAATTCTTTCCTCTGAGAACCAAGGACTTTCCCACCTGGTGTGAGGAAGTGGGAACTGAGACCAAGTGACCCTTGGACTGTGACCTGATTGGACCATGTGATGGACTGCATGGACAGGGAAAAGAAAACTTTACTTGTAAGTAGGGGGAAACCCGAGGGGGGTTTAGAGTCGGGTTTCCCCAGATGTGCCAATATGACATGCCTAATAAATCTATACTTTGAAGAATATGCCTGCCTTGGAGTTTTGATTCCATTGGATGTGTTACTTGGAACCCTGACAGAGTACCAGACAGGGAATGGATGTCTCTCCTTATTTTTGGAATTATCTACTTCAAGCTTCAGCCACAGTCATTTTGTGGCCCAATATGGACTATCCTAAGGGGAAAAAAATCCCAATCCTAAATATGAACTTGTTTCATTGAAGAGGGAAATATATGAAGGAAGACAGGCAAAACCAGTCCAGTTATTGAGAAATGCCACATGCTAGACACTGTTCTGGAACTTTCACTGTTTGTCCACCTACTTTATAGGCAGGAAGAACAGAAATCATCATTTTATGCTCAGTTTCATTCTAGCAGCATGAAGGATTATTTTTGAAATATTTCATCAAAATGCAAATGACAGCTACAGAACTCAAGTTGTGAATATTCTGAACCATCTAAAGAGAGCCCTTCAAATATATTCAGACATTCAGAGGAGGCAATTGGTTCTCCAGAAGAAATTCAGTGAAGTGGGCTGTTGTCAGAACTTCAGAAATTATTTTTAGTTGTTGTTGAGACCAGTTGCTGGTCCTCACCCAAGTAACAGAAGAGAAGTTAAAAAGGGGATCTAATTTTGTGGCTGATATTTGCAGCTTTCAGTTAAACAATAATTTCATTAGGGTTCTATAGTCAATTACTGAAGGCTCATTTAATTACGATGTCAAAGATCATTCCGTTAGAGCTCTAAAATAGTAGCTATTTTGATTCATATCACTTTATTTATCTATTTTAGAATTGCTTTAATATCACCCATTCAATTGACTCTGAACAGTGTTCATGATAATACCTAAAGTAATCCTCAATCCCTTGAAACTTCTTAAAATCAACTTAAAAATTAGATAATACAATAGTTGCCTGCACCAGAGATTTAAATCTCAAAAACTCCCTTCAATAATAAACATTTGCAATGACACCCAGAGTGGCATATTCAAAAAATAAAGATGACAATCATAACAGCACAATCAGTGTGTGTGTGTGTGTGTGTGTGTGTGTGTGTGTGTGTGTGTGAATAAGGACTCTCCCCAGCCTTTCAGTAGATACCACTGAAAGTCTTCAAGCATTTTGGAATTACTAGGCACAAGCTAGATTAAAGTACCATATGCGATAGGAAAAAGAAAAACCTCACATTTTCATTCATTACAGTTTTTGGTCAATTCTTGCTTCCCCTCTCATCTGTGGTTGAATTACCCTAAATACTTCATTCTGTCCTTGTTGAAATTTGACTAATCATTTAAATTCCTTGTGATTTTCTTTATAGCTGCCTTTTGTTTTAGTATACATTTTTAATAGGCAATTTTTGATTATCATGGTTTGTAAGTCAATTTGAACAATTCCTGTTTTTCAGGGAGAAAAAGTCAGACATGGGTGCCTAAAACAGGACTGTGCAGAGAGCCAAATCTGTAGGGCACAAAACATTTTTCCACATGGCAGCCCAGCAAAAGAGAGAGGGGGGGGGTGAGAGGGAGAGAGAAGGAGAGAGAGAGAGAGATTCAGCAGCTTCAAAATGCTTTCATCAGGTGATACATATGTACCCACACATGCTCCAAATGACGTTTTGCTGTTTGAATTTGGATCTCTGCAAAGCCCTTGTGTAAAAGACATAATTATAGTCAATGATAGCCCTTAGCTTATCCCAGCATTTCAAAAGCTATAGACATCATGAAGGATAGGCCTGTTACTGAGTTTCAGTAACAGATTCTGACTTTTATATAAAAGGAACAGTTCCATTAAAAAATAAGTCTGTAGCATAATTATGCATGGATAAAATGCCAATTTTCAAGTGTCATCTGTGGAAAAAAAGATTATTTGCTTCAGCTTTGGAGTGAGGAAAAAAATGTTCTAAAAACTGGAAAGGTAGAATCTTCAATAAACACAATGAAATGCATTGATTATTTTGAACAGGCACCCTCAGAATGTGTAATATTCTGCTAAATGAAGAATAGTTCAGTACTACTAGAATCACCTCAAGACCTTAAGGGAAAAAAGAAGAAAGGTCTAATGTTCAAATAAAAAACAGAGATGACAGATGAAATTTGCAGTCTATTTCATGCTTCTCGCTTACTAAACAATTAAGATTTTTATTATTAGCCATCTGCCATGTTTCATTCTGAAAGAGATGCTGAAGAGCAGAACATTCCATCTCATCAACATTTTTGATTCATCACAGTATGTTTACCCTTGAAATATGGCACTTTTTCTTTCCTAAGCAAGTTTTGGAGACTGTATAAACACTGGAATAGAATAGAACAGGCATGTTATTGATAAACTGTTGCCAGATAAAGTGGGATGTGTTAAAGAGGCACAGGAGAAGAGTGTTTAAGAACTGGAACTGATCCAAGACTTCACTTTTATTTAACTTGTTGCCAGGATTGCAAATGTATGGTTTAGCCAAACCAACCAAACTTGCTAGTCACACAAGCTGACATGTATCTCTTTATGCATGGCTGGTGGATCTGGATATTTGCATAGGGGAGTCCATTTCTTTTCTTCACAGAATGTCAAGTTCATAAACTTTTTAATCTTATGGATACATTTCTATTGGTCTGATTTAAAAGCAAATTAAAGTGAAAGAAATTGTTGACAGAAGTAAGGAAAAACAAGCGAGGCAAAATTAGGCTAGTGATAGAGCCACTGTGTCTTTGCAGAAGCTAAATCAGGGAAATGGCATCTTGTGTAAAAAATCTGGATAGACTCCTGACATTACAAATAACTCCAGCTGTTTACAAGTAAAGACATTTCTTAGCAAAAGCCATTCATACAAATATCTTAGGACAAGAACAGGGATAAAATAATATCAAAGCCCTCCAGTGACACACACCATTACAGATCTCAAAGTAGCTGTTCTGCAAAAAAAAAAAAAAAAGAAAGAAAGAAATTTGAGTACAATTTGTACAATATGTACAATTACGAAACCGAGATTATTAAACTGACAGACAACAAAAGATTTCAGACTGTCTCAGAAGTTTTCAACAAGCCTAATGGGTTATTAACCCAATACAATTGTTAATTGATAAAGTCTCCCATGTAGAGACATGTGCACAACTAATTATCAACCCGTATTCCCCTTCCTTTCTCTCTTATTTGGGGGAGGAAAGCTGGAAGGGGGGATCTTTTCCCATCAGTCTTGACCCCCGCCATGGTTTTATGGACAACTCTCATCAATTTTCTTGGCAAGATTTCAGAAGTGGCTTTGTGACTGATCCAAGGTCACCCAAATGGCTTTGTATTAAGATCGAATTAGTAACTCATGGTCTCCTGGTTTCTAGCATGATACTTTAACTACTACAGCACAGGGGTGAAATGCTTCCGGTTCGGACCGGATCACCTGATCCGGTAGTGATGGTGGCGGGTGGTTCGGAGAACCAGTAGCAAAAATCCCTGTGCCCCCCACCATGTCCAGCTGAGCCGCAAGATCATCAGAGGCTTTTTTTTTTTTACTTTTAAAAATATTTTTTCTACAACCTCTTACACCGAAAAAAATGTTTTTAAAAGTAAAAAAAAAAAAAAAGCCTCTGATGATCGTGCAGCTCAGCTGGGATAGTCAGAGGCTTTTCAAAACATTTTTTTCTGCAACCGAAGAGGTGGTAGAAAAAATGCTTTGAAAAGTTTTTTTAAAAAAAATGTTGGCCACGCCCACCCAATCACATTACCCCCCCAAGCCACGCCCACAGAACCGGTAGTAACAAATTTTACATTTCACCCCTGCTACAGCATGCCAAACTATCTTTACCTCATCCCATTTTAAAGCCTAAATCATCCAACCACTCTATATATCTAGTGAACAAAAGTTTCCGCCTTTTAATAAATTTGTTAGACTGAAAGGGTGCCATCAGACTCAATTTTCAGCTACTATAGACAAACATGACTGACTTGAAATGTTAAAAATAGAGCAAGAATTCTCCATAAGAAACAGAAGAAAAGAGGGATGCCAAGCAAGAAGTGCTCTTAGAACTCCAAATTTTTTAAAGACATCCATTGATGGCTTTCTTTTGAAGCCTTGCTCTTCGAAATGAGGATCACAGAAGAATTCCACCACAAGAACTGTAGGAAGTCCATGTTTCACATATCCTTAACAGTTTTCACTATACATTTGCAGCCACCAGATCTGTTTCAACAAATAAAGAGAGGGATGGGAAAATGTGTCCTGTAAAGCTATCTAGATCCTCAAAAATCTTTATTCTATTGGTTGCTTTTGTTGGGTATTCTTTACAAAGAGTTTTGGTTTGAAAAAAAGCCATTTGGGGCAGAGGAAGAGGGCAGGTGGACTTTTTAAAAATGGATAAGTGCAGAGAAGAGCAACAAAGAACAACAAAGATGATTAGGGGACTGGAGGTAAAACCTATAAAGAATTGTTGTTGGAATTGGGTATGTCTAGTTTAATGAAAAGAAAAACTAGGGGGGACATGATATCAGTGTTCCAACATCTAAGAGGTTGCCACAAAGGGAGGGTGTCAACCTATTCTCAAAAAAACCTGAAGGCAGGACAAGAAGCAATGGATGGAAACTAATCAAGGAAAGAAACAATCTAGAACTAAGGAGAAATTTCCTGACAGTTAGAACAATTAATCAGTGGGACAACTTGCCAACACTGGAGGTTTTAAAAAAGAGATTGAAAAACCATTTGTCTGAAAGGGCATAGGAGGAAGACTGAGCAAGAAGTTGGACTAGAAGACCTCCAAGGTCCCTTCCAACTCTGTTATTTTGATAAGGTAGGCAAGGGATCTCTTCACTCTGTTTAGCATTGTAAAAGTCTGGTATTCTTAAAATAACTCTCTTGGCTCTTTTCTTAAGACTTTTTACCCTACCTTGCTCTTCCTGAACTAACTATTTTATCTGACTTACATATTCTGTTCTTTTGCAAACATGCAGGCTTTTTAAGGGTGAAGGAAGCTTGGAGGATGCTCTTGGTGACCTCGTACATTTTGAAAAGGAGGAAGCGCAGTCTGATCACATTTTCTTTGGGTCAATCCTTCTCTGTGGCTACCATTTTACCTCATAAAGGATTCCTCTGGGGAACCTCTGCTCCAAAATAAACTTGTGGTAGAATTCTTTCATATTTCTAGCCTCTCTGAAAAATCTTGATGGAGAAAAGGAACTGAATCTAATTCCCACTTTGAAGTAGCTGATGTGCTTCACTGGGACTTGTTTGATAAGTGTATTTGTGTCCTTACTGCTGGATTGAGTTGGACAAATCAGTTCCTCACACTGCTGATGATAAAGTAGCAGCATTGAACTGCACAATGTACAGTTTATTTGTTGATAAAATAGGCACACAAACTATTTTATTGTTGTTGAGAAAGTCCAACTTCTTTTTATTTAGGTGGTATTTTCTCCTATTTTAATTGGAGAGCAAAGAAAAAAAATGCAATCTTAAACTAGACTAAGTAAATCACCACTCCAAGGGAATACTCTTCCATTGTTAAATGCCAATACTGAAGATCTGATTATTTTTCTTTTTGCAAGAATGCAAATTGCTTTAAATACTGAAGGATAGCCTTGAAGTAAAGGGATGATTGTTGAAAGTTCATGTTTACAGCATTCTGGAAGTACTATCCTGGGAGTCTGGCTTCCAATGTTAGCCTAAACATAGGTTGCTCCTTTTGGACTTCACTCACATATTTTAATCAGGTTGTTTTATAAATGAATTTTAACCTTGTCTTACATTTTATTCACTAACTTTTAAGGTAGATTTATAACTACCAGCTGAAATGAATGGACACATTGCTCTTACTGGTCTAAGATTGTAATAAACTGAAAGATTCACCTCCAATACATGTTCCAATGTAACCAGTTCTGCTCCAATAAATGTTTCAGATAAAATAAAACTTTAATGTTGAAGGAAGGAAATGAGATTCTGTAAGTATCAATTCTAATTTAGCCCCCTTATGCATAGAAAATAATACACTATTATCAGCTTTGTTTATTAGGGATTGGGTCACCCTCAATCTGTTTGCAATCTCTGATATCACAACTTTTCTTTTAAAGTTTGCATCCACATCTCAAAGATTCTTCTTCCCAGTGATCTCAGAATCCTACCTTAGTTTCTTTTCAGAAACAATTCACATTATATGAGTTTAGTTTCACTCCCCATTAGGTAAACTAAGGATGACATTCTTAATTCACTAGTTCTTTTTTGTTTTCTCTTCCTTACTGGGAACTCCCTATGAAGGTTTATCATACTGCTTCTCTGTTCCAGTTGTTCATAATGTCTTTGTAGTTTTGTAACTCCTGAAGGAGCTGGAGTGCTGAGCTGTCATGTTTCAGAGGCAATGGGGAAAAATCTAGTTCACCAGATAATATTTCCAGATTTTTAGGTCACATTATTTCTCTATTTTAAGACATCTATAAACCTTAGCAGAGATAATACTGTGGTATAAATCTAATACTTAAATTCCTCACTCGAGAGCTAAGCTTCTACAACTTGTTGCCTACAAACTAGATTGGTTTCCAGCGGATCACTCCTGTTAAGAGGTTTTAAGGTCAAATCTGAAACACAGATAGTGTAACTTTATTTGTGTACTGGGAAGGTTGCTGGCCTATCTTTTCTGGGCTATTTCCTTGAATTATTTAAGACAGGGAAGCAAAGCACTTGTCCTTTTCTTGTCTTTCTGAAACTGTGAAAACATTGGTAGAGTTATTTCAAAATGCACTGAAGACAAACAAGAAGTTTTCTCCTTGTTCCATTACATGTGTAAATGGGACTTGGGTTATGGCATGATTGTAAAACTAGGCTGTGCTGCAAATACTCATCTCCTTCTTCTGAAAATGGCTTATTCTTAGGAAAAGTCTTGGATACAGCCTAATTATTACAGATATGTAAATCAGTGATCCAGGGTTTAAATTCTAAATGTTTCACTTGCTTTTCTGACTTAATGAATATTTGGTCATTCTTTTCAGCATCGTAGAAGGCAGCTGGAATTTGTTTCTTTCTCTGGTAGTTTCATTATTGGTTACCTGATGTGCTAGTTTCATTCTTAACTGGGTTTTTGCAACTTGGAGTTATCTAGATTTCAATTCATTTTTCCCCACAATTTGTTTTATTGTATTATAAAACAGTACATTCTATTGAATGCAGTGGTATTTATACAACATTGACTAGAGATGATTAACACTGTAGTATTTTTATAACTTAAACCTTTAGAGATAAATATATATCAGTATTAACTATGATTTCTAAAATATCAATGTTGATAAATATAACACTGTTTAAATGTATCATCCAAAATATGTCATTAATAAACAGCGCAAAATACATCAAACCACTTGTTATATAATATTTTCTATCTTAAACTTAATATTTCATACTATTCTTGCCATGGTATCATTACATATTATCGTTTGTATACATTAAAGGGGAGGGAATAAACTACAACAGGAAATAGAAAACAAAAGTGCATTCTCTCCATTTTACAGATACAAATAAGCCAATGAAAGTTTATTCCCACACTTTTCATCAAATGAAATTATTTTTTTTAATTACTCTGTAATCACATCAGGATGGAATCAGGACAACTTAATGGAGCTGAGCATTTACTGGCTGGATGCCATTCCTGATGCCTACATGGAGCTCACAACAGATACTTTGGCATCCAGAAAGAGAAATATTTGCTGCTACATAGGATCAAACTCATCGCCTCCTGATTGTGAGGCAAGAGCTCGACCTCTAGGCCACCAGATCAAATGAAAGATATATTAACACAAAATGGGGTCCTTGATTTAATAAGGGCAATAGCTGCTATTACAGTAAAAGTGTGGCACCTTGGAAAAGAAGACTGAACTATGTAAGTGTGTATACACCATATTGTACTTTGTGAGCTAAGGAGATTCCCCTACCATAAGGTTTTTATTAGTTGCAACTCCTAGGAATTCAGAGAGTTGTATGCCTAATATGCTGGAATGGGGGACAATCTGGATGTGTGTTTTTTAAAAGCCACCAATAAGCCTACAGCAAATTCATCTTTACAGGCAGCTTAGCAACACACATTCTTTCATCAAATAGCTGGAATAGACATGTGTTCTGAGAAACTCCAATAAAATGCTTTGCAGAACTGTATGGCCTAGATATTAATAAGTATATATCCATACTAATGATGATGAACCAGCTGTCCATAGAAAAGCTGATTTTAAAGCATATTGCATTTTATCATCCTGACAGTTCTCATGAAAGCTCAGAGGGAAATTATTTCTATTTCTTGTGCTAGCGTCAAATTAGAGTTCTACTTAAAAGATAGCAGGGGCACCCCATCTTGAACATTTTATATTCCCATTCATATGACCTATTTCTTTTAATACTTTTCCATTAAGAGTGTTCCAGTACAAGGAGGCCAAAGGCCAAATTTTTCTGTCATGTGGATGGAATTAAACAAGGAATAATTCCACAGGCTGAAGAATGAACTAAAGCCGGTGTAAGAGAAAGAGAATGATTATATCTACAGAGCGCTTCAGGGGAAGAATAAGCTGGT
Source organism: Arizona elegans (assembly GCA_022577455.1). Classification (NCBI taxonomy): domain Eukaryota; kingdom Metazoa; phylum Chordata; class Lepidosauria; order Squamata; family Colubridae; genus Arizona; species Arizona elegans. Next base: position 110,718,118 of record JAKOOJ010000002.1, on the reverse strand, counting down.
TTTTCTTATAGCTATTAAAAAGAATAGAGAGGCTATTCACTGTGGAACATTTCCTGACACATGGGAACAAGCTATAGCTCATATCCAGAGAGAGCAGGCTTTGCATACTAAAAGTCCCAGATTCAACCCTGTCATTTTAAAACAGGAGCAAAAAGGAGCAACATTCTTCCACCTAACGTCTATGTTGACAGTACCATGCCGGCTCAGTTTCACACACCAAACACATACTAGCTTGAGAAGTGGTTTTACTCATTGAAGGATTCTGCGAATTAAATTACAACATCCCTGGATAGAAACCATGCTGGGGTAGATGGAAGATGAATTAATGCTCTGATTTAATGTAAGGCAGATTCTTATTTACTATTGATTTAACATACTTCAGTGATGAGTAAAATTCAGGTATTTATCATTCCTATTTACATGTGTTTACATTCATTTTGCTGGCTTACTTTCAAGGGATTTGCTGTCAGTCACATCATGCTTAGCCATTACATCTGCAGCTAAGTGACAATAGTAGCAACAAATTCCCAGGGATACATATGGCAAAGCACCCATAAACAGCTAAGACCATTCTGAGTCTGAACACATTGCAGAGACATCTCTTTCCTGTTCACATCAGCACACTGTGTGTTTGACAAGTGTCATGAGAGAGAAGGAATACAGAAAGACCTTTTCCAGGACAATTTATCTCATCTTTCATGCAGACCTGGTTGATAAAGTTGTGACTGGTTTGCAAAATGTGAAGCAATCTAGCCAAGTTTGCTTTTCACAACTGGTTTTGGGAAGCTGAGCAGAATCAGAAATCACGGCATCACCATATTTTTCAGTTTAAATTTTTTATATCCTGCATCTATTTTTATTTTTTTAATAATTCAAGACAGTATACACATACATACACACCTGAAATATTCCATCCAGTTTTGGTCGCCAAGATATAAAAAAGATGTTGAAATGCTAGAAAGAGTGCAAAGAAAAGCAACACAGATGACTGTGGGGACTGGAGTAAAACATATGGAGAATGGTTGCAGGAATTGGGTATGTCCAGTTTAATGAAAAGAAGGACTAGGGGTGACATGATAACAGTGTTCCAATATCTAATGGGCTGCCTCAAAGAAGATGGGATCAACCTATACTCCAAAGCACCTGAAGGCAGAACAAGAAGCAATGGATGGAAACTAATCAAGGAGAGAAGCAATTTAGAACTAAGGAGAAATTTATTGATGGTGAGAATAATTATTCAGTGGAATGGCTTACCTCCAGAAGTTAAGAAGAGATTTGACAACCATTTGTCTGAAATGGTACAGAGCAGTGGTTCCCAATGTGGGGTCCATGCCCCACAGGGGGGCAATTTGATTTTTAATGGGGGCAATTTGAACCTTGTTTAAACCAAGTTAATGGCTTCCTCCGCATGAGTAGAGTTCACTTTTTGAGTAAAGTAAGAATTATGTATGGGGGGGAGGGGGAATCAGGATTTTAGAGATGCTTAGGTGGGGCATGGCCAAAAAAAGATTGGGAACCACTGGTATAGAGTCTCCTGCTTGAGCCATAGTTTGGACCAGAAGACCTCCAAGCTCCCTTCCAACTCTGTTATTCTGTTATTCCTCCTCTTATTTTTTTTACCACAACAACCACCTTGAGCTGAGAAAGAGTGACTATCCCAAAGTCATCCAGCAGGTTTTCATGACTAAGGTCAGACTAGAACTCATTGTCTCCTGGTTTCTGGTGTGGTGCCTTAACCACTAAACAAAACCTCCTCCCAATGAGATCTAGTTCTTCCTCTCCCGGTTAAAGTGGGAAAGGCAAACCATTGGTTTTTATACTAGTTATTCAACTATAGTTCCCAATAGCCCTGGGCAATGTAGATAATGATCAGAATTTAAGTCCAGCAACACTGGAGGAGCAAAGAGTTTAGTATACTGAGCAGTGCTGAGCACCCAAACATGATTAGCTGCACATCCTTAGATTAGCGCAGGTGTCAGAATTGATTCTATAATCTAATATGCTCCAAATGAGTTGAGTCTTAAAGCCCGATGCAACCAGAGTATATCAGATTGAAGAAGATGGTTTAATGAACATTGTGTAGCATTGGGCTCATTCCACTCCTTAATTTACAGTTTGATCTTAGGAGCTAATTTTACAGTCAAGAGAGGCAGTCTGAAGCTGTCCTTTTACTAACCTTCTTCCCAAAATACTTTATCTTTTTTTTTTTTTGCAAAAAGTTTTTTTATTTTTAAAACAAAAACAACATAAAAACATCATCCTTCCAAACAATTCCAAATCCCTGGTTTTCTAAATCTTGTTTTAATTTAAGTTCACCCTTTTCATCCAATAATTCGCTATATCTAACAATTTGTTCCCCTTTAAATATCACCGGATATGAAAAAGCTTCAATTGTAGATACCCAAACTGGAATCTTCAAATAATGATATTTTTTAATCCTCTCCCAATTAAAAAACAAAGCTTCACGTATCTGATGTCTTCTAAAATACCCCTGTATTTTAATTCCTTTGTACCATAGAAAGGCATGCCACCCCACCAAAATATTTTATCTTTTTGATAAATGCCACTTCATATATGTTTTATCTCTCTCAAGAAATATTTGATTATTCATATTATTACAGCTGCTAGACTCTCCTATGCTAGATATTGGAAAGAGAAAAAAGGACCAACTGAGGAACAGATAGTCAATAAGATACTTGACTGCGCAGAAATGTGCAGATTAACGTATGTGTTAAACGGAAAGGAAGATTTAGAATTCTATGCGATCTGGGATTTGTGGTATAGGTGGCTGGAAATTAAATGCAAAAGTTAATACTTATGTGGAATAATGTACAATGACTAGATAATCCTATATACTATAGTACTTTAATTAAACAGTAATCAATCTTATGCATAAGAATTTTTGTACAAACTGTATAAATGATTAGTTAATTGACTAGTTACCGCACTTGTAAATATACAATATGAGTACACGTTGCCGAACTGTTTAGTTTGAATTGTAATATGTTCTTAATTCAATAAAATTGCATAAAAAAAATGAAATGGGTACTGTTTCTAATCAAACTGAGTACTTCACCACATTATTTCAAATATTTTAAAATTTACCATATCTCCCTTTAGATGTTACAGCTGTAAACGTGATACAATTTTCTATATCCTCTCCTTTAGCTTCACGTTCCAAGCAGGTGAAAAAAGCTTAGATCAAATGTTTATTGAAAAAAATCATGAATACACACACACGCACACACATTCATACTGTACATTACATACATACATACATACATACATACATACATACATACATACATACATATATAAGACTGAATAATTCAGTCTAATAAAACCCTAGAACCCCACCTTCTCTATATATTAGTTCCCAGGTTTATATTCTTCCTATCCTCTTGTCAAGGTGCTCATCTATTGGCCTAGAAAGTTGTCTCCTCTGTCCTTTGTTTACAAAAATGGCTTTCTGAGGCATGAGAATCAGAGATTCCTGTCTCAGTGGTTTCACCCTTTATACTTGTCATCTCTTCTCAGAAATATACAGCTATATCAGTCACTTTTCTTGGGGCTTAGTTCTTAGTCCCTGGTCATTTTTGTTTCCCTTTTCTGAATCTGTTCCAATTTCTCTGAATCTTCTTAAAATATAGTGCCCAGAACTGGGCTGATTTGAGAGGCAGCCCAACCAAAATAGAATAGAGTGAAATGGCTACATTTCCTAGTTTTAAAATGTATTACTGTTGATGCTGCCTAAAATTGCATTTCTCTTTGTAGCCACCTCACACTACTGATTTATAATCAGTTCTCAATCAACTACCGTTCTCAAATTTTATTCACAGCGCTCTTACTCAGTCAAGTATCTCACATTCTATATCTGCATATCTGATTTTCATTTTCAAAGTGAAGAAAATTGCACTTGCCTCTATTTTGAATCCTTTTCTCCAACTGTCAGTCTTGGGTACATCAGACAAGAAACATGACCAGATGAGCTAATTCTATTTCACTGTAAGGCTACAATAGTACAATCTTGCAAGTCGGAAACTACAGCTCTCATATTGTATCCTTTGATCATTGCATCCTTGAGAAGTTAGAAAGGGTTGCTTCCGAGCCTTGTTCTTCTCCCATTACACAGCTGTAGGGTATGGCCTTCCTTATCTGACCATATCCTAGATCAGGGTCTCCAACCTTGGCAACTTTATGACTTATGGACTTCAATTCCCAGAATTCCTCAGCCAGCATGGGAATTGAAGTCCACAAGTCATAAAGTTGCCAAGGTTGGAGACCACAGTCCTAGGTAGTTTCTCTCTGCCCCGTTTCTCAGGGTCTTCATTACATGTCATTCCATCAACTTAATGAGACATTTGATTTTTATTCCTACCTTTTGGGATGGTATTATGTTTTATATTGGGATGCCTGCAACTGATCTGAAATGTTGCTAACAGATTTTCCCTTTGTAAACAGAAAGATCTGCAACTTGCAGTAGCTATGCTGGTTACCAGCCGGTTTCCTGATGCAGTTCAAAATGCAGATTATTAATTTATAAAGCCCTGTATGGTTCAAGTTCTCAGTCGTTATTGGACCTCCTTCTTCAAGTAAAATCTTCCCATTTTGTGCACACTGTGAGTGGAGGACTATTGTTAACTATATCTTCCTAGATTGTTTGAGCAAACAGCAGTATGGAGGTAATCTTTTCCCATACACCAATCTTATGGAATTCTCCAGTGAGAATTCTTTCTTATATTCATAATAACTCTGAGTGGCTGACGAACAAAGCATAAAATCAATATAAACACTTCTCCTAATGGCGGGCACGGCAGTCAGGTCTGGGAGTGACACAGCTTCTCTTCCAATGAGACCTGGTCTGCTGAAAGTTTTAAGTCCCGCCTCTTCCTGTGTGATTCATTTTTTCGATTCGGTCTTCTCTGAGACAGTCGTGTCTGTAGTAGTTCCAATCCATTTGGAAAAACTTTTTTTTTTTGTTTTATTTTATTATTTTGTTACTGTACCTTTAAATCTCAACCAGAGCGAGAAAGGCTTTGCCTGTAGCCGGTCAAAGTCGCTGGAGCAGCTCAGGGCTGCCTGAGGGCAGATCCCTTTCAGCAGTGCCCACAAGTTTGCTCCATAGTGCTGGCTGATTCCCCCAGGCCGCATTGAAATTTGGAGTGGGCAGTTTGCTGCACAAAGGAGCTTTTGCTCTGCAGCAGTTTTTGGCACGAGGATTTTTACCGCACGATTTATAATCGCCTCAGGCCGGACGGCTAGAGATTCCACGCTCCCCAGGAGGTCTCTGCAATCGCAAGTATCTGGGGCTTGGAGTTGTAATTTGAGTATCTGGCCTTTGGAGGGACTTGAGCCTTGCCTGAGCAAGTTTTAAAGGCATTTACATTTACCGGAGGCTAACTTTACAATGCAAATGGCCAATGCTACTGCAGCCACAGTTTCTCGCAAGTCATCCAAGAAGAAAAGGCACCATGGGGAGGATCCAGACGAAGGCCCCTCATCACAGCAGCATTCTGCTTCTAAATTGTCACGCCCATCTAAATCTAAGGGCTCAAAATCCTCTAGGGATGAAGAAAGATGCCATAGGGCTATGGAAAGAGCTTTTTAAAAAGCCCAAGTTGAAAAGGCTAAAGCCTCAGCCCATACTCAGGTTTCTTCCCCTTCTGTGTCTGCTTCCACTTCAGGTGTTCAGACCCCTGCCCCTCAGCCACCTCATACTCCTTCTCTATCTCCAGATAGATCTCTTCATGAGAGCTCATGCATGGCTGATGCATCATCAGTATTTCCTGTTGTCCTGGCAGAACCTGACCATAACATCTCAGAGGCTCAGGATAATTCTCAAACTGATCCAATGGTGGCAGCCTCTACTTCTGGAGGGGGCAATTCCAAAACAGACCAAATAATTCCTGAAATTCCCCCTGTTCTAGTTTCTCTTATAACTACTGCCATTCGCCATGGTATTGCTGAAGGCCTTTCTCAAAGGGCCCCTTCTGAGGTTTCTAACATAGAAGGTCATCATAGTCATTCACAGAGACCTCATGTGTCGGGCATTTTGAATCTCATCAAGGGGAGCAGGAATCACAGGCTTCTGACAGCCAAGATTCTCTTTCAGAAGGAGAAATCATCCCAGATCAAGATCTCTCTGAGGATGAGGGCCTGGAACCAGATCAACCTTCCTTTGTGGGGCTTTTTAAGCCCCAGATGTTCAAATCACTATTGTTTAAAGCTCAGACTGTCACCTGCCTTGATGTTCCTAGCTCCAGGCCTGATACAGCCATTTCGACTTCTGATCCTACTACATCAGTTTTTCTGGAACCCACAGTTCTCACCGAGGCGGTTCCAGCTCTCAAATTGTTTTCTTTTTTTTTTTTATTGAAAAAATTTTCAAATACAAGTTTTTCCCCCTTCCCCCCCTCTTCCCTAACCCCCCCTCCCCACCCATCCCCCCCTGTGACTTCTTTACAACAATAAGCTAATTCATAACTAATTACATAATTTTACCATTCCCTTACTCCCTCCTCAAAATACTGACCCTTAGCATAATATTCTTATAACTCCCATTTTCGCAACCATTCCCTTACTCCCTCCTCAAAATACTGACCCTTAGCATAATATTCTTATAACTCCCATTTTCGCAGTAATCTGCCCTTTTTCTCCTCTCCCAAACTTATAGTATATTATTACAACAATTTAACGTTTAATCTTTTATATATATTAATATTAATAATATTAATATAACATTTCAAAGCAGCCTTCTCCCTACATCCAAATTTAACATTTATTCAGTTCTATCCAGTTCCTCCACTCCCCTAAATGTATAACTTAAAAATCCTTTTTCTTAAACTAATCAATCAGTAAACTAACCTATTTCAACCCAAATTCCTGCAAAATTACCATGCAATACAATTCTAAATATAATCCACTGCCCACTCTACTAAAATATACATATATCTATATATGCATTCCATTTTATAAAAAAAAAAAAGACAATAACTTTAAATTTATAATCCATATAATATCTTCTTTGATGTCTTTCCACTGGATTGTTAAATCCATCATCCATAATAGGGTAAGATAACATACTAGTGCAACAGTTTGTTCAAGATCTTCAATCATCTTCTGCCCCCATCAGTAATAGATATCCTCATATATATATGAAAGTAAAAACAACCACCCGAGTGACATTATAATTATATTCCATATAGTTGTAATTGTGGTTTTCATCAGGATTAATTCCCATCATCCTAGTGGGTAACATCCAGATCTTCGGCATGCCCCAGCATAATTCTCTTGCCTTGTAACTCGAAATAGTTATAATATATTTACCAGTAGAGAAAATCCAAAGTAGATAATTCAAATCCAAGAATGTAAGGCTCTTTTCACACCCCAAAATCACGGCATTGCAGAGATCTGCCACTATCCTCAAGATAGTATTAAACAATTATTCGCCTCCACTATCTTTTCACATATTCATTCATTTTTTAAAGTCCCTGGCTTCACTGTTGCTTGGTTTAGAAACTGCTTTTTCTATGAGATCTATTTCTTTTCTTTTTCTTTTGCGGGTTGAATTTCCATCCTGGTTTCCTTCCTACAAATTGTATATCAGCTGATCGATTTTCATTCTGCTTTATAAGTTGATCTTGTTGGTTTTGTTTTGTTAACTCGTCTTTCTTTTCCATCACTTGTATATCAACTGGTTGATTTACGCACTTGTCTGTAACTTGATGATTCATCACATTGGAGTCGGATGACACTGCTCTCATATTTATAGACAGTCCAGCTGGGGTATCCAGGGAGTCCAAAGACAATTTATCTACCACAGCCTCTGTAATTTGATATTTTCCTTTTGTTTCCAACTCCTTTTGCTTGTCCTGTATTGTGCCTAAAGATGTTAAATTCATTTTTAAAAATTTTTGATAAAATTCTTCCGCTTTTTCAACAGTGTTCAGTTGGTATCTTACTCCTTGGTGTCTCAATATTAAACCAACTGGGACATCCCACCTAAATAGGATATTTCTTTTTTTTTAATTCAGTCACTAGAAAGCCAAATTTCTTCCTCTCCATTAACATTTTAGGCGGGAGCTCCTTAAAAATCCAAATCCTTCTTCCATGAAATTGCAAAGTAGAATTAAAAGAGTTCTGCACAATATTGTTCCTAATTTCTTTATCTGTAAAATAAATCACCACATCTCTAGGCAATTGCCTTTGCTTTGCCAACCAGGAGTTTATTCTGTAAATTCTGTCAATCCTGCAAAACACTTCATCAGGTTGAACCTTTAAAATCCCAGCCAGAATTTCAGAAGATATTTTCCTTAAATCATCTCTGTTATTTTCCTGCAGACCTCTCAGTCTAATTGCATATTCTGTAAAATTATATTGAGTCATTAAAACTTCTCTTTCAATCCTCTGTTGCACATTTTCTTCATTACCAGTCTTTTGGTCAATCTCCATTTTAGGTTTGTCTTCTAGGCTATTATCCTGAGTGTTTGCCAAATCCTTTTTAATTTTTTGGATCTTGTCATCCAAATTCTCCTCAGTTTCTTTCATTTTGGACTCTAATAGTTTAGTCTTTACATCCAACTGAATCATAAAGTCTGATAAACCGTTAGCTGTTTTTAAAATCTTTCGATCCAAAAAGTCAAACTTTGATTTCACCAATTCACCAATTTCTTTAATTTCCTGCTTAAACTTTTCAAGTTGCTGGTTCACAATCTCATCCCTTCTTACAATCTCTTCAAGAAGAAATTCTATTATATTAAAGTCAGGTTTCTGAGACTGGAGAGTTAGAACTTGCTCATGTAATTTGTTAATGGGGGAATTTCCCCCCACTGCCTGTTTGTCTAACTGTATAAGTCCCAGTGCCATTTTCCACACAGACAAGGTTTAGTGGAAAAGAGAAAAAAAAAGCTTGTTTCCAACCAAGATCAATATCAGATCCCCCGGAAAAAAAAGAAAAAAAAAACAAGAGTGAGAGTGAGGTTTTGCCTTCAATTACAGCCAGAAGTATTCATTCTGCTACTTTGTAATAGAAAACGGAAGGACTTTCCCTTTTAGCCTCTCTTCAAGCCTCAGCAATCGCCATTTTAAAAATCTTTTTTCCTTTCAGTTCTTAAACAACTTCAGTAACTTTTCTAAAATAAAAAGAATACTTGCGCTTCAGGATCAGAGGTCCAGCTCACATCTTCTTTAATTAATTTAACAAATTTACAGGCTTGCTTTTGCCACCTAGCTCTGCGTGTAGCAGAGATCTCCCAGAGCCCGGAGCATCGGCTGGGGATACGGGGAGTCTCTTCTGCTCTGTCCCAAAAGTAAATAAAAAACTTTTGGGATTAGGCAGAGGACTCTACCCACCCCAGCCGGCTCTATCTCCGTTTCCTAATGGAAACAGAGTTTTTTCGAGCCGCCATTCCGCTATAAAGGCGGCTCTTCACAGGCAGTGGGTTCGACGATCCCGAAGGAGCGTCCGGCAGGGACAAACAGCAAACCGGAAGTCCCCAAATTGTTTTCTGATGTGCTTCAAAGGCAATGGTCCTTTCCCTGTACAGGTCCTCTTCCTTACTCACTGGACAAACACTTTTATAATTTGGCAACTGAATTCTCTAGCTTGTTACAGGTTCCTGCTTTAGATGCTCCAATAGTGGCCTTGTCATCATCTTCACCTGTGGCCAGTCCAGTGGAGGAATCCTTGCATCCAGAGGACAAACGGGTGGAGAGGACCCTGATTAAAGGACATCAGGCTTCAGCGTGGGCAGTCCAAGCTTGCTCTGCTGCTTCATTCTTTAACCGCACTACGATCCTGTGGCTGAGACAACTCCAGAAGAGAATCCCAGCAGCTGACCTTAGGTCTCATCAAGACATTAATAAAATACTGGCCACGGTAGAATTCTCAGCAGATGCCACTCTTAACGCAGTTAGCTTTTCTGCTAAATCAATTGGATCCTCGGTGACTTCCAGATGCTTATCTCTTTCTGCACTGCCCTCTGTCCCTGGACATAACCAAAGAGCTCGAGTAGATGCGGCTATTGATCACCTTCTACAGATTAAGGCCATTCAACCGGTCCACTGTCACCAGCAGAGATAGGGATTTTATTCCTGGTTGTTCCTAGTGCAGAAGGCTTCAGGGGATTGGAGAGCTATTCTGGATCTAAAATTCTTAAACGGGCATATAACTTACCACCGGTTCAAAATGCAATCACTTCAAACTATCCTGTTAGCCATCAGAACTGGAGACTTCATGTTTTCAGTGGAATTAGTTTATTTGATAGTTTAGTTTATTTGATTTGTCCTACTCCCGAAGGACTCAAGGCGGTGAACAGCCAAACAATAAAATAACATAGATACAAAAAATTTAAAAAACCAGATAAAATCAAATTAAATCATTTTGGCCCAGACAGATTAAAACACCCCAATAATTTAAAAACAGATTAAAATTTACATATTTAAAAAAGGGAAGAGATTAGGCCAGGCCCGCCTGATGGAATAAAAAAGTCTTCACAGCGCGGCGGAAGGTGCGCAGATCCGGGATCCTCCGTATCTCTGGGGGGAGCTCATTCCAGACGGTAGGTGCCCCCACAGAGAAGGCTCTCCCCCTAGGGGTCGCCAGCCTACACTGTTTGGCTGACGGCACCCGGAGGAGTCCCTCTCTATGAGAGCATATGAGAGGATTTAATGGAAGCTTATTTACATATCCATATACTGCCGGCTCATCGCAGATTCCTCCGTTTCTATTACAATGGGCGACACTTCCAATACAGGGCCCTTCCCTTTGGGTTGTCCTCAGCGCCTAGAACCTTTACTAAGGTCATGGCTGCCCTTATCAGCCATATTTCATCTATACCGGTTAGAATTCTTTTTTATCTAGACGATATTATCATCCTTTCCCAATCTGAAGACAGGGCATGCCGGGATATTTCCACTTCCATACAAATTTTGAGGGCCCATGGCTTTTCCATTAATTGGAAGAAGAGCCATCTTACACCTTCTACACACCTTCAACATCTGGGAGCCATAATCGATACCGTAGCTTCAAAAGTTTCCCTGTCTCAAGATCGTCAGGATAGCCTCACTGACCTGGCTGCATGTTTTAGACACCATAGGTCAGCCTCCCTTCAAGATTTATCTAGCTTATTAGGTAAAATGGTATCCTCTTATGGCCTAGTACCCTGGTCTCGTCTCCATAGCAGGGAATTGCAGTGGCTTCTTCTTCCCCATCAACGAACCCTCAGCAGCACCTCAGTCTTCTGACTCTCTCTCCCCACAAATGTCGTGGAGTCCCTATGCTGGTGGTCCCCCGAAACAGTCTCCAGAGGTTCCCTGTTCTAGGAACCTTAGAGGGTAGTCATGGATGCGAGCCTCTCAGCTTGGGGGGCATACCTGGGCACTCACATGGCTCAAGGCAGGTGGTCTCCACTGGAGAGTGCCCTCAACATCAACCTTCTAGAGCTACGGGCAGTCTACCTCGCCCTTCAGAGCTTCAAACACTATGTGCTAAGCAAGGATGTTCTTGTGCTCATGGACAACATCACGGCCAAAGCACATATCAACAGACAAGGGGAGACCCGATCGCGGGCCCTACTTCAGGAATCCCTTCGCCTGGGTCTTTGGGCGGAGTCTCTCCATGCAAAACACATCTCTGGAATAGCCAACGTTCAGGCGGACTCCCTTAGCTGCACTACAATCAACAGGCAGAGTGGAGCCTTCACCCTCTTCTCTGTCAAGAGCTGACAAGGAGGTACAAGTTACCACTGGTGGATCTGTTTGCCACAGAACTCAACCATCATCTTCCACGTTTCTTCTCCCGATTCCCATCTCCGGGAGCAGAAGCAGTGGACACCCTATGCACCCCGTGGCCTCCAGGGGCTCTCCTTTATGCTTTCCCTCTGTTCCCTCTCATAGCCAAGGTGATCCGGAAACTTCTCATGGAAAAGGCAGAGCTCATCCTTCTGCCTCCCCACTGGCCTCATCGTCCGTGGTTTGCGGACCTCGTGTCTCTGTCAGTTGCTCCTCCCTGGCGGATTCCCAACAACCAGATATCTCTCCTTCAAGGCAGTCTGGTCCACCCAGATCCTCAGTCACTCCAGCTAGCCCCCTGGAGGTTGAGCAGTTCCTCTTGACAGAAACGCTGGTTCCTCCAGAGGTCATCACTACCACCCAGGCATCTCGCTGTCCATCGATGATTCGTATCTATGACGCCATGTGGAAGGCCTTTTCCAGTTGGTGCAGATGACACAAGATCGTCCCTACCTCAGTATCAATAGTCCAGATTCTTGGGTTCCTTCAGGAAGGATTCTCTTCGGGTCTCTCACCAAACACCTTAAGGAGACAGGTATCCGCCATTTCATCCATCCTGTCATTGGCATCTTCAGGTTCACTTTCTAGGGAACCTCTGATCCGCAGCTTCCTTCGCAGGGCTACCAATCTGCGCCCATCTACAATACACAGATTTCCAACCAGGGACCTAAACAAGGTACTGACTGCACTCAGCAGGCCTCCATTTGAACCCCTGTGGGAGGTGGATTTGTCTTTCAAGGTTTCGTTCCTAGTGGCGATTACCTTGGCTCACTGTATTTCAGAGCTGGCGGCCCTTTCTATCCATAAGGATCTGTGTATCTTTCATGCGGACAGGGTGGTCCTCTGTCTTGATCCGGCCTTTGTACCTAAGATCAACTCAGTCTTCCACAGGTTGCAAGAACTTGTTCTTCCCAACTTCTGCCCGTCACCTCAGCATCGACTCGAACGGATATGGCACACCCTTGACGTTCACAGGGCGCTTAAAATCTACATAGCCCGTACATCATCTTTCTGTCGCACGGAAGCCTTGTTTGTTGCCTTCCAACCCTCTTCCATGGGTTACAAGGTGTCAGCTACAGCAATCGGCCGCTGGATATGGGCCACCATCGCTTCAGCTTATGCCGCTCAGTCCTTACCAGTACCTCGGAATATCATGGCCCACTCTACAAGGAGCGCGGCCACCTTGGCAGCCTGGTCTACCCGGGCTCCCTTGGAGGAGGTTTACCGGGCGGCCACCTGGATGTCTCCTACTCCATTCATCCACCATTACCAGCTGAATGCCTACGCTTTGGCTGATGCGTCCTTCGGACGGAGAGTATTGCAAGGAGTACATTTGGAAACCGCTTCCTGGACACGGCCTGCACCCTCCCTATAGGACATTGGCTTTAGTATGTCCCAGACCTGACTGCCGTGCCCGCCATTAGGAGAATGGGCATTGGTCTTACCTTATACACCCTTTCTATATCAGACAGGCACAGCAGTCAGCCCCTCCCTGTCTGGCCATCTCCGGGCACCGGGGGGTGGGAGGCAATTTCATATGTTTCTTACCATTGCAAACATGACTTTTCTGTTGCTCTACCTCATCTCAAAACTGAATCACACAGGAAGAGGCAGGACTTAAAACTTTCAGCAGGCCCGGTCTCATTGGAAGAGAAGCTGTGTCACTCCCAGACCTGACTGCCGTGCCCGCCTGATATAGAAAGGGCGTATCAGGTAAGACCAACGCCCATTTTGGACACCTCCCCCACCACTCATTGACATCCAATAGACAACCCTGGTTTAAGCCAACACATTATCATAATGCTTGTGGGAAAAGCCAGATCTTCAGGTTTTTTTCAGATAGAAATGTAGGAGCCTGCTAAAACTTGGAGGGAAAGTTGTTCCAAAGGGCAGAACATTCACTTCACAGAAGTTCAAAATGGCAGTTGATTTTCTCTAGGCCAGGAAGTCACCTGACTAGAGTGAAAGTTTGAAGAAAGGATGAAGTGATATGGCCCTATATAGCCACATCACTCTACAAATGTGTGTCTGGAGAATAAAACTGAGTTTTAGTTGCACTTGTGTCCTTCTAGGGAAAAATATTTCTATATTGACTGATACTTTTCTTACTATTAATAACTAGGTGGCATGAGTAATACTAAGGCATATGAGCCTAGCCTTGGCTTGTCTCTTTATTGAAAAGTGTTATGTGGAAAAAGCCTTGATTATTTTTTTCTGAAATTTAGAGAAAAGGAAAGGCTTTGATCTTGTGATAAGATTGATTTTTTAAAATAAATAAATAAATAAATAAATAAATAAATAAATAAATAAATAAATGCATTGCATTTTCAAAGCCGTTTACAAATTCAAACCATTCAAAGGGAAGGTTAAACTCATTGATCAAAGCAGATACAGCATATGCAAATTAATATAAGCAATAAAAAGAGATAAACAGAGAATTTTAAAAAGCAATAAAAATGAAAGATATTACAGCAGGATTAACAAATCATTAAAAGATCAGGGAGAAATAGAAGGGTCTTTATCTGGCACAGAAGAGAATAAAAAAGCACTAGATATACAATATCTCAGTGGTGATAGCATTCCTACGTTAAGATCACATTGAATAGGCCTCTTCCTGGGTAAATATGTACTTGGTACATTTTAGCAGGGCTGGATCAAATAGCTGGTCCTCTGAAGAGGATTTCAGTATAAAGGGAAAAGCATCCAGGAAGGGCCATTCATTCTGATATTCCTGATATCTCATCTCTTATCTGGACCAGTCTACCCTTATACCTTGACTCTTCACAGAAAGGGAACTGCTTTTCTTGGTTTATTTTAGAAAAAAACCTTTCCCAAAGAATCACATAATAGGAACTTGTGAATGAAGGTAGTCTGCTAGAGTTGAGAGAAACAATTTCCTTCTTACCTTTAGGCATGGTACAGTGCATGTGTCTTCCTAAATCCTAGGCCTGGAATGGTCCTACATAATATCAAAGCTGTTCCTAGCAGTGTGCTCTTCTCATAGCATTTTAAAACTTGATGTTGATGTTGTTCCTTGGATCTGTTGGAGTCACTTTCCTACGTGATAGCCCCAAGTGCTCCTGCCATCATTGGGATCCCTTTGGTTTTTACTTTCCATACCCTATCTAGTTCCTCCTTCAGGCTCCAACTTCTTCTTGATGCTGCTGCCAGTTGGCACTGCTACATCTATCATAACCAGTGTCATCATCTGGAGATTGTGAATCACAATCTCCCTCTCTCCCTCCCCCTCTGTCAGAAATGATGAGATAGAACTATCTAGGCTGTTGCAAGTGCATATAAAAATAAGAATCCATAGACTGACAATAAGTACAAGTAAATGAATAGTAAATGAATAGTACAAGTAAATAGTAAATAGTAAATGAATAGTACAAGTAAATAATAGAAGAAGAAGATATTAATTGGGGGGGAGTTGATTACAACATTTTAAATGAATCCAAAAAAAAAAATGTTAGACATAAATGGAGAACAAGATGATAGAAAAGACATTTGGGATATTCACAGATCCAAGAATGAATTAGAATTGTGCTTTTGGGTGAGTAATTGGCTTATAGCCCCTATCCCCCCCAAATACAATGCCATTAGAATATTGAAAAATCATTCTGTGCTTAAAATCCTACAAGCTAGGCTCCAGAAGTATGTGGATCGAAAACTACCAGAAGTACAGGCAGGATTTCAAAGAGGCAGAGGACCTAGAGATCAAATTGCCAACATATGCTGGATCATGGAGAAAGCTAGGGAGTTCCAGAAAAACATCTATTTCTGCTTCATTGACTATGCTAAAGCCTTTGATTGTGTGGATCACAACAAATTGTGGCAAGTTCTTAAAGAGATGGGTGTACCAGACCATCTTATTTGTCTCTTGAGTAACCTATATGTGGGTGAAGAAGCAACGGTGAGAACTGGACACGGAACCACTGGTTCAAAATTGAGAAAGAAATTTGGCAAGGCTGTATAATGTCATCCTGCCTATTTAACTTATATGCAGAGCACATCATGAGAAAGGCGGGGCTAGATGAATCAAACGTTAGAATTAAGATTGCCAGGAGAAATATCAACAACCTCAGATATGCAGGTGATACCACTCTAATGGCAGAAAGTGAAGAGGAACTAAAGAGCCTCTTGATGCGGGTGAAGAAGGAGAGTGCAAAAGTTGGCTTGAAACTCAACATGAAGAAAACTAAGATCATAGCATCCAGCCCTCTCAGTATGTTATCTGTTCTGAGGAATGAAAGTTTGTAGAAAGAAATGAAAATTGCAATCTATAGGAGCATACTTCTGCCCTCTTTGTTATATGGATGCAGGAATTGGGTAGGTCAAGAGAAATGCATGTGTGTGTGATAAAAAAAGTTTATATCAATAAAGGGAATACATTTAAAGAGAATATTCTCTCTCTCTCTCTCCCTCTCTCTCTCTCTCTCTCTCTCTCTCTCTCCCTCCCTCTCTCTCTCTCCATCATTTCTAGTGGATTAATCCAGGGCATCTTTTTAATTGATCAAAAGCTTTTAGTCTACCTGGATAATTGATTCAATGTTACATCCTTACAAGGTTTTGTGCGGCTGCAAGATTTTTTTTTGGTAATCAATTACAAAGTGCACAGTTCTTTTTCATTGATGGGACTGTATTCATCTTCTTTTAAGTTACAGATTTTTATAAGAGTTTGTTGTTCCCTTCCACCATTAACAGATAATATTTTGTCACTGGGGAAAATATTATCTCTTCCTGCTTCTGAACAAATGCTTCCAATTTAGAGGAAAGAGTGTATAAAATTTGATTGCATTGGTTCTGCTTTGCAGTCTTATTTTATCTTACTTTTGTTTATACCTGAGACCCTCACATTTAAAAAGAATCATGGAATCGTTATGGTTATGTTATGTTATCTTGTTATGTTATGTTATGTTATGTTATGTTATGTTATATTATGTTATGTTATGTTATGTCATGTCATGTCCTGTCATGTTATGATTTTTCTCTTTTCTGTTCATAAGTTTCCAGATATCCAAAGGTTCTCCAAAATATCCAAAAAGCTCTTGGTATTATTATAGAGGATTATGGTTATACATTTTATTAGAAGGGATATCCAAATTCTGATAATTAAAAAGGATATTTTTAACTGTATCCTGCATCCCTTAATGATTCATTGGTGACTTTTCTAGAAGTACTTTTTATTTATTTATTTATTTATTTGTTTGTTTGTTTGTTTGTTTGTTTGTTATAGTCAAGATCTTAAACTTTCAAATTTTCCCTTGAAAAAAATTGGTTGAAGGCTTTCCTCATCCCAAATTCTAGACCAGTTAGATAGCATTATATTCCTATGGGCTCTATGAGCTATTGCTAGGTCAAAGTTTTAAAGACAATGCCCTGTAAATTTAAGGCAGGGCTACTGGCATGAATCTGTATAGATTTTCTGCCCAAAATGCTGTAGTTCAAACAGGGAGTATACATTAAAAAGAAAAGAAAACATGGGCTTGATTCAGTGGTGAAATCCATTTTTTTTTACTACCGGTTCTGTGGGCGTGGCTTGGTGGGCCTGGTGTGGCTTGGTGGGTGTGGCTTGGTGGGTGTGGCTTGGTGGGAGTGGCAGGGGAAGGATACTGCAAAGTCACCATTCCCTCCCCACTCCTGGGGCCAGCCAGAGATGGTATTTGCCATTCTCTGAACTACTCAAAATTTCTGCTACTGGTTCTCCAAACTGCTCAAAATTTCCGCTACTGGTTCTCCAGAACTTGTCAGAACCTGCTGGATTTCACCCCTGGCTTGATTCCATAACATAGGGGTAAATCTTGCCATCTACATCATTAGACTATGAGGTGAGCATTGATAAAGATGTACTGTAGATTACCGAAGCATTCTCTCAATATTTTTTTCTACATCTGTCACCGTTCTGTATTATTTTCTGCCATAACTGGAACTGATGAAATTGGGAGTCCAAAGCATCTGGGAATCATCATCTATCTATCCTGACATTACGTAATAAATAATGCTGAGAGTGGTCATAAGTTAAGTATGAACTCTCATATGAATACAGATTTGGTCCTGAGTTCCAGAGGAAGAGTGCCTACTCTTATGACCACTTCCTTACAGGTACCATAATATTTCAGTGCCTCTATTGGTGACTGGGGATAATGCCTCATTGTTTGCTGCACTCTGTTCAGAATTTCCTCAAATGCCTCCCTTGCTAATTTTCTAAAAGTATTTGAGTGTCCCCCTGGTGAAAAGAGGCCCTTGAATTAAATGGAATCCTCATTTGAATCAAGATGATGATTGATGCTTTGATTAATTTCTGAACTAAAAATAAATCGTTCCTGTGCTTATCCAGTAATACTGGGTGTGGAACTCATTTCAGTAAAGCCGTTTTAGGCAGATTAAGCCCTTATTGACAATATTTGTGGAATGGAAAAGTACAAATAAGCCAAAAGCTTCTGCAAACTCTGTGTGTACATAGCTCTGAAGAAGAAAAAATAATGAAGGAAGGAGTGGATATAGAACATCAAAACAACTTTTAAGAACAGTTTCTGAAAAACAATCGAATCTTTTAGAACTGCAAAACTCCAGGGAGCAATTAAGAAAATGAGAATTTTTGGCATATTTGGTGTGCCAAAACAGAGACTCATTGGGGCATATTTATCTGTTTAAGATTTATATCCTGCCATTCTTCTAGGAATTCAAGACAGTGTTCCATCTTCTAATTTTATACTTATTCTGACCAACCCAAAGTTATCCATTGTGGACTTGAACCTAGATCTCTTGAGTCCTAGTCTAATCACCCTAAATGCTATACCACACTGACAGTCATATGAGTGATGGTGCTCTTAGTCCACTGGAAAAATGATGAGTCTCTTTCAACCATTAGCAATGTTGACTGGCTCCAAGATATCTTGGGAATACTAATTCACACATTACCTACTGAAAAATGACTGCCTTCCATTTCTATATATATTACAGCAAGGAATTATGCCCAGTTCTATTCTCTATCTACGCAATATATGCTTTTCATCTAAGCCAGAGTTTCTCAACCTGGGCAACTTTAAGATGTGTGGACTTCAACTCCCAGAATTCCCCAGACAACTTTGCTGGCTGGGGAATTCTGGGAGTTGAAGTCCACACATCTGAAAGTTGCCAAGGTTGAGAAACACTGATCTAGGCAATTATTAAAAAAAAAACAAAAAAAAAAACCTTCTCAGTTATGAATGGAAACATTATCTTATCCGATACATAAAAATAATAAAACATATTAACTTCATTAATAGAAACTTCTTAATTAGCACCTCAGAGTCAGGATTTATGTAATCTCTGATAATAAATCATTCTTTGACAATTATTAATAAAGGTGTGGAATTGTAGGGAGGAGTTTCTATATTTTTTTAAAAATGTATTCTCTGCCTTGAACCATTGCATGCCCCTTTGTACTGTTCTAAGGCTATGTGCTTCCTCTGTTTGAATTCCAATCAATTTCAATTCCATTGTACCAGACAATATGGTTTACTAATGATTAGTCAATTAACCTCAAAGCCGCAAAGTAAAAGGTGAATGACCGAGTAATGTAATAGCGTAATTGCATTCTGAACCTGTAGAGTAGAAGTTGCATTCAAATGACTGGCATCAAAGTAAAATGAAAGCTACATAGAAATTAACACAAAAAATGTAACATGGTTTCCTCCCATTTTCCCCCCAGTAATTCTCCCAGTTGCTTTCAACATTAAGCAAAGGATATGGGATTGGAGAGGGAAAGTGCAAATTGATTTCACTTCTTTTTCCCATTTTTGTGCAATCTCCAAAACTAAAATTGAAAATCTCCTCTTGTACAAGACCCAGGATTCCGAATCTACAAGGGATTGTGCACATGAAATAGAAACACAGTTCTGAAATCTTCTCAGAGTTGAAGCATCAAACAAAAACTACCCTGAGCTATAAGGCAGGGGTGAAATCCAGCAGTTTCTCACAGGTTCTGGAGAACCGGTAGCAGAAATTTTTAGTAGTTCGGAGAACCAGCAAATACCACCTTTGGCTGGTCCTGGAGTGGGGTGGGAATGGAGATTTTGCAATATCCTTCCCCTGGACTGGGATGGGAATGGAGATTTTGCAGCATCCTTTCCCTGGAGTGGGGTGGGAATGGAGATTTTGCAGTATCCTTCCCCTGCCATACCCACCAAGCCACACCATGCCCACCAAGCCATGCCTCCAGAACCAGTAGTAAAAAAGATTGAATTTCACCACTGCTGTAAGGATATAAAAGGATGGTTTGGATAGGAATTAATGATACCTGATATGTTCAATATCCTTCCTTGGAAGTTTCATATTCAACAAATCAGGGGTGGGTTCTAAATTTTTTTACTACCGGCTCTGTGGGCGTGGCTTATTTTGTGGGTGTGGCTTGGAGGTCATGTGACTAGGTGGGCATGGCTAGCCGGTCAGTCATTTCTGGAAGGTCCTCGCACTTACGACCAGTCCTTGCACTTATGACCAGACTCATTTGTTTGCTTTTAACACTGATCAGCTGTAGGACGGCCCTTTGAAGCCCCGCGGCAAGAGTTTAAACAGTTTTTTTCCCTCTAGTCATCAGCTGAGACTCAGGAGGCAGCAATAGATTGGGGGTGGGGCCAAATAAAAGGTAAGAATAACGTGGGGGGGTGGGAGGGCGGGGGTGGAGAACCAGTTCGGTGACGTCATATCATCACCGCTACCGGCTCGGCCAAACCGGACCGAACCGGGAGGAACCCACCACTGCAACAGATGTACAAATATCTGCAGTACAACTGGCATAATCTCATATGGAATGGATTGGATGGTACATGATTCTGACCATTGTATCAATAGGATTGGATTCACACTCCTTGGAGACTGGCATCATCTTGTTAACTTTTGACCATTTTTCCTTGTCGGTTCAACTCCACTAACCTTTAGAAAATATTTTAGCTCAATTAGTGTATGTTCATCTCTCTCCCCCTCTTTCTCCCTCTTGCTCTCCATGCACATACATACCAGGGGTGAAATCCAGCAGGTTCTGACAGGTTCTGGAGAACCAGTAGCAGAAATTTTGAGCATTTCGGAGAACCGGTAGCGGAAATTTCGAATAGTTTGGAGAACCAGCAAATACCACCTCTGGTTGGCCCCAGAGTGGGGTGGGAATGGAGATTTTGCAATATCTTTCCCCCAGGAGTGGGGAGGGAATGGAGATTTTGCAGTAGCCTTCCCCTGCCATGCCCACCATGCCACACCATGCCCACCAAGCCACGCCCACAGAACCAGTAGTAAAAAAATTTGAATTTCACCACTGATACAGACAGACAGACAGACAGACAGACAGAACATAGGCTTTTTAAAAATGTCTTTTATATATCACACTTCTGAAATTTTGCTGGATATTTTCTTTGGCCTGACTAGGTACCCTCTGCCTTCTGGTTATGGAGCTACATACTCTTCGTTGTATGTGTGGGAGTGTTATAGTTTCTAGATGCTGCTTTATGGTCTCTCCTATGAGACCTGAGAATAGTAATTCCAGATTGTTCCTCTGATTTGTTAGTACATTTGTTCATTAAAATGAAAGTAAATAGTGAGGCCAAGGTTGATGAGGTTTGTGATTCTAGATATTTCAATGTTAGTGTGTATGGCTAGATCTGGAGTGTTATGTAATACTGCTGCCATGGATTACTTTTCCAGTTCTGGATGGATGGATTTGAATAGTGCTGTAACAATGAATGAAACCATAATATCATCTTCTTATATTTTTAGAGGTCTTTCATTTTCTCAAGGTATTATAGTGGGCAGTTGATAGAATATTTGCTCCCCTATATGAAATGCCTTAGGTGTTTTCTTTAAAAAGTAATCCTTTGGCTAGGTTACATGCTGGGATCCTGATAACAATACAATTGGATGAAGAGGTATCTCAGACTTCTTATTTTGGGGAATCCATGGAAGTGTCGGAGGATAAGTCCATTGATTATCATTCATGATTGTCCTTTTTTTTTTTTTTTTTTGGTGATTTGACTTTGCTTAGTTTGTTCTTAGGGAGTTCTTTTGATCAGATGTCTAGATCAGTGGTGGGTTTCAAATTTTTTTACTATTGATTCTGTGAGTGTGGCTTGGTGGACGTGGCAGGGAAGGATACTGTAAAATCTCCATTCCCACTCCATTCCAGGGGAAGGATACTGTAAAATCCCCATTTCCTCCTGATCAGCTGGGACTCGGGAGGCAGAGAATAGTTGGGGGTGGGGCCAGTCAGAGGTGGTATTTACTGGTTCTCTGAACTACTCTAAATTTCCGCTACCGGTTCTCCAGAACTGATCAGAACCTGCTGAAACTCACCTCTGGTCTAGATTCTTGGGAAATAGATATATTTGTCCTTCAGTAATTCTTTGGCTGTTTCTTTGAGTTGTATTCTATAGTTTACAGTTTACTTTATTGTCATTGCATGTGGTACAATGAAATTAAATGCCGTCTTCAGTGTACATTATAACTATAGGAATAAAAACACAAACATACATCCTTTACATTCTATATAATTGAAATTGAAAACCCAATATTGCACTATCCATGATAGACATGATTTGGCCTTTGTCTGCTGGGTGAGTGATGATGTTCTGGTCTTTCTTTAAGTTGTTGAGGGCTTCTGTCTCTGCTTTGAATTTTTTCTGACTCTGTGTTCTTTTGGTTTGTGGCATGATTGAATGCCTTACAATTTTTGGGGTCCTATGGTTTTAAATGCTACTTTTAAAGATTTCTAACTGATTATTATTCTCTGTGTTATAGTTGAGGTCTCCTGAGGGATATTGTGTTCTGCAGTTGATAATGGGCAGCTGGACATGTTGATTATCCATTTGGGTTCAGGTAACTCTTTGCTTATGTGGTTAACTTAAGCACTTTAGTTTGGAATTTTTTTTTTTTAATTTTTAATTTTTTTATTAATTTTAGAAACCACATAATACATTTATAAATGCAAATAAAACAATTTACAACAAACATCATCTTTATAACATCTACCTATAATATCTAAATTGTTACAATATCAATATCCTATATTCTTCAATATACAATAATTCTCTCACCCTATATAATGATATTATTTTATTGATATCTCGTATCTCTTAAATTTCATTTGATGTAAAAATTTATTTTACTCTATTGATATCCTTTCTTTTATTTAATTTTTCTTTCTTTCTTCTTCTCTTTTTTTTCCCCACTTCCCTCTAACCATTTATACCATTTTTGCCAGATCAGATAATATTCAGATTCTTCCTTTCCTTGGATCTCCTTGGTAAGTTTATCCATCTCAGCGCATTCCATAATTTTGAATATTAATTTCTCTTGAGTCGGGACCTCTTCTTGTTTCCAATTTTGCGTGTATATAATTCTTGCTGCAGTCAAAATGTGTGTTATTAAATATATTATTTCTTTTTCATATTTGCTTGTAGGTATTCCTAATAAATAAGTTTCTGGCTTTAAGGGCACCTTTTGAGTTATTATTTGTTCCAGTTGTATTTTTATATTGTTCCAGAATTTTTTAGCTTTGGGACATGACCACCATATATGATAGTATGTCCCTTTATGCGCTTTACATTTCCAACAGAGTGGAGATGTGCCGGGAAACATTTTAGAAATTCGTGCCGGTGGTAGATGCCACCTATAGAACAATTTATAAGCATTTTCTTTGTATGGTACAGATAATGTTAATTTATTAATATTTTTCCACAAATTTTCCCACTTATTTAATTCTATTGCATACCCAAAATTTGTCGCCCATGTGATCATATTCTCTTTAACTACTTCCTCTGCTAGTTTATATTCCAATAGAAAATTATAAATTTTGGTTATTAATTTCTCATTGGGGCCTAATAAAATTTTATCCAACTGATTCGGTTCCATTTGAATTCCAGTTTTTTCCATATCAGATTTATATCTGGATTTTAATTGCAAATATGACCACCACTCTATTTCCACATTTTGCATTCTCAATTCTTCTCTTGTTTTTAGTTTTCCTTCTTCATTTAAGATGTCCTTATATGTTTTTAATTTATTTGTATCTATTGAATTTGGATAAATATGTGCTTCCATTATGGAAGTCCACCTAGGAATCCTATCATAGTGATATTTTCTGATTTCATTCCATATTTTAAGCAAATTATCTCTTACAATATGTTTGCGAAATTGTTCTTGTTTTGTAATTTTCTCTCCCCAAAGATATGCATGCCAACCTCTTGTTAAGTCAAAACCTTCCAATATTAATGTTCTTATGTTTTTGAGTTCGATCCAATCTTTTATCCATATTAACGCTGAGGCTTTGTAATAACTCTGCCAATCAGAGAATTTTGTTGTCTCGTTGGTTGTCAGTATTTTTGTATATTTTGGGTTCATGTTTTGTTTCAACTGTTCTTTGAGGTTGTTTGTGGTATGCTAGTATTTGTTTAGTCAAAGGTGAACATCCATGATTATTAACAATATCATTTTTTGGACACTTTGTTGAGCCATTTTCCATCCAGCTGTGCAATTTACTAAACGTTTGTATCTGATGCTGGTGAGTTAACCTACTTTGAAAGATGTTCCACTGTGAAACTGCACACAGTTTCTTAGGTTCTCTTTTTATCATCTATTATTTATTGCTATTTCTTAATATTTTATTAGGATGGAAACATCCCAGCTATATTTGCCTGGAAAAAGAAAAACAGTGGTTAAATATTTCCCAGTAAGATTTTTTAATGTATTGTTCTACTTTTCCCATTTACTTGATAACTGGTCACTCAAAATGATTTGATGCATGGATTTCAATTGCAGTTGTAGCCTTGGTTTAGCCCAATGCTAAGTACCATTAAGGGGTGGGGGGAGGATATTAAATATTTAGCCATTTCTCCTATTTTTTTTATACTGTAGGATATTTTTTCCTGCTGTCTTTCTTGTAATTAACTCATAACTCTGCTTGTTGAGGATATCCAACTATTGACGGAGGTGCTGTTTTCCCAATAATAACCACTCATATATTAATACTAAAAAAATAGCCAAATATGGCTAAATATAGACCAAATATAACATATAACCATATTATTGAATACTAGGGCCTCCCATGGTTTTAATTCCATTAGGACTTAATGCTGTAGTAGGTTATTAAATTTAATATATTTAAGAATGAAATTATAATAATCAATACAATATATCAAATGCTATTTAATATTCAACGACCTTGAATTGTAAAAATAAATATGGGACATACTGTAACTCTAATTAGGAAGAAACAAATAAATGTGAGATTAGCACAATCAAATAATTGGCAATCTAGGCAAAGGATATTTCAGAATAGCAGTCAAAACAATTTATCATATATAGAGAATTTAGAATGAGTTCTCTTCAGTGAGAAAAGGAAGGAGTTCAAAGAATGCTAGGAGAAATGAGAAAATTTTCAAGAAGGGATTCTCTTTACTCAGTACTTGGCTATAGAAGAAGGCAGGAAGAGAAAAATAGACTGTCATCAGGAATTTTCAAGGAATTTTGAAGGACAAGGAAATTACAAGTGGTTAAATACATACATATACATACATGATAAATGGGAGCTTCTTTTGCATATGTCCCATATCAATTGGGAAGGAAAGATTACATAGATTTTTTTCTAGAGTGAAGAGACAGAGAAGAGAAAGAATAAATCACTGTTCCTTTGCAGCTTATATCTCTCAGTGTTAGATCAATGATACAACAATTGGAAAGAAAGTATGATATGAAGTCCCAATCAAAGCTGTTTGCCAGGGTTCTTTGCCTAAGCATCTCCTAACATCTTAGCTTTCTAAGCCACAGTTCTCCTGGAGACGAAGACTCAGTTTAAACTCCGAATATTGTATATTGCTCTTCCAGTTAATCAGGTGAAAATTGTTGGTTCTTCCCAGTTGGCTCTGAAATCCAACTCAGCAAAACTGTTTTTAAGAACCAAGGTAATTTGCATTTCCTAAGTCAATACAACATTTGATTTCGTTCCTGAAAGACTCAGCAATCTCCTTAGTGTTGTACTGCAGGTCTAGTTTAATGGAGGATCATGTGACCCTAAGCGCAGAGGTAGTTTATGAGATGGAATAAGGCTTCATGTGCCTCAAGGAGGTTTCTGTCTGGAAAAAGTAAAAGGCTGGCAAATGAGGGGAAAGTTTGAGACTGGGTATCCTTTCTGCAATTCTGAATGTCGGCTATTGATGTAGAGAGAGAAAAAAGAAGAAAAAAACTAATTGAGTTTATCCTTCTCCTTTTAGAATATTTATTTATTTATTTATTTATTTATTTGTTTGTTTGTTTGTTTGTTTGTTTATTTCATCAAGCATGTATTAGATAACAGATATAAGTATAAACATGATTATGAATACATGAAATGGATACAAATAAAAGGGAACATTAGGACAGGGACAATAGACACGCTGGTGCACTTATGCACACCCCTTACAGACCTCTTAGGAATGGGGTGAGGTCGACAGTAGACAGTCTAAAGTTAAAGTTTTGGGGGTTTGCTGTGAAATAGAAGTATTGTCAAGTAGGTCTACCTTGGGTAAATGGATAATGCTAAAAAATCAGAGGGGCGGGAGGAGGAGAAATGTGCATGGAAGAATATTGAACCAAATGATCTGAGCCTGATCAAAAAATATCCTAAAAGGAAGGTAGTTCTAATTGTCAGACTGTCAGCACTTCAACCTGCATTTACTCTAGTGCTGACATAAGAAGGAGAAGAGGGGGCAGCTGGCAAGTGGACGCTTGATATTTCACCTACTTATTTTCCTTGAAGATAATATCCCCTAGGAGATGAGATGGGAGGGGGGGCATTCCTGGGAGCTTAAGTAGTAGATATGTGGAGAGTGATTTGGAAGAAGGTCAATGAGACGCAGAGAATTGGGGAATGGAAAGGGAAGGTTTGGGGTCAGGAAGTCAGAGTTGGCTACGCCACGATTGGGAATAGATTGTCGTGCTTAATAAAATGAAAGATTTCTTCAAAGACTATCTGTTTGGAAATGCAATTTATTTTATTTGAGATGACATCGAAACCTGATACAGACTAATTTAATTATCAAAAGATGTTCCAAGAAAGAAGTGGATGAGTCAATAAAAACTAAATGCTTATTGTTCATTCAAATTAAAAAAAAAAATAGTCTAGGAGGTATTCAGGGCTCTGACCATATTGCTTTATAGGACATCATCTGTTACATCTGCCAGAGTTTTACCAAGGCTCACAATCAACAGTACAAATGGGAACAATTGAAAAGGACATCTGCATATTCTTAGCTTGGAGAAGATATTTTATATGTCTTCTGAAAATGGTGTACACAAGAGATGATAGGAGAGACTGTTAAAGATAACCTTTAAAAAAAAAAAAAAACCTGGGGTCCTTTTTCTAGTAAACCTGTCTATCAGGCTCTTACAACACACATTTACATTTCTTTATTTATATTTCATACTTCTAAACCAATCCCCTTTCTCAAAGAGGTCTCCAGAGGGGTCTACAATATACAGTAATATAACCAATAAATAAAACAAGGCATAAAAATTATATGAATACCAATTTTAAGACAGAAATCAACTGTTCCTTGCAATCAGTATTTTTGACCTTAATATTATGGTTGCATGAATATTGAGCCAATTTGGAGAAAACATTTAATGCAGAGAATAAATAACAATGTTATTGCATTATTAACTGCATTGCAGTTGCAGATCTGTACTTTCTCCTGTCCATCTACCTTGCTGGAATGGTCTCCTACTTTTGGCCGCATCTCCTCCACCAGCATTCCTCCTCAGGCGATTCTCCTCTGAGTTTTCTCCTTGGCTGACATGCCTCCATTCATTTGGCCTGGGCAATAGGCCATGGCCCCTCCATCCACATGCTTCGGCATGGCCCTTTCACCAAAGAAGGGTTCGTCATGGGGTTTTCGCCACCCAGGACAGTTAGCCGCCAACCATTCAGCTAGCATCCAATGCCAGCAGAAGAGCTGCAGCCAAATGGCTTTAGGAAAGCCAAATGCTTGTTAGGAGAAGAAACAGGAGGGGGTGAAAACTCCCCTGTACCTGATCGTACCTCCCTGATAAAGAACAGGAAGGGAAGAGCAGAACCACAACAAGTGCCAGGGTTTGTGGGCCTTCCTTCCTCTCCTTTTCCCCTCCCTCCCTCTCTCCAGTCCATCCATCCATCCATCCATCCATCCATCCATATCTTGTTCACTTTCCCTTTCCTCTTTCTCCCTTCCTTCCCTCCCTCCCTCTTTCTCTTTCTTTCTTTCTTTCTTTCTTTCTTTCTTTCTTTCTTTCTTTCTTTCTTTCTCTTTCTTGTCTCCCTTCTCTCTTTCTTTCTCTCTCTCTCTTCCCCCTTCCCTTTGGATGAAGCTGGTGTACTTACCGGCCCTCCCCCCAGCTCTTCCCTTCCTGTTCTTTATCAAGGAGGCATGATCAGGTGCAGGGGAGTTTTCATCCCCTCCTGTTCCTTCTCCTAACAAGTGTTTGGCTTTCCTAAACCATTTGGCTGCAGCTCTTCTGCTGGCATTGGATGCTAGCCGATTGGTTGGTGGCTAACTGTACCGGGTGGCAAAAGCCCCAGGACGAACCCTCCTTTGGCAAACAGGCTGTGCCAAAGCACGTGGGATGGAGGGGCTGTGGCCCATTGCCCAGGGCGAATGAAGCCTCAGCTATGTCAGCTGAGGAGAAAGGTCAGAGGAGAATTGCCCGAAGAGGAATGCTGGAGAAGGAGGTGTGGCCAAGGGTAGGAGACGAAAAGTCCTAGACCCCTACCTTGATGATGGTTGACCACTTCTTCTCTTTCCTCCTACCTTTCCCAGCATTAGAATCTTTTTCAGATGGCTGGGTCTTTGCCTAACATCTCTGAAGTAGGATAATTTGAGCCTGGTCATTTTGCCTTGAGTGAGAACTCTGCATTGATGTGCTCAATGATCCATCAGCTGGTTTTCTTGACTGTCCATGGTATTGTCAAGAACCTTCTCCAACACCACTTCTCCAACAGAGTTCTGGTTCCAGCACTTAAAATGTTACTGAACCTTCCATAATACCTTATCACTTTACCAGTGGCTAGTAAGTATTATTTGCAGTCAGTTGCTATGAAAATGTGCAAGTTGGAATGTATACATTTTAATATCCACTTTTTGTTGCAGTTATCTGAACTGCAGGATGAATGTTCAAACCTATGACTTTTATAAGCTTATAAACCCTGTTCTTAATTTATTACCTTATTAATCTCTATTTGATCATAGTAAATGTATGTGCTTACTTTTTAAATGATTAATACCTCTACTTACAGATACTGCAAAGCTGTTGTATTGCTTCATAGATAAATACTATAATAATTTGTGCTTGGAGCATTTTAGATTAAAACAATGTAGTAAAATAAATTTTTAAAATCCTTTTATGAGATAAAATAGAAAAATGTGTAAAGGGAACATACAAGGAAACTAAATGAAGAGACAATGCCCCAACAGTTTCCGTGTAAACAAAAATATTTTCAGACATTTTTTTAAAGAACAGGAGTAGGAATTACACTGGTGTTATGGGGTTATAACACCTTCCAAACTTGCAGCAAGAACCTCATACCTGTCTTCTAAGATAAGATGGCAGATTCATAAGCAGTGGTCAGTATCTGAGAGCATATAATAAATCAAAGTGAGATTCCAATACAGATTGTTATAGTTATGTCTTTATCTTAAAATTAAAAGTCACATCCTCAAATAAAAAAAATGCTTTGAACTAGAAAAATGTCAGTCTACTTATACACAGTGTGAGATTTAAGTTGAAAGCCGGAAAGTTAGTTCTGTAGAAAATCAACTGTTGAGCTTAATGATCATGAAGAATAGCAAAAGTATGGTGTGATAAAAAGGTAACAAGCTTGAATTGACAAGAATGTCTGTCCTGTCTGATAGAGGGTAGTCAGTGGCTTTATACAACCTCATTCTAGGAAACAATAAACATTTTTATCTATTCACTTCAGATAGCCTGTCTGAGGGCTTTTCTGTACTGTAGTCTTCTGATATTATATAGGAGAGGACTAGGCTGAGCCCAAGGGAGGGATCAAATGCATCCTAAGTCATGAGTCCCTATGCACTTGAAAGAGATCTAAGTTTAACTCACCTTGAATGCCTTCTTAATTCCAGCTCATTTCTCTTGACTATTAGTAGCTCAGATTTTTGTAGAGAGCTTAAGCTTGCAATAAATCTTTATACACATTTGAACTGCCTGCATCCCTCAATTTTCCTGTCTCTTGACATTAACCTGAGCTATTAACCATCAAGGGAAATAAGTGTTAGGTTCCAATTAATGTACCCATCACAAATCAAACTCCAAGACATTCCGTTTCCTCAAAGAACAAATTTATTTAGATAGATCATCTTGGCATGAACTGGTGGAAAGCCAGTCCTAAAGGTTCCCATGCTTTCCACCCCACTTTAAGTAACAGTTTCTCATTTTCCCAAAACAATATGTCACACTGTCCAATCGGGATGAGACCTGGTTGCTTCGCAACTTCTCTCCTCCTCCTCTGACCAGCCAGCCATTGGAATGTATCTGACGCATCAGCCAACTATGTTATTTTGGCTGAAGACTCCATCCACCTCTGCTCTCCCCCTTCAGGTCCAAACTGTGTCAACCTGAATTCATGTGAGAATAACCCATGATAGAAACAACCCCACAGTCCAGTCAGATTCAGGTTTGACAATAAGCTCTTGTGAGCATACAAGGACTCATGATTTATGATGCATTTGACTCCACCCTTAGGCTTAGTTTAGTCATCCCCTACACTATAGTCCAAAATGTAGCCAACTAGAAATGAAACCAACTTAAAGAATCCCTTTCTAGATTTCCAACCCTTCCTTCAATTTTGCCATAGTAATGGTCAGTTGTTCCATTCAGACCATATTTTGTTTACCTTGATCCCTGATTGGTGGATTCTTTATTCCCTTGGTCTTTCCTGGACTGGCAAAAAACATGAAAAAGAAAATCTCACAATTTTACTTTTTTTTTTTTATTGAAAAGTTTTATAAGAAATACAAACATTTTCCCCCCACCCTTTCCCCCTCCCCCCCTTCCCCCCACTCCCCTCCCTAGACTTCCCAGAACAGGCACAAGGTATAGCATTCACAAACATAAAGCTAAAATATGCTAACAAATTATTATATTCATATTCTCCCTAAGTCTTTAACTCCTTATAGCTCAAAAACTATAAACATAAACTACTTAAAAATATTTCATTCATAAGCTATATGAATCTTCTAATCTCACAATTTTACTTGAGCTGGAAAAGAAAGTAGCAGAATTTTTGTCAATCTTAGCTCTTTTTTTTTTAGTTTGGTAAATTTGTTTTAAAAAATTTCAGTCTGTGTAAAAACAAAATAAAATCTCCCTGAAGTCATGCTTAACCTCTTGTGATTTCAAGTAACACCCTTATTATTTTCTTGTCAACAATATGACAGTGATTTATCAATGCCTTCTTGTCCTTCAACTTGCCAATTTAGTCACTGGAATTTCTTGAAGATCTCCCATCTTAGCTTAGCCTTTTGGAGATGAGTCAGTGTCATCAATCTTCAGTCATCTACTCAACATGAAAATAAGGAACTCTTTCCTATTTTTCTTGATTAGTATTTTGCAAGCATGCTCCCCAAATATATATGCATATATGTACATTATTTGCATCACTATATGCATTAATAGCAAAATAGAAACTCCAAAAGGACTTAGCTATGACTCATTTAACTTTTGGACAGCTAGCTAGTTGAATCTGAAATTCAGTTAAATGTAAATCTATCTAGATACCTTGGAATACTAGAACCTGGAAGAATTTTTAGTGATGACTGTACCTGGAGAACAATTGGGAATTAATGAAAATCATTCCAAGTAAATCACTGAATCTTTCAAAATGGCAATTGAGAGTAATGTATAAACTTTTCATGTTATTTTCCCCACTCTTTGTAAAACCTAAGGAAATGCCTTCTTCAGAGCAACCTGAATGGGAAATGAAAAGATTTTCACTGAAGGTCTCCAAACAAATTAACCTTTGGGTTGAAATCAAACATGGAAAGGTTTAGCCCCAGAGGACAAATCTTCAGAGCTTAATGAGAACATGAAAAGAGAAGGGTGTGTATGTCAGACTGAGAGGTTCAATATACCCTTTTAACTTCTATAAAAACGGAGATATAATAATTGCTATTTCTGTAGCATTTCTTACATGTGATGTCAAAACAGCTCACAAAGGTGAGGAATCAACTTTACCTTTATAAATGGGGAAAATAATTTGTAGGTTGATTACAGATTTCCTTTCCAAGACTCATGGGTATAGTTTCAAAGAGAGGGTATCACAACACTTTAATCCCTGATTTCACAGATAGTGGGGAGGAGATTGAAATTATGGTATACTTCCTCTAGTACCTCAATTCAAAATATATCATAATATGGTGTTTATTTCAAAACTGCAAAAATGTAATGGCTTTTGTTGGCTAG
Source organism: Arizona elegans (assembly GCA_022577455.1). Lineage (NCBI taxonomy): Eukaryota > Metazoa > Chordata > Lepidosauria > Squamata > Colubridae > Arizona > Arizona elegans. The sequence goes on along the minus strand of JAKOOJ010000002.1, from coordinate 110,685,871 downwards.
AAGTCTGAAGCAATGGCAGTTTGAACAAACAGAGGGCAACTAATTCAGTGAAAATTTGATTTAATAGATCTATGTTTCAATGAAGTTTGGATTTATTGGACCAAATTTCCATCTGAATATCCTCCCAAAATATTTATTTATTTATTTATTTATTTATTTATTTATTTATTTATTTATTTGCTTGCTTGCTTGCTTGCTTGCTTGCTTGCTTGCTTGCTTGCTTGCTTGCTTGCTTGCTTGCTATACCCGGCCACGCATTGCTGTGGCCCAGTCTGGTGCTTCCACTGGGCTAAAAGAGCGAGGCTGAAGTTCCAAACTCTCCACGAACATTTAGTGGGCGTGGCCAACTCAACGCCATTCACTTTCATCAGTCACATGACAGCCCCCGAGCCACGCCTACCCAGCTGGTGATTAGGGCAGAGAACCGGTTGCTAAAAAACAATGGGAACCACAAAATCCTCCCTCTCTGTCTCCCCCTCTCTCTTTGTATCTCTCTATGTCTCTCTCTCTCCCCCGCTCTGTATCTCTCTATGTGTCTCTCTCTCCCCCTCTCTCTGTATCACTATGTCTCTCTCTCTCACCCCCTCTCTCTGTATCTCTGTGTCTCTCCCCCCGTATCTCTCTATGTCTCTCTCTCCCCCCTCTGTATTTCTCTGTGTTTCTCTCCCCCCTCTGTATTTCTCTATGTCTCTCTCTCTCCCCCCTCTCTCTCTCCCCCCTGTATCTCTCTGTGTTTCTCTCCCCCCTCTGTATCTCTCTGTCTCTCTCTCTCCCCCCTCTGTATCTCTCTATGTCTCTCTCTCTCCTCCCTCTGTATCTCTCTGTCTCTCTCTCTCCCCCCTCTCTCTGTCTCTCCCTCCCCCTCTGTATCTCTCTATGTGTCTCTCTCTCCCCCTCTCTCTGTATCTCTATGTCTCTCTCTCCCCACTCTGTATCTCTCTGTCTCTCTCTCCCCCCTCTCTGTATCTCTCTGTCTCTCTCTCTCCACCTCTGTATCTCTCTATGTCTCTCTCTCTCCCCCCTCTGTATCTCTCTATGTGTTTCTCTCCCACCCTCTCTCTCTGTAACTTTGTATGTGTCTCCCCCCCCATCTCTCTGTATTTCTCTATGTCTCTCTCTCCCTCTCTCTCTGTTTATCTCTGTCTCTGGCCTGGCCTCTTCTGCATCCCCTGCCACCCTTACCTTTTCAGGCCGCACTCTCCGCACCACAGCAGAAACTTGGGGGGCCCCTCCGTCCTCCCTACACAGATGTTCTCTGGGGGCTGGATGGGGAGATGCATAGCAGGGAAGGGAAGGGAAGGGAGGGAGGGAGGGGGTGCGGTGGGGGTTCGAGGCTGGTTTGGGGCTTCCCACCTGAAGGAAGAAAGCGGCAAAGCCAGGAGCCACGCACACCCTACTGGACCCCTGCTGTGCAGTTCTCCTCCCCCGCCTGCCAAGGGCAGGGGAATGATTAAATCCCCCACTCTTCCAAGCAAAATGAAGGAGGGCCAGCCATCTTCCCTCCTGCCCATTTCCACCCCTCCCCCGAAGCCTCCCCTGAGCCCCTTTTCTGCCAGAGGCTGAAATTTTCGTGTAGGCTTTGTGAACTGCCAGAGCACCCACCTGGGAATCAAAGGTGGCGCTGGTCAAAGGCGACCCCGAAGCTCCAGTTGCCTCCATCTCCCGCTCACTGACTGGATTCGCATAGCGCTGGTTAGCGGCTGGTTTTTCTGACCTCGGGGCCCATGGTAGCGCTGGGCCAGGCACGATTCAGGCCAGGCAAGGGATGGAGGGTTCCTGCTCAGCAGACCCAGGCAGCCTCATTGCCAGGTGTTCTTTGGAGGGAGCCCCAAAAGCGGCTAGCGAGGGGGATGGGCAGCAGCGGTGGGTGAGTCTAGTTCGCAGGGTGGCTGGGGGAGGGAGAGATCAGAGCCAGGCTCCAGGCAGGCCCCGCCCAGCCCTAGAAGCGCTGGCTGCGAGGGCTTCCTGGTGGGGAGCCGGCTGCCTACCTGCCGAACCTGGTGGCAGGATATGGCCCTCGGGCATCTCTGCCTTCCAAATGTGCAGTTTCTTGGAAGCAATATGAGGAGTCTAAATATAAGGAGCAGAAATCTGTTGAGCATAATCAGGGCTGGGAGGCTGCCATGTTGGTTTTACGTCCAGCAGATGGCGCTGTTTTTCAATGTTTTTCAATGTTTGTCAATGTCTTTCAATGTTTTCCAATGTTTTTCATGTTTTTACCTGTCACAGGTGTGACATGTATATAATATAGGTATATAGAAACATGCCCGTAATCAAATGCAATGTTGTGTCAAAATTTGAAAGCAATTGGTGAAGAACTTTCGGAGATGTGCGGTTATGTACAAACGGATATTTACATTTTTATTTATATAGCTTAGTTTGATTTATATGCCGCCCTTCTCCGGGGACTCAGAGCAGTTTACAATGCTTTTTTTAAAAATTTTTTTTTTTTTAATTTTATTAATTTTAAAAACATACACACAGAGAAAAAGACAAAGTACAAATAAAACAGTACACAACATATATAACATTTAAACGTAATGACTTATTTCTTAAGATAGTACATTGGTATATTATGTTCCTCAATATCTATATCCACATCTCACCTTATATAATGATATTTTTTAAAGTTCTATTTTAACTCTAATATGTCTCATTTGGTATGCAAATTGGTTCAAGTCTTTTAGGATCATCTTTTATTTGGTTTTCCTTTTCTCCAGTCATTGATATCACTTATGCCAAACCAGGTAGTATTCAGATTCTTCCTTTTCTTGAATTGCTTTAGTGAGTTTGTCCATCTTGGCACATTCCATTACTTTCGATATTATTTTATCTTGAGTTGGGATTTCTTCTGATTTCCAGTTTTGTGCGAAAATGATTCTCGCTGCGGTCAAAGTATGTGTTATTAAATATATTGTTTCTTTTTCATAGTTGTTTGTGAATATATCTAATAAATATGTTTCTGGTCTTAATGGTATTTTTTGTGCTGTTATTTCTTTCAATAGGGTTTTGTTTTTATTCCAAAATTGTTTTGCTTTTGGGCATAACCACCACATGTGGTAGTATGTCCCTTTCTGTTTTTTACATTTCCAGCAGAGTGGAGAAGTGTTGGGAAACATTTTTGAAATCCGGGCAGGGGGAAGATGCCATCAATAAAACATCTTGTAGGCATTTTCTTTATACGATACTGATAGTGTCAATTTACTGTTGATTTTCCATAGTTTTTCCCATTTGATTAATTCAATACTCTACCCACAGTTTTTCGCCCATGCAATCATGTTCTCTTTTACTATTTCTTCCTCTAATTTGTATGCAAGTAAAAAATTGTAAATTTTGGTTATTAATTTCTCGTTTGGGCCCAATAGTATTTTATCCAATTGATTTGATTCTTTTTGAATCCCATACTTCTCCATGTCCATTTGTATCTGGATTTTAATTGTAGGTATGGCCACCAGTCAATTTCCACACCTTGTTCTTTTAATTCTTCTCTGGTTTTTAATTTCCCTTCATCGTTTAAGAGTTCTTGATACGTTTTCATTTTATTTGTGTCCATACTGTTTGGATATATTTGTGCTTCCATTGTTGAAATCCACTGTGGGATTCTATCATAATGATTTTTCCTAATTCCAGTCCAAATCTTTAGTAAGATGTCTCTTACAATATGCCTTCGGAATTGTTCATGTTTTTTAGGTTTCTCTTCCCATATTTATTTATTTATTTATTAATCAAATTTCTATACCGCCCTACTCCCGAAGGACTCAGGGCGGTGAACAGCCAAGATAAAATACAGATAATACAAATATTAAAAAATCCCTTAAAATTATTAAATATTTTGGCCGAAACACAGATTAAAACACCCAATTTATAAAATCACGAATTAAAAAAATTTAAAAATTTAAAAGATGGGAGTTAGGCCAGGCCAGCTTGCTGAAATAGAAAAGTTTTGAGAGCACGGCGAAACGTGCGCAGGTCCGGGATCTTCCGTATCTCTGGGGGGAGCTCGTTCCAGATGGTAGGTGCCCCCACAGAGAAGGCTCTCCCCCTGGGGGCTGCCAGTCGACACTGTTTGGCCGACGGCACCCTGAGGAGCCCCTCTCTATGGGAGCGTACTGGTCGGTGAGAGGCTATTGGTAGCAGAAGGCGGTCTCGTAGATACCCCAGTCCGATGCCATGGAGAGCTCTAAAGGTGGTAACCAAAACCTTGAAACGCACCCGGAAGACTACCGGGAGCCAGTGCAGCTCGCGCAGGAGGGGGGTCACATGGGAGCGCCACGTCGCTCCCATAACCACCCGCGCGGCCGATTCTGGACCAGCTGGAGCCTTCGGGTGCTCCTCAAGGAGAGCCCCATGTAGAGAGCATTGCAGTAGTCCAAGCGGGAAGTAACGAGAGCATGAGTGACCGTATTTAACGAGTCCCGATCCAGAAAGGGACGCAACTGGCGAATCAGGCGGACCTGATAAAAAGTCCCCCTGGCCACGGCCGTCATGTGCTCTTCTAAAGACAGCCGTGAGTCCAGGAGGACACCCAAGTTGCGAACCCTCTCCGTGGGGGCCAATGACTCGCCCCCAATAGTCAGTGATGGCACCAACTGACTATATTGGGATGTCGAAAACCATAGATATGCGTGCCATCCTTTCGTCAAATCAAAGCCTTCTAATGTTAATAAGTGTTTGTTTTTGAGTTCAATCCACTCTTTGATCCATGTTAATGATGATGCTTTGTGGTAGATTTGCCAATCCGGGAGCCCCATTCCTCCTCTTTCTCATTTGTCCTGTAGGTGTTTCAGTTTAACTCGTGCCTTCTTCCCCTGCCAAATATACTTTGATATCATTTAATCCAAATTTTTGAAGTAGGATTTTCCTGGATTTATTGTTATCACCTGAAATAGATACAGCTTCCTTGGGAGGATATTCATTTTGATTGAGGCAATTTTACCTAGGAATGATAGCTATAATTTAATCCAAAATTCTAGGTCTTTTTCTATTTGTTTGGCCAATTTATTGTAATTATCTTCCTTGAGAGTTGATATTCTATTAGTGAGCCAGATCCCTAGGTATTTCACTTTCTTTGCTATTTGTATTCCTAATATATTTTCCAATTCTTCCTCTTGATTTTGGTAAGGTTCTTAGTTAACATTTTTGTTTTTTGTTTGTTGATTTTCAAGCCTGCTACTTCCCGATATTGTTCTATTTTTGTCAGTAATTTAGGTCCTGATTGCAGTAGTTTTTCTAGGATGAGTACTATGTCATCCGCAAATGCTTGCAGTTTGTATTCCTGGTTCTTTATCTTTAATCCTGTTATTTCTTTATCTTCCCTAATTTCTTTCAATAGTGTTTCCAGTGTTAGTATAAACAATATGGGGGATAGGGGGAATCCTTGCCTCACTCCTTTCTTTATATTAAATTGTTCTGTTGTCTCTCCATTAATCAATATTTTAGCTGTGGGTATTGTATATCCTTTTAATCATGTTTAGAAATCTTTCTCCGAATTTCATCATTTCCAATTGTGTTATTAAGAATGTCCAATTAAGATTATCGAACGCTTTTTGTGTGTCCAGGAAAATTAATGCTAATTGCTTATCTGGTCGTTGTTCATAATATTCAAGAGTGTCGATAATTGTCCTTGTATTATTTTTAATTTGTTGTCTGGGGATGAAGCCATTTTGGTCTGGATGTATATAGTGATTGATGAAATTTTTCAGTCTCTATGTTATAATAGATGTAAATAATTTGTAGTCCACATTAAGAAGAGATATTGGTCTATAATTGTTAATCTCAACTGGGTCTGAATCCTGTTTTGGTATTAATGTAATTATTGCTTCATTCCAAGATTGTGGGGTTTGAACTTCCAGCAATGCATCATTAAATACCTGTATTAGAATATCATCTAGTGGTTGCTGGAATGTTTTATAAAATTCAGATGGCATGCCATCTGGTCCAGGTGTTTTGTTGTTTTTTTTTGTTTCTTCCTTGCTTCTATTAATTCTGACATGGAGATCGGTCTATTCAATGATTCGGTATGGTTTTCTTTTAATTCCTGAATATTTATTTTACTTAAATATTGCCTGATGTCTTCCTCTCGAATTTCTTCTTTTGCATATAGGTTTTGGAAGAAGTCCTTTACAATTCATTTTTTGTCTTGATTATTATGGTATATTTGTCTGTCTTCGTCCTTTAATTGCTGTATCATTTTCTTCTCTTTTTCTTTTCTCAGTTTGTAGGCCAGCTACCAGCCAGTTTTATTTGCTTGCTCGAAATGGTTTTGTTTGGCCATTTTAATTTTCCTTGCTATCTCCGTTGTTGTCATTAAGTTTATTTTGTGTCTTGTAAGATTAATTTTTTTCTTTAATTTCTTTACTGTGTGGCTCTTCCTGTAATTCTGATTTGTACTGTTGGAGTTGGGTCAGTAGGTTGTCTTTTGTTTGTTGTTTGTCTTTATTTATTTATTTTTTTTGGCTATGTAAACAATTGTTAAGCCTCTTATGTAAGGTTTGGTTATGTCCCATAAATTTTGCAGACTGGTATGTTCTTTTACATTAATTTGGAAAAATATTTTCAATTCTCTTTGGATCATTTCCACGTATTGTTTGTCTTTTATGATATCTTTATCCATCATCCATCTTCTCCACATTCGATGACCTTTCTAAGTTATTACAATCGGACTATGATCTGCCCATGTATTTGTTGCAATTTCTATTTGTTTGATATCTAATTTGAGCTCTGGTGTCATCCAGGCCATGTCGATTCTAGACCATGATTGATGCGGATTTGAATAAAATGTAAATTGTTTTTTATTTTGATTAAGGCTTACAATGTTTTTAAGCAAATAACAGCTAAGCCTCTTTTTTCCTTAGATGGTTGCATTGCTAGACATCTTGGTCTTCAGCTGCTGCTTGTAAATGCTAAATCTGTTTGTATCAGGACTATGATTTAATACAGGGGTCAGCAACCTGAGGCTCTGGAGCCGCATGTGGCTCTTTCACCCCTCTGCTGCGGCTCCTGTCACTCAAAATATGCATCACAACCGCCAATGTGTGACAACCGCCAACATGTGATTTATTGAGCTTTTCAACCCCCAGTAGGCCAACAATGGATAAATCCAAGAAAAGAAAAGTTTCAGAAGAAAACAGAATGTTTAATTCAACTACATATGCTAATTTTGTGGCCGCTCAAGAAATAGTCAGGCACAGGAATGGTTTTGTGACTCCCGGTGTTTTCTTTTCTTTGGGAAATGGGTCCAGATGGCTCTTTGAGTGTTTAAGGTTGCAGACGCCTGATTTAGTAGCAGACTAAGGAGCAGTAGATCTGACATGTCCTATTAAAACATATTTGAATGAGGGTAAAGGTTTTACTTTCTGGGTTTCAGGTCTTCCACCAACCAGGACTCCATATGTTGGGACAACAATCAGGAAATCTTGATGGCAATCAGTGCTCTTGAAATGCTGTAATCATAGGTGGAAATGACCTTGGGAAACAGGAGGAAGAGCCTCCCACTAGACAACATCAGACAGATAGCAGCTGAGTTCATAGAGTGAATTGGGCATGGTAAATATCTCAGAAGATACCCTCCCTAGTATATTGGACTGTAAAGTTGAGGCAGGAGAGGAGTACTTTCAGATTTGAAACATTGATAGTCTTTCAATGGTAGTCCACACAAGAAGCACACTTAGAAGTATTAGATCTTGCTTTGTTGAAAGGTTACATTAATAGAATCTTGCAATCTACCTGACAATAGTACCCTTTCCTAAAGTCTTCCATAATCATCTTATGGAACAGAAATGCCATTTCCTTCTCTGCTTCTTCTGCAAACATACCATGTGTCCCATTCATTTGTTGGAGAACTGGAAACTTTTCCTATCTCTCCTTTCATTCCTATTCCAGTAACCTTAATTGAATAATCTGTTTCATTTCATTTTTCATTTTATTTGATTTATATACCGCCCTACTCCCGAAGGACTCAGGGCGGTGAACAGGCACAAGATAAAACACATAGAATACAAAAATTTAAGAGCAGAAGTAAAATCGAATTAAATCAATTTAGCCCGAGACAAATTTAAAACCCCAGGTTAAGAACAAATTAAAATTTACATGAAAAAGAGAATGGGAGAGGTTAGGCCAGACCAGCCTGGTGAAATAAAAAGGTCTTGAGAGCGCAGCGGAAGGTGCGTAGATCCGGAATCCTCTGTATCTCCGGGGGGCGCTCGTTCCAGATAGGTGCCGCCACAGAGAAGGCTCTCCCCCTGGGGGCTGCCAGCCAACATTGGTCGATGGCACCCGGAGGAGTCCCTATCTGTGAGAGTGTACCAGCCGGTGGGAGGCTGTTTGTGGGAGGAGGCGGTCCCGTAAATAACCAGGCCCTAAGCCATGGAGCGCTCTAGAGGTGGTAACCAAAACCTTGAAGCGCACCCAGAAGACCACTGGGAGCCAGTGCAGCTTGCGCAGGAGAGGTGTTACATGGGAGCGCCACGTTGCTCCCATAACCAACTGCGTGGCCGCACTCTGCGCCAGTTGGAGTCTCCGGGTGCTCCTCAAGGGAAGCCCCATGTAGAGAGTGTTACAGTAGTCCAGGCGGGAAGTGACGAGGGCATGAGTGACCGTGTTTAACGAGTCCCGATCCAGAAAGGGACGCAACTGGCGAATCAGGTGGACCTGATGGAAAATCCTCCTGGTCATGGCCATGAAATGCTCTTCTAAAGACAGCTGTGAATCCAGGAGGACGCCCAAGTTGTGAGCCCTCTCCGTGGAGGCCAGCGATTCGCCCCCGGTAGTCAGCGATGGCGTCAACTGACTATATCGGGACGTCAGAAACCATAGCCACTCAGTCTTGGATGGGTTGAGCCTGAGCCTATTCCTTCCCATCCAGATCCGCACGGCCTCCAGGCACCGGGACATCACTTCAAGGGCATCGTTGGGGTGGTCCAGGGTGGAGATGTACAGTTGAGTATCGTCAGCGTACTGGTGGTACTTCACCATGAAACCACAGATGATCTCACCCAGTGGCTTTACATAAATGTTGAACAGAAGGGGCAAGAGGACCAACCCTTGTGGTACCCCACATATGAGGTGCCTTGGGGTCGACCTCTGCTCCCCCTGCCAACACAGACTGCGACCGGTCGGAGAGAAAGGAGGAGAACCACCGCAACATGGTGTCTCCCACCTCCAATTTTTCCAACCAGTGCAGCATGATAACCATGATCAATGGTATCAAAAGTTGCTGAGAGATCTAATAGGACCAGGACAGAGGAGCAACCCCTGTCCCGAGCCCTCCAGAGATCATCCACCAACGCGACCAATGCCGTTTCCGTGCTGTACCCAGGCCTGAAGCCCGACTGGAACAGATCCAGATACGCCATTTCATCCAGGTGCTGGGGAGCTGTTGCGCAACCACACTCTCAACAACCTTCACCACAAAGCGAAGGTTGGAGACCGGACAATAATTAGACAACACAGCCGGGTCCAGGAAAGGCTTCTTGAGGAGAGGCCTCACCACCGCCTCTTTCAAGGTGGCGGGGAAGTCACCCTCACCCAATGAAGCATTTATAATCCCCTGGAGCCAGCCTCGCATCATTTCCTGGAAAGCCAGCACTAATCAGGAGGACACGAGTCCAACAAACATGTGGTCGTGTTCAGTCTACCCAGAATCCTGTCCACGTCATCAGGAGTCACAGGATCAAACTCATCCCAGATAACATTCTCAAAACCTGCCCCATTCATTCCCCCTGAACCTACCCAGTCAGAGTTTGAGTATATGTGTAGGGAAGGCATGCAAGGATTTCTTCAAATTACAAACATTTCATCTAGGGAAGAACCCCAAAAGAATCCTGTCTTGGCTTTATGAATTTCTCATGTTGTAGCACAGGTAATCACATTATCACAAGCATGATCTCATTGCCTCCTTAAAGTGTTCAAGAGTCTGCCTCTTAATGCAGATGACATTCTGCCCAGGAACCATGTAATGAATATGTTATGTTCTGCTGACTCCACAACCATATGGAGAAGAATATTTAAAATGCTATTTACTGAGGACACTACTGTGCAGAATGTGACCCCTTATATGTTGTCCTTCTTCTGCTCAGAAGTCTACAACAGTTTATGAACTGCTGTCCCATTTAACAGCAAGCATTACCTAATCAGAAAGATAGGTGCTGTGTTAATTTAAAGAGTGATGCTTTCCTTCTTTTCTTTTCCTTTTTTGTTTGTTTGTTATGCCAAAACCTCAGAAAAGTCCATCAGGCAGGAAAAAGCTTAGAAAAATGGAGGGTACATGAAGTTACATGAGAAGCATTAAAGTTGTTTTATGCTTGAACAAAAATTTAATACAAGAAAATTCAATACTCTTTCACATGTTTTTAAAAAGGATGCTGTCTTCAGTTACAAGGCCAGGTGATGTATAAAGGAAAGGTTAATTCCTGTTTGCTTACTGCATGATCCTGCAGCTGTGACTACTATTAATGAATGGAGGTTAGATATGTAAAATAAATCCATCACAGATATATTTTATTTAGAAATGCCTTGATCTGCCAAGAGAGGCTCTATATCTGACACTGGTAGCTGCAACAAACAGAATCTACTGCCCATCTATCTTTCTTGAATAGAAAAGTTAGGACAAACCCATTTATATTTGGGAAGGTTGCAGTAAAACTGTTGTACATTGTGGTACAAAAATAAAAAAAAGTATGCTAGGCCTAAATTAAACCAAATAGAAGGAAGAGGTGCATATAAAATGGTTAGATTGGGTTAGATTCCCAGATGAGATTTCATTAGATTCCCTGGGGGCATTTTCATTAAAGGAAGCAGCAGGAAATCCCTTGCTTAAATAGTATACTGCCCCATCATTTTATGAGAAATGAGCCATTTCTGCCTTTCAGAAGCTGCAGCCAAAGAGTGAAATTATAACTTTGAATGACATTTATTTAATGGAATCAGGATCTCCTGGTTCATTTTTATGGAAAGGTTTTTGTGTCTACTCATATGCAGTTTATGTATTCATGATAGGTTAAAGTTATAAATTGCTCCCATCTGCCCATGAGACATCCAGGACAATAAACAATAAAAAAAATCAATGTTTATCATTAACATTTATAAAACCAGACACGGCGAGATCAGAGGAATTTTGCAGGAGCAAAATTGTTAATGTTTGTCATTCTCCAATTGTAAACAATCTTGACAGATATGAAATGTCTGACAGCATGGGAGAGTCGTTAATGCCTATTGAAAGCATAAAATGATAAAAGCTAGTTTATATTTATATTATATTTATAGTTTCAGTTCTTGGAAGAACATTCCATAAATGGAGCTTAGCTGCCCAAAGGTCGATCTCCCAATCCCTCTGTTTCCTCCACTCACTTCATCTTCCTCATTCACTTCCAGGATCTGGAACCTGTCTGATCAGCTCTGACGTTTACCCGATAACTACCACAGCCACCTCCCCTGACTACCTCTGCATTCTAGTTCCTGGCAGCTTTGGGGGTAGAGAGTAGTGTATTATCATGGATTCTCAATCATTCACACCTCATTATACACAGTTACCAAACAACCACTCCAGTGGTGGGATTCAAATTTTTTACTACCAGTTCTGTGGGCATGGCTTAGTGGGCATGGCATGGCTTGTGGGCATGGCTTGGTGGGAAAGGTTACTGCAAAATCCCCATTTCTTTCCAATCAGTTGGGAGGCAGAGAATGGATGGGGGTGGGGCCAGTCAGAGGTGGTATTTACTGGTTCTCTGAACTACTCAAAATTTCTGCTTCTGGTTCTCCAGAACTGGTCAGAATCTGCTGAATACCACCTCTGAATCACTCCCATCCAACACTGTCCCTCCATCCATTCCCCCATCTCCAGAATGTCACCACTTGGAATAAGTCATAGATGACCTCAAAGTCAGACTACTCCATAGTACTTCTAGTGTGTACAGAACAAAGATGAGAATCTGGGGGGAAAAGAGATGCACCATCAGCAGCAACAGACTAAATTAAAGCATAAAGAGCAATAGGCCTGAAAAGTAATGGAGTCTGGGATTATTAACAGATAGTCTTTTTTACTGCCCCTGCTTCTATTGCCCCAGCTCTCTGTGATTGTTCAGGTTGTTGTTCTTTGTAACTATCCCTCTAGTTGTACCTTTTCTCTACAATTGTTGACAGGTAGACATGAAGGCCAGAAATAATGATAGCTCGCAAACCCACATTTACACTCAGAAAAGAGCTATTTAAAGTCAAAGACAAAATACAGAAGGAAGACAACAGCAACATAGTATACCAAATCAATTGCAGCAATTGTAACCAATTTTATATGCAATAAACAGGAAGGCAATTGAAAACAAGGGTTCATGAACATCAACTAGCAGTTAAATGGCATGACCAAATATCCCTGATCTCAAATCACATTGATAATAAATAACACCAGTTCGGTTGGGAGGGAACAAAAATCAATGGCCAGGTCCACACCTGCCACAAACTTGAATTTATTGAAGCCTGGTACTCTACCAAAGGAACAATTAACAAGCATATTGATCTAGATTCAGCATATGAATATGTAAGAAACCAGACCATTTGAGCGACCAATAAAGAAGCAAACCAATCAGCTGCTCAGAATTTAAATATAGCTCCTAACCAACAACCAATCACATGACCAACTGATCAAACTGGCACACAAGACACTTATAAACTAAAGAGGAATAGGACAAGAAAATCATGCTGATTATGTTACCAAGTATGATAACAAAACATTCAGAAACTAAATTGAAACCATCTGGGAGAGCAAACCACTGCCAAAATTTAAAACTGGAGCTACAAGTATTTTCTATTATTTTAATGAAGGCCAGATGCTTGTCCACTCTAGGAGCCAAGCAAGGTACCAGCAGAGCTAAAGAGATAATCTGCAGGCTCCCACAGTTCAGTGGCACTAATTATCAAGACTTACAGCTCTGTCTTTCATTTTGACCTTGGGAAGATAGAATGCAATTATTTTTAGCATTCTTTGTATGTCGGCCGGTCAGTCCTAGAGGAGATCAACCCTGACTGCTCTTTAAAAGGCCAGATCCTGAAGATGAAACTCAAATACTTTGGCCATGTAATGAGAAGGAAAGACTCACTGGAGAAGAACCTAATGCTGGGAAAGATTAAGGGCAAAAGAAGAAGGGAATGACAGAGAATGAAGTGGCTGGATGGAGTCACTAAAGCAGTAGACGTGAGCTTAAATGGACTCCGAGGATGGAGACTCCAATTAAATGGACTCCAGAGGAAATCCTCCAGAGGAAATCCTGGAGGAATGTTGTCCATGGTATCTCGATGGGTCGGACACAACTTCACAACTAACAACACATGTCAGCAACCACCTGTATATACACAAACAGAACTGAACTACTATAGAAATTTGCCAGGGATGAAGAAATTTTTAAAAAATGCTATTTGCATATTGTCGCCCATACTAAATAGGAAAATGGACCAATATCCCATACCGTTTGTTGTACCTTATTCCATGGATTTAAAATAGGATAAAATAGGACTTTTCTTTTGGGTTTAATGGAACTAGACTTTGAAAATAAATTTCGAACTCTGATGTTATATATATTGACAGCAGCAAGACTATTTTACGAACAGAAATGGAAGGTCACCTCGATCCCCACAATAGATGAATGGCTGCAAAAACTGATGGAGTTAGCAGAGATGGCTAAATTGAATGTTTTGATTAAAGGGGAAAAAAAAACACAAATACCTTTATTTCTTACTTGGAAACCGTTTCTGGGCTTTGTGCTTGAGGTGGAAAAAAATGAAACTTTGATTTTGAGTTTTACCAATTAGACAGATGTGTTATTATAGAAATAGGTAGTTTATATTATTATGAAAAAGTTGATGGTAGATGTTAATGCCTTATTTTACTGTACCAAAAGAGTCAGAAGTCAATTCCTTTTTTCCCTTTTTCCCTTGCTTTCTCCCCACTACCCACTTCTTTTTTTCCTTCCCTAATTTCCCTAATATTTACTTTTGTATTTTCTTTTTATGTCATAATTACAAATTAACAAAAAACTATATTTGGACTTCCGGTTTGCTTCTTGCCGCCGCCAGACGATCCCTTGGGATCGCCGCCCCATTGCCTGTAAAGAGCCGCCTTTACAACTGAAAGGCGGCTCAAAAAAACTCCATTTCCATGTGGAAATGGAGATAGAGCCGGCGGGGGTAGGTAGAGCTCTCTGCCTAGCCCCAAAAGTTTTTTTTTTTTACTTTTGGGGACGAAGCAGATGAGGCTCCCTATTTCCCTCGCCGTCGCTCCGGGCTTTGGGAGACCTCTGCTTATGCAGAGCTAGGCGACAAGATCAAGCCTACAAAAATTAACAGAACAATTAAAAAGGATATGAGCTGGACCTGTGACCCTGAATCGCAAGTATTTCATTTATTTTATAACAATTATTGAAGAAGGAAAAGGAAAAGGAGAAAAATAATTTTTAAAAATGGCAACTGCCGAGGCTTGAGAAGGGGCTGAAAGGGAGAGTCCTTCCATTTTCTATTAAGATACAAAGTAGCGGAATAAATACTTCTGGCTACAATTGAAGATAAAGCTCTACTTTTGTGTTTTGCTCTTCCTGGAGATATGATATTGATCTTGGTTGGAAAGAAGTTTTTTTTTCTTTTTTGCCTCTCTTTTCTTTTTTTTTAAATAGTTTGTCTGTGTGGAAATATGGCATTAAAGCTTGCAAAGCCGGACAAACAAGCAGTGGGGGGGGGATTCCCCCATTAACAAATTACGTGAACAAGTTCTAAATCTCCAGTCTCAGAAAACTGATTTTAATATAATTGAATTTCTTTTGGAGGAGATTGTAAGAAGGGATGAGATTGTGAATCAGAACTTTGAAAAATTTAAGCAGGAAATTAAAGAATTAGTGCAATCAAAGTTTGATTTTTTGGACCGAAAGATTATAAAAATGGCTAATGGTTTTGCAGAATTTATGATCAAGTTGGATGAAAATACTAACTTATTAGAGTCTAAAGTGGAAGAAATTGAGGACAATTTGGATAATAGAATACAAAAAATTGAAAATGATTTGACAAACACTCAAGACAATAGCTCAAAAGAAAAACCTAAAATGGAGGCTGATCAAAAGACTTGTAATGCAGAAAACATACAACAACGGATTGAAAGAGAAGTTTTAATGATGCAATATAATTTTACTGAATATGCGATTAGACTCAGAGGACTGCAGGAAAATGACAGAGATGATTTAAAGAAAATATCTTCTGAAATTCTGCTGGGATCTTAAAGGTTCAATCTGAGGAAGTATTTTGTAGGATTGACAGAGTTTATAGAATAAATTCTTGGACTGCAAAGCAAAGGCAATTGCCTAGAGATGTGGTGATTTATTTTACAGATAAAGATATAAGAAATAATATTGTGCAAAATTCTTTCAATTCTACTTTGCAATTGTTTGGAAGAAAGATTTGGATTTACAAAGAGCTCCCGCCTAAGATGTTATTGGAAAGGAAGAAATTTGGTTTTCTGGTGACTGAGTTAAAAAAAAAGAAATATTTTATTCAGGTGGGATGCTCCAGTTGGTATAATATTGAGATATCAAGGAGAAAGATACCAACTAAATACTGTTGAAAAAGCGGAAGAATTTTATCAAAAATTTTTGAAAATGAACTTAACATCTTTAGGCACAATACAGGATAAGCAGAAGGAATTGGAAATAAAGGGAAAACATCGAATTATAGAGGCTGCTGTGGACAAACTGCCTTTGGATTCTTTAGATACCTCAGCTAGATTATCTACAAATACGAGAGAAGTGGCATCGGACTCTAACGTGATGATTCATCAAGTCACAGACAAATATGGAAACCAATTATCTGATACACAATTGATAAAAAAGAAATATGAGACACGAAAGCAAAACCAACAAGATCAAGTTATAAAGCAGAATGAAAATCGATCAGTTGATATACAATTTATGGAAAGGAAACCAGGATGGAGATCAAACCCACAAAAAGAAAAGAAAAAAAGAAATAGGTCTCACAAAAATAGAAATTTCTAAATTAAGCAACAGCGAAGCCAGTTATTTTTTAAAAAATGAATGAATATATGAAAAGATAGTGGAGGCGAAGTATTGGTTAATATTATCCTGAGGAGAGTGACAGACCTCTGCAATGCCGTAATTTTGGGTTGTGAAAAGAGCCTTAATTTGTTGGATTTGAATTATCTATTTTGGATTTCTTTCTTTTATTGATAAATATATTATATTCATCTTGAGCTATAAGGCAAGAGAGCTATGCTGGGGCATGCAGAAGATCTGGTTGTTACCCATTAGGATGATGGGAATTAATAATCCTGATGAAAGCCACAATTACAATTATATGGAATATAATCATAATGTCACTCGGGTGGTTGTCTTTTTCTTTCATAGATATATGAGGTTATTCTTTACTGATGGGGGCAGATGATGACTGAGGATTTTGAACAAACTGTTGAACCAGGATGCTATGTTATCCTTATATGGATGATGGACTCAACAATCCAGTGGAAAGACATCAAAGAAGATTTTATATGGATTATAAATTTAAAGTCATTGACTTTCTTTTATATAATGGAATATATATATATATATATATATATATATATATATATATATATATATATATATATATATATATATATATTCGCAGAGTGGGCAGTGGATTAAAGATATTAAGAACTGTTGTGCATGGCAATTTTGTAGGAAAGTGGGTGAAAAAAGGTTAGTTTACTGATTGTTTAGTTTAAGAAAAGGGATGTTTAAGTGATATATTTAGGGGAGTGGAGCAAATGGATAGAGTTGAATAAATGTTAAATTAGGATTTATGGGGTAGGCTGCTTTGAAATGTTATATTAATATACACAAAAGATTAAATGTTAAAGTAGGATTTATTAGATAGTTTTAAAGTGGAAGGTTGTTTTGAAATGTTGTATTAATATACAGATATAAGTATGGAGGAGGAGAAAAAGGGCAGAATATTGTTAAATTGGGAGTTACAATAATATTATAAGTTATAAATTAGAAGTTATACAATGTTATAGTAGAATGTTATTTTGAAATGTATGGTAAAAGGGGGAAGTAACAATATTAATAATACTATTAGCAAGTAAGGGTCAGTACTTAGAGGAGGGAGTAAGGGGATGGTAAAATATTATATAATCTGTTATGAATTAGGTCTTTGTTGTGAAGAAGTCACAGGGGGGATGGGTGGAGGGGGGGAGAAAAATGGGGGAAAAATTTGTATTCAAAAACTTTTTCAATAAAAAAACTATATTTAATAAAATAAACTAAATAAAATAAATAGGATACCATTTCAATAGTCATCATTAATAAGAGCTGATTTAAAAAATGGATAAGAACTGTTAACAAAACATTAATAAGAATGTTAAAAAAAAGACTACATGTGAACATGTTGATGTTCTGAGCATTGGTTTACATGCCAGCAGTTAAGTGAATGCATTTCTTAGCCAGAAAAGGGCACTAATGTCCCATCAGTTTTGCAATGAACATAATAAATATCCATTAGCTTAACTGTATATTACTGTAATAAAAGAACACAAATACCAGAAAGAGTCTCATGAGCATCTTTGAAAGGAAGCCATGGGACTCAAATGAAACCTCCTTAATTCAGATACAACACTTCAGATTGTGCCATTAAATTAATGATAGGGTTTTTTTTAAAAAAATGTATCTAAACTTTTTTCCCAGTTGAAGCCATCATATCACTGTTATTATGTTTATTCTATCTGAACTTACAGGTCTTATCCACTTTAAGCAACTGCATTTAAACGCTTCCAAGGATTCTGTTAATTTTCTGAATAACTGAGCAACTGTGCACCAATAGATGTATATGATATATAGAAGTGAAGTAGCCATTTTTAAAAAGTCAGCCATGTTTATTAGATACTATTCCAGGTTCCAAGATATAAATCTATTATTGGGTGGGATCTATAATATACCATATTTTTCAGAGTATAAGACGCTCCAGACTATAAAACACACCTACCTTTTTTGGTGAGGAAAACAAGAAAAAGAAATCTGCCTCTGCCTCCCAGCAATTTTGCCTCATTGCAGCAAACAGCAAATATTTATTTATTTATTTATTTATTTATTTATTTATTTATTTATTTATTAGTTTGATTTTTATGCCGCCCTTCTCTGGAGATTCAGGGCAGCTTACAATGCATTAAGCAATAGCCTTCATACTTTTGTATATACCTGCTTAGTAGGGCTTTTTGCCCCCCCCTCCAAGCGGTGTTCTATAGCCTGCTTTACTTTCATTTTTGTTTTCAGCATAGCTTGATCAGCCCAAGAAAAAAAAAAATCTGCTCCCAGCAATTTACCTCTTTGCAGCAAGCAGCAGAGGCCTGCGCTTCAATAGGCAATGGCAATCCCTGCAGCCTGAAACAGCTGAGAGTCAGGAGGCCAATCCAATGGACAATCAACTTGTGCTAATTAGGCTGTGCTGAAGCTGAAATGGACTGTTTCTTCTTGCTGCAAGGAGGTAAATTGCTTGGAAGCAGAGACCAAAGGGTGTGGGACAGTGGGCGGGCGGGGCTATATTCGGTGTATAAGATGCACCCAAATTTTCACCCCCTTTTACGGGGGGGAAGGTGCATCTTATATTCCAAAAAATATGGTAGTTGTCATTAGTCTATATGACTGGAGATCAAGCTGCTGTGATTTTAATTCATAAGATCTCAGTTGATTGAATATCTGGGTTATATAGGAAATGTTTCTCTCTAAAACATTGGGGAGTCACAATCACTACATATGAATGAGATTGACTTGGAGGGATTATGATTTGTCTAAACTTAAATTAAACTATATGGTCCTATTATTTTGCTCATTCACGTCTTTAAACTTTGGTATTGCTGTAGTGTTTATGTTCTGTTTTATGTTATATTTTGTTGTCATTGGGTAACATATAAATATTGCAAACAAATAATAGAAAACAAAGAAAGATTTATTATTCTAACGTTTGCTGAAATTCAAGATACTATAGAGTAGTTGTGTTTGTGTAAGCGCCAGTGACCAAACTTTCATGAGGGCAAAACATTTTGGGGTTGTTTGTTTTCTCATTTTCACTTGAAATCTCATGAAATCCTGACTTTTTTGTTCCACAATATGTAAAATTTTAGGTAGGAAAATCAAGTACTTTTAAGCTTTCAGCCAATAAAGTGTGGTTAAAATGCAGATATTGTGTAGCGTATGGCGGGGGCCAGGGCAGAGGCATCAAAAATGCTACTGTGCCTTCAGTCACTGTATTGCTTATCTTAACTGCTCAAAAGTCTTCAGCGATGAAGTAGTGGTTTTCATGCAGGAAAAAAGCAGGGATTTTTTTTTTTTTTTAAATTTGATTTATATGCCGCCCTTCTCCGGAGACTCAGGGCGGCTTACAATGCGTTAAGCAATAGCCTTCATTCTTTTGTATATTTTATACAAAGTCAGCTTATTGCCCCCACAAACTGGGTCCTCATTTCACCTATCTTAGAAAGGATGGAAGGCTGAGTCAACCTTGAGCCTTGGAGAGATTCGAACCAGCAGAAATTGCAGGCAGCTGTGTTAATAACAGGGTGCATTAAACTTCTGTACCATCAAGGCTCTTGCTTACCTATCTTTGTTAGTACTGGACATAAAATGATCAGTGATCTAGGTTAACACAAAGCATTCCAAATCCACTCAGTATATTTAGACTAAGCACTGGGTAAACCTTTTTGACCCCATCTGATAGCACCACAAAGGATTTCATGTAATTTTTTGTCTCTTCTAAAGTGAGGTTCGATCAAATTATGGGAAGAATATGCAGCTCTTTGTCTTGATTAGGATCCTAAATCAGTTTGAGGACAGAAAACAGATTGTTAACACTGTAAGTGGCTATATGAAACCTTTATTGTTGGCAGTTTTATTGTTAGTATAGGCATTATGCTGGCTGACTCCTTTTTGACATTGATTGCAAATCTTTAAGGAACAATCTAATTTGGTCCAGGTGTCAAATAATTAAAAAGATTTTCTTACCCATTTGCTGCTTATTGACTATACATTGCTTGATAGCTGGAAAGCCTGTAACAATTAGTTGTTTCTGAATCAGATACTTTTAAATGGCTCCCTAACCAAAGGGCCAGCTCTAACAGATCTAGAATAGCTTCTAAATTTCTCCACACAAGGGAGGGATTAATTGCATAACACGGTGTGCATGATTTTGATCCTTCACTCTACACCAGAGGTGTCAAACCCACATCGTTACGGCATTGTCACGTGAGATATTGGGACATTTTCCCCCTTCGCTAAACCAGGCATGGGCATGGCCAGCACATGACACATCTGGCCCATGGACCAGGTGTTTGAGAGCCCTGCTCTACACTCTCTTTCTGTCTAAAAAGACATTCCTTTAAACATTCTTAGATGTTTTAAAACTTCTTTAAAACACTCTGTGTTTCTTCTACAATGAGTACAAATGTACACATTCTAAATATTGTACACATGTGCCAGTATCTGTGACTTGTATGCACAATGTATTGTTGTTGTGGCTTCAGTGGGTGTTAACCACTATTTCTTATAACATTCCTTTATGGAAAGGAACTGTTTGTACAGTCTGACAGTTTCATCAAATTAGTGCCATAATGCAACTTCCACATACATTTCTGCTACATCACAGTGCGCACACAAAATACACAGAGCTGAAATTATATCACACCTCTTGTCTTCCATGACACTCATGGTCATATCTCACCTTTCTCTTATTGTCAATGCAATAATGTCCCAACAACATTAAATTTACCTCTTCCCCTGATAGTATTGCTCTGATCTTGTCCCTGACTGATAAGTGTGAGAGACTTAAGGTGTTATTAGCTGTACCAATCTTCCTTTTCTAACATTGTCTAGTATACAGCTTCAAGCTATGCAAAAGCTATGAATGTTGTCACTTGTATCTTGGAAACAAAGTCAGTTAACTCTTTGTGAGGGTGTTGAAAATGTGTTTTGGGAGTATTGGGGGATGCAGTCATGACATTATCCTTCTGTTGTTACCCTGTCTCCTCTGCAACCATTTTCCTCCCACTATTTTTCCTTTTAATTAGGGCTTTCTTCCCTTAAATATGCAAAGAATATACATCAGTGAGAGAGCTGCTATCCAGAGGTGGCGAGTTCTTCACAAGAAGCTTTCAGAAAGAGGCTGGATGATCATCTGTGAACTCCATATTGAACAAGGTTTTGGACTAGATGACCTCTAAAGTCATTCCAGCTCTTTTTTTTTTTTTTAATTTGATTTATATGCCGTCCTTCTCCTGAGACTCAGGGCGGTTTACAATGTGTTAAGCAATAGCCTTCATACTTTTATATATTTATACAAAGTCAGCTTATTGCCCCCACAAACTGGGTCCTCAATTTACCTACCTTAGAAAGGATGGAAGGCTGAGTCAACCTTAAGCCTGGCAGTAATTGCAGGCAGCTGGTCTTAATAACAGGGTGCTTTAGACCACTGTACTACCAAGGCTCTTCAGATCCTTTCGTACTTGTTACCTCTTATCTCTCCATTTTTGACACCAATTTCTCTCCAGATTTCCACCAATGTAGAAGAAAGATAAAATGCACTCCAATATTTTATTTGGAGAAAACAAAGGATTATTTTTCATTAGCTGATATTAAAAGTGTTCTGGAATATATGCATGTATGTATGAAGTAAGCCACTTTTTTCCCCTCAAAGTCCAAGGAATAATGAGTGTATTGAAGTACACATCTGTTGCTTATTTCCCATATTTATCAGTTTCTGTCACTTCTTCTACTCTCTCATGAAATAAGAATGGTTGTTCAACAGCCAGTGAGTTTCAATTCTGTTGCACTATAGGACTAAGCTAGTTGTATAATTATGACACGGTCTTCTTCCTTCTTTTCTGGGACTATTTCAACCCAGTGTATTCTCATGAGTTTCTTTAATTTATATTATTTTAATATGGGAAATGCCCAAGTATGATGGAGATGGAGATCCACGTGGAAATCCCAAAGAGAGATTGCTCCTACATCTTCTATAATTCCCTTAATTGGTAGATGCTTTCCCTACTGACTGCTGACATGCTGAAAGAGGATGACAATGCATGATCTGAGAGGATGGCACAAAAAGTGATGTTTATATGTTTTAGCAATTGCACCAGGGGTGGGTTCTACTTTCCTTTACTACTGGTTTGCAACGGGGCCGCATGCACATACGCAGAAGCTTCTGCACATGCACAGAAGCATTTTGATGACGTTGGGATCGGTGGGTGGAGCCTCCCACTGGTTTTACTACCGGTTCTATAGAACCAGTGCGAACTGGAAGCAACCCACCACTGAATTGCACCTTTATTATTTATACATAATTCAACTTCAAATTCTGTCTTCTGCTACTCAAAGTCCACATGTCCTATTTTCTACTTTTAATTTTTCTCTTGACTACATAGGAAGACCATTATAAACCAAATGGCTTTGAAACCAGTTGCTCTCTTGATTTCTTCTTACATTCACCATACTCTTGTTTTAACATCTCTCAATAATTTCACCATTTCCTCTTTACCTCTGCTTCTTTTCTATAAAATGTTTCATGTGGTTAGACCCATAAAGTTGTTATTGGGCACAGTCTGGATGTATATCTATTCCATATTCTCAATATGGCACTTCTAATATAGTGGTTTTAAAGTCTACCTTAATCTTAACTTTATCATACAATAGAGAACCATGCCATCCAAACATCAGATCATGTTCTTCTAGTTCTAATATCCATTAATAGTCATAAATGTGAGCAAATGCAATAAAGGGTTGTCTAATTATTATTGTGCATCATGTTCCCTAATGAAGAGGAGGAAAGATAAGCTTTATTGGGGAGCAGATGTTACACTATTACAGTATGACTTTGGTTGGGGAAACCCAGTTTTAAGTTTCAATTTAGGCTACACTCTTTCTCAACCCAGTGTATCCACAGTCTTTCAAAAGTGATGAGGATGGTCATAATATTTATGGAGATAAATCTATCCTACATATGCCTCCTTAAAATCCTAGATAAAGAAAGAAATGTAAATAAATAATAATGGTATTGCAAAGGTCAATTGCAGGACATGGTCTACCTCAATCCCATTTGTCTTGTCTTCCTCATGTTGATAATTATAGGTTACTGAACACATTTATAATACTCCATTGATTTGAAAACTTTCTTAGGACTTTAGAATACATTCTTAAAAGCATTTTTGAAAACAAGAGCAAGTGAGACCAACTGAATATCTCTTGGGAAGATATTTGATATGGTGGGTTCATTACAACGATATAAATTAAATGATACATATATATATTCTGCTGCATCATTTCTGGTTTTTCTTTCCTTCACATTCATTGTTGCCTGATTTGAATTGACACTATCATTAATGAGAAAGACCATTAAGCTCTCCTTTTGTCTTATCTAACAGAGTGGTGTGATTTTTCTGTAAAAAAAATTAGGGAATCCCTTTCTTATACACCTTGGTTCCAGTTGAGATTGGGCTAGCATGTTTTTGCAGTGGGAAAAAGAAAGTAGGAAATGATGAAATACAATATGTATTTAAGAAGATAATTAGTTTGGTTCTGAGATGGTTCCATTTCTAGTGTCTCCTAACCTTACAGATGTTAATGATAAATCACTGAAATGAAAAACCAGGCAAGTTAATCTTGAAATAATCCAAATCTAAATGTTTAACTTTTATGGATGGATCAAATAACATTCTCAATGACTGAATTTGTAGCAACATGTTAAACTCTATTGTTATTTGTGGTTTATTATGTAATGAGGACCAAACCTGGATTATGTGAACAGGGAAAATAAATTAATTCAGAAAACAAATTAAGATATTTTTTGAATAGAGGGTATGTCCCAACTATAATCAAACAAACATTTATTACTTCCAAAGTTTAAATTCCCAAGCTTATGGTGTTAAAACCAAGATGTGTAAGGACATTGACAAGATATTCAGTCTTGATCTGTCAAAGGGCTTCAATGCTTCTTCAAGTATACAAGATGTAATGGTACCTGAAGAACAGTACAGATGAGCTGTCTCATGTAGACTTACTGTCTGCAGAAAACAAAATAAGGCGATTGAAATGTGAGATGGTGAAAAGCATTCTATCATTTTCAGGCTGCAAGTGAAATTTAAGACCACAAAGAATGTATTCAGAAAATGGAATGAGGGCCAGGATATGAAGAAAGAGCACAGCTGAGAGAGAGAGAGAAACTCCAAACTCATCTTGGGTTGAAGTTGAGTTGAGGTTACTAAAAAGGCTCTTTAGATAGATATGGAAAAAAGAGAGGAAAAAATAGTTTGCTTAATGAAAAGCTAATTTATTAACAGGTAATAAAAGAACTCAGTCATTACTTGTTACTCAGTTGCAATTTTGTCACCCTCAAATGCACAGACACACAGATCTATGTATTATACTGGGAAATACTGAATTGCAACATAAAAGGACAGCATTGAAGTTTGAGACTGAAAGAAAAACAGCCAAAAATTCTTCTTTGTTTTGAATGAGTTGAAATTTCCAGGAATTTAAGAATTGCCTATTATGATACTGAAGGAATGAGAAGATGATCTAGAGAAATGTATACACAATATATTGGAGAATTTGGGGAGGGGAGATGAATTGTAAGATAACTGGTGTCCCCAACTCCAAAAAAAGGGAAAAGAAAGAGCCAAGAAATTTCAGCACCCATGTTGATGTGAAAATCAACATCATAGGAATATCCAAGAGCAGATTTTAAAGAGATCAATCTGTAAGCATCTTGAAAATTATTTATTTATATAACAACATTATTTATATCTATATGCTTGCCAGATTCTGGGTAGCTCAAATTAATAACACATCAGTATAGTCTCCAACAATAAAACTACTATAAAATATAGGACCGAAAGATTGCCTAATAGACACAGACATAGAGTAACCCTTATTTTGGGAACAGAAGACACTCTTCCTTCCAACTATCTTCTGAAGGACAGTCTTCCCTTGTTTCTGAAAAGCCATTAAGGAAGCTGTCATTCTCACTGCAGACTTCCATAATGTTGGTGTAGTTATGGAGAAAGATTACCTCTATATAGTTGTCCCTCAAACACTCTATGGAGTTGTGGTCAGCAATAATACTCCAATCATAGTGGGCACAAAATGGGAATATTTTACTTGAAGAGGCAGTCCAAAAATGACTGAGAACTTGAACCAAACAGGAATTTATAAATTAATAATCTGCATTTTGAAATGGATTAGGAAACCTGCTGGTAAACAGCACAGCTATTGTAAAATGGACATCTTTCTGCTTCAGTAGGACAATCTGTCAGCAGATTGGACAGTTATATTTTGGATCATTTTCAGACATCCCAAAGTAAAGCATAATCCCACCCTAGATGGTAGAAATAACATTGAAAATGTTCTTGGTAAATTAATGTAATGATTACAAATGAGGCAGAGATGGTGCTAGGGAATGGTCAGACAAGAAAGGGCATAGCCTGCATCTGCATAATGGGACATGAAAGAGGCTCAAAAGGGACCCTCCCTAATTATTCAAGATGTAATGGAGACTGTACTAGATTTGTACTTTCAGACTTGTGAGTTTCCATTAATTGGCCTTACAACAACATTGTATTAGCTCATCTTGCCTCAGAAAGCCATTTGGTAAACAAAGGACAAAAGAGACAGCCTTCTACGATAAGAGATTAGCACCTTGAAAAGAGGATAGCAAGGATATAAACTTGAGAATTAACATATATAGAAGCAGGTTTCTGTTATGCTATTAGACTTGTCTAAACTACTTCTGTCTGCCTGGAAAGTTAAGCAGAAAGAGATGGTATCAAAATGTTTATCTGGTATAAAACTAATAATTAAGGGGAGATATGCTGGTAACCTTCAAATATTTAAAATAATGTAGTGAAGTACCCTATTGGATCAGAAATCCTACCTATTTGAATTCCCTGAGGCACTCCCATTCCTAAAACTTTAATCCCCTACCATTTTAATATAGGCAGAAGAGCCTCATAAACATGGCTGAGGGAAACATTGGAGAGGCATGCAATTACTACAGAGTAATGTAGTAATGGGATGCGGTGGCTCAGTGGCTAAGATGCTGAGCTTATCGATCGAAAGGTCGGCAGTTCAGCGGTTCAAATCCCTAGTGTCACGTAATGGGGTGAGCTGCCATTACGTAATGGGGTGAGCTCCTGGTCCCAGCTTCCGTCAATCTAGAAGTTCAAAATCACATAAAAAATGCAAGTAGAAAAATAGGGACCATTTTTGGTGGGAAGGTAACAGTGTTCTGTGTGCCCTTGGCACCTAGTCATGCATCCACATGACCACGGAGACATTTTCGGACAGCGCTGGCTCTTCGGCTTTGAAATGGAGATGAGCACCTCTCCCTTGAGTCGGGAACGACTAGCATGCATGTGTGAGAGGAACCTTTACCTTTAATGTAGTATGGTCTAAATAATTCTCCCCAATTCAATAATTCTAGGAATTATTTTTCATGCTTTTCTCATGTCTAAAACCTATATTAAAAACAAGAAAACAACTCTATCTGGTAAAAAGATGAATCTCATCTAGTTATTAGATGAGGGTATTAGACTGTAGGGTATTTTTAAAGAAAAAATGGCAGTAGCAATCCCAATTCTTTTCCACCTGTAGTTTGAAATGATTCTAGCCATGTTTTTCCCTCAATATCCTCCCACATAATGTTCAACTTGTCCTGGAGTAGGAATAAACCAAGCTTCCTAACAATTTTGTGTTTCCGCAGTAATATTATTCTGAAAGGCACTTGCCTAAGAGAGAGCATGGAGGAGTAGTGGAGTGGAGGTCAGAGCACCCTAACTTTTCAAAACTCTTCTTCTATCTAATTAGTGCTGTATAATTCTATGTCATTAAGAGTCAATAATGGATGAGATGTTCATGTTCTCACTGTTGAATAATGTAGTGCCATTGTATGATTACAAGCAGCCTTCTGGAGGGGCAGCCAATCAAAGCTAGTTTTGAAAACATTTTTAGCTAGAGTGAAAATGTGAAGTGTCTGAGTTTACCAGAGGTTGAATCAGAATGGAGCTGTCTAAATATCCAAAGGAAATATAACTTGAGGCTCCATTTAAAGAGCTGGGTAATTGCTTGTGAAAATAATCTTTCTTTCTTTCTTTCTTTCTTTCTTTCTTTCTTTCTTTCTTTCTTTCTTTCTTTCTTCTTTCTTTCTTTCTTTCTTCCTTCCTTCCTTCCTTCCTTCCTTCCTTCCTTCCTTCCTTCTTCCTTCCTTCCTTCCTTCTCTTCCTTCCTTCCTTCCTTCCTTCCTTCCTTCTTCCTTCCTTCCTTCCTTCCTTCCTTTCTTTTTTCCTTCCTTCCTTCCTTCATCCCTCCCTCCCTCCCTCCTTCCTTTCTTTTTTTAGAAATAGCAATAAGATAGAATATTGTCTGGCTTTCTTCATGTCCAAGTACTTTTAGATCACCTGATCTGACCAGCAACCTGTTCTGTATAAATAGGTAAGGACCACCGTTCAAGATATTCTTTCTTGATATTGCTGTTGTTTTCAGCCTCTGGGTAAGAGGCTCAACTGTGCTTTAAATTTGATCGTATTTTAGAAGAGATTTACGACTTTAATGGAGGAAAGTTGCAGAGCTGGAAACGGTTTGGAGATTTAGAGAGGACATCCCTGGATTATCAAACATCTGTTAATGCCACAAGATAAAAACCTTTCCATCTTCAGCAGCACTTAGCAGAACCCCCATGGCTTTTCTGCCCAACATCAGCGGAAATTACATTCCTTCCTCCTTTTGTCAGATGCTTTGTCCACGAGTGATATTTTCCAGTGCTTTAATAAAATGATTCCCTAGATCTTTTATTGTTTATTAATTAGACTGAAGATGCATTATTTTATTCACAGTTCCCATATGGAACTCTGTAAACAAGTTCCCCATTAAAACAGGTCCTGCTGTGCAAGAAACACAGTTTGGATTGCTTACAGGCTCGCATGATTTTTGAATTAAACTCACATTCACTCTTGTTAAATAAGGAAAGTATTTCAGGCAAGGAAGCCAAAGAAAATTATATTCTAAGCAGTCTGGTTTGTTTGTTTGTTTGTTTATTTATTTATTTATTTATTTATTTATTTATTTATTTATTTATTTATTTATTTATTTATTTACTTACTTACTTACTTACTTATTTATTTATTTATTTATTTATTTTGTATACCGCCCTACTCCCGAAGGACTCAGGGTGGTGAACAGCCATAGAATAAAACATATAAATACAAAATTTAAAATAGAATAAATGAATTAAATAATTTGGCTGAACAAATTTAAAACCCCAATAATTTAAAACCAAATTTAAAATTTCCATTTAAAAAGGGGAAAAACTTAGGTCAGCTTGATGAAATAATTATTATACCACACCAGCTCTTAGATAGATAGATAGATAGATAGATAGATAGATAGATAGATAGATAGATAGATAGATAGATAGATGGATGGATGGATGGATGGATGGATGGATGGATGGATAGATGGATGGTTGGATGGTTGGATGGATGGATAGATGCATAGATGGATAGATGGATAGATGGATTGTTGGACAGATGGATAGATGGATAGAGAGAGAGAGAGAGAGACAGAGACAGAGAGAGAGAGAGAGGGAGAGAGAGGAAGGGAGACAGACAGACAGACAACAGTAACTGTTTTTAAAACAGTGAAGGCATAAGAAGGTTGTGAAGCTGCAGAAATTATTGGCTGGAGAATGGGCTAAATATTTCTCCTATCCCAAAAGATTATGGAGATGACAATTGACGATAAAGATTTAATGGAAGAAGATATAACACAAGACGAGATTAATGGAGTAATACAAAAAATAAAATTAGGGAAAGCTCCAGGTGAAGATGGATTACCTGCTGAGTTTTATAAAGAATTTAAGGAAATAATAATACCAAAATTGCAAAAACTATTTAACGGAATTTTACATGGTGGAGAAGTTCCGTTGTCATGGAACAGAACGGTGATATCTATAATCCCTAAACCAGATAAAGACTTAGAAAGGATTGAGTCCTATCGGCCCATCTCTTTAATTAATCAAGATGCAAAGATATTTACTGCCATTATAAGTAATAGATTAAGTAGATTTATAGATAGATATATAAGTTATAACCAAGTAGGTTTTGTGAAGGGTAGATATATGAGTGATATTGTCAGAAGAGTATTAAATATTATAGATGTTGCTGAATATAATGCTGATAAAATAGGTATAATATCATTAGATATTTTTAAAGCTTTTGACTCTGTACAATGGGAAACTATTAAAATAATTGTTGAGGTACTAGGTTTTGGTAATAAGTTTATACATGTTATTTCAAAACTGTATCAAAAAAGTAGTGCAAGAGTGAAGGTGAATGGAAGGCTGTCAGAAGAGATAAGATTGGAAGCGGGTACAAGACAAGGATGTCCCCTGTCTCCAACATTATTTTTATTGGTTATGGAAATTTTGACTAAAATGATAGAAAAAGATGAAGAATTGGAAGGCTATAAGGGATATAAGATAAATCTGTATGCGGATGATACTTTGATTATTTTGAAAGATATAGAGAAAGATTTGAAAAAGATACATAAGCATTTGGAAGAATTTGAGGAAATGACAGGTTTGAAAATAAATTGGTCAAAATCTGAATTATTAATGAATAATAATGGTAAGGAGTGGGAGAATATGCAAGAACAACTTGGGATAAGGATTAAAAAAACATTGAAATATTTGGGCATAACACTTTCACTCAAAGTTAAAGAAATGAAAAAATTAAATTATGATGTGGCGATGAATGAAATTGAGAAAAAGATAGATAAATATAAAATGATAAAGTTGTCTTGGTTTGGTAGAATTGCAATGTGTAAGATGATGTTGTTGCCAAAGTTTAATTTTTTATTTGAGATGTTACCGTTAAACTTGACAGAGAAAGATATTGAAGGATATCAGAAGAAATTGGATAAATTTTGCAATGGTGGGAAAAGACCTAGATTAGTGAAGAAAATGTGGTATCAAAATCAAAAGGAAGGTGGATTAGGAATCCCCAAACTACTCAATTATTATTGGGCTTATGCTATTCGGACTGTGGTAAAAATATTTAAAGGTGAAGATAGTCATTGGAGAGATTTAGAATTAAAGGACATTAAGAGATTTGGCTCAACATGGTTTTTAGATAAAGCAAAATCAAAATGTGTAATTAATAGCTATTGGTTAAAGGGATTGAGTAAAATTTGGAACAAATTTGTTAAAATTTTAATTCCAGATATAATTTTCTTAGGGAAGACAATTGAAAATTGGCCGATTAAAACTAATATAAGTCGTGATAGGGTAATGGAAGATGAAAATATACAAATTATAATAGATTGGTTAAAAACTTTAGAAAATGAAAGGAGGAAAAAAGAAATCATTGAAAAATTGGGTTTGGGCTGGTTTGAAAAAATACAGATAGAAAAATGGACTAAGAAGGTAAGGGACAATTGTTCGATAAGTAGAAGTAAAACTGAATTTGAATACTTAGTATTCCAAATTATGAAAGATGAAATTGGACTAAAGGGACTCGTTAGTAAGATATATAAGATTATAAATTTTGATGGAAAACCACAAAGGGTGATGAAGATGAATTGGGAAAAAGAACTTAATATTAAAATATCAGATTTAGATTGGAACGTGAATTGGAAGAGTAGAATTATGAAGACTTTATCTGTAAGGATTAAAGAGCACAATTATAAGGTTGTTTGGAAATGGTATTTGACTCCATTAAGATTGTCATTGATGGATAAAAAAATTAGTAAACAATGTTGGAGATGTGACATGGAATTAGGGACTTATGAACATATGTGGTACAAATGTGATAAAGTTAAAAAGTTTTGGCAACAATTGGAGGAAAGGATATTTGAAATGATGGGGAAAGCAATAATATTGAGACCAGAAACTATATTACTGTTGATAATTAAGGAAATAGAACCAACAAAATATGAAAAAGAATTGATTAGAATTATGATTATAATGGGTAGAATTATAATAGCCAGATATTGGAAATTAGATGTGAATTTTAGAATAGAAGAATGGTATTGTGAAATGTGGAAATTAGCTTTGAATGATAAAATGACATGTGATATTAAAATTAGAAATGGTGACTATAAAGAAGATATTTTCTGGAAAATTTGGAAACCATTTGTGGACTATGCGCTGGGAAAATTGGATGCTTCGGTACCTGTACCCCGAGAACGTGGATTTTGGCGATCATGAGGATATATCCGAAGAACCAAATCTTCCTTTCTTATGTATAGCACAGGGTGAAGTATTGTATATGTTGTTTGTAATGTTAGTAATTTAAAATATAAAATGAATAAAAAAATTAAAAAAAAAAAAAAAACAGTGAAGGCATAAGAAGGTTGTGAAGCTGCAGAAATTATTGGCTGGAGAATGGGCTAAATATTTCTCCTATCCCAAAAGATTATGGAGATGACAATTGATCTGATTTGGTTTCTGATAAGTACTTGAACAAATGCTTAATACCTGAATCAGTCTTGGGTAGCAACTGCTTTCTGGAACAGCAGACCCAGATCCAAACATTGAGATCAGATTGGCCCCAAACCTGCTGGCCTGTGATCCAGAGATCAAATGGCTTCAGAGAGATTCTGTATATTGTCTTGTTGGGTTCATCCTCAGTGATCATTATTTTTTTTATTCCACTAATACTACTTTTGATTATTTTAATAAATTTAACCCTTAATCACAGACATACTATTTTGGTTATGCTATTAC
Organism: Arizona elegans; assembly: GCA_022577455.1. NCBI lineage: Eukaryota > Metazoa > Chordata > Lepidosauria > Squamata > Colubridae > Arizona > Arizona elegans. Next base: position 110,654,089 of record JAKOOJ010000002.1, on the reverse strand, counting down.
AGACATGAGGTCATAATGACCTCAATAACAAAAAGACATTCAATGTTTTCATGGTTGGATCTAAAAATTGATGTATAGAGCAGTAAACCAAAAAACGCATTGATCTCTATCAAGTCCATATTGTGCAGGTCACTTTTTATTTCTCCATCCTTGAACTTCATTTTTTCTTCTCTAATTTTTACATTGGTCCACTGAATGATGGTGCTAATAATTTCTTTAGAAAATAATAATTTCCAAATCTCTAGGGGAGTAGGTGAATTTCCGAGATTTCTAGCTGCTGGCCGTAGTCCAGGTAATTACACAATATTATGACTAGCAGTTCTGGATCTATTGCTTCCAAAAGGTGCAGAAGACCATTTGAATTTGTTCTTGCCATATAAATTATTGCACAATGTAGATTGTATCTGGTCATCAATTTCATTGGGAACTTCATCATCACTGATGTCAGAATCAATGATGATGGTGGGTTCCTCATCGTCCATTACAAAATTTTCATCACAATCCAATTCCATTTCACTCAGATCACTCTCTGCTTCTCCATACCATTTTAGAACAGTTTCTTCGAAGTTTGGATCACCAAATCGTACTCTTTTTGGCAGAAAACGTGGCCTTGACATTATATATATATATATAAAAAAAATACGCTAACAAAGATCTGCAGTCAAAATGACTGAAACTCAAATTCAAATGCTGCTACAGAAAACACCAAATAATTGACGCAAGCACAATGCTGCATACACTCTTATTGGTGGGAAAACAAAAGCTATTTGCAACCGGAGTGGTCCATTTCTAAAAATAGGGGTGTTCCAAACATTTTGGAAAACTATTGCAGTCACTATGCCTGCAGGTCTGTGGTTATGGGTTAATAAAATTGCACGTCCAAAATGGGCAGTTGTGTAAATAGTCTAATTAATTAAAAAACAAACAAATGTTAGTCTTCTGTTGACATTTCAGTAATCTCTTTGGTCCCATCTTGATATCTCTGTTACCTCTTCTGTTTACTTCAGCTTTACCAAACATAATTATCTGTTTTCTAGTTAGTGATAAGATTGTGCAGATTTTTAGATGGGTGCTTCTGCTTAGATGGGTGAAGTATCTCCTTGAAGCCATCTTCCAATCAAGACACTAAGCATGAAACAAATCGGTCATATTGTTTGCATTGCTGTGCTTCTGAGATCATTTTCTCCCAGAGTTCATGCTGCTAGGGAAAGGGATATTATTTTTCTCCTGTTGTCTTGACTGAAGTGTTTCCAGGTGTTTTGGCAAACATTGAAAGAATCCTCACAACCTGTGCCAAAGTTTCCAGTCTGGAGCCCCACTGGCATATGTCAAAGGTCTTCCAGATTGTGGCATTATATCACATAGAATCCTGCAGTGTGTCCTGAAGTTGCCCAACCCAAAATCACTTTAGCCAGCATTAGGAGAAAAGGTTGGACAGAACCTCCCCTGCAACATTGGTCCAAAGGAGTTGTAATGTGGATGATATGAACTTTGCTGAGGCATGTCATGTTGGATTCAGTTTAATTGTTCCATTTTTAATATTTTTTTTATTTTTTTATTTTTTTAATTTGATTTATATGCCGCCCTTCTCCGGAGACTCAGGGCGGCTTACAATGCGTTAAGCAATAGCCTTCATTCTTTTGTATATTTTATACAAAGTCGGCTTATTGCCCCCACAAACTGGGTCCTCATTTCACCTACCTTAGAAAGGATGGAAGGCTGAGTCAACCTTGAGCCTTGGAGAGATTCGAACCAGCAGAAATTGCAGGCAGCTGTGTTAATAACAGGGTGCACTAAACCACTGTACTATCAAGGCTCTAATATCATTTTTGTTTCTCAGATTCTTCTATTCTTCTTTATTTCTACATTAGTTGTATAGTATATTTTCCTATTTATTTTCAGCCTTCTCTTCTCTGATAGTCTCAAAAGCATCTTTCTTTCCCTTTAGACTTTTCTCTATATTTGTTGATTTGCTTGAATGAAATATCCTTCTTTGTCTTTTCTTTTGAAAGTCTATATATTCTTTTTTGCCCCAAAATTACATCTTCCATCTTTTCTTATCATGATAGTGTCTTCCAAAAATTATTCCCCCCCCTTCGACATTTTGTAGCCTCCCCCATCAGTTGCTTTAGACAATACCTCTTATGTTTTTCTGTAACTTAGATTCACTTTTGTATAAATTGTGCATAGTAAATTTGTTTCTTATTATACTCATATATTCTGATTGAATGTTCTCTGTATTAAATTTTCCTGGCACATCTTCTTTAAATTTTATAAATACAATCACACATTTGATGCCAATAATTCATGGCCTGTTTTACAATCTGTTCCTAGAAGAGTCCTGTTTGATTGGGTAGCCTTTCTTATCTTTGGTTTCCTATTATGTTAGTTGATTTGATTCTAATGTTGTGCAGCTGGTGATGTCTATGAATAAAATCCACATCTAAATTCCTTGAAGTATATGTTGGCAATAAACGAAGAAGTTTTTTTTAAAAAAAATCTTCATTAACCTATCCCTTTCATTTGAGATTGCTCCCTTTTTCCAGTTTATGTATTCCAATAATCCATTAGTAATACTATATAACTTTCTGATGTTGCATTAAACATCTCTTTCAAGATGGTTTAATGGTTTGGGTTAGGGAATGGATTAATTTAAAGAATAGGAGAATTTTAGCACTGGAAGGAAATGATTTTCAGATGGGGTGGCATGCCTTCATATGGAACACCAAAAATAAGAAACATTCACATTCATATTTTTATAGACATACACTGCGAGATTCACTGATACAGACTTGGGAGGGAGTTAGGAAGAAACATTATCTTAAAATACCAGGCTGGTTATCCACTATGGAGGCAATGATCTATCCCAACACATTAGATATTGGTAAAATGCTAAAATACAATGAAATTTTGGACAATGGAGGAAGATTAAAATCTAACCAAGAATTAAAGGAACAGGGAATAATCATAGATTGGTGGCCGTATCTTCAATTGCAATCTAGATACAAAAAAAGATTTAGAGGAATTTGGATTTGAACTGAAATTTACACAATTAGATAAATTATTAACAGGCCCGGAAGAGAAATTACTATCTAAAATATATAATTATTTATTAAATTTTGATTTAGAAGAAGAAATTGTAAAGGGATCAATGATAGCATGGGCTAAAAATATTGGGCACAACATTGAGTTAGAAGATTGGGGAAAAATTTGGGAGAAAAACTATACATTAACAAAATCTGCTGCATATAAAGAAAACCAGTATAAAATGTTCTATCAGTGGCATTTAGCCCCAACAAGACACGCAAAAATGTACCCTAACCTAAAACATAATTGCTGGAAATGCAAACAAGTACAAGGTACCTACTTCCATGTATGGTGGCTTTGCCCAGAAGTTAAATATTCTGGATTAAAATACAAAAATCACTAAAATAAATCACACATTGTAAAATAGAATTGGAACCTGAACTGATTCTTCTGGGGATTATTAAAGGAAATTACCTTAAAAGGATTAAATATTTAATTATTCACATAACCACAGCAGCAAGAATTGTACTCGCCTAACCTGGAAAATGTCCACTATACCAACAGACTGTGCAATAATCTGGAAAAAATTTTGAATGTGCAGAAATGGACAAACTTACTTTAGAACTAAATAATAAAGAAGACTTGGAATACTACTTAACTTGGAAAAATTGGTATCAATGGATAGAAATTAAAAATAAGGAATATATAGAATAAAATAAGATACAAAATGTGTTTAAATATGTTGATTAAGTAGGAATATGCGGGAATAGATAAACAAATTTAAGAATTATATACTGTCAGAATGACATTGAATTGTATAATTATTACGGATGTATTTTTGTTATAGATATATTTTAACTTGTATTATTAGATTTTAAATGTTAATAAAGCTTTATTAAAAAAATAAATAAATAAACATCTCTTTCAAGTTACCAGAAAATTACTCAAGTTCTTCTACCACTGCATTTGTAATAAGTATATAGACTTGTATAACTTTAATGTTTACTGGCTGTCTATAAATTCTATTGGTTATGATATTGTTATCTTTTGAACTCTGGAGTCCTTGGGGATTACTGAGTTTAGTTGTTTGCTTGAAGATGTTTCATTAACTGACTATATAACATCATCAGTGCTAGTTCGCTTCTATTTTAGGCCTTTGATTGCATTGTAATAGGGAGTTGAATGAATATTCATTCCCCTTTGTGAGAGGTCCAAGCTGTTTTGGTTCTTGACTGTTGATGGGTGCTGTTGAAATGCTATTGTTTAGCATTGATTATGTAATTTCAAGTCAGATTATTAAATGTCTGCAAGCAAACAACCAAACAAACACACACTGCATCAAGAAGTCCGCAATTCTATGTTCTTCTATAGTTACCCTGTTTTCCCCAAAATAAGACATCCCCTGATAATAAGCCCAATTGGGCTTTTGAGTGCATGGCAATAAGACCAAACACTTATTTTAGGGTTCAAAAAAATATGATAGAGTCTTATTTTTGGGAAACACGCTATTAAAATAATTACTTTCCAATATGGTGTCTCATAATCTGGTATATGGACTTTTTCTAAATGTTACATTTAGAAAAAAAAAATCCTGCCCAATTAGAATAATAATTGAATAATTAGAAGTTATTTGCTCTTGCTGCTTTCTGTGTTTGATTTTGGAGTCCTTTTCTTGGGTGGATTGATGTTCTTCACACATACAGGCCCCCACCTTGATGTGGATTACTCTTAGCTTTATTGTTATCATTTCTACCTTGCCAGCTAAAGTGATACTACTAGGAGCTCATATTCATATTGGTCTTGCTTTGGACCCATTACAGTTATTGAGTCAATTCTCCATATCAAAGTGTTTTTCCCCTGCAATGTCTAATGATACCATTCTAAAGTGGATTTTCTTGCCTTATAAGAATGAGAAGTAATTGGTCCACCCAGTTATGCATTTATCTATATAATTTATCATTTTGCCTTGGATTTGAGGTAGGAATCTTAGAAAATAAAACCATAATATAGTGAGTTTTGTAGCATACAATTACACCACTTATCTGCAGGCAGAAATAGGAATGTACATCTTTAGACTGGAAGTTAAAAACAATTTCTCTGGATTTTCCATACTTGATTTTTTTTTCTTTTTTGAGGATGGGGTGCAGGGGGTGGGGAAGTGGTTTGCCATTCTGAAGTAGCTGTAAATACAGTCAAAGAGATATCTGGGTAGGGAATGTATATCTCATGTCCAAACTGACCTATGAACCTGGACTGGCTCTGAAATCTGGAAAGTTTTAAGAAGATGAAATTTCAATGAATTAATCCAGAGTGTGTGTGAGGGAGGGAGGGAGGGAGAGAGAGAGAGAGAGAGAGAAGTTGGTGGAAAGGGAGGAGTAAATATACCTGCATTAATAAACAAAAATTATAGCTACTGTATAAGTATGTTCACATATCTATAAACCACATTGAATTTAATTGTTTGTTTTTAAATCATGCATAAAATTGTTCTGAGATTTATTTAAAAATCATGACAATAAAAGTATGCATTTGTACTCCATTTTGTATTCTTGTATTCTGGAAAATCAACTCCTGCTATGCAATGTAATAATGTTAATTTTTTTGAATAAATTATTACAGTAGTGACATAAATATTTGCATAATTTGTGGGCTGATTCCTTCACACACACAAACATTTGTATATTCATTACTATAACTCAACACCTTCTGTGACTTATCCCAATTAAGCATGCTAACACTACTGATTGTAAAATTACATTAATTTTCCATAATTTAAATATTTTTCAAAATTAAGAATCAACTTTTCTTTTCAGCCTGGAACACTCATCTCCCCCAAATTTTTCATCAATCAATTCACCTGAGATCTATTTAATTTTAGATACTGAAATCATCATTCCGATGAAAGTCATTCTGATGAAAGTAGTGTTGCATTATCTCAAAAGCTCCACCTCTTTTGGTGTGCATAAGGGGTGCTATTCAGCAGGTTCTGACAGGTTCTGGAGAACCAGTAGCAGAAATTTTGAGTAGTTCAGAGAACTGGCAAGTACCACCTCTGGCTGGCCCCAGAGTGGGGTGGGAATGGAGATTTTGCAATATCCTTCCCCTAGGAGCGGGGAGGGAATGGGGATTTTGCAGTATCCTTCTCCTGGAGTGGGGTGGGAATGGAGATTTTATTTATTTATTTATTTATTTATTTATTTATTTATTTATTTATTTATTTATTTATTTATTTATTTCATTCATTCATTCATTCATTCATTCATTCATTCATTCATTCAATTTATATCCCGCCCTTCTCCTAGTGGACTCAGGGCGATGCACAGCCAGAACTAAAACACATATCAATACAAAATTTAAAAGTATTAAAAGAATTAAATAACTGTGGCCCCAAAATTTAAAACATTGAAAACTAAAACCCCTAAATATTTTGCAGTATCCTTCTCCTGCCACACCCACCAAGCCAAGCCTTTCGAGTCACAGCATGCCCACCAAGCCACACCCACAGAACTGGTAGTAAAAAAAATTGAATTCCACCACTGGTGTGCATGTGGGGTGCATGTGGTATGATAAGACATATAGCAAAGGGGCTGTTTGAACCACCATGATCCTCTTTGCACCCTTCCCTATGGGTGCCATTGAAAGAAGGATGAATTATTACTTGAAAACTCATTTGAACTAGGAAAATATCTGATGAAGCACAATTAATTATAGGTGGGTGTGGGGGAAAAACATAGTCTTAAATCTTTACATGCCATCTCCATAGCCACATATTATTTTAAAAAAGTAGTATAGTATTCCACAATTTTGAGCAAAAAACAACCATTAAAATAAAAAAAAATAAACATCAAGCTTTTTTCCCCAAACAGAAAAAGTTAGAAAACCTTTATGGTTCTCATCTGCATCATCCATCCAGATAGCACCATAACTCTGCTTCTGGGCTCATCCCATTCCTTTAAAACTTCAAATGGGATCCTGATAAACAAAAAGGCCTACCAGTATATCAGACTGTCAAAAAGGTCAAAAGTGACCATTTAGTATTAGAAGCTCCTTGGCTGCAGAAATCATGCAGGTTCTTCTGCTGGAATGGAACGGTTTCCATCTGTTTTTCTCAATGTAAGAGATAATTATTCCCATTCAAAGGCAGCCATATCATAGTCTATCCCAGGAGTCAGCAACCTGCGGCTCTGGAGCCGCATGTGGCTCTTTCATCCCTCTGTCACAGCTCCCTGTTGCCGGTCAGCTCCACAGTGGATAGGGCTTTTGGTTAGGATAGGTTGAAGAAAAAGGACGCCACACTAGGAGGAGACTCTATGGTGGGGGAACCAGACTTCCAGTCAGCTCCAGAATTGAATGGGGGGCTTCCGGTTAGGACCTTTGTGGCTCTTTGGTTGCTGACCCATGGTCTATCCAGAGAGGCACCCAATCTAGGAAACAACATCCTAAGTGGAAAACATTATGTTTTAAGCACAAAATGCTCTTGCAGCAACATCAAATACGTTAGCTCTTGGAGACAAATCATTCTTTCGCTTCAGCAAACAGTTGCAGAGATCACTCCTGAAGCAATATCTTCTGTTGTCTGCAAATTGAGAGAATAAAAGACTCTCTTGGTGCTTTCTCTATTTCTCTTTATTTTGTTCTTCTATGGAAACAATTCTACAAGCGGTTATGCTGTATGCTGTAAATTCTCCACCACCCCTTACAGATCATTTGCTTTGTTGTGCTTTCAGTATAAATATTGTTCATAATCATATCCAACAGAGAGAAGACACTCCATTGGAAACCTCAGTTCTCTGCAAATATTTCACTGTTTCTTGTTCCCCAGTTTTCTTTTTTTTTTAAAAAAAGGATGCCTAAGGCCTTGTAGGTGCTCGGCAATTCCAAAGTGATGAATCATCTAAGGAAAAAAAAATTTTTCTCCCTTGATTCATGAAAAAAGAAAAACATTGTAGAACCACTAAGCAATGGAGTTTAGATTTATTTCTTTATTTTCATTTTCACATTATTTCTTGTTTCAGCTCTTTCTAGCTATCCTGTGTGGGAAATACTACATATGCTGGTACGTAGAGAAGTGAGAGTGAATGAAAGATGATTTAAAGTTAATAACCAATTAGTCTTTAACAACGTTAATATGCTATTTGACAACCAGTGTTTTCTCACTCCATGTTGCCCTAGATCTGTAGATCTAGATCTGTACATTGGTCTCAGGTAAACTTGTAACAGTTAAACAGAATAATGGAGCTAGAAGGGACCTTGGAGGTCATCTAGTCCAACCCCCTGCTCAAGCATTAGATCCTATACCATTTCAGACAAGTCGCTGTCCAATGTCTTCTTAAAAGCCTCCAGTGATGGAGCGCCCACAACTTCTGAAGGCAATTTCTTCCACTGATTAATTGTTCTAACTGCCAGGAAATTTCTCCTTAATTCTACGTTGCTTGTCTCCTTGATTAGTTTCCATGCATTGTTTCCTGCCTTCTGGTGCTTTGGAAAATAGGTTGACCCCTCCCTCTTCTTTGTGACAGCTTGAGATTTGCAGATTACTATGCTCCTCAAAACTTTGGGGTTGTTATAATTGACAGCTCACATCTGTCAACATGATTTTGTCTACCCTCTCAGGTCCGTTGGAAACCAATGTCTCACCAAGAGAAGCAAATCTGGTGGGTTCTTGAGGCAGAGCCTTCTTAGCTTAATTGTGTTCTACTTATTTACTATTTTGATATTATTAGCCAAAAGCATCCATTTCTTTCTGGCTTGGGAACAGAGGTGGTATTCAGCAGATTCTGACTAGTTCTGGAGAACTGGTAGTGGAAATTTTGAGTAGTTCAGAGAACCGGTAAATACCACCTCTGACTGGCCCCACCCCCATCTATTCTCTGAGTCCCAGCTGATCAGGAGGAAATGGGGATTTTGCAATCACCTTCCCCTGGAGTGGGGAGGGAATGGAGATTTTACAGTATCCTTCCACTGTCATGACCACCAAGCCACACCCACCAAGCCATGCCATGCCCGCCAAGCCACGCCCACAGAACTGGTAGTAAAATTTTTTGAATCCCACAACTGCTTGGGAAGCCAATTCCCATCCAAAGACCAGCTTTAGCAGAAGGAAAAGGCAGCTCTGATGACTTCTTGAAAGTAAAACCCTTTGACAGGATCACTGTTTTGCTTTTGCTGCTTCAAAAATCCTTATTGGACAATAAAGCACTACATAACAAGATGATTATGTAGCAGAATAAGAATGGAGGAAAAGGAAGGGAGGAGGGGACTTGAGAAGTTTACCTTTCCTAGCTGTCTTGATTTTTCATCAAGATACTTTTCCTTGCTCTAAAAAGGCTGAGGAAAGAAATCCCTGTTTTGCAAAGGATTTCCCAAATGTAAAGGTCGGGCAGGTTTAAGTATCAAATTGTTTGCTCTAGGAGAGAAATTGTCATTGATGGCACTTTAAAATACCAAAGAAATATTTTTATTTGATTGTGCTGTTAGTCTAGCATCCTGGGTTTTAGCTTATTATGCTGCGTTTATATTGCTATACCGTGTCATTTTTATTCTGGACTTTGGGGGAAATAAAAAAGAGGAACAAAGATGAGAGGAATGAAAAATGAGCTAAAGTCAAAGTCTATAGATATGATTTATTTCATCTATTTATTAAAATACTTATATAATCCTGAAGTAGTTTATATACAGCATTATAAAATAAGACAACAAAAGAATAAATATTAAGAGAGATTAAAGGCTAAGACAAAAAGACAACTTAGAAAAAGCATTTCCAGGGAAGTGGTACCGTCGTTGGGAGTCTACGGAGAGGCCAAAAGAAATAATTACACAGGGAGGTTTTGCTGTAGAGATTGTTCTCTGTATCAATTCCATTCTCCAAGATTCAGTATTATTACAACAGAAGGAATCTGTATAGGAAAAGGGATACTGAATCAAGGAGCATACAGATATGAAGGGAACAGGGAATAGTGTTGAAGACAGGGGTGAGATATAAAATTTGTTGCTATCGGTTCTGTGGGCATGGCTTGGTGGAGCGGGTAATGTGATTTTTTTTTTTTTACTTTTCAAAGCATTTTTTTTAATGCTTTGAAAAGCCTCTGCCGATCAGGCACTCAGCTGGGATCGTCAGAGACTTTTCAAAGCATTTTTTTTACCATCTCTTCAGCCAAGAGGTTGCAGAAAAAAAGGCTTTGAAAAGCCTCTGACAATCCCAGCTGAGCCACGTGATCATTAGAGGCTTTTCTTTTTACTTTTAAAGCATTTTTTCGTTGGAAGAGGTTATAGAAAAAATGCTTTTAAAAGTTAAAAAAAAAGCCTCTGATGATCAGCTGGGCATAGTGGGGGCGCACAGGGATTTTTGCTACCAGTTCTCCGAACAACCCACTGCCATCGCTACCGGATCACGCGATCCGGTCCAAACTGGGAGCATTTCACCCCTAGTTGAAGGACAGAAAGAAGGAATAGCTTTCAATCCAAGCAATTATCAGATAAGTGGTGCTCAAGTCTAAATCAAAAGACAGTATCTCAATAACTGGAGACAATATCTCAGATGAAACCCCTGCCTAGTTCGCATGAACATAAGGTGACTTGCAAGATTCTGTTATCAAAGCTGTTACAATAAGTAATCATGACCTATTTGTCATTGTTTTTTTTTTAGTCAAATCTGTAGAATGTTGCCCTACTCAAAGCAGGGAGGTGGGATGCAAAAGGAGAGGAAGTTAGATGTTTATTTACAGGTATTCTATTGGCTGGAGAAAAGAAAATAGTTTAACAATACTAAAGCATTTATTTAACATTGATTCCTGGGGGAAGGGGGATTATCTGTTCTGCTTCATCCAGATTTCAGGTAAGGGAGACATCTCTCCATTCAAGAACTCATGGTGACAGTTTAATTACTTATCAGACAATATGATTTTCTCTGAAGGAAAAGTTGTACCCAGAGGGGATGAGACAATCAAGTTCCTAGAAAAGAATATGGCAGGTTTGTATGAGTCTTGGTGACAAACAGATCAACTTGCTGTACCACTGGGGGTAATTCTGCTTTGATTATTTTGAACCTGTGAAAGTGCCAAACCAATTGGAGATTCAAGATCAAAATGACTAGTTTGAGAGAGAAAAGTGGGTAAAGGAAAGGCTGTGTAGAAGCAATATATTTCTTTTTGCTTTCTTCCAGTTTAAAATCCTGTAATCTTGAGCCAAGTATCTCAGCCCATCTCTTTTCCCCACAGAAATAATGTTTATTAGGTCTGTAAAAGGAGTTCATTTTGTGTTGAGTTTACCAGGCAAAAGGGGCCTAATTTTGAAATTACTTTTATTGAATGATCTATCAAAGGTATACTTTTTTATTCTCTCCAGGTAAAAAAACAGTTTCAAGCCATGTGATTATTGAAAGTTTAGATTCAAGTAATTTACAAAATCAATGTTTTTGAAGTAGAGCATGTTGCCAATTGTGCCTGCCTAGAGATTTTGCAAAGTTCATAAGCACCCTGCGATTGTGAGAGGTGAGAACTCGTCAGCTGTGATGATGAGATTGTTGAACATCTGGAAATTAATTCCAGTTTTGGGAAATTTCAAACCTTTGCCAGGTTTGAAAAAAGATGAAATATGCAGAAAATTTAAACTGGTTGATATGAAAGGGCATTCTTATTCACATGCACAAGTCATTATTGGGTAACACATATACAGCAAAATGAGAAAACAGTTTTGAGTTGTATTTGTTTAGGCTTTGAAGATAGTATAATAAAAATGCTCACTTATCTCTGCATTTCTAGGCCTTCTTCCAAAAGGGAACCCCACCTGATAGATCCCTCATCCTCTACAGCTCCCCTCCCCCTGTCTTTTGTGGCTGGATCTCTCCCCGATGCTGCTCTCAGCCACCTCGGAAGGCTCCCAACTGACAGAACCTCTCTCTGAACTGCAGCCCCCACAGCTGCAAACTCTCCTGGGTGCCCAAAAGCCTGACACAAACTGTACTTCAACAAATGGGTTGCGGTGAAGGGACTGGGATGGAGGGGCCGTGGCCCAAAGTGCCAGGGCATAATAACGCAGAGGCAAAACCCTGGAGGAGAGAGAGGCAGCACCAAGGGTTCGAAACGAAAAGTCCCATTCTGCACTTTTTCTGGCGTAATTCCTTTAGTTCTCTTTGCTTTATCTGCTGCTTTGTCTTCTCATGTTGTACCAATATTACCATAGTCCCCTTTACCACTTTTTTTGCCCCTTATATATACTAGGTTACATTTATTTATTTCTAGCCAACCAGTGGATATAAATGTGACTTCAGGTTGCATAAATAAAATGAAAACCCAAAGAAAAGTGTATTGCAAATAAAATAAAAAACAATTGGTAGAACAAATCTACAAATCAATGGTATACCATACAGCTGGGGTTCACCAAATCATATACTTACACTCCTAAAAGTTGGGCTTATTTTTAAGATTAGACTAAATTGCAAAATCAATGTTTTGAAATGGAGTATATTGCCAATTGTGTCTGCCTAGGTTGGGTAAAAACTAAATTTTAAAACTTTCCTGAAGGCTCACAAGGTCATATCTATCAAAATCTGGTTTGTGTGTGTGTCTGTGTGTGATTCCAAAGAACAAATGCTGCAACAGAAATGACACTCCTTCTAGATCACATCAGATGACATTGCCTCAAGGAGAAGAATGTCAGCTCTTCAAAATGGACCGGACTTGGAAATCAAAGTTATGAATGCTAATGCAAATTTTATTATAAGGTTACAGTACCAAAATGTTGCAAGTCTAAATACACATCCCCCCTCCCCTTATCTTTATCAGAATTAAATAGGATTTCAGTAAGCCTTTAATTTAGACTCCTGCAAGTCCCTTGGACTGCAAAGTGATCAAACTGGTCAGTCCTAGAGGAGATCAACCCTGACTGTTCTTTAGAAGGCCAGATCCTGAAGATGAAACTCAAATATTTTGGCCACCTAATGAGAAGGAAGGACTCACTGGAGAAGAGCCTAATGCTGGGAACGATTGAGGGCAAAGAAGAATGGGACGACAGAGAACGAGGCGTCTGGATGGAGTCACTGAAGCAGTTGGCGTGAGCTTAAATGGACTCTGAGGGATTGTAGAGGATAGGAAGGCCTGGAGGAACATTGTCCATGGGGTTGCAATGGATTGGACACAATTTCGCAACTAACAACAACAAGCCTTTAACTATTAATTATTAATAATTTAGTTTAATGGGGGATTAATTTTAAATGTACCATGATTTCAACCTGTAAATTTGAGAGTTTATTCCAACCTTGAGTGTTATAATCAACATACAAGTGAGGTGTCACTAAATACAACAAGGGCTGAAGATTAATGAGCAATTAATAGTAGAAATTGTAATATTGAATACTGAAATTAAATATTCAGCATTTTTCAACCATGTATGGCTTGGGAGCAGATTATAAAATGGTGCTGAACAATAAATTAACACTTCCTGCAGTAAACTGGACATTTCATTTAATAGTCAGCAAAATATAACAAACATTACTTTGGCAGCAGCCTCTCAATCCCAAGATTCACAAGAGAGAAGTAACACTTGCCAGCCCTTCAGATAAAAGGCAGCAGGTTGATGAAAATATTCCCAGAGCTGCAATGTAACTGGAGGAATGAGTTTTTCATGAGATAACCCTGGATATATTCTTTTATGATAAAGTTTGGCTCTATAGCTCTGAGCAAAAGCACATTCTGAATAACCGATAACACAAATAGAAACCATTTGGACAGTTGCCTCTGGGAATATTTTTTTTTTAATCTACAGGTTGATAGCCTCCACAGGTGACAGACTCTGATCAACCTTATCTCAGTTGAGAAGCTAAGCAGGATTGGGTTTGGCAGATAGTTCGATGGAAAAGACTTTCTTGGAATATAAGGGTTATAACTAAGCTGGAAAGTTAAAAAAAAAGCATCCAGAAGAAGGCAATAACAAACTACTTCCATATTACTGCTGAAGAAACCTACATGAACATATCTATGAAGGCATCAAGAATAGGGTTCAACCTGAAGTAGACTTTATCTCATAACCTGATAAGGAGAAAGGGTACAATTTTGTTATTCCATTTTGTAGATGTTAATAAATATCAGCCATGATAGGTCAAAATAACCTAGATAAAAAAGAGTAAAGAGCAGATTAATTATGTTTGTTGTCCTCAAAACCAGGAAAAAGCAAATGCAATTGTGAATGTCTTAAATGAACCTGACATAGTACAGTAGATTACGGAGCCACTTTGAAGGCCCTTATTCAGAAATACACTAGAGACCATACAAGACAAACCCATGCCACCTTGATTGACCTTGCCTCTACCTTTGATTCAATTGACTGGTTCCAGGTATGGGAAAAATTAACTAGGACATACATTGACAAGGGTTTTATCCAGTGATGAAATCCAATTGTTTTTACTACCGATTCTGTGGGCATGGCTTGGTGGGCATGGTGTGGCTTGGTGGGCATGGCAGGGGAAGGATATTGCAAAATCTCCATTCCCACCCCACTCCAGGGTAAGGATATTGCAAAATCCCCATTCCCTCCCCACTCCTGGGGGAAGGATATTGCAAAATCTCAATTCCCAACCCACTCTGGGGCCAGCCAGAGGTGGTATTTGCCAGTTTTCCAAACTACTCAAAATTTCTGCTGCCGGTTCTCCGAACTGCTCAAAATTTCTCCAGAACCTGTCAGAACCTGCTAGATTTCACCCCTGGTATGTATGTGTATGGAGAGCAAGAGGGAGAGAGATGGGGAGAGAGATGAACATACACTAATTGATCCAAAATATTTTCTAAAGGTTAGTGGAATTGAACCCACAAGGAAAAATGGTCAAAAGTTAACAACATGATGCCAGTCTCCAAGGACTGTGAATCCAATCCTATTGATACAATAGTCAGAATCATGTACCATCCAATCCATTCCAGCTAAGATAATGCCAGTTGTACTGCAGTTATTTGTACATCTGTTGAATATGAAACTTCCAAGGAAGGATATTGAACATATCAGGTATCATTAGTTCCTATCCAAACCATCCTTTTATTACCTTACAGCAGTGGTGAAATTCAAACTTTTTAATTACTGGTTCTGGGGGCATGGCTTGGTAGGCATGGTGTGGCTTGGTGGGCGTGGCAGGGGAAGGATACTGCAAAAACTCCATTCCCACCCCACTCCAGGGAGAGGAACCTGCTGGATTTCACCCCTGGTTTTATCAAACTAATAATTAATTACATACTGACATTACCACCTGAGTGGTATCCACAAGGTTCCTTGTCAGGCTTTATTTTATAGTCCCTATGAGCCCATTCTTATTCAACAGCGCTCCCTATTTTATGGGAGGGCTTACTTGTATTTTATTATTTAACTTTTATAATAGTAGTTTTATAGTCTTGAAACTCAGAGCCTTTAGCATTTTTTATTCCTCTTCCACCTCTTTCCCTGGTGTCCTTCTTCCCTCTGTAGAAGAAAATGCTAAAGGCTCCAAGCCTCAATGTTCTGAAATGCTGAGGCTTGGACTCTTTCAGAATGTCAGTTTTGCTAGTGGTTTCCTCTCTGGAAGAGAAAACATTAGCAAATAACATCATTCTCACAATGATTTAGAAGGCCCCTATTCTAAATCATGCTATTTGGAGAAGGAGACTACTGAATCATCATGAGAATGGGTCTTGCATGCAGGATGGAGTGAGTTGCCAGGAAAGTAGTAGACTTTTGGGGCAGGGAGAAGGTCCACATGCCCACGGACTAAGCTAGGCAATGCCTTTTAGCCTGTGGCAGATTTCTGCCTGGTAGTGGGTGCTGGGCCTTCCAGGGCCTTCCACATCCCCAGAGGCAACCAAGTGTGGTCTCTTAACAACTGTAACAGGGAGAGCTTGTATTATGGTCATTGAGTAAGAAAGTCTCATGGGTGCCTTGCTAAATAACTGCAATGACTTATGACCAAAATTCCAGGCTCAGTTGTGATCATACATTGAAGACTACCTGTAATAACATTCACTCACAGCCTTTGCACACTTTAACCAGTTCAAAATCAAATTATTCCCTCAATGAAAAATCTGAAATAAATAAATAAATTTGAAAATTTATTTCAAATATAACCATCTCCTGCAACCTCCAGCAGCATTATGCTGAATTAAATTCAGTGGCAGATCAACAGTGCAATGTGATTTTACCATTTTAATAAATAAGTAAATAAAATAAGTAAATTAGGTCTCTTAAATTTTAAGAAATCTACTTTACCATCTCCCTCAACATTCCCCAATGAAGGAAAGGACTGAGAATTGCACTGCTATCTTAATCTCCCTGGTGACATTATATTTACTAGTATTTTCTGAAGCTCTTAAAGATACCTCTCTATCATACTTTTTAGTAATAAGCCAGATATACATAAAATTTTGGTCCAGATAAAAAGGCATGTGATACTAATTTCAATTTGGTTCTGCACAAGATTAGTTGACACAGACAGTTTCCATAACCCATGTCTGAAGTGCCTGGACAGCATCTCTCCCTTACTTATTCTGTCTTTGTTTTAAAATCCTTTAGTTTCACTCAGAATCCAATGTCTATGCAAAATGGCAAAGTGCTTTGCAGCAATAAATGATTGCAGAGCTCAGCAACTAAGCCTTTTTGGATTTGCACTTGAATCTTTAATGGAGAAAAACAGTATAAAATGCGGTGTGAAATACTCACTCAATAGTTTTAAAACTTCCTTTCTTAAAGGGAACCACATTCATCAGTCAATATCGTAATCAAAACTTTGTATGTGGCTTAGGATCCTAGGACAAAGTTTATAGCACATGCATATATTAAAAAACAGACTGTCTTAAATATACAACTAGGAGTTTGTGGAACTAGAACTGTACTGAAACCACAATCCTTTTAAAATAAAGTCATAATCAGTTACCTAAATAATGCAAGAAAGGATCATATTGTTTTTTCAGTTGTTAAACAGTTGGGAGAAGGAAAACCATGAAAACTTCTACAAATAATTCAGGACCTGATATACACTATTGTTCAGATGCAATTCTTCTTTGTGCCTATGTGCTCTAGCATAAAGATCATTATTCAAAAAGAAAGCTATGTCCAATGGAAGTGTTCCATAGAAAACATCACATGTCCTATTTTCCCTCATGGATAAGCAGGGTTAAGCGAACAGCCACATAAAAAAGTATGTCCACCATTATAGATCGTGTCCCTGAGAAACTCAAAGCTCCTTCAACAAATTAATTTGGAAACCACTGCTAAATGCTGGATAGTTATCATAATAGAACATATAATAGAATCCCTCTTGATAGTAAAGTAGGACCATAGAGTATCTAGATCTGCTAGACATATGGCATGTTCTTTGATCAGAGTTAAATATAATGGAAAATTATCAACAGATGATAGATAGATGATAGATAGATAGATAGATAGATAGATAGATAGATAGATGATAGATAGATAGATAGATAGATAGATAGATAGATAGATATGATAGAGATAGAGATAAAAAAATCTGTTTTTCCCAATACCTGAATGCCTCTAAACCTTTAAAATATGCTTTAGATATTTGATTCTCAGGAAAAGAAGTGGAAACTCTACAATGAATGGAAAAATGGATAAAACTGTCACCCTTTCTCACTAACTGGAGCCTTCATTGATTCATTCATCTCAGCATGAATGGAAAGTGCTTTTCCATTCAGAGAATGGCTAATTTCCACCCAAAGTATAGTCTAGAATGATATATGATTACAATTGCAAACTATCACATCAAATCTTCATAAATCTAGTAACATATCATAACTAAGAATTAATCAAATTATTTAACATATCATAATTAAGAATGCATAAGGAATTTACCTTATTATTTAAAGAATGGAATAATTCTATAATTTGTCATTTTTAGGAAGAATCTCAGTAGCTTGATGGAAAAATTATTTCCTGAAATACACAATTTTTATTGTCATATTTTCCCATTTAACTAAATAATAATAAATGGTAGAAACAGTTTGCAATTTATTTTTTTATATATTATTAACTATTCTAGAATTAAAGTGATTGCAGTGCATAATGAGAAAATAGAGATGTCCTATCTTTTCCTAATTTAAAGTTTTTGTAATGCTCTTAATCTTATTAACTGAATGGATTAAACTTCTTAAACTGGACAATCCATAATTTGTGAATACCATAGCTAGAACTTCTTTTCATGCCTTGCTTTGTGAAAAGATAGATATTAGACCAATGCAAGTAAAACTGAATTTATATTAGCTAATTTATTTAGAATCAGGGCAGAATTAATTTAAATATCTCAGCAGAGAATTCAAATTAAGAACAATGTGGCATGGTCTGAAAACATCATGATGCAATCAATATAGGGATTACATTATATTAAGGGGTATGCAAAAGAAATTTCTTATTTAATTAACATTCATTTTAAAAACATAGCAAACTGTGTTGGCTCCTTTGCCACACAGTATGAATTTTTCACATCATCTGCCAGTTCTTTCAAATTGATGACTTTCAGTTTAGAAAAAGGGCTATTCTTTAAAGATAGTGACATTGGTATATAATCTTTCCATTGCATTCTATTAAAAATGTAGCCACTTTTTGATGACATTATACTACAGTACCAAAAAAGCACATCATGTACAAATAGAAATTTCTCTTTTTAATTGACCCATCACACATATGTTTGTGCGTATGTGTGAATACATTATATTATATATGTGTATGTGTATGTTTATATGTACATTTCCTCATTAGTCACCCAATTCATTCTAGCAAATTTATCATCAAACTTACTGGCCACTAAGCAAACTATGAGAGAAGGGGGAAGGGGAGAAAGAGGGAGGGAGGGAGGGAGGGAGGGCGGGAGAGAGAGAGACAGAGACAGAGACAGAGAGAGACAGAGAGAGAGAGCGCCATCTGATTCACATAAGGTCACTGTCCTATGCCTAACCCATTTCCCCCCATTTTTGCCCATTCACAGACTAGAGAAATACTTATATCTCTTAACTACCAAACAAAACTGATGGCAATTTTATAATTCTTAGAAATATATCTCATGTGAGAATTTCTTTATTTTCTTTCCTTTTCTTGATGCATCCTGTTCCTTTCCCTGTTTTGTCAAATTTCTAAATAATTTAAACATTGTGAGTATAAATACAAACACCACAGTGTGTGTGTGTGTGTGTACATACCTACCTACCCAGACATATAGATATCTGTGTCTACTTGTGAGATTACAACTAGGCAATGTGATTTTATTTGCAACTAACATTTATCTTACAAGGAGCATCTTCTAATCCAATAGGAAGGAGAGGGTCAGGCTTTTGTAGAATTGTAGTAAAGATAGTTAGGTGTTTCTAATTGTAATACCCAGGAGCCCTGATTAATATGACCAAAAGGAAAGGAGATGCCACCTCTAGGACCATAGATTCTCTTTAACATAGTATGTCCTTGTGGTAGGCAGGCGATGATATAGATATTTCTCTATTTAATATATATATATATATATATATATATATATATATATATATATATATATATATATATATTTTCTCAGGTTTTCGCGGGTGTTTGTATGTAGGTCTTTGGTTATTCGGGTCTTCTCCCACGTAAAATTGGAAGTGTCTTGGCGACGTTTCGACGAAGTCTCATTCGTCATCTTCAGGCTGGTGTTCTCGGCTTCGTGCTTCCAGGAGCAATTGCTCCTGGAAGCACGAAGCCGAGAACACCAGCCTGAAGATGACGAATGAGACTTCGTCGAAACGTCGCCAAGACACTTCCAATTTTACGTGGGAGAAGACCCGAATAACCAAAGACCTACATATATATATATATATATATATATATATATATATATATATATATATATATATATATATATATATTACACTTCAGTCACAATTGACTCCAAGCTATGTATATGATCTGCACAGTAATAATAAATATAATAATACAATATTACAGAACAATAAATCAATGTGAAAGAGAAAATAAATGTGATAATTCTGGTTGACAGTAGTACAATTTACTCATGGAAATATAGTATACTATTTTTATGAAAGTCTTCTAGATTTTAACAAGCTTCCAGAAAATTAGAAGGGGACGGCTAGTCTTAACTCCAGACAAAACTATTCCAAAGAAAATGATTCCAAAAAAGAGGAACTCCTAAAGAAAATGCCTACTTCACCCCTTCCCACCCAACTTCTTTGTAAGAAGGAGACCTCAACTCTCTGCTTGTATACATATCAGGATGTAGGCGAGTTTTCTTTAGTTTGAGGGTAGCTTTATGGGTTTCTTTATTTTTTTGGAAAAATAGGTTAAGACTATTTTAGGATTGTACTTCCATGTATTTTTTTTGCTTCAAAATGCTGAGAAGCAGAGTTCCATGTTCAGAAAATGTGATGGCACATGTACCTGGAGGAGCAGTGGGAGAGAATTTTGGCAACGTAGAGCCTTCCCAGACAGAAGCCTGGATGAAGAAGATTGTGCAGTCCCAAGCTGGATGGGAAAGGAGGGAAGGTTGAGGAGAGCCACAACAACGAATCTCTCAGGATACACCAGATAGGGTAGAAAGTTATAGATTTATCTTGACAAGATTCTGTCCATTAGGTGTAAGAAAATAAAAGATTAAACTCAATTTGCTGTATCATCTCTGTGTTTGGGCCTGACAGGAAAAAAAAATGTTTAGAGGCCTTTGGCCTTTGGGATATATTTTCCTCCCCTTCTATGGAGAATGTTTAATTTCAATTTTCAATCCGTACAAATACTAGTGGGAAATATGAATAGATATTCTTTAAGTGTCAACAATTAAGAAGGACTTTTAAAGGATTTACAGAGATGGAAGCTAGTATGGCCCATTCCCAGAAGATAAACATTTTTAAGTTCACAACTACCAAGACTGCACTGCATAATGAATATGTCAAATACTGAACAAAATTCAGCAATGAAACTTAATTCAAGAGCAGTTTGAATATCATTAAAAGTTCTAGAATTTAAAAGTGACTGCATCTATTTCCCAAATTACACTTCCAGACTAACTATAAGGTAAAGGTAAAGGTTCCCCTGCACATGCGTGCTAGTTGTTTCCATCTCTAGGGGTGGTGCTCCTCTCCGTTTCTAAGCCGAAGAGCCAGCGCTGTCCAAAGACATCTCCATGGTCATGTGGCCGGCATGACTCGATGCCAAAGGTGCATAGAATGCTGTTACCTTCCCACCAAGGGTGGTCCCTATTTTACTACTTGCATTTTTTATGTGCTTTCAAACTGCTAGGTTGGCAGAAGCTGGGACAAGTAACAGGAGCTCACCCCATTACACGGCACTAGGGATTCAAACTGCTGAACTGTCAACCTTTTGATCAACAAGCTCAGCGTCTTAGCCACTAAGTCACCGCATCCCCCTAGACTATAGCAAGCTGAAATAGAAGATGAAACACACAGCTTGGGACCTTTTCCCTGAAATCAGAGGAATTCTTCTTCCTCTTCTTCCTCTTCTTCTTCTTCTCTCCCTCCTCCTCTTCCTCCTCTTCCTTCCTTCTCCTGTTAACAATTTTTCATAAACCATTATTTGGGGACACAGCTTGAGACCTTTTTCCCCAAATCATGGTTTTGGGGAGAGAGGGGGAGGGAAAGGGGGAGGAGGAGGAGGAAAAGAAAAGAAGAGGAAGAAGAAGAGGAGAAGGAGCCACCACAGCATCTACTTTTAACTATGGCTGATTCATATATTTCAGTATAAGCCTAAAATTAAGTCCTATTGTGAATTTTCATGCTCCATAGAGCCAAATAAGTAGGCGTAGCAGGAAAGGGAACTTTTTCAGCCCAGAAATAAAAGTGATAGTGACATGACACCCTGTCAGCCAATCCTTGCTTCCTGCCTGCTGTTCAAATGTTTGAAAATCCCAAGCTTAAAAGGAAAACAAACCAAACAAGCTATGTTGAAGGCTTCAGATGCCTGTGGCATTTGATAACCATCTTGCTATTAATATGCATCAGAGAGCAGCACTGCAAAAAGAAGCACTATGGAAAGTTCTGTTTTTCAGAGTTGCAGCCAGACATCTTTTCACCTCCCACGATGTGCCATTTCATCTTCTCTCCCGATTCTCTTTTCAACCACCAAACCTCACACAGCTACCAAGTAGCCTTTGCTCTAATTATGGTGCATGAAAGGATTTCCTACATTACATAGGCCTCAACCTTATTTCACCATAACGAGCCACAGAAAAGGAATTTCAGAATAAAGCTGAATAGTTCTTTGCCATATGATTTGGATTAGACATTATTAGGCAGAAAAGTGAAAAGGCAGCAAAAGGGGCAGAAGAGAATCATGGCAAAGATTTTGGACTTTTCTTATCTAGTTCGGTCTTGAGTTTTGAGTCAGTGTCTAAATATGTATCATGTTTGTCAGCTAACCCATATCTCCAAATATTTGCTTCATCGATTTCCAACATACACAGAGATTTAAAGGAGTTAAAACATCTAAAGTATATGAAAAAGTTTATCTTTCCCTAACCCATTGCCCACAACCATGACCTCTTTCTAGCTATTGAAGTTATTTCTTGAGCCTGAAAATGAGAACAAGAGAACAATGAGAACAAGAGTGAGATAAGGATCTGGATAGAATACCTTTCTATCTTCTTCTATTGTTAATCTTCACGATACACTCCAGAAGTGGTATTCAGCAGGTTCTGACCAGTTCTGGAGAACTGGTAGGGGAAATTTTGAGTAGTTTGGAGAACCGGTAAATACCACCTCTGACTGGCCCTGCCCCCATCTATTTTCTGCCTCCCAAGTCCCAGCTGATCGGGAGGAAATAGGGGTTTTGCAGTAACCTTCCCCTGCAGTGGGGAGGGAATGGAGATTTTACAATATCTTTCCTCTGCCACGCCCACTAAGCCATGCCCACAGAATCGGTAGTAAAAAAATTTTGAATCCCACCACTGATACACTCTGTAGGAGCATGGTGGCTCACGTGGTTAGGATGCTGAGTTGATGATCAGCAAGTCCATGTTCAAAACCTGAGTACTGTTGTGTGATGGGGTGATCTTCGACCATTTGCTCTAGCTCCTGGTGACCTAGCAGCTTGAAAGCATGCAATTGCAAATAGTTAAGTACCACTTTGGTAGGCACATTAACAGGGACATGAAAGGAGCCCTGAACTAAGCATCCCCCCTCCCCCCCAGACAACAATGATGTCATCAATTAATCCTTTCAACCCAGAAGTGCCTTGATGCTTTCGACACAAACGTGAGTGAGGGTACACTTCTGTCTTATCTTTGTTTTGTTTTTTTCTTTTCGGTATCAGAAAAGGTTGACAGGCTAGCAATTAATATTCCATGCTAAGGAATTATATGAAAAAAGTGCAAATTTCTTTCTTTCTTTCTTTCTTTCTTTCTTTCTTTCTTTCTTTCTTTCTTTCTTTCTTTCTTTCTTTCTCTTATTTATTTATTTATTTGTTTGTTTGTTTGTTTCTTTGTTTTCTCAGGACATGAAAGTCATACCTAATCAATGAAGCAGAAAATGTTTTAAAACAAATGTACCACTATGCTGTCACGAACTGAAATGTAAAAGGGATAAGAAAATGATGCCATTGCAATTGTTTTCGAAGCAGAGGCATTATAAATGTGGGTATATATTCAATTTCTCGGCTAGAGAGCAAGCTTCACATTCCACCTAGTTTACCGCACTTTAATGAATACTTCTGAATCATTTCCCAAATATTCTCAGGCCTACTGAAGACTTTCCAAACTGTTCCACATGTTTGCATTAATTTTAGGCATGTTAAAAGAGCCAGAAGGCATAACAGAGAGTTTGTACCACTGTTGCTCTAATCCCTGCAGTTAGTTTTTGCACTGCTCTTTTTGAAAGCATATATTGAAAATATGTGTAGTTATGTCTTCTAAAAGGCTCACAAAGCACTATCCCGTTCAAAGAGTTGATTGCATTGGAAAACTGAATTCAGCAGGATATCTTCTTATGCTCTTCAACCAATGGTGGGTTCCTCCCGGTTCCACCCGGTTCCGCAGAGCCGGTAGTGGTGAAGATATGAAGTCACCGAACCGGTTCTGCCCCCCGCCCCCTGCTCCCCCGCCCCCTGAATTATTCTTACCTTTTATTTGGCCCCACCCCCAATCTATTACTACCTCCTGAGTCCCAGCTGATCGGCTAGAGGGAAAAAAATGTTTAAACTCTTGCCACGGGGCTTCAAAGGGCCGCCCTACAGCTGATCAGTGTTAAAAGAAAATAAATCAGTAGACTGGTGCCTGCAAAAATAAATGAGTAGACTGGTGCCTGCAAAAATAAATGGGTAGACCAGTTCCTCCAAAAACAAATGGTTAGACCAGTACAGCTCTGCAAGCAGTTAAAAGCCTGATAGACCAGTACCTCTGCTAAATCCTAAAGAATTGTCACATGACCATCAAGCCATGCCCACAAAATAAGCCACACCCACAGAACTGGTAGTAAAAAATTTTAGAATCCACCCCTGTCTTCAACATAAGCAGAGAGCTGAAAGAATAAATAAGTAATATTGAGTAGCAGAATTCCATTAAAATTGTTCATAATCCAGAGAAATATAGTTGTCTTGGATTCAGAGTATGGGTTTAGTCCAGGTAGCAGAAATGCTATGAGATGTTCATTGTATTTGAAGTAGAAACTAGAATTATCAAGAAATATATGAAGATATTACAGTGTCACCTCTTTCTAAACTACATGTTGAAGATAGGAAAAATTGATGAAGTCTGAAGTGAACGAGAGTGAAGAGAGGAAATCACCTTATTTCTTAAATAAGGAAGGTCATTTAACTAACTGAAGAGCTGGTGAGTATTTGAAAGAGAGATACAATGTGACACTATATGAAGATCCATTCCATATCTATTTCTCGCCATTTGTCTTGATGGTCAAAAAAGCTCATAGCTACAAAGAGATGGAAAGGTACCATCTTTGAAAGTGCAGTTCATTTGCTATGAACTAAAATTTCCATGTAAGAAAACAAGACTCAGCACGTTGTGTTATGTATTGATACTTTTCAGCGGGAGTTTCAAACCTGCCTGAGTTTCTGATTGGCTGACAGTCCCTCCAGGATTGTATATAAGGAGGGCTGCAGCCCCTGAGTTTTTGCTGAAGTCTCACTGTATATTAAAGAGCTGTTGTCACTAGCCTGCTTGTGCCTCTCATTATTCCCGAACCACTTCATTGGCGACGAAGGTGGGATAGAGGCCACAAGAAGCGAACCAGTGAGACCACGAGCTTCAGCTAGGCGATGAGGCGAACTACAGGAGGCATACCGAACATGTCTGCCTACGTTCCGCCCAATCCTTTTAATCCGACCTGAGAAAAATGGGTCTCGTACCTAACGAGGTTTGAGTGCTCGCTTGAAGCCAGCGACATGCAGGGACTCTCCGCTAATTGGAAGAGAGCCCTCTTCCTAAGCCACTGCGGACCGGACGTGTTCGAGATGGCAGAGTCACTTTGTGAGCCAACGCTGGTCCAGACCGTCTCCTGGGACACCCTGATGGCAACTCTCCGGGCTCACTACGCTCCCGTGCCCTCCAAGTTCGTGCAACAATACCAACTCAGACAGTGCGTACAGCGAGAGGGAGAACCGGTCAGCGCATACATGGCGAGCCTGCGAAAAGCCGCAACCCACTGCGACTATAGGGACTTGGACGATGCGTTGCTTGAGCAACTAATCTGTGGGGTTCGAGATATAAGGCTACAAAGGCGTTTGCTCGCCAAGCCTGACTTAATGCTTGCTGGAGCCCTAGACGAGGCCAGGGCTCATGAAGCTTGAAGAAAAGCTGCAGAAACGCTGCAGCGTCCACTGACCAGCAAAGACAGCCCCAAGTCCACACCAGTGCACAGGGAAGACGCTGGATCCAGCTCGGAGTCCGAGTCTGATGAGGACGTCTTCCGAACAGAGCACCACAGAAAAGACGCAGGCAGCCCTCGGCGAAACTGCCCCAGCTGTGGCGGGCACCATGATAGACTGTCCTGCAAATACAGAGAGGCTATTTGCAGGCATTGCGAGAAAAAAGGGCACTTGGCGCGAGTCTGTAGAGCCATTCTGCCCAGAAAACACCAACCACGTGAGCGCTGTAGCCAACCAGAATCAACGCATCAGAAGCATCCAATGAGAGAAGGCGGCGCGAAGAAACGGCGCAAATTTGAACCGCGAGATGGCCGCAGTGTACACATAGACCAGGCCAGCACGGCGATCGAGGACCAAGTCAGCACAGTGGTCGAAATCAACGGCAAGCCATGCTCGATGGAAATCAACACTGGATCAGCTCTCTCCATAATGTCGTGGGCAACCCTGAAGACCCTCCTGCCGTCGTTCCGGAAGGACCAGCTATCCAAGCAAAGACTACGCATCCTAGACTACCAGGGAAACCGGGTCCCCCTCGAAGGCGTGGGCACGTTCCGAGTCACCTACGGAGACTACGAAAAAGACCTGCCACTGACCATCGTGTCAAAGCAGCTACCCAGTCTTCTAGGCATGGGGTGGTTCTGAGCCCTTGGCATGGGCTTCACCGGCGTCCACCGAATGTCCGAGCCGTCACTAAAGGACAGCCTCCTGAACGAGTTCCAAGACGTCTTCAGGGACATGTTGGGCAAGTATGTGGGGACCCCTATCTCCTTAAACCTAGAACCCAACGTAGCCCAAATAAGACTTAAAGCCAGACGGGTGCCTTTCGCATTAAAACCAAAGATCGATGCAGAACTGGACAAATTAATTAAACAAGGAGTGTTGGTCCCTGTTGACCACGCGAAATGGGAGACCCCCATAGTGACCCCAGTTAAATCTGATGGCTCAATCAGAATTTGCGCCGACTACAAGTGCACGATCAACAAGGCTTTGCAGCCGAGCGCCTATCCGGTGCCGATCGTGCATCATCTACTACACTCCTTGGGGCCCGGCAAAATTTTTGCGAAATTAGACCTAGCTCAGGCCTACCAACAGTCAATTACTAGTTGATGACGCCACGGCAGAGGCACAGACAATTGTAACTCATAGGGGTGCATTCAAATGCACCAGGCTCCAGTTTGGGGTGAGCGTCGCACCCGGTCTTTTTCAAAGCACCATGGAGCACCTCTTGCAAGGGCTCCCGGGGGTGGTGCCCTATTTTGATGACATTTTAATCAGCGCTCAGGATGAACGTCAACTAGGGGACAGAGTGAGGAATGTCCTATCCAGATTTAGAGAAGCGGGACTTAAATTAAAGAAAAACAAATGCATGATCGCTGTCCCCTCCGTCGAATTTTTGGGGTACATGGTGGATGGCACAGGCATCCACCCCACCAAAAGTAAAGTGAGAGCAATCAAAAACGCACCAGCCCCCAAAACCAAAGCGGAGCTCCAAGCCTTCCTTGGACTGCTCAATTTTTATTCAATGTTTTTGAGGGACAAGGCCACAGTTGCAGATCCTTTACACAAACTTTTAGGTAAAAATGTACCCTGGGTTTGGGGAAAAGCCCAAGCAGCCGCTTTCGAGGCTGTAAAGAGACTTCTATCCGAAGATAGCTTCTTAATACAATACAACGTGGCGCTACCACTTGTATTGGTTTGTGACACCTCCCCCGTAGAAGTTGGTGCCATCCTAGGCCATAGACTACCAAACGGCCTAGAGGTGCCTATTGCATTTTACTCTCGCACCCTGTCAAGCGCAGAGCGGAACTATAGTCAGTTGGACAGAGAGGCTCTGGCTGCAATTGCGGGAGTTAAAAAATTCCATGAATATCTCTATGGCTGCCAATTCGAACTTGTGACTGACCACCGGCCTCTGCTTGGACTCTTGGCCGGTGACAAGCCCACCCCCGCCGCCCTGTCCCCACGGTTGACCAGGTGGGCCATTTTCCTGTCAGCCTATTCATACCAGCTTGTCCATTGACCCGGACGGACCTTGGGCCATGCGGATGCCCTCAGCTGCTGCCCCCTCCCCGACTTACTGGTCAACCCCACGCCGGAGACCCCCGTTCTACTGATCGACACCATGACTTTGGGACCTATCTCCTCTTGCGAGGCGGCGAAAACCTCTGCTAGGGACCCTGTAATTCGTACTGTAATGGGTTGGGTCCTTAAGGGGTGGCCAGTCAAGGCGGTCGGTGGGGAGTACCAGGGCTATGTTAACAAACGTAATGAATTATTTATGCAAGGGGGTTGTTTGTTGTGGGGTGATAGGGTGGTAATACCAACGAAACTGAGAACGAGGGTCCTGGAGTTACTGCACGAGGGGCATCCAGGGATTGTCCGAATGAAAAGTTTAGCCTGCAGTTATGTCTGGTGGCCCAACATGGACCAAGTCATATCCGAGTAGGTGGGGAAGTGCAGACCCTGTCAGGAGTCTCGGCCCGATCCCCCGATAGTGCGCATCCGAGAGTGGAAGAAACCAAAAGGACCATGGGGGAGGATCCATATTGATTTTGCCAGCCCCTTCCATGGGCAAACATTTTTAATCGTAGTCGATGCCTTTTCGAAATGGCTCGAAATAATTCTAATGCCCTCTACCACAGCCGAGGCAGTCATCAAAGTCCTTCGCAAGCTATTTGCCACACATGGCCTACCGGATACTCTAGTATCTGACAACGGCCCTCAATTCACAGCGACCCTGTTTGAGGGCTACCTGGCCGGGCTAGGCATCCGCCATGCCCTATCGGCCCCGTTCCATCCGGCTTCTAATGGCTTGGCTGAACGTTTCATAAGAACGGCCAAAGAAGCATTGTCCAGGCTAGATAACGGGGACTGGCAGGCCAGGATAGACCAATTTCTAGCCGTCCAGCATGCCACACCATGCACGGCCACAGGGAGAAGCCCAGCCGAACTCCTCATGGGCAGGAAGCTTCGGTGCATGTTAGACAGGCTTCACCCCAATTACACACACGAGAATTTCAAGGGAGAGACCACCGGACTTAGACAGTTCCAGGTGGGGTTCCCGGTGTTCGCTCGCAATTATGCTAGCAGACCTCTATGGGTTGCAGGAACCATAGTGGGCATAACGGGCCCAAAATCATACACGGTAGACGTAGGGGTGGACAGACTCTGGAAACGCCACATAGACCAACTTAGAAAAAGAATAGTCGGCGAAGCAAACATCAATTTAGACATCTCTGAACCTAATTACAATAACTTTCCCAAAACAGCTAACTCAAGCCCGGGTTCGAGAGAATACTTAGCTGACAAGCTCTGGTTCCAGCGCTGCCCCAGCGAGTCGCCACTCCCAACCGGGGATAACCACGCCCCAGACAAAATCCAGGAGGTTCCATTGGCGGAGCCGGGAGAGACAGACAGTCCCTCTGACCAGCTCGACGCCCCACCAAACACTGAACTGCGCAGGTCAACTAGGACGAGAACTCGGCCAGGGCACCTGCGAGATTTTGTGTGTACTTATGTAGATATTTGAGTGTTAGTGCCTTCTGGGAAGGGAGGGGTGTTATGTATTGATACTTTTCAGCGGGAGTTTCAAACCTGCCTGAGTTTCTGATTGGCTGACAGTCCCTCCAGGATTGTATATAAGGAGGGCTGCAACCCCTGAGTTTTTGCTGAAGTCTCACTGTATATTAAAGAGCTGTTGTCACTAGCCTGCTTGTGCCTCTCGTTATTCCCGAACCACTTCACCTTGTTTTCTCCAGGGATACTTTACTTAATTGTTTTGGACCAAATGCTTCCATTTGATGGTTGGTCAAGAGATGACACTAAATTGCTGGTTTAGTTTCTTAAGACCAAATAATTTTTAGATAAGATGAAAGAGTAGTGTTAAAACAATGTATATGTTATAGTTAAATAACCCTGGGATGTGGCAATTACATATGGAAAATAAACTCCTTCCTAATAATCCCTTTATCTGGATTTTTAAAATGCACTTTTAAGGGGGCAGGGACTTCCTGCCTTTATTGAAGATGATTTCAAGGATGGGAATTTGCAAGAATGCTTCTTGTTTTATGCATAAAACATAAACCAAACCTCCCATTGTTCTGTATGAATTTTTTTGGTCCATTTTGGGGCTTTTTTTGGCCTGTTTTTGCATCTTTTTTGGCCTATTTTTTCAGAAAAAACAGGCCAAAACCCCCCTCAAAAACAGGCCAAAAAAGCTTCAAAAACAGGCTGAAAAAAGCCTCAAAAATGGGCAAAAAAGGCCTCAAAATTGGGACAAAAAAAGCCCCCAAAATGGACCAAAAAAGCCTTGAAAACAGGCCAAAAAAGCCTTGAAAATGGGCCAAAAAAGCCTAAAAAATGGGCCCCAAAAGGCCTGAAAAAGGCCAAAAAAGGCCCAAAATGGGGTGTGCAGAGGCCAAAAAACAGCTGGTAGGTGGATGGGGCTTTGGGAATATTCAGTCTATGAGATGCACAGACATTTTCACCCTCTTTTGGGAGACAAAAAAGTGCATCTTATAGTCCGAAAAATACAGTGTGTGTGTGTGTGTGTGTGTGTGTGTGTGTGTGTGTATGAATACTAAATTTACATTTTTACTGACAAAGAATTAAAGGGAGACTAGTATAGATCTATTTCAAGCTATTTAGCTCTCATCAGCTAGCCATACCCTTCTGGGATACACACACACACACACACACACGTTGTTGATAGTCACAAAGTTGTGTCTGACCCATCGTGACTCCATGGAAAATGTTCCACCAGGCCTTCCTATTTTCTACCATCCCCCAGAGTCCATTTAGGCTCACGCTGACTGCTTCAGTGACTCCATCCAGCCACCTCATTCTTTGCCATACATACATACATACATACATACATACATACATAGTGTCAGCCCTTCAAGCTGCATTTACTCTAGTGCTGACATAAGAAGGAGAGGTGGATGCACCTGGAAAGAGACGTTTGACTTTTCACCTACTTATTTTCCCTGGAGATAATATCCCCTAGGGGATGGGATGGGAGGGGGAAATTCCTTTGAGCTGGAGCAGTAGATTAGGGGTAGATGGCCAATGAGTGCAGGGGAAGATGGCCAATGAGTGCAGGGGAGTGGGGAACGGAAAGGGAGGGTTTTGGGGTTGGAAATCAGTGTTGGCTTCTATGGAGTTGGATTAGAATGTTGTGCTTAATAAATAGGAGTTTTTCTTCAAAGACTTTGTTTGAAATGCAATTTATTTGAGACGACCTCGAAACCTGACACATACATGCATACATACATACATACATACATACATACACTGTACATACATACATACATACATACATACATACATACATACATACATACAGTAATGTGGGACAAATCAGGGAAACACATTTTCCAGTGTAATAAGTGAACATTCTTTAAAGTCTGCCGAGTTTGTTCTGTTGTACAAGAAAGGTATTATGTTGTTGGGACTACTTAATAAACTCTATTAACATAAGGCACTTGCTTACAATGTGATATTTGGATCAGTGTCTGCTAACTTAGATACATTCATATGACCATGTGCTCTTTGTTCCATGAATGATTAAACTGTAGAAAACATTACTCTCTGAACTTCCTTCAGTTATTGGCTGTCACATATCAGACCAAGTAAATGTTGGATGAGAAGCATAATTCTGAAGCTGGGCAGTGCCGAAATTGAATGAATGAATGAATGAATGAATGAATGAATGAATGAATGAATGAAAAGATCATACTCCCTCCTGGTTAATTCTTGAAATAGCAAGGACATATAATTACAACATTGTGGTTCCAAATCTAGTTGAGGCTCGGTAATATGGCTTAACTCTGCACAGAACCCAGTTTTTATTCCTATGCCTTATTATGTGTAATACTTAGTTGGGAAAGATAATTGCAACTTTTGGCATTATTCTTGGTGTCACAGAGGAACACAGGAAGTAGGATCCAACTCAGAATACTGCCTAAGGCATCAGTGATATCCATTGGCAGTGCACCGTATGGTGCATCATCTTCTCAGTCATTTTCTTCTAGCCCACTGGCTTTCTCAAATGTCTACTATTCTCTCCACCTTGAAGGATGAGTTATGGCTGCCTAGGTATGCTAGTGAGTTTTAAATTTCCAAGTGCAATTACAGATTTCTCGCTTCTTCAAATAGACAATCTTGCTTTGTCTGCTTTTCTCCCTAGGTTTCATTCTAGCATTTCATTGTTTTAATCACCTCATTTGGATATTTCACTTAGGTATCCAAATTCAAATGCCCAAACTAATTTTAAATTCATTAAGAAAAACCTTTTATTACTGGAGAAAATCAAATTTTACACATGACATATTAAACAGTGACTTCTGTAGTTCTGGTAAATTAAACTACGATGGCCATAATGTAATGGGGTGAAGAATTGCTGATGTCTTCCGATAACTACATTCTAAGAAAGAAGGAGAAAATGTAACAATATAGAGAAGATTATTATTGTTATTTTTTTTAAAAAAAGAAAACCTTATATTGTGAAAACTATTTCTCCAGAAGCAATTTTTAAAAACCAAATTTTATTTCTTGAAATATCATAGGAATCAGGCAGATTTAATTCAATATATAAATGCTTTTAAGTATATTCCAAGTAGAACATAAACCAGGAAAAAAAAATGGAGGCCCGTGGGTGTGATCTATTCTTTGCTGACCCTTTACAGTTTAAGTCAAAGACTGTAATATATTTGGGTCTTCAAACTTTGCTCATTCAAAGCAGTTTAATGTCTGCTGTCAAATTATCTGGAAGCAGTAACATATGCCTGTTGAATAGAATGGGATATAAATGGGCAAAAGTGGATTAGAAGTCATTTAGTTAGATAATAATGCTTAAGACCAAATCACAACCCAATTAGATATTTAAATTTTATATCAAAGCCTTATTTACACGACCAAATAAATAGATGTATAATTCAAGCTTTAAGGTGCTGGTAGATCAGAGGTTGAAATATCTGGCCATTCCCACACTAGAAATGATAGTGATTGCTAGCATTATCCAGACATCACAGGGATGATATATCAAAAATGAAGATAGACTATATATGTCATTGTAATGATGACTGGATGGCACTGTAAGATATTTAAATTAAAGATACAGAAATGGCTGTTATGTTGCCATGTCTCATCCACTCATGCTCCTACCTATTTCAGGAAGAACACACACACACACACAGGAGTGAAGGATCTGTTCTAGAGATCAGAGCAACCTATTGTACCCAAAGGAGTTATACACTGTGTTCCTTCTAAGCGGGATATCATTTTCTTAAACAAGGATTCAAATCCAAAGCCTTCAGAATAGGATATATACAGTATGTATGTTTGTATGTATGTGTATATATATATATATATATATATATATATATATATATATATATATATATATATATATATATATATGGAAACCATTATCTGAGAAAGAGACAATACCTCAGTGGCAGGGCAAGGAAGGCTGCAATTCATTTCTGGAGGTTGCTTTACAATAAAGCATTTGGCATTGCTGAGAAAAAAGTTTTTGTTTACTTTTTGTATTGATCTGATGTGAAGAGTTTTCATTGTTCTTTCCAGAGTTCTAGAGAAACATAAAGAAATAAAGGCAAAGATTTATTTAGGTAGGTTTTCAAATCCCCTGCTTCATTCTCTTTCTATTTCCTTGGCTAGCAAGTCACATCATTCCGCATCCTTTCTTTCCTTCTATGGGATGGACTAGATAGTTATTAAATTGCTATTTTTTTATTTTCTTTCTTCAGTTCTAGTGATTGAATAAATTGTTACTTATGCTATGCTTTAGTAGATATTGGAAAGCTTTACTGAACACATAGCAATATGGTTCTTGGGAAGGGAATTGGAGACATAGTGGGAAATAGCTATCATATTTGAGCTAAATCATTACCACTTGTGTTTCAGAATGTTAATGCCTTAAACTTGGAAAAGTAGCAATGTGTTTTGAGAGCTAATTTATCTACGGTAATAAAAAAATGTTTTGAAGAAACGTTTAATGGATATATCAGGAATTTGTAATGGTGCCTTAATCTCCAGGAAATACATTGCTGCCATCCATGACTCATATACCACTTGAAAATTAAATTAAAATTACTTTTCAGTAAAGATTTATAGCTGAAATAATTGTAAGATCAACAATTGCCCAGGTTTACACTAAATCACTGCACCTTCACAAAATACCATGGTAGAATACCAAACTTTTCAGAAATTTCTGTAAGATTTTACAAAATCACAGAGCAAAATTGTCAAACTGACTACAATACTTTGCCAGAATATAATAGTATGTCAAGGCAGAAGAATCCACCGTAAAGCTTACTGGCTTCAAAATAGTGGGTAAAATTTGGTAATAGAAGACTCACCCATTTTGACACCATTGTACAAGGTGGGCAATGCACTTTACAAAGAGATGAGCCTCTGATTACCTAGTTGTATCCACCATTTTGAACTCAGTGATCATCACAACAGACACCTCTGCTTCAAACTGCCAACTTCACATAACATTTTGAGCAATTTGGGAGGCGTGGATTTCATATGGATCTAAAATTATTTCTCACTTAGTCTATATTCTTTTTTTTAAGCTTATAAATATCAAGTGATCTTTTCAAAAAAGGTAGTGATGTGCATCTATTATTCCACAATAACAGCATTTGTTAGTATAATAGAGCAAAAGTAAATATCTAAAGTCATATTCTAAGATTTTTAACTACTATTATTACTATGGTAGCATCCGTATTAAACATAGTTGATATGTCTATTGTGATGAGGTTGGGAGAGGAAACATAGCTTTTACCAGCCTGGAATGTATTAAGAAACATTTGCTAATTTTAAAATGTTCAAATTGCAGGAGTCAGAATAATTTTAATAGCAAAAATGTGGCTTTCCAGTTTCTTGTAAGTACTAATGCCATAAAATAGATCCCAGCCCCAGTATAAAGTGTTCTGCACTTCAATATATAGTGGACATATGACTGGATCCAGATTAGATTCACTGATACTGAAATCAAAGAAAGATGTGGCTAATGTGTTAAACTCAATGGATTGCAATAAGAAGCTTATCTATTTATTAAATTTATGTCCAGTTTTTTCATAAAAATAAAGCTTGCTATTCATATGTAACAGATATATAGGAATTTATAATTGTTTATGTTTTTGGCAATTGAGCCTTTGCTGACATCGATTAGGTAACTGTGGCGTCCTGGATGCTCTCTGGTTATTTGCTTGTGGAAATTTCATTACCCAACTAAGTAACATTGTCAATGCTAGGCAATGTGGGGTTGGCTCTCTATTTAATCTATAGTAGTTTAATATGCTGTGACTACCATTCACTCTCTTCCATTGAGTCTCTTCCTGCATACCAGAGGTGGTATTCAGCAGGTTCTGACCAGTTCTGGAGAACCAGTAGCAGAAATTTTGAGTAGTTCAGAGAACTGGTAAATACCACCTCTGACTGGCCCCACCCCCATCTATTCTCTTCCTCCCGAGTCCCAACTGATCAGGAGGAAATGGGGATTTTGCAGTAACCTTCCCCTGGAGTGGGGAGGGAATGGAGATTTTACGGTATCCTTCCCCTGCCACACCCACCAAAAAGTAAAACTCAAATAAAAATAATTGAATCCCACCACTGCTGCATACCCCTGAGAGCAGAGTAATCCTATACAAAATGTCTTTTGATTGACTAGAAACATCTTATCTTTGCCTGGATGAAGTTGGAACTGTTTGTGAGGCTCACAGATGTTAATATAGGTCTTGAACAGTTTCTTTGAATTTAAATAAAATGGTAACTAAAGAACTTGGCATTAAGCATACTGGTAATCATAAACTGTAAATCTCTAAACAAATTCTCTTAAATGGCTCTTTAAATTATATAAATTGTTAATTATATTCTTAGTCTGCTCATTAATTATAAATTATAAATTATTTATTAATATTTAAATAATTAAATTAAATCATAAATTTATTTTAGGTAAATTGTTCATTTTGTGGATATCGGTTGTCCATAACTTCTGTAAAAAGCCATAAATAAACTCTTGTGTCTGGGTGTAATGCAAATAGATCCATCACTGTAAAACATATACACTATAACTTTGGCTAAGTAGCAGGTTCTCATTTTGGGAGATTTGTCTACATCAGTGATTTGTCTTACCACAAAACTTCAGTCACACTTCAGAAGTTATCCACTAATGGGAGGTCCAGCCGGTTTAGTGGTGACGTATTCTGAAGAGAGATATCGGCTTAATACAATATGGAAAGCAAGAGATTTTTATATCAACGTATTAAAGGCTGGGAACCCAAATCACCAGAAGGAAAAAGAAAGAACGAAGTACTGAAGGGAGAGAGAGGATAGCTACTGACAGTGGTTCAGTGGGGAGTTTTGACTGGCCAAGAAGAACCAATACAAATTCAGATGGCTGTTCAAGATGTGGAGTTAATTGATATTTTTGAAGAACCGAAGGATCAAAGACAGACCAGAGCAGCAACAGCTAAGCGTAAGGAAGAATTAAGACAGCAGCAGCAGCAACAACAACAACAAGAACAACAACAACAACAACAACAACAACAACAACAACAACTGCAGATAGCAACCCAATAAACTACCAGAACAGAAGCTGTGGGGGGAGCAAGACCTAAAGGTCAAATGAGGCAAGACCATCAAAAATTGCTCCAGACGCTTCAGAGGCCCAGAGATGGGAACTAGATTTTTGACTTGGAATGTCAACCATTTGAATTCTCCACAGAAGAGAAGGAAAATATTTTACTATCTTAAACAATTTAAGAATGATGTAATTTGTTTACAAGAGACTCATATTAGGATACAAGATCAAAAATATTTGACAAATGCAAGATTAGGTATACATTATGTTGCAGCAGCATCAGAGAAGAAAAATGGTATAGTTATATATGTGAAAAGAGACTTAATTGCAAAATTAGTTGAAGCAGATGATCAAGGAAGATTTTTAGCAATTGAACTTTTAATAAAAGGAGAGAAAATGCTTGTAATTGGAGTATATGCCCTGAACCAACAACAAGAAAAATTTTATAACTTATTACACTCAAAGTTGACACAATGGAGATATAAAACTTGTATCCTATTGGGAGATTGGAATGGTGTTTTGGACATAAAAAAAGATAAGAAGGGACCTAAACAAAATGTTTTAACCAGAGCAAAATTGCCCAAATCGTTCTGGGAGATGATGGATGACTGGGAGTCGAGGGACATATGGCGCGAAAGAAACCCAGAAGAAAAAGATTTTACTTTTTTTTCGGATAGACATCAATCTTTTTCAAGGATTGATTTTATATTAATTACTAATGATTTATTATCTAGGGTGAAGAACACGAAGATCTGTTCAAGAACATTATTTATTTATTTATTTATTTTATTTTATTACATTTCTATACTGCCCTTCTCCTGAAGGACTCAGGGCGGTGAACAGCCAAAAGATAAAACACGGAAATACAAAATTTAAAATAGATTAAAACAGATTAAACAATTTGGCTCAATTTTAAAAATATAACATAATTAAACAAATTAAAATTAGTGTTTAAAATTTAAATTTTAAAATTTTAAAAGGGAGAAGATTTAGGCCAGGCCAGCTTGATGAAATAAAAACATTTTAAGCGTGCGGCGGAAGGTGCGCAGATCCGGGATCCTCCGTATCTCCGGGGGGAGCTCGTTCCAGATCGTAGGTGCCCCCACAGAGAAGGCTCTCCCCCTAGGAGCTGCCAGTCAACATTGTTTGGCCGACGGCACCCAGAAGAGCCCCTCTCTATGGGAGCGTACTGGCCGGTGGGAGGCTATTGGTGGTAGCAGGTGGTCCCGTAGATAACCAGGTCCTAAGCCATGGAGCGCTTTAAAGGTGGTAACCAGAACCTTGAAGCGCACTCGGAAGACCACCGGGAGCCAGTGCAGCTCGCGCAGGAGAGGTGTTACATGGGAGCTCCACGTTGCTCCCATAACCACCCGCGCGGCTGCACTCTGCGCCAGTTGGAGCCTCCGAATGTACCTCAAGGGGAGCCCCATGTAGAGAGCGTTACAATAGTCCAGATGAGAGGTGACGAGGGCATGAGTGACTGTGTGTAGGGAGTCCCGATCTAGAAAGGGACGCAACTGGTGAATCAGGCGAACCTGATGAAAAATCCTCCCGGTCACAGCCGTCAAGTACTCTTCTAGAGACAGCCGTGAATCCAGGAGGATGCCCAAGTTGCGAGCCCTTTCCGTGGGGGCCAATGATTTGCCCCCAATAGTCAGCGATGGCGCCAGCTGACTATATCGGGATGTCGGAAACCACAGCCACTCAGTCTTGGATGGGTTGAGCCTGAGCCTGTTCCTCCCCATCCAGATCCGTACGGCCTCCAGGCACCGGAACATCACTTCAAGGGCATCGTTGGGGTGGTCCGGGGTGGAGATGTATAGCTGGGTGTCGTCAGCGTACTGGTGGTACTTCACCCCGAAACCACGGATGATCTCGCCCAGCGGCTTTACATAAATGTTGAACAAAAGAGGCGAGAGGACCGATCCCTGCGGCACCCCACATATGAGGGGCCTCGGGGTCGATCTCTGCCCCCCTGTCAACACAGACTGCGACCGGTTGGAGAGAAAGGAGGAGAACCACCGTAATACGGTGCCTCCCACCCCCAACTCTTCCAACCGGTGCAGCATGATACCATGGTCGATGGCATCAAAAGCCGCTGAGAGATCTAACAGGACCAAGACAGAGGAGCAACCCCAGTCCCGAGCCCTCCAGAGATCATCAAGCAACGCGACCAATGCCGTTTCCGTGCTGTACACAGGCCTGAAATCCGACTGGAATGGATCTAGATACAACGTTTCATCCAGGTACTGGGGAAGCTGTTGTGCCACATTGAGAGACCATAGTCCAGTCTGGATGGAATTGGAGTATGGGAAAGGGCCTAGGAGGTCCTGGAGGTTAAATGATAATCTGTTTAGATACGAAGAAAATGTAAAAGAGTGTAAAAAATGTATGAAAGAGTTTTTTGTTATGAATATGCAAAAGGGTACATCTATGGAAATGATATGGGATGCAAGTAAAGCCTACATGCGAGGAATTTTGATATATTTGAATAATAAACATAGAAAGAAACAGGGGGCAAAAAGAAAAGAATTAGAAAAGGAGATTAATAAACAGGAACGGGCTTTAATAGCCAACCCAACAGATAAGAAAATTAAAGAGGCAATCAATTTATTGAAGGGTCAGTTTAATATGTTAATAGCAGATCAAGTGGCAACCAACTTACAATATGCAAAACATAATACTTTTTGTAACGCCAATAAACCAGGCAGGTGGTTGGCATATTTGTTAAGGAAAAAGCAGAAAGCAAGGACAATGGAGAAAATAAAATACAAGGATAAGGAGGTTTATGAGCAAGAATTGATTAAAAAAAGCTTTTTTAGAGTTTTACTCAAGGCTGTATACTGGTGATAAAATTCAAGATATAGATATAGATAGATATTTGCAGAAAGAGAATATTTGTATAACTTCAAAAGAGCAGAGGGATAGCTTAAATCAATTGATAACTTCCGAGGAAATTATGTTTGCAATTAAGCAGTTGAAAGTGGGTAAAGCTCCTGGAACGGATGGTTTGACAGCTATTTATTATAAAAGTTTACAGGACAAAATGGTGGAACCACTGAAGGAATTATTCAATAATATACAACAGGGAGGAGAGGTACCTCCAACTTGGAAGACAGCATTTATATCGCTGATCCCAAAAGATGGGCAAGACTATAGACCCTAAAAACTATAGGCCGATTTCACTTTTAAATACAGACTATAAGATTTTTGCTAAAATTTTAGCAAATAGATTAATGACAGTTATGCAGCAAATGATTCATCATGATCAAACTGGTTTTATAAATGGTAGACAAATGAAAAGTAACGTAAGGCAAATTGTTAACTTATTAGAGTATTTGGGAAGGAACAACCAGGTCCCCGCAGTGCTAGTTTTTCTGGATGCTGAAAAAGCTTTTGACAGATTGAACTGGCAATTCTTATTAAAACTAATAGAAAGGATGCAATTTGGAGAACATTTTATACAATCTATTAAGGCAATATATCAAAAACAAACAGTGCAAATAATAAGCAAAGGTGGTTTAACAGATAATTTTAATATAGAAAAAGAAACAAGGCAAGGCTGTCCCTTGTCTCCGTTATTGTTTATTTTGACGCTGGAAATTTTATTAAATAAAATATGTGGGACTGATATAATAAAGGGAATCAGAATTAGACGGCATGAATATAAGTTACGAGCATTTGCGGATGACCTGGTGGTTACCTTAGCCCAACCGGTACAATCGATTACAGCCTTGATGGATATAATCTGCTCATATGGACAAGTATCTGGTTTTAAAATAAATACAGTTAAAACAAAGATAATAGCTAAAAACATGGACAGAAGCCAGAAAGAAGAGATAGAAAGGTTAACAGGATTTGAAATAGTTAAGAAGATTAAATATTTAGGGGTTTATATTATGACTGCAAATATGAAATTATATCAACATAATTATGAACCGTTATGGCAAAAAATACAGAAAGAGATGGAAAATTGGAAGAAATTGTAACTGTCTTTGCTGGGTAGGAAAGCCACTGTAAAAATGAATATCTTACCAAGATTCTTATTTCTTTTTCAAATGATACCTTTACTTAAAAAAGATGAAAATTTGAAGGAATGGCAGAAGGGCATAAACAAGTTTGTGTGGGCAGGGAAGAAACCATGAGTTAATCAAAAGATAATGCAAGACACCCGAGAAAGAGGTGGTCTTAAAATGCCCAATTTAAGACTGTATTATGAACCTGCTACCCTCTCAGCAATTACAGATTGGATAAATTTAACGGAGGAAGAGATACTGAATATTGAAGGATACGGTCTGGTCTACGGCTGGCATGCTTACCTATTGTATGACAAGAAAGTAGATAAGACTTTTAAAAGTCATATATTAAGAAATGCTCTACTGCGTGTCTGGAAAAAGTATAAATATAAACTAAAGGATAAGTTACCAATATGGACAGTACCCAGACATGCGATAGAGAATATAAATTTGGAGCAAAAGCAAGATAAGTTTACATATAAGGAACTCCTTTATAAGGAAGGAGTTAGATTACAATTAAAATCTATGGAGCAATTAAGAGAAGAAGGAATTATTAAGACTTGGTTTCAATATGGTCAGCTGCAGGCCAGATGGAGAGAGGATCAAAAAACTGGTATTATGCAGCAGGATGAGAATTTGATAAAGCAAATAAGAGATAAAGGTGAGATGCATATTAAAAGGTTGTATAATGTATTAGTGGAAATAGATTCAGAAACAGAGCTAGTCAAGGATTGTATGATAAAATACAAGGTTGACTCAGCCTTCCATCCTTTCTAAGGTAGGTGAAATGAAGACCCAGTTTGTAGGGGCAATAAGCTGACTTTGTATAAATATACAAAAGTATGAAGGCTATTGCTTAATGCATTGTAAGCCGCCCTGAGTCTCCGGAGAAGGGCGGCATATAAATCAAATTAAAAAATAAATGGGCACAAAACATAGGTGAACCAATGATGTTGGATACATGGGAAAAGATATGGGTTAGAAATGTAAGATTTACACAAGCTCAAAATTTAAGAGAGAACTTTTACAAAATGTTTTATAGATGGCATTTAGACCCAAAAAAACTAGCTCGCATGTATCCAAATTTACAACCCAAGTGTTGACGATGTGAGTGTGAAGATGCTACATATTTTCATATATGGTGGACATGTAAAAAAATTAAGGCTTTTTATATTAAAATATGGTGGATTATTCAAAATATTTTAAGGAAAAAAATTAAATTTACACCACAGTTTTTTTTGTTGGGAATAGTCACGGATTGTACTGTAATAGAGACTAAGTTGGTTTTGAATTTAATAACAGCTGCCAGGTTACTGGTGGCACAGTACTGGAAGAAGGAAGATCCACCTACCATTGAGGAATGAACATTAAAAGTTGTGCATCTGGCTGAGATGGCAAAAAATTCATCATATCTTAAAGATCATTCAAATGAAAGATACATATCAGAATGGAGAAGATGGATTTTGACTATATAGAAAAAAAGTATCCGAATAAGAAGATTCATATAGCTTATGAATGAAATATTTTTAAGTAGTTTATGTTTATAGTTTTTGAGCTATAAGGCGTTAAAGACCTAGGGAGAATATGAATGCAATAATTTGTTAGCATATTTTAGCTTTATGTTTGTGAATGCTATACCCTGTGCCTGTTCTGGGAAGTTTAGGGAGGGAGGTGGGGGGAAGGGGGGAGGGGGAAAGGGTGGGGGGGGGGAAATGTTTGTATTTCTTATAAAACTTTTCAATTAAAAAAAAAAGAAGTTATCCACTAATAGCACTACTAGTGGATAACTACTTATCCACAGAAAGTATCCACTATTAACTCTATTATCCACTAACACTATTAATACTATTATCCACTAACACACTATTCTGTTGCAGATTTATTTGATCTTCTCTCAGCAGAATTCACAGTGTTTTGTAAACAGATAAGCCAGTCTAGTTGTGTACAAAATGATCTATGTTAGAAAAAGTTGCATATGAAAGGATCTAAACTGAAAAAAAAAAGCATTGAAATCTCCCAATAGGCCAGAACAATTGACCTATGAACACACCAGATATCTATTGATCCCCCTAACCTTAATCTAATATCTTGAAACGCTTTCTGAAAACCATTGAGAGAAGACACTGGGAAAAAGGGAGAAAGAACTGTGTTATAGGGAAGTACCACAGCAAGAAGCTCTGAAAAGCACTTTCAGATGGATTTGTGATGTGAAGAATCTCGGAGTTTCAAAACTCTTCCCTCCAGCACAGGATTGCTAATTATGATTCAATTTTGTAGCATATGAATGATGTCTGGATCTTTATCACAATTCCTTAAGAACATGCCCACTGTGACTAGCAGTCATTTGCAATATGATTTCTTTTGTTTTTTGAGACTGTTTACAGCTGCTTGCACTATGAACAACAGTCTTCCATTATGTGTTAATCTATGTCATACAAAAATGCCTGGCAGGAGCCCTGAACATAAGGGTTGATTAGGTGAGGTTCAGCATGTTAAGTGATGCATTTTTCACATGGAGTGCAACTTTTCTGAGTTAAATGCTCTTATATCACTTGAGTAAACACACCCACAGTCACATACTTTTTAAGAAAATAAATCCCAATTACGGATTCTTTTGGTATCACATAAAGAAACACTGTTGTACAAAACAAACATCTAAAAACATTGCCCAAAAGCAAAATGCTAAAATGTAGAATCTTATTTGCTTTTTATTCACTTCTGCATTTTATCATGTAGGGTTTTTTTTATAGAAGTCAAACTGATAAAATTCAGGGTAATTCAGGAAATTAAACTAGCCAAACAATGAAACAAAAGATATGCCATCCAATGTACTAGAGGCATGAAGATAAAAGTTTAAATATTTAGAAGAACACATTTTTCTATTAAATTCTGTCAATAAAGAAGTTATAAAAAGAGATAAGCAATAAGTTTAAGGGTGATACATACAATTATCCAATTATATATTTGACCAGAATATTCTATATTCTTATCCTTATTTAAGGATACTTAATTTAACAGATTAAATTCATGAAACAATGCCATATATTATAAAGATCATTTGAATATATGTGCATTGATGCTCTTGCTGAAGAATTTTCAAATTCCATATTCATTTCCTATATACTAAAGGTTGCATAATTTCTTGTTCAATCAAAGGTGGTTCTGAGATCAAAGATTTGGATCCCTGGGCATGAGTCCAAATCCTGAGATTAGAATTCTAGTCCAAGCCTGAACCTAAATACTTGGCATGTTAGCTTTAAATTTTAAGATTGAGTTGAAGTGCATTTTGGGGTGTCAAACAAAGCCCTAAGGACATTTGATTGAATGGCTTCATAATCCCTTAGGTTTGTACAAGTTGTATCCCATATAATAGTGAGGAAACTGTTTTATAGCCATAAACAATTTAATTGCTGCTGGAGTGCAATTTGCCCCCTGTGGCCTATAAAATTTAGTTACGGCTTGTGTGTTCTTTTGGGCAATAGAAGTGGCATAATTTACCTGGGCTGTTAATTTCCTAGAGGCCTGAAATACTATACCCAAGTATTTAAAACATTTGCTCTAATTCATGGGAATCAATTTTCCACTTGTGCTTTTGTCTTTTGTTGGAAAAAACTACAACTTTAGATTTATTGCAATTGATTATTAATTGTTCCTCCTTACAATAGGATACCAGAATTTTTAGTGTCTACTTCCTGCCTATAAAAGACTACGAGAGAGGAACTGCATCATCAGCATAGAGCAAAATTGGGAAATATTTATCAGCTGATTTAGGTGCATGGATATCAATCTTCTAAAGGGTTTTAATCAACTCTTGAAAAACAATGGTGCTAGTGTAGGAAATTAGCACCCACCCTCCTTCTAGAAAAATGAAATATTCTAGGAAATATTAAAAAGGCAGAACATTATGTTTCCCTGGATGAGAAAAGGACTGCCTCCCCCCTCTTCAGCTCTAGGGTGATGGGATTAAGACATGGCCCTCAGGACATGATAGGATTAGCCCTCTACCCATCTCACCATATGGCACCTGGGAAGATTACATCACCCAGCAAGGCTCAACCAAGCCTGGGACACAGCCACCCTACAAAGTTAGCTAAGACCCCCACCCCCTAGGAGTCTGACAACCAATCAGAATACAAGCTCAAATTCAAAGCCAAACAGAGGGTATAAATCTCTCACTCTCTCTCAATCATGTGCTTTTTGCCCAGGACCTCAAACCATGTGATCCTGTCCATCATTAAAAAACATCTTTCCAATCACCCA
Organism: Arizona elegans; assembly: GCA_022577455.1. Classification (NCBI taxonomy): domain Eukaryota; kingdom Metazoa; phylum Chordata; class Lepidosauria; order Squamata; family Colubridae; genus Arizona; species Arizona elegans. The sequence continues at coordinate 110,609,344 of JAKOOJ010000002.1, read as the reverse complement.
CCATGTTTCCAGTGTTTTTTTCCCCACTTGGAACTGAACCCAGAAGGATATTTCTTCCAACACTAGAATACATCCTAGTTTCAGCCTCTTGAAAGTCTGAAGCCAGAAAGGTCCTTTCTCCCATTACATCTTACTTTAGGGATGAGTTAGGTAGTCCTTAATTTACAACAGTTCGTATAGTGATCATTCAAAGTTATCATGGCACTGAAAAAAAAGTTACTTATGACTATTTTTCAGTTATGACCATTGCAACATCTCCATGGTCATGTGATCAAAATTCAGAAGCTTGGCAACTGATTCATATTTATGATGGTTGTTGTGTCCTTAGGTCAAGTGATTACCTTTCACAATCATCTGACTAGTAGTCACTGGGGACACCAGATTCACTTAACAACCATGTTACTTATTTAACAACTGCAATGATTCACTTAATAGCTGTGGCAAGAAAGACTGTAAAATGGGGCAAAACTTACTTAATAACTGTCTTGCTTAACAACAGATATTTTGGGCTCAATGGGGGTAGTATATCAAAGACAACCTGTAGTTTATGAATTAGGAACAAGAGTCTTTTGTCTGTAGAGCAGGGCTGCCAAACTCCTGGCTCGCAGGCCAGATGCGTCATGCATTGGCCACACCCACACCCAGTTTAGCGAATTGAAGAAAAAGTCCCGATACGTCATGTGATGCCACCATGACGATGTGAGTTTGACACCTCTGCTGTGTTGTGATCCGCCAGCAGCCTGTGGAGTCGGACAGCAATGAGGCTGAGGAAGAACATGGGCCAGTCCTGGAGGCTGGGGAAGGCCCAGATGAGGGCTCTGAATTGGAGGCAGAGATGGGGCCAGGGCCATTGGGGCATGATGTACAGACTTCGGAGCCTCCAGAGGCTGACAGTAGAGAGGCAGAGGAACAGGAGGAGTATGTTCCTAGTGCACATATGAGAAGAGCTGCCAGAAGGCAAGAACAGTTAAAGCAAAGAGGACGACTTGGGAGTAGGGCCAAGAGATGATTGGCCCCTCCCATAAGGCTTAAAAGACCAGCAATGGCTCTTGGCCTCTTTGCTGGAAAACAACCATTGAGACAATTGCTTCTTGTTTCACTGTATTCATTTCTTGTGGCCGTCTTCTGCTTCTAAACTTTTGCCAAAAAAAGCCTTTGGCAGTTTGCCTAATTATCCCACGGTCAGGTGATAAACTGTGGAATGGTGTTTTGAGGAATTTGCTTTAATTTAGTTTGGACTGCACTGAGAATGAGTTAATTCTCAGCTGTTCTAATAAAGTCTGTTTGTTTTCGAACTGTTTGTATTTAATACTAACTACTTGGGCCTGGGTCACAACACGCTGTAGAGGATCTGCACTGTTAAAAGCTGCCTTGAAGTCAATAAAGGCTGTATGTAGATTCAAATCAGGGTGTCTAAAAAAAAACACCTTTGAGACAACTATGACCTGGATAACTGAGAATTTTCATACACATCAATTCAGGGTGGTTTGTACTGTATATTTGCCTGCCAGACGTTGAAGCACTAGGCAGTAGATTGTCCTGGTTGAAACCCTGCTTGCTCAGGGTCGATTATCTCCTTCCCTGTTACCCAGGTTTAGAATTTCATAAATAACTACTTGGTATATAGTTTACTAATGATGCTCAGTAGACTAATTGGCTTTTAATAGCCAGATCATTCCAGTCACCTTTTTTATATAAAGAGACAATTATGGCTTTCCCCCGGTCTTCTGGAATCTTGGCTGTGTAGCTAATGTATGAAAATAAAGAGGCCAGTATAGAGGCTCACCAATTTGAATAGGATTTAATTAGCTGGGGGGGGGAATACAGTCACCCCCGGGGGCCTTACCACACTTAAGCTAGTTAATGAGATTTTTGACTTCCTTACATGTGACCGGGGACCACGGCAACAGTGAAGATAATGCTATATCCATCATTTAGGTGCTAGCATGTGGATCACAGTAAAGTCTTGGAAGTGGTGTACCCAGGTACTTTAGGGCATGCTACAATGTAATTGTGTAATGTTGATATGTGAATAGTTTGTTATAATATGCCAAAATAGGGAAGCATTTTTGGCCTTTGTGGCTTTAATTAGTGACCATTTTTTTCTCTGATCTTGAGGGGGTTTTTTTCCTTCTATATTTCGAATAGAATAGAATAGAATAGAATAGAATAGAATAGAATAGAATAGATTAGATTAGATTAGATTAGATTTCTTTATTGGCCAAGTGTGATTGGACACACAAGGAATTTGTCTTGGTGCATACATTCTCAGTGTACATAAAATAAAAGATACGTTATTATATTGTCTTTTGGGCTTCTTTAAAATGTGGGTGGAATCTAATGAATTTACCTTAAGTAAGGCAGCATAGGATTCCCTTAATGCTGTTTGGTGGCAAGGCAAGATTTTTCAAACGAACTCTTAGACCACCATCTCTGCCTGTTCATATTGGTATTTGCCTTTTTTTTTTTTTTACAAAAGGTTAGAGTTTAACTATGAGATCATGATATACATCAAGTATACTACCGTCTCATTGGACAGTTGGGTCTAAGCATGCCTCTAATACACAATGGGCTGAAAAATATGTAATATCTTTCTCTGAGTAAAACCATTGGATTATCCTACCTTCAAGGGGCCCATTCCATCTGATCCTAAAAGAGATATCTCCTATCAAGCATTTTAAATGGTCCTTAACTTGGTCCCTAATTACAGTAGGCCTTGCCTAACTTTGCAAGTGAGAATTAAAGGGAAGTTATCATTTTCTGACCTGGGGCCCATACCAAAATGTTTAAAGCAAGGGGCCAGATCACCAGAAATTGTTAGATAATCTACAGCAGATAACTTGTGAGCTGACCAAAATATATATTGCCCAAGGAAATCATTTGAGGTGAGCTTTTTACTCTTCTAGTTTAACTACTTTTATTTAGCTTTAAAATCATTTACTTAGATATTTCTTTTAATGTCAATTAGTAATTTTATTCCCCTGTACTAGATTTAGTAATTTTAGAACTTTAGAATTAAGATTAGTTGGTATTTTAGAGCCTGGAATCTAACTGTTCCTAACACCTACTGAGAGTATGAAGCAGTGATCGCCACAAGGCAGGGACAAAGAAGAATTAAAAGATAAAGAACAAGCCTGAGATGTCACAAAGAGAAAATTTCAAGCATTCTGAACATTCTAAGCCTTCAGACAGTTATAACATTTTTTTTATAAAATGTTTTTTATTTTTATGTTTAAACAAACAATACATACTACGTAGCAGGTAAGTCCTCTTTCCCTTTCCTTTGCAATCTTCACTCATAAATCCTATGCCTTATCCAACTCATGATTTCCCTTCCTCCAATAACAACAATGAGGCTTCTGTAGGGGATAGAAGAGAGGACACATTTAAAGCCACAAGTAATTTAAATGTGGATGTGGACTGGCTAAGGATTGCCTTTTAACTGCTAAAATAGTTACTGCAATTTTCAATCCACTATTAGATGCCAGTCTGAAAATAGATGAACATAAGGCTATAATGGAAAAACATGTAACTAAAACTGTTAAGGAGTCAGCTACCAATTCAGTTATTCCAGAATTTACTCAAAATCCTTATGCTGCAAGAAGACCCTATATGTATTGCAACTGTCAGAGATGAGCTAGTCTTGCAGTGACACCCATATTTTGGTCCAGATTTGAATTAATCCTCTTAATGAGGGCAGGTGGCAAAATAGATGAGCAGCCCTACACCGCCTCTCACAACTCCTTTACTGCAGAGCATATTCCAGTGAGCTCACAGAAATCTCCTGGCTTTCCAGATGGCATGGACTTGAAAGAATAATATTGATTTTTAGGCATTTTGCCTTGAATGATCTTTAAACTTAAAAACATTTTCTAGGGGGGTTTGAAATTACACCAATATGTGTCTTTCACAATACTAGTGTAGGGCTTCTGCAAAATTCTGGGATGAGAGCCAAGCACACAAGAGAGGATGGCATAAACCACAGAGTTCATAAACTCAGCCAGCAATTACCTACACAGCAGAATGCTCCACCAACTCCAAGGTCAGGTCCAGATAAGCACAGGAGGCACAACACTTTCGATTTAATTAAGGAGAAGATACAGTCATCAGTCAACCCTATGGAGGATGAGAAATAACTAGCTCAGTTGTTTCACACCCTCTCTACAGAAAATCAACAATTATATGCAAACTTGAGGCAATTAAATCAATGCTTCAATCAGTAACTGCTGCAACTGAGTTTCTCAACATGTTACCACCCTCCCACTGTCCTCCTGTTGAAAAGCTGACAAGTTCATTTTCTGAGTGCTTAACACTTCTCAAAAACAATGAAAAAGAAGGTGCTCCAATTCAAAACCCATTCAGATAAATGCAGGAAACACCAAGTTAATCAATGTAACACAGCCCTTTTAGGACTTTCCAGCTGTTTATCCCACAGGTGATTCTTGACTTACAACTGTAATTGAATCTGGAATTATGGTGGTAAGTCGTGGTGCTCATTAAACAGGCCATCATGTAACTATGTCTGATTTTATGACTATTTTTGTGGTGGTTGTTTAGCAAATGCTGTGGTCACTATGTAAATGCCCCAGTTGTTAAGTAAAAGCCACAATCATCAAATGAATCCATTTTCTTCAATAGACTTTTTTTATTTTGGCCAAAACCACAAAGTAAATGCTGGAAACAAACAAAAACACTGAAAACCATGGTAACAGGACTGCGGGATGCCAACTAGCCATAAATGCAAGCCAGTTGCCAAATGTCCAAAATGTGATCATGCGACCTAAAGAAGGGAGGGTGCATCCATCAGAACTTTGAAACTGAGTCATTAGTAGCTGTGGGGCGTTCCATTTGGCCTTATTTGCTCTGCGCATGAAACTTTTTCTTTGAAATTACCTCATAGGCTCAGGACAATAGCCACTCTAGCTGACAGCAGAAAGTCTGCTCTGTAGGTGGACCCCTATCTATCTATCTATCTATCTATCGATTGAGATGATTGAGTTAGAGATCAATAATGTATATATTTTGAAGGACACATGGAAGTTGGTTTCAATTTCCAACTATTTTTCTCTAGTAGGCACTACACAATGTAGCCTCAGAGATAGCAGACTCAAAGGTGGACTTGGTCTATTTATAGCTTCTAAATTAGTATATTCAAACTGTAAAATAATTACCTCAGGTTAAGAATGCTGTATCAGCTTTGTCAATCTTTGAACAATTTCTTTGTTGCTCCTCAACAGCCCATTCACAGGTCACCCAAACCTAGAACCATATTCTTAGCTGAATAGGTTTCCAAGTAAACATAGTCTAATACATGGGGATTTCACTGTAAGAGCAGGTTGCAATGATGAAGTTCTCTATGGATGCCCCAATGCTTTTCCTTTTGAACAAGTAATTGAGCTGTCATTTAGGTCCAGATTCTTCAAAGTTAGAAAACATAACCTAGTTGTCTTTAGGCTGCTATATCTCACAAATAGACTTAACCTATAAAACTCAAACCAAAATTTCTTCTCAGCTCCAAGAGAGCCAAATTATCTAATTGTCTTTCCAATTCTCTAGTGTATAACTTCTGTCTTACTCTCCAAAATGTCTACTTTGTCATTAATTTGTTTTACATTTCCAGGCACTTGTTTTACTCAACTTTCTACCTTCTTAAATTCTTTTTCATCTCTTCTTTCATCTTTAGAAGTCATCTTAGAAGTCGATTTAGTATCAAATGATTTAGTTTATTGCCAAGTTATTCAAACATTTTCTGAAGCAAATCTGGTGTAATTCTTCTCTCTGCAGGTTGCCGAAGCAATCTTCTTCTTCCCTCTACTATTTTTGCCACTTTTCTGTCATTATGGTATTATAATCCAAAAATGAAACTGTTTCAAATTGTGGGGGGAGAGGCAAGCTTTCTCTCCCCTCCCCCCCTTTTCTAGCTCCTTTTGTCTCAAATGACATTCTGTATTTACAAACAGCATGACAGTCTGTCTCATATTACCTTTATGTTTTGTTTTGTAAAATCCAATAGTCTGCACTATTTAATAGTAAACAAATAACAGTCACAAGAACATTTGTCTAATTGAATTCCAATTTATTCAAAAGTACTTTCAAAATAACTATCTCCTTTATCCTTTTAAAACTTTCTTATGTTCATGCCTTGTTAAGCTTTTTGTCAAATATTAAGTCTTAAGACTTACTTTTTTTCTTTATTCCTTTGTAATCAAGAAAAAATATTAACTCATCAAGCAGATTTTTTTATTGTGAAGCTCAGAAAGTATCTCTAGAGCTGTAAATTAGTTACGTCCAAAAATGTTTAAGAAATGAGTAAACGTTGTGTCCAATTAGGCTGCAAACTTAGCTGTGAGCTTGGTTGAAATCAGCTCCAGTCATAAACTTACCGCAAAGAGCTGTCCAGAGTGCAGGTGGATGATCTCTTGAGCTCTCCTTTTTCCAGACAGACTTCACCAGCCAGAATTCACTGTCTGGTCATTGCTCTGGATCCACTCCTTCAGGACATCTAGTTCTCCATGAAAGCTCCAGAAAACTGCATGGTGGTCATTTAGTATTGGCATCCTTCAGTCTCAAGAGACTATGGTATCGTGCTCTGGAAAAAGGTCCTAAAACAGCACCTAGTGAAAAAGGCCAATTCGAGAGTGGCAATCCCTTCCACACTGAGGGCAGATACATTCTGTCCCTTGCCCAGCCCCAAATTTCGCTGGTTCCAGGACTGCCTCTTTGCCTCAGCCTGCCAAACAAGGCTGAGTCATTAGGAGTCAAGATTTGAAGGCATACTACTCTCAAAGGATATATATTACTGTTGCACTTTTTGCTTCAGGCTCTAAATACTGTTTTCCAATACTTTACTTTAAACCTTTTTTCCTGATTCTATTACCTTCCAGAAATACTTAATTACACCAGATCAGCTACTTTTCAGCTTTCTCCCCCTGGCCTGCCCCTTGCCACCACTGCAAATTATTTTCTCTCCTTTCATTCAATTCTGTACAACATGTCATCTGCTAAAAAACTTTTTCTCTCAGCTTTACTGTCAATCCTGACTCAGTATTTGTGGAGTTAGAGAAATAATAAATTATGCTATATGGATAACATTCATTTCCTCCTAGAGTTTGGCAAGCAGAAAATACAATATCCGTTACTTGGCAATTGAGCACACATCAGTGCTGCTGATATCTATTTACACAAGAAAGTAGTGGTCTGTTAGTTCACACTGATTTATAACCGGCAATATATATCAATAAGGAGATTCAGTGTGACTGTTCCTAACAGATTATGAGAAACTTGGGACTCACTAAAGTTTCGGAAATAATGTTAGATATTAGCAACTATATTTCATTGTTTTGCTGGAGGCAATGGCTATCTTCTGTTGCCCAGATAAGTGGAAAACCAAGTCCTATTGGTTCCCAAATGACTTTATTCATAATGGATGGAATAAGGAGAACTGAAATCTAACTTATCTGGAAGATGCAGGTTCATAAGATTGTTCAATGGAATCACAGTTATTGGTCAAACTGGCTTTTTTGAAATTGCCAATAAGGTAAAGGTAAAGGTTCCCCTCGCACATATGTGGTAGTCATTCCTGACTCTAGGGAGTGGTGCTCATTTCTGTTTCAAAGCTGAAGAGACAGCGCTGTCTGAAGATATCTCCGTAGTCATGTGGCCGGCATGACTAAATGCCAAAGGCGCATGTAATGCTGTTACCTTCCCACCAAAGGTGGTCCCGATTTTTCTACTTGCATTTTTTACGTACTTTCGAACTGCTAGGGTTGGCAGAAGTTGGGACCAGTAATGGGAGCTCACCCCATTACACTGCACTAGGCACGTGCCAATATCTACAGTTTAATTCCTGAGAAGCTGTACTGAAAAGGAGAAGCAGCCACCTCAGCTAAGATCACATCTAGGCAAGAATGCATTAGTGTTATGTGTCATTTTCTGTCCCAGAGTAGTGTGTTTTGGCTCTTCTCTACCTTTTTACCTTTACAATATCCCTGCTTTGTAGTCAGGGTAGGGAAAGTGTCATTCACCAAGGGCTATAAATGAACTTCAAGGGTGGATTGGGATTTTCATTCTGGTTTTTTTTTTTTTCAAGTTATATCCATCAAGTTCACTGAAGTAATTTAAACTCAAATCTAGCCTTATTAGGGCAGACTGAAATCTAGGACAGTGTTCAGAGAGACTCATCAATAAATGTGTCTACAGAATCCCTTTGTGGTATGAACAGCCTGTGTAGATTTGATCTTTTCACATTTTAGTGTTCTCCTGCACGTTGCAGGAATTGGACTGATCTTATATTTCTTGCTGATTTGTAGCCCTGCAGAGTCCAGAACATAGTGAGAATGTGGTCCAGGCAAAACAGAGGTCATATCCCAGGAAAGAAGCTGCCCCAAGGCAAAAAAAAAAAAAAAAAACAAACAGAAGCAAATGAGACACACAATAAAAGAGCAGCTTTTAACCTTTGAACAAACTGCCAGCAGCCTCATTTCAATTGTTAAATAAATCTACTGCAGGGGTAGGTAAACTGTAGCCTTAACATCATGTGGATCCCTTTGGGGCCTAGTTTCCAAAGCCCCTATGTAAGCAAGCAATTAAAGTTGGGACTGCTAAAAGAAAAAAAAATCTATTCAATTTTTTCTTTCTGCATTCATTTTGCTTTGCTTCTCCCATCACTAACTGCTGCAAACCCCTGCAAGATTAACATTGTAATTGAATGCATTTGTATGTGATTAAACACCCATCTAATGGATATTATTTATGAGTAACCATGTATGCTCATATTTATAATTCTGTTTATGGGATGCACTGTGTAGTAGTGCTAGAAAAGAAAAAAGGGTTTCTTTGGTAAATATGCAGGGTAACTATGACTCTAAATTTAGTCTCTAGAAATATATCAGGAAGCAAGCAAATTTAACAGCCTTCAGCAGCCTCATTTCAGCATATAAATGGGCATAGAACAATAAGAAATAATTTGTTGGACAGGATATTAGCTTATTTGAAAGAGAGAAAACAAAGACTTAGATGGCCTTAAGCCCTGGGTTTCAGAAGAACAGACAATTCAGTGATAAAATTGGCATCAAAGGAATGGGTGTCAGAACTCAAGCAAACCAGAAGAAAGGAAGAGGAGGAGGTTAATTTCACAAAACATTAATAAATTGCTGTGAATGAACCAAAAGAAGAAATAAAGGAGAAACCAGCCAAACTCCAGCTCTTTATCTAGTATGAACTCAGCAGCTTTCTGAGCAAAGAGAAATAGTAGCAGAAAGAGAAGAAAAAAGATTTAAGTCAAAAGGCAAGCAAGAATAGGAGAAGAAAGAGGACGGCTGGCCATAACTACTTTGAGTTCTGATCCTATTTGTTTCTTGCTTCAGTCAGACGCTCAAGTTTAGATTTTTTTTAATTGCTTCAAATACAGAAAGACAAAATAATAATAATAATAATAATAATAATAATAATAATAATAATAATAATCAGCAGAATTTTAAAAGTACACAACCCCCCAAAAAACACTGCTGTCACAAGCAGTATACGTGAATAGCAAAAAAACAAAAATTTTCATTTTCAAAAACAATTAATAGGTTATCTTAGATATATATATATACACTGCATCTCATAAGGTGAGATCTCCTATCATATTAGCTCCAACACCTGGGGAACAACCATGCACAAGGAAACAACCACTAGTGACTTACTGTGTTTCCCCGAAAATAAGACCCTGTCTTATACTTTTTTTTGAACCCTGAAATAAGTGCTTGGCCTTACTGCCATGTGCTCAAAAGCCCGATTGGGCTTATTATCAGGGGATGTCTTACTTTGAGGGAAACAGGGTAATAACTGGCATCAACACCCCAATTAACTATTAAAAGCCACACAAAACCAGGCACTGCATAAATCCTACACGTGGAAAAGCCCAATGTACCCATTTTTGAGAGAGAAAAATTCCCCGAGGATGGGCTCCAACATGAGTCTGAAAGCTTGGAAGACTAAAACTCTGGTCCCGGTGACCAACTCCGATTAGTGGTCAAGGCCACTAGTCAGCAAAATGTGCCCTCAATCTCATTTTCATAATGCCAGGGGAGCCAATTACCATTATTGTCATCTCAAGGGGAAAAAATCTCAAGAGTTTCACCATTAAAGACAGGGTGATTGACAATACTTTCTGGCAATTGATATTGTTGCTACTCCTTACTGCCACCATTCCTGACTCCCCTGCTGGCTCTAATGAGTGGTGGGATTCAAAAAAATTTACTCCCGGTTCTGTGGGCATGGCTTGGTGGGCGTGGCGTGGCATGGCTTGGTGGGTGTGGCAGGGGAGGGATACTGTAAAATCTCCATTCCCTCCCCACTCCAGGGGAAGGATACTGTAAAATCTCCATTCCCTCCCCACTCCAGGGGGAGGATACTGTAAAATCTCCATTCCCTCCCCACTCCAGGGGAAGGTTACTGCAAAATTCCCATTTCTTCCCAATCAGCTGGGACTCGGGAGGCAGAGAATAGATGGAGACGGGGCCAGTCAGAGGTGGTATTTACCAGTTCTCTGAACTAGTCAAAATTTCTGCTACTGGTTCTCAAGAACTGGTCAGAACCTGCTGAATACCACCTCTGGCTCAAATGAGAGCCCCAACAAATGGAGTAACATATGTGATATCTAGAGTGGATCATTTCTTAACACACCCACCTTTGTCACTGAGAGTCAGTTTGGTATAGTGGTTAAAATATCAGACTAGAAATGAGAAGACTCTGAGTTCTAGTCCCTGCTTAGGCACAAAGCCAACTGGATGATCTTAAGCCAGTCACTCTTCTCAATGCTACAAACAAGAAACTGGAAAAAATGCTTCAATAAATGTACCAAGAAAACTGCAGGAAGTTAGACTCCAGGAATCAAAATTGACCTGAAAGGACAATTATTTTCCTCCATTGCTGCAGCCTTGCTGATTGTTAAACAGTTGATAGGTATATGTTGGCAGAAGTGACCCAACTCTACAGCTGCTTCTAGACTTTCTATTGTCTTCAACAGCAATCTCCCACCCTTTCTTCACTGCACTCAGGGTGAATCATCTCCCCACTGCCACCCTGTTCCCACATAAACAATTATCCCTTTTCTTTCTGATGGCTTGACTTGATTTTCCATATATAAGGTAGTTATTAAATGTGAATCTAATTGGCTAGTAATTACACTCATTTATAAAATTTGGTTGCAATCTAACCAGAATAGGGTCATTTGTTGAAAGGCAGCCTAAAAAAGGTCAATATCATATACAAATAAGCCATCATCGCCAAAACTTTAATCGTAATCATTTTTAGCTCATCCTTATTTATGCTACTGAATAAATGTGGATTTTAAGGTTCTATATATACATCATTCATATTCAGTTACATTTATTTTTATTTCTCAGTAGCATAGATAGACCTCACATTTTAAGGTTCATTGCATGTAAAAACTTACCAAGAACAGCTAAAAAACAACAACCCCCTTTCTTTTTTCTTTTATAATTTTTATTAATATATTCTATACACTAATACACAAATAAAATATACAATCCTGCCACCATGGTATAATGTGATTACATTGTCCATAAGTATAAAATCATTCCTTTATACATACATATTTGCCACCATATATATATACATCATCATATATCTATTCTATCCCACCTTTTCTGGACCCAATCGTACCATGCTTTCCAACTGTTATAAAATTCTGAATCTTTTTTACCATGGATCAATCTAGTTAGTCTATCTGATTCCGCACACTCATTAATTTTATATATTATTTTCAAATCTATCGGTAAGTATTGATTTTTCCACTCCTGCGCATACGCTAATCTTGCTGCAGTGATAATGTGAATCAACAAGAACCATATATCTGATTTAACATTCAAAGGTTTTGCCCCCAATAGGAAAATCTCAGGTCTTAATTCCAAATTAATCTGTGTAATTTCCAAAATCCATTGCCGTATTTTTTTCCAATATTTAACCTGCGGGCAGGTCCACCATTGGTGAAAATAGGTTCCATTGCTGTAACCGCACTTCCAACAGCAGGCAAATGTCCCGGGAAACATTTTAGCTAATCTCGCCGGGGGTAGATGTCACCGGTAGATCATTTTATATATGTTTTCTTTATATGAGGAGGCCATGGTTAATTTCATATTTTTCAACCAAATCTGTTCCCATTGCTGGAAGTCAAGGGGACAACCCCCTTTCAAGGCTGTCCCTGTGCCACAGAATACCATCCAACAAGTTTTCTTCTAAAGGGCAGCAGTTGGTCTGTTCTTTGCTTTGTAGGTCCCTGACATTCATCGCTATCCACGTTTTTAGATCTGGGAAGCCAAAGCATTGAAGCCAACTTTCAGTATGTGTATTTTGGGCCATATTAGTGTAGAGTAACACCAATTATATCTGCTAAAGGGCAGGGGATAATAAATAATTCACACCTGTCCTGTCATTACATTCTGGGCTGGGTAACTTTGCAAACACCAAATGAAATGACTTGGGAAGATATTTGTGTTAGTGTCAGAGAGATGGCATGATCAATGTATTTATGGGGTTGGAGGTGAGTGTTGTTATCTATTGCACACAGACAGCCAATGCTTTTCAGCTTTAGTTGCTTTGGTATTAACAAATGATGCAGTTCAGAAGTCACATTATGCTATTTTTGGCTTACTTTTTCCCCCTCTCCATCCGTGCATAATTTTTCAAACATCGAATGAAGTATTAGAACACAACACCCCTAGTTCTAATTTCACGTATTGCTCAAAGTGCTATAACAAATTTGAATAAGTAAAATAAAGGTGGTATCACACAAGATTATGTTCTTAATTCCTTGTAAAAATATGTCTGTGATTCAAGCTAGTATTTTTAATTAAACACTAGAATAATGTCCTAAAGAAGTCTTACTTATTTATGCAGCGATCCCAGATGTATATTGGATCTTAACTTCTCTCCATGATATTAAGCGGAGAAATTGAACTGATTTTTGAGAAATGATGCCAAATATGAAAGAAATCAGTGTGGGAATTTTCAGGCTTCATGCATTTATAATAGATTCTACTTTAAAAAGAAAAAAGAAAACAAAGGAAAATTGTCTCTATTGGTATCATTTTTGGGAGGAAATAGAAAAGTAATAGCCTTTCCTATGGGGAACATTTGTGCCAAAGTTCAGATAGATACAATTTTGTGTGAAAGGAATCCTTAAGGAATGCTGATGTCCTTTTCTGAATAGTCAAACTGAGCATTTCTGATCTTTCAATCAGATTGGAAGGATGACTAAATATGACTAATACACTGTTGATATCTGAAGTAGTAAATGTAATAGATATTTAGTATTTCTTAGGTCTTCACTTGGGTTGCAGTTGGAACCAAGATCTTTGTCATGGATACAGACACACACACACCTCCAGATGCAGGTTCAGAGGAGGAGGGTGAGTTTGAGTCCCAAGAGGAAAGTGCAGAGCTGGGTATTGGTCAGGATGGGGGCTCAGAGAATGCTAGCCTGATGCAGCAGCCTCAGCTGGGTCATTGGATGAGTGAGGTGAGCCACAGCTGCAATAAATTGACTAGGAGGCTCCAGGCAAGGACTGGGAGCAACTGTCACCCATTAGCAAGGAGGAGGAGGAGGTAGAGTCCACACCTCCGTCTGATCCAAGGATAGGTAGAGCAGGCACAACACCAGTCACCTGGACTACTCATGAGGAGGCAACCTTGCCTCTTGTGAAAGGCTCTGCTGCCTACTTAACCCTGTCCTAAGGACTGCAGTGTTGCTGGAGCAATGTGCCCAATTCTGTACCTTCTGTTGTGTATCCTGACCTGTTTGACTCCTAGACTGCTTTCCTGGACTTTGTGTGTGCCTATTGGACTTGGTTACCCAATGACTCTTGCTGTACTGAGCTTGAAATCTGGGCCTGCACAACAGGAGTGTTTTCTGTGGACCTATTTGGGGGGTTTGGATAAACAGCTGTGGAACACTTGCCATACGTGTGTGTGTGAGAGAGAGAGTGTGGCAGAACATTCTTTTTGTAGTCCATATCATTTTCTAGATAATTATCCAAAGGGTATGTATAATTGTATGGCCACGCCATGTTGTTTTTAGTGTCCATCTATTGTCAGATAAGTATATAGTCTTCTACATCTATATTTCTGTTCTAATGTTTTTATTATAGCATCTTTATCATTAAATTTCCTAATTTCTGCTTTGATCTTTGAATGAGAAGTTTAGCATTCATCTTTCTATTGCATGCTGTTGGAGAGAGAGTGGGGGAATCTGCCTTATAATTCTTAAACACTGTCTCAGCAAAAGAATTAAGTGCTGGAATTTCAATGACATTATTTCATTAAACAAAAGGATAAAGGCATATGGTTTAACCACAAACAGACAACTTCCACCAAGAACTCAAGGGCTTAATACAATACAGTAAAAATAGTGAGATCCACACTAGCTGTTCTAACTAATGCCACAGAAGAGGATTGAAGATATGCAGTGGTAACACACTATATAACTCATTGTCAAATTTGATTTATCAGTGATGACACATCAGGATGCAAACCACATATTGGCCTCCTTTACTCCTTTTCTCTGACACAAGATAGAGCATTCTATGCAGCTAGCAACTTTTCAAAGGTGGTGAAAAGTGAAAGGAAGGAAATAGAAATAGAAATTACCTTAATTGGTCCTTATGCATTTACCATTTGGGTCTGGATTATTCCAGAGATTCTCTTTCAAAAGACATGGTAGAAATTATGCATTTATTTAATCAATTGATTTATGCAGCCACCCATCCCTCTGTTATGACTCAGAGTGGTGAACATAGCATCCAAAAAACAAAGACAGAACAAAAGACAATAACTAATAAGAAACAGTAGAATGCAATAGTGACATAATGGCACATAATTGAAACCAAAATCATATTCATGCAAAAAGCAGCTTGGCAATGTTCATCTGGAGGTACTTTAATGACATGATCCAAAGGTGCTTTTTTCAAGACTTTCTGGTTTTTCTTTGGAAACATTTTGCTTCTCATCCAAGAAGCTTCTTTAGCCTTGACTGGATGGTGGGAAATGGAAGGATTTGTACTCCTTGCAGACAGCTGGACATTTGCATTCTTTTAGTGGGTTATTAAGGTCACTTGGAGGTTTATTTGTGTCATCAGGGTCACCTGAGTGGTGGACAACTATGACCTGGAGGACTGAGAATCTTCGCAGACACTTAATGACATGATTTGTACACATAATTACAGCATTTATAGTAGTCTTTTTCAGGTTGTATCATTACACAGATTTCACAGATGACAACAGCTCCAAGTATATCCAACATCGTTTTTCATAATTTATCAGAACTAGCCAACCATGGACTTATTTCATTTTTCTAAGCACTTCCAACCAAAACACTGAGTTGAAGCTGTTCGGTCTTCTTTGTCAGATGTTTGACTGGATCACTGCAGTCTCTTCATTAATGAATTGGTAGAAATGTTTCAGATTCAACTGAAATTGGAAATTCTGCATATTATGTACATTTGCATTTTGTATCTGCTTATTTTGGCTGTAGCTGTTATTTGCTGCTTTATTATTTCCAGTACTTCCTTAATCTTCCTTGTTTCTAGGAGATATTTCATGATCAAGTATTCATTGGTCTTCTTGTTCTTCTGCTTCTTTTCTTTCTTCTCTTCTAGCTTCCTTGTATCTGATCTTACCATGCTGATTTTATTTTCCAGGCAGATCTTCCATGTTGGTAGTTTCACTGTTTGGTTTTTTTTTCCTGGTTTTTTAAATTATTATTATTTACTTTATTCATTAAACATGAAACTCAGTCAACTGAACTTTCAAAGATGCATAACATTTTATTTATTTATTTATTTATTTATATTATAATAATTATAAAAATTAATAAATATATTATTATTATTATTATTATTATTATTATTATTATTATTATTATTATTATTATTTCTTTGCAGGTATTCAGCTATAACTGCAGAAGTGTTTCACATTGTTGCTTGCAGTGAACTGTGCTTATGTTTGATAATAGAGTCAGACGGGAAATTCTAGGTCTACTAGTCGAATCCCCAGCTCAAGCACCATTTCAGACAAATGATTGTCCAATCTCCTTTTTTTAAAACTCCAGTTTTAGAACATCCGCAACTTCTGAAGGCAAATTGTTCTATTGATTAATTGTTCTAAAAATTGGTCAAGAAAAGTCTCCTTAGCTTTAGGTTGGTTCTCTCCTTGTTTGGTTTCCATCTATTGCTTCTTCTTCTGCCTTCAGGTGTTTTGGAGAATAGGTTGACCCCCCCTCTTCTTTGTGGCAGCTCCTTAGATACTGGAAGACTATCACATCATCCTAGTCCTCCTTTTGATTAAACTAGACATATTCAATTCCTGAATTGTTACTGAAAAGGAATCAACATCTATGTTGGTTTCCTCTACTGCAGTTTGCCTGTGCAGTCTGAGCTACTTCTGCAAGGCTTCATTTTTTTTTTCTGTGGGTAGACTTTTAAGTTTTTTTTCAATTCTGCTTCTGTGAATATTGCATTTTATATTATAAATCAATGTTGATTGGCTTCTCTCTCTTCTGTTATTTTTTTATTTTGGATGTGTTCATTCTAGGACTGGTGCATTCTTTCAGATAACCTTGTTGTTGAACTTAATTTGTTACAACATATATTATTTCTTTGTTTTCAGTCTTTGTGTATTTGAAATAGAACTTTCTTTCAATAGTCCTGCACTGATTTTCCTGGTTCCTCAGACAACAGTCCTGAGCCCTGTAGCCCATCTGTTGGCTACAGGACTTGTTGATCTGCGCAACAACTAATCCAGTATGAATTCATATAAATTTTATCTCAACATATTGCTAATGGGATACAAATTATTTGTTGGCTCTTCTGATGAGATCTGCCCAATATGGTAGAACCTCTGGCATAGCTCTCATCTTCTTCAGAATACACAATCCCCTCAACTACATCAATATAGTGCTTCATTGGAGATCAAGGTAATGCCTCACGGGGCAAGTTATTATTATACCTAAGATGGGAAACAAGAGGCAAAGGAGCTTGTAAATTCTAGTAAGTTTATGGCAAAAGCCTACACATCTCTCACTTTTGATTTGCAACTAAGCTAAATATTGCACATTCTGAATGCAGACAATCATGTATGAGCCTCATCAGGACTTCACTAACTTCCTGATTTTACAGTTCATCTTAATCTGGAAAAGATTTTCAGGCATCTGTTAGGCCATAAGGCATGTCTATTGGGCTTCAAGAAGATTGGCAAGACAAACTTTTGCAGAGTGGAAGAAAGTAAGAGGGAAATTGGCTCTAGTTATTGAAGTCAAAGGATTTTGATTCCAGGTTGGCACTGTTGTATGCAAAAGTGATGCATACATCATTGCTTTTAATATGATTTTTATATAGCTCTCTCCATCACCCTCTTTACTGACTGCATGTCTGATTGTAGTGTCAAGTGTAAATGGCTACAAGCTCTATCTGGACATGTGTTGAGGGCAGATTGCTATTCTGCCCTCTTTTCAGCAAATTAATAGATCTGCTTTTGATACATTAATATGAAAGGTTGCTCCATGAAACTGGGTATTTTTAATGACAACATTTTTTTCACATACACAATCTAGGGCACCATATTTGTTCAAAGAATATCAGTTCTGAATGGTGTATTAAAAACAATGTAAAAGAAATGATTGCTTCCAGAGAATTGAAAATATATAAACCATTTTGCATTCTTTATAATGTACTGTAAGAAGAATAAATACCTTTGGTCCATATAATGTATTAATGACTACTTGATTCAAAGATTTTGTGAATTTTAAGTAACTATTGAGGTTTGACCTAGTATGTATGTATGTATATATATATATATATATATATATATATATATATATATATATATATATATATATATATATATATATATATATATATATTCAAGACTGTAATTACATACCAGTAAGAAATTTTGGACAGGGATTTGATTAAATCCAATTTTTTCTTAGATTGTTTGAACTTATGCATACAAACCCACGTTCTCACCTACTCATAAAAATGTTCTTTGAAACTGACCAGGCAAAATACAGAATGATGAAAAGACCTGAGGCACCCAATTGATTAGAATTATTTTTTTTTAACTCCACCTGTCTCTCCCCCCGCCTTTTTTTTTTAACAATAAAACATATTCCTTTCTTCTAAAGAAAGAAAACTTTCTTTTAATTCTCCTAGGAAGGATGTCTGGCTTCTTTTAAGCTTCAAATAGGGTGAAAGTGATCCAATGGATGGAATCTCATCCAGATGAAAAACTGCTTAATTATCCATTGTCCAGCACTCCAACCTTATCTATCCATGTACAATTATTAGCTGGAATTTAACTTATTAGGGTGAGAAGGATTTCTGGACCATGGATAGTGAAGCAAAGACAACTTCTTTTCTACTTCTGTTACAACTTTTCACACAAGAGCAGAATAAATAGAACTTGCACCAGGATGTCAGAACACTTACGTTGCTATCAGCATTAGTAAGTGAGGTCATGAATGAAAAGGTGTGGCAGAACTTGGGGTGGAGTGAAAAGAGGGTTCAGCCTAGAATCTCTATGTAGCCACAAGTGAACTAAATTCAATCCCCACCCTTGAGTTCTATTGACTTTTAATTAACTCTAACCAGGTGCTGAGAGGAATCCTGTGCATAGGCTTTTACAATAAATCAACTTAAGTGAACCTTCATGTGCAGGCCTAGTCTTTTGTACCTCACATGACTTGATTCTGGATATATTCTGAAATAGATTTGAAGTATAAATAATCAATATATAAACTATATGTAACATGTGTAGCATATGCCACACACAGACACCTTGTAGGGGAGATGGGCAGCATAAATAAAATTAGTTTAAAAATAATAAATAAAAATAAAAATAAAATAAAATAAATCTCACCTTAGACATTTGTCAGACTCTCTGTCTAAACAAAAAGCAATGATTCCTTTTTCTAAGCACATTTCTCATAGAATTTCTTTTGCAAGATTTATTAAGAAAAATGGAATGAGATTACAAGTTTCTGGAACTATTTCCCGTGTACAAATCAATATAGCTGAAAGTATGTAGGGTGAAGTCTTCCTCTAGTTCTTTTTTTAGTGTCTTTCTGTGAGCTGGCAAAGTGATGGGTCTCTTCGCTAATAATAAAGGAGCTTTCAAGTAGTTATTTATAAAACCTTCTCTTGCATCAGTCTGGCTTACATTTAGTAATAATGGGCCTTCCTTTAAAATAGTTAGGCATAAAATTTATGATTGGTGAGCAGATCTCTCTATGTTATTTATACTAACACTTTATCTGCAGTTGCTTTGAAACTTGAATGTGTGATTTCTATTTTTTTCTGACTAGAGTTTTAAGGTTGTTTGGACTACATTACCAAATAGATTCGTTTCTATGCTTTTATGGGAAAAGGGGATGACTCCTATTCACAAAGGCAATATTTTAAGATAAGCTATATGTTAGGGTTTTTCATAGACACGCCGTCAATATTTTTACCCAAATTCTATTTTATTGCACAAAATATAAACTACTATCTTATTCTAGGGACTATTTTCTATCTATTTCTACTTTTCTGTTTTCCCCAGGTCTTCACCTCTTCTAGCCATCTCAGTCTATTTGTACATGAAAACCCCTTTTCATTCCTTTCTACAGAGGTGCTGTTACGATATTTTCAGGATCAGACTCAATAAGTAGATTAAGAATTAGATATTCAAATAAAGCACTGTTTATTTACAGAAGGCATTCTATATTCACTGAATATTCACAGATAGAAGCACAGAAGGAAAGCATACAGCTCCTTATATATACAAGGGGTGGAGCTAGATATAGGAGTGGTTAAGTATGAATATATTAAGTAGTGAAGAATAAGTTAACCCCTGATATCCTGGTCATGTACTATTTACATAATAAAGAATAAGGCATTTACTTGTGACAAATCCCCCTCTAAATGCTGATTCGATATATTACAACAATTACATTCAGATTCAGAACAATATAAAACTTGTAACTTAGAAGTCAAGTATTTATGCTGCTTAGAAGGCAAAGGCTTTGTCAATATGTCAGCTATTTGCTCTGATGTTTCGCAATGAACTGCTTTAATAAATCCATCCTGAGATAACTGCCTCACATGTTTGAATTTTATATCTATATGTCTGGACCTTTGTCCAATAGCATCAGATCTAGATATTTCAATAGCAGCCTTGTTATCTTCGTGTATGATAAATGGTAATGAAGGTTTCTTCCAAGTGTTTGACAATAAGTCATTAAACCATACGAGGTTATTTGAGGCTTTAGACAAACAAACATATTCTGCCTCAGTCGTTGAGGTGGCTACTAAATCTTGTTTACCAGTGTACCAGTAAACTGGACAATCGTTAAGGAAAAATATATAGCCAGATGTGCTTTTCTACATGTGGTATCACCAGCCCAATCCGCATCGGCATAACACGTGAGGATGGGCTCTTTGACATTATTAGGTCCCAATAATAAACAGAAGTCTAAGCTATTCTTTAAATATCTTAATATTCTCTTGACAGCTTCCCAATGATATAATAATGGTTTGCTGACATGCCTAGACAACAAGTTGAGAGGCAAAGCAATATCAGGTCTAGTCCAATTGGAAATATATAGAAGGGAACCGATGACTGATCTGTAAAGTGTATTATCTTTAAATTCAGGGGATGACTCATCTGTGTTTCTCAAGAAATCAGTTTGCATGGGAGTGTCACATGGCTTAGCATTATTTAAGTTACATTTGTTCAGAAGTTCTATAATCTTATCTCTTTGAGAAAGTTTGAATCCCCTTTTTGTTTTACTAATTTGAACTCCAAGATACTTATTTACCTTACCTAATGACTTCAAAGAGAAATGTTCATTTAGTTTTGTTACAAATGTTTCTCTCTTCTCTTTGTGTTTACCTATATACAAAATATCATCCACATAAATTAACATGAATTCTAAAGAGTCATCCTCTTTTTTAACAAAGAAACAGTTATCAGCAGTAGTGGCATTAAAATTCATAGTTTTGAGCACTTTGACTAAACATTCATACCATCTTTTGCCAGATTGTTTCAACCCATATAAACTTTTATTTAGTAACCACGTTTCATTTTTGTTCGTATATTGACTGTGAGGCGCTCTTACATATGGCATATAAATCAAATTTTTTTAAAAAAATGACTTTGGAAAAGGAACATATTTGATCTGAATTTAGTACAAAGAACCAGAGTAATCCAATCCAATCCAAATTCTGTTTGTGGGAAGTATAATAGAAACTCTTAATATAATCTTGAAGGAAAATGTAATAGTGTCTTTTAGCAAGATATTTGGAAGACAGAGTATTGAGTTAGGTTAATAATAGTCAGAGGTAGATTGCTTATGAACATGAAAGATCTTTGTCCTCGTTGAAGCTTATTAAAATAGTTACCTTACAAAAAAGATTATTTAACTCCCACTTGAAGTCATCCTTATGGCTTGCGATTTTCAAATTTCTTTCATTTAAAAGTTGATTCCAACACAATTTTATTAGATATAATCATTTAGTCAATCTTTCTCTTTGAAAATGTTATCTAGAAATCAGGAAGTTGATCTGAATTGAGATATGTAAGCTCTGTTACCAAAGTGACCAGAGGTGAAACATCCTAAAGTCTGCAATAGATAATATACAGAACAGGCTCAAACATCTTTCTAACTGAAAGAAATATAAGAAATAGGAGGAGGTGCAACACAAACAGACTGACAAGATTATATTATTGCAGTCAATCTATATAAAAATATCCCAAAGGTGTTTTTTCAAGAGGCAACTGGACTTTCTCATTTTTCTTTGAAGATTTTTCGTTTCGCATCCAAGAAGCTTCTTCAGCTCTGCATAGCTAAATGTCTATGGAGATTCTCAGTCATCCAGGTCATGGTTGTCCCAAAGGTGCTTTTTTCAAGAGTCAACTGGACTTTCTGATTTTTCTTTGAAGACGTTTTAGTTCTCATTCAAGAAGCTTCTTCAGCTCTGAAGAAGGGTGAGAAGTGAAACGTCTTCAAGGAAAAACCAGAAAGTCCAGTTGCCTCTTGAAAAAAAGCACCTTTGGGTACACCATGACTTGGATGATTGAGAATCTCCATAGACATTTAGCTATATAAAAATAGTTTTAATTTTCTTGTAGAGTTGATTTTCTGGTCTGATACTTCTACTTGATAGAGTTGACAGTATCAGGTTCTTTCAACAGTGAAATGACAATCCACAACAGAATGCCAAATTAAGAAAAGCCTAAAGAAATCAGATAGCAAAATAGCATGGAGAATGATTAATGCTTTAGAAACATATGTAGCTTTTAACTGATGCTGAGACTGCAATCTTCATGGTAAGCAAGATGTATAAATTCTGTAAGGTTGTGATGATCTTAGCCATTGGCTTATTGTATAAAAACAATGTCATCTTTATAGGAATAGAAGAACTTTCCTTCATGGATATTTTTGCCTTTATACAGGAGATCCATGAAGTCAGCAGAGTGAATTAATCCATTCCTACGATGAGTATTTGGCAGCTAGTAGTTGTTATGTCGTATCTTCATTTTTCATCTTCCTTCCTGAAATGGCAAACTTTCATAGGCTCAGCCTAATGCCAAATTTTTAATGAATGCCGCTGGATTCCGTTCGGAAGAAGGGAACAATCTGTTGTTATTGTATCTTATTTCAGCTTTTCTTTACTTTTTCTTTTAATCAAAGAGCAATGGCTTTTGTACATTTGCATGCATGTGAATTTTTTCCCTTTTTCAAGAGGGTAATTAAAAACTCGGGTAATGAAACACATTTTTTCTTCTTTGAAAACTGTCTGAATGACACAGTGTCACCCTAGAATTCTTGTGGAATTCAAATTTGTTTTGGATACACAAATTTTACAGATTAAATTTGCTTTAATTTCAAAATTGCAATTGCAAAATCTATGTGATCAGAACCTTGCAGTAAGACAAAAGGATTGATTGAATGGACAATGGGATAATGTGTAATGTCCAAAATAACATACAGTTCTATTGTTTCATAGATGGTTTTGTTTCTCATGCAAACCAGTGCTTTTAAAAAAGGTAGTTTGAAGAAATTAAACTCCAAGGTAGACTAATTGAATTTGATGTGTCAAGCCTCAGGATGCACTGATTCACAGAAAGGAGAGGAACATTTTCAGTTCCAAACTGACAAGGAAACTTTGCTGACTGCTCAGTGCTGAAGTCACCTAGAGATACAATAAAGTTATGGCTGCCTTTTCCACTTGGGAATAGGGTTCTATATAACATTCCAATGTTGACCGGAACTGTTAGTTACCTATTGTAGTTCCTTTGTCCTACTTCTATGCAGTAGATGCACTTTGGTCTTCAGCTGAATTTCTTTGTCAAGGAGGAAAATAGAAGTTTGCATATGTCTGTAGGGAAGGAGAGGGGGCATTCCAGGTATGCAGGGCAGAAATGTATTTGGTGAGGACTGATCTGAGTGTCAAGATATCTGGTAAGGGAAGAATTGGACACCATCCTTGATAATGGGAAAAGAGATGACTTTAATCTGCAATTCTATCTATGTTCTTCTTAGAATAAATCCCACAGGATGTCTTTTCTAAAGAGATCTGTGCAGATCAGAATTAAGTTTTATGGGAAAAGGGGATGACTCCTATTCACAAAGGCAATATTTTAAGATAAGCTATATGTTAGGGTTTTTCATAGACACCCGTCAATATCTTTACCCAAATTCTATTTTATTGCACAAAATATAAACTACTATGTCTTTTCTAAAGAGATCTGTGCAGATCAGAATTAAGTTCAGAAACAGATGGACTACAGATTACATTTCTGTACAAGTCTCTTAAATTCTGATTAACCTTAAGAAAAAATATATCTTGAAATGTAATATATACAGTATAATATATTATATATAATAATCTCATTCTCTGTGTGTGTGCCTGTCTGCCTCTCTCTCTTTTCCTCTCCCCTCCCGTTGTCAATTACATAGTAGCCAAATAAGTGAATTTTGTACACAGCAGGAAATTTAATAATTTTGATCTTTTCTGGTGACCTTATTTATCATCTGAAAATATTCTGTAAAGAAACCTGAATAAAGGCTTTAACTAATTTCTTACCAGAATCCTATAATTGATATTTGTAGAATATGTGTTTGTGCTAGTTTTTCAGGGGAAAAAAAGGATTAATATTGATATGTTGTTTTAAAATTGTGCACAGTTGATATAGAGACAGAACGCCTTTGTGGTTCTGAGGTTTTTTAGAGTTGCACATTTTTATTTACTACAATTGTAGGAAAATTAGAGAGTGGAGGGAAGTTTCCACATCATTTGAAAGGTTGAAATGTTTGAAATCTCTGAAAGCAGAATACATAAAACTGTATCTTATAGTCTCTAGAAAGGCCTTTAGGGTTTATGTATGCATATAGTATTTATTTCCAATAGCAGAAAAATTATGAAGATAATCTGATAGTAGTGACTAAAATCCACACTGAGGCAATTTCTTTATTATAACCAGTGAAAATGCTGCATAAGATGTATTTCAATTATTCTAATTAGTTCTAATAAAAAGTGCTACTCGTTATAGATTTTTTTAAACAAAATATTCTGAGTCTTTAGAATCAGAAAATATTCATCATGGCATTTACTTTTGAAAAAAAATTAAGTTCCTAGTTGGTAGAAATATATTAAAGTGTATTATACTGGAACTGAAACTTCCTATCTTGCATGTTCATAACCAAGCATATGATAAATAGCTGAGAGTCCAAATGTGGGTCAGTTTTAATGGTTATTGAGGGTAACAAGGAAAAATGTTGAAATCGGCTTGAGTTTGAAATGTAGCATTACAGAAAATCCAAGGATTGTCCCTAGCACAGATGTTTTACAAAAAAAAAACGAAAATAAAATAAAGCCAGTGTTATACAAGAGAGATAAAACATATATGAAGTGGCATTTATCAAAAAGATAAAATATTTTGGTGGGGTGGCTTGCCTTTCTATGGTACAAAGGAATTAAAATACAGGGGTATTTTAGAAGACATCAGATACGTGAAGCTTTGCTTTTTAATTGGGAGAGGATTAAAAAATATCTCTTTTTTTAAATGCAATTTTATTGAATTAAGAACATATTACAATTCAAACTAAACAGTTCGGCAACGTGTAGTCATATTGTATATTTACAAGTGCGGTAACTAGTCAATTAACTAATCATTTATACAGTTTGTACAAAAATTCTTATGAATAAGATTGATTACTGTTTAATTAAAGTACTATAGTATATAGGATTATCTAGTCATTGTACATTATTCCACATAAGTATTAACTTTTGCATTTAATTTCCAGCCACCTCTACCACAAATCCCAGATCGCATAGAATTCTGAATCTTCCTTTCCGTTTAACACATACGTTAATCTGCACATTCCTGTGCAGTCAAGTATCTTATTAACTATCTGTTCCTCAGTTGGTCCTTTTTTCTCTTTCCAATATCTAGCATAGGAGAGTCTAGCAGCTGTAATAATATGAATAATCAAATATTTCTTGTCCTTTCCAAATGTTCGTTTTAGCACTCCTAGGAGATAGATTTCCGGGAGGAGGTTAATGTCCTCCTTTAATATTTCTTGGATCCATTTTTGTATTTTTTTCCAAAACTTCCTCACTTCCGGACACGTCCACCACATATGATAAAAGGTACCTTGGGGGTGGCCACATTTCCAACATTTAGGGCTTGCGTTTGTGTAGATCTTAGCAATTCTAGATGGTGCTAAGTACCATCTATATAGCATCTTATACTGATTCTCCTTATAGCTTATTGCTCTCGTCAGTTTAAGATTGCTATTCCATATTTCTTCCCAATCATCAAGATTTATCTTTGATTCGATGTTTTTCCCCCAAGCAATAATTTGGTCTTTTAATATTTCTCCTTCTCTATCATATTCGAGAAGGTAGGAGTATAATTTAGCTAATAGTTTGTTCTCACTACCTAGCCATACCTTATCGAAACTATTTGTCCCCATCTCTATTCCCTTTTCTTGTTTATCCTTACTAAAGCGAGATTTAATTTGTATATAGGGCCACCAATCGATATGGATCCCTTGCTCTTTTAGTATCTCATTAGGTATAAGGTTACCACTATTATCCAGAATATTTTGGTAAGTGACCATTTTCTCCCTGCCTAGTGTATTTGGATGGACTAGAGCCTCCATTGTAGATATCCATTTTGGGTATTTCAAATAATGTTTATGCCTGATTTCTTTCCATGTCTTCATTAATGTATCTCTAATTTTCTGTTGGTGGAAATATATCCCCGTCCCTTTTCCTTTGTCCCAAAAATCACCAATTTAGGTTGTCGAAGGCCTTCTGGGTGTCGAGGAAGACCATGGCCAGCTGTTTCTCGGAGTGTATTTCATAATACTCCAACACGTCCAACACCACTCTCATATTAGACCTAATCTGTCTACCGGGGAGGAACCCGTTTTGATCAGGGTAGATCCAATTATTTAATATTATCTTCACCCTACCCGCTAATATTCCCATAAATATTTTATAATCCGTATTGAGTAAAGAGATCGGTCTGTAGTTCCTTACTTGTTTGGGATCGGTACCTTCTTTTCCTATCAATGTGATAAACACCTCTTTCCACGATTCTGGGATCCTGGAGCCTCTCAGGGCCTCATTGCAAATTATCAGAAGTTTTGGTATGAGTATTTCTGCCAGATTCTGGTTTTTATATATGATCTGTCCCCGTCCCCACACACACACAAACACAGCCAGCCGAGGGTTAAGGAAACACTTTGGAACGCACCCAGTTCTTATCTCCCACTTGGCAGCGATAGACACCCCGTCTGCCAAGGGACTTTATTTCCAGAAACAGAAAGCTAAGATACGAACGTTCACAAAAGTCCAAGCAGAAATAATATTCCTCCCAGCAGTTCCAGACGAGGCTTTAGTGACTATCCAAGGTTTACTTTGTTCGTCACAAAGATCCTTGACCACCACCCTCTATTATATAGTCTCTGGGGTGTGGTCCAGTGACTCAGTTCTAATCCTTAGCACGCCTCCTAAGCTGCTGCAAACGTTTATCACGCCTTTGGAGGCGTGCGTCCAGGAATGATGTTTCATTATCACTCTGATCCGAATCAGCTGTCTCCTCTCCCTCGGACGGCAGTTGAGACAATGCCAGAGGGGAGGGGCCTGGAGAGGGAGGCCTGGCTGACTCCTCTTCCTCATGCTCGGAGCTTTCTTCCTCCGATGGGACAGGCTCAGAGGGTGGGGCCACAACACTATCCCCCACCGCAGGGCCCTTCCCCCGGGTCTGACGGTCGGGATGGGGTTGGGACGGGAACTGTTCATGGAAAGCCCGCACCAGGTCAGGGGCCTGAACGGCAGACACATCCACCCAGGTGAAATCCTCGGGCCCGTACCCCTTCCAGGCGATGAGGTATTGGAAGCGCCCCTTCAGCCAATGGGAGTCCCGGATACTGTCCACCTCATACATCGAGGCGTCATCCTCGTCGGCTGCGGCTGGGGGGGCAGGCGTCGGCGGGTGGTGGAGATGGCTCGCGGGGGCCTCAGGGACCAGGAGGGACCGATGAAAAACAGTGTGGAGCCGCATGGAGCGGGGTAGAGTCAACCGGTAGGCCACCGGATTGATGACCGCCTCGATAGGGAAGGGACCAATAAAGCGTTGGGCCAGTTTCCTCACCGGCCGGTCCGTGGGGAGGTGTTTCGTGGACAACCACACCCGATCTCCTACTTCCAGCGGTGGCGTCGCCCGGCGGGTGCGATCGGCGAACTGTTTATAATCCTCTTTCGCCCAGATCAGCTGCTGCCGCACCAGTTGCTGCACCACCTGCAGCTCCGAGAGGAAGTCCCGGGTCTTGGGAACAAGGGAGTCCATGATGGTCAACGGGAAAAGCCGTGGATGGTATCCGACGTTGGCATGGAATGGGGTCATCTGGGTGGAGGTGTGTTGGGAGTTATTAAAAGCGAACTCCGCCAGGGGAAGGTACTCGGCCCAGTTGTCCTGCTGCTGGTTGACAAAACAGCGGAGGTACTGCTCCAGTATACCGATGACCTTCTCCGTGCCCCCGTCAGTCTCCGGATGGTGCGACGATGACAGGCACACCTGCACCTCCAGCGCGGCCATCAGGCTTTTCCAGAAGCGGGCCGTGAACTGGGCCCCGCGGTCCGAAACCACCTGGTCCGGCAGGCCGTGGAGGCGGAAGATATGTTGCAGGAACAGGCGAGCCGTGGTGCGGGCCGAGGGCAGGCCGCGGCACCGGATGAAATGTGCCATCTTCGTGAGCACATCCACCACCATGAGGACGGTCGTGTACGTAGCGGACAGGGGCAGGTCTGTCAGGAAGTCCATGGAGATGGCTCCTCACGGTCTCTCCGGTGTCGGCAGCGGCTGGAGGAGTCCGGGAGGGGGGCCGGACGCGGCTTTGGCCTGTCGCCACGTCACACAGGACGTCATGTAGGCGTGCACGTCGTGCCGTACCCGAGGCTACCAAAAAGTCCGCGTCACCAAGTTTAAAGTCTTAAAGAAGCCGAAGTGCCCCGCCGCGGGGTTGTCATGACACTGGTTCATGACGAGGGCTCGGAGTGGACTTGTGGGCACGTACAGCCGACCCCGGTGTCTGAGCAAGCCCTCTTCCACGGTCCATGGGGACGCAGGGCTGACGTCCGCTCTCCGCTGCTGCGACCAGTCGTCCCGTCGCTGCGCGTCCAGCACCTGAGCCCGCAGGTCCACCGGTTCCTGGACCGCGGCCAAGGAGTCCACTGGCAGCACCGTCCGGGGGGGAAGGGAGTCCTTGGGGCAAAAGTATTCCGGCTTACGGGATAGCGCGTCCGCCCTCTGGTTGAGGTTGCTCGGAATGTATGTGACGTGGAAGTTGAACCGGGCGAAAAACAACGACCACCGGATCTGCCGCTGGTTCAACTTCCTAGCCGTGGTGAGGTGCTCCAGGTTCCGATGGTCCGTCCGCACCTCCACCTGGTGTTGGGCCCCCTCGAGGTGATGTCGCTAAGCCTCGAATGCGGCCTTGATGGCCAGCAACTCCTTTTCCCAGATGGTGTAGTTGCGCTCGGACGGGTTGAGTTTCCGGGAGTGGTATGCACAGGGAAAAAGAGTGCCGCCATCCACCGGAGCCTGTAGCAGCACCGCCCCAATCGCCACGTTGGACGCGTCCGTCTTCACCACGAACGGACGGTGTGGATTGGAGTGCCTCAGGACTGGCTCCGTGAGGAAGGCCTGCTTGAGGACCTCGAAGGCCTGCTGCTGCGGGGGCCCCCACTGGAACGGGACCTTCTTCCGAAGGAGCTGGGTCAATGGCAGGGTCAGGGTGGCGAAGCCCGGGATGAAGGTCTGATAGTAGTTGGCAAATCCCAACAGACTCTGGACGTCCTTCACCCGGCGCGGGGGTTCCCAACTGCGCAAGGCCTCCACCTTGCGCGGGTCCATTGCGATGCCCTCGGGGGTGATGATGTGCCTGAGGAACTCTATGGAAGTCTGGAAGAAGTAGCATTTCTCCAACTTCGCATAGAGCTGGTGCTCCCGCAGGCGCTGCAGAACTTGGCGGACATGCTGGAGGTGACTTTCCGGGGTCCGGGAATAGATCAAAATGTCATCCAAGTAGATCACCACAAACCGATCCAGCATGTCCCGGAACACATCGTTCATCAAGTGCTGGAAGACCGCGGGGGCATTGGTCAACCCGAACGGCATGACGGTATACTCGAAGTGTCCATACCGAGTGCCGAACGCCGTCTTCCACTTGTCCCGCTCTCTCACGCGCACCAGGTTGTAGGCCCCTCGGAGATCAAGCTTAGTGAAGATCGAGGCCTCCCACAACCTCTCTATCAGCTCCGGGATTAGTGGCAGGGGGTAGTGATTTCGCACTGTGATGGCATTCAAGCGCCGGTAGTCGCAACACAGGCGCAAGTCCTCCGTCTTCTTTTTAACGAAGAGGACCGGGGCCGAGAGCGGGGAGGTCGAAGGCCGGATGAACCCACGGGCCAGGTTCTTTTCCAGAAAGTCCCGTAAGGCGGCCAGCTCGGGCTCCGACATGGAGTACAGGCGTCCCGAGGGCAGGGGCGCGTTGGGCATTAGGTCCACCGCACAGTCGTAGGGGCGGTGCAGGGGCAAGCGGTCCACCTCCTTCTCACTGAACACGTCGGCGAAGGGCGTCAGCTCCGGAGGCAAGGAGACGTTTGGGGCAGAGACGTCCTGGCCGGCGCAGGTGTGGCGAAGGTGGTCGACACACTGCAGGCTCAGGAACGAGATGGCGTTTCTCGACCACGCCACCTGAGGGTCGTGCGCCCGAAGCCAGGCCATCCCCAGGACCAAGGGAAAGTGCAGATCTGCCGTTACGTAAAACTGGATCGCCTCCTCATGGTTCCCAATGGCAAGGCGCAAGGGCTGGGTAGCGGTTTTGATGGGCCCCGCCACGAGTTCCCGCCCATCTATAGTTTCGACCCTCAACGGAGGGTCCACTGGAACCAAGGGGACTTTGTAATGGGCCACAAAGGCCTGGTCCATAAAGTTCGTGGTGGCCCCCGAGTCCACCAGCGCATGCGCCTGGAGCCCCTCCAACCGGTTAGCCAACAACACCCGGGTGTTCAAAATCAGGTGCCGAGGGGGCTCACAGTCCACAGCCGCCGACTCCGGCGGGGCATGGTCACGTGCCTGACCCAGAGTTTCCCCTAGGCCAGGCCTGGCCCGTTTCCCGGCTGGTCACGCCGAGACTCCGGAACAGGCTTGAGCGGTCCACTCCACTTCTGGGGACACGAGGCGGAATAGAGGCACAACCCCCCTTGACGTCTCCGCATCCGCTCCTGGGCCGTCAGTTGAGGTCTGGCTGCTCCGAGCTCCATGGGCTCCTCAGCCCTCGCCACAAAACGCTGTGCGGTCCGGAGCACTGTCGGTGCGAAACGCGGGGGTGCTGACGCTGTCGATGGTTCCGGAAGAGCCTGACGGGGCCGTCGCCATTGCAGGCGGGCGTCGATGCACAGGCATTGGGTCACCAGCGCGTCGAGGGTCGGTGGCGCCTCCACACGAACCAGCTCATCCTGCATCTCGTCGGAAAGGCCGTCCTGGAAGGCGTCCATCAGCGCCACCTCATTCCAAGCCGAATCCTGGCCTAGCAGTCGGAACTCTGCAATATAGTCCTGCAGGGGGCGCTTGCCTTGGCGGAGGTCCTTGATGCGCCTCGCTGCCGTCTGCACCCGGAGGGGGTCCTCAAACATGGTGCACAGGTGTTGTAAAAAGCCCTGAAAGTCCAGGAGCAAGGGGCTATCTTGCAGCAACAGGGGCGTGGCCCATCGGGTGGCAGTGTCAGAGAGGGAGCTGATAACAAATGCCACCCGAGCCTGGTCATCCGGAAAATCCTCCGGCCTCATCGCCATAAACAGTTGGCATTGTCCCAAGAAGGCCGGAAACATCTCCTGCTGCCCAGAAAACCTATCTGGCACGTTCACTGGGCATCTCGGATGGGGAGGGGGAGGAGGTGGAGCTGCAGGAGCATTTCCCAAAACAAGTTGGGCAGTTAGCTGTGCTACTTGCTGTTGCAGAAGCTGATTGGCCTGCAGTATCTGCTGTAACTGCTGCTGCAGCTGTTGGTCCATCATGGGTTAACGATGGAGTATGGGGTGACGAACAAGATGATCTGTCCCCGTCCCCACACACACACAAACACAGCCAGCCGAGGGTTAAGGAAACACTTTGGAACGCACCCAGTTCTTATCTCCCATTTGGCAGCGATAGACACCCCATCTGCCAAGGGACTTTATTTCCAGAAACAGAAAGCTAAGATACGAACGTTCACAAAAGTCCAAGCAGAAATAATATTCCTCCCAGCAGTTCCGGATGAGGCTTTAGTGACTATCCAAGGTTTATTTTGTTCGTCACAAAGATCCTTGACCACCACCCTCTATTATATAGTCTCTGGGGTGTGGTCCAGTGACTCAGTTCTAATCCCTAGCACGCCTCCTAAGCTGCTGCAAACGTTTATCACGCCTTCGGAGGCGTGCGTCCAGGAATGATGTTTCATTATCACTCTGATCCGAATCAGCTGTCTCCTCTCCCTTGGCCGGCACTTGAGACAATGCCAGAGGGGAGGGGCCTGGAGAGGGAGGCCTGGCTGACTCTTCTTCCTCATGCTCGGAGCTTTCTTCCTCCGATGGGACAGGCTCAGAGGGCGGGGCCACAACAATATAATTCTCCTGGGAGACCATCGGGACCAGGCGTTTTGTTACTCTTTAATTTGGATATTACCCCTTCAATTCCTCTAATGAAATTTCTCTATTCAGCTCTTCCCTTTCCTCCTCCTTTATCTGTGGGAGATTCTCTTTGGTAAGGTACTGATTAATATTATCAATTGAAGTTTCCTCCTGACTGTATAATGTCTCATAATACTGTCTAACAAACTCCTGTTTCTCCTCCTCATCCTCTAATAATCTGCCTTCCAAATTCTCCAAGCTATTTATAACACCCTTCTCTTTCTCTTTTTTTAATTTGTACGATAGCCATCTCCCGGGCTTATTTGTGTTGTCGAAATAATATTGTTTGGATTGTTGGATTTTTTTCGCCAATTCTTCCTGTTCCAATAAATTTATTTTATGCCTTGCTGTCATCCATTGCTCTTTTATTTTAGAATCGCTCGGGTCTTGTTGTAATCTCTTTTCTACTTCTTCCAATTGGGTTAGCAGATCCTTCTGGACCTTCCTTTTCTCTTTGTTATTATATATATTATGCGATATTACTAATCCTCTTAAGTATGCTTTCATTGTATCCCAAACACATGTTAGTGGAGTTTCCTGATTCTCATTTTCCAGAAAAAAAAATTGTAAGTCCCTCTGCAATCTCTTTGTAAACTCTACTTCCCTAAGAATATGGGTATTTAATCTCCATCTCCTTCGTTTAGTCCTATTTATGCTCTTCCACTTAATCTCTAAAGGGTTGTGGTCAGCCCAAACATTCGGGGTAATTTCAACGGAATGAATATCTAGCCCTAGATTTCTACTGACCCAAAACATATCAATCCTTGACCAGGACATCTGGGGATTTGAATAATATGTAAATTGTTTATCGCTCGGGTGTAGCCAGAGATCTACTAAATTATGCTCGTCAACCAAGTCGAAAAAAGTTTTAGGGAGTTTTTCCCTTTTTGTTTTTTTCTTTAATCCGCTCTTGTAGTCCACCTCCGGGCTTACCACTTCATTGAAATCCCCAATAATACAAATATTTGTATATTCCAATTCAGCTATTTTATTATTTAATTTCCTGTAAAATTCCCCTAGGTCTCTGTTTGGAGCATAAATGGCTACTACTAAAATTGGAATATTACCCCTCTTAATTTCAATTGCAAGAAATCTCCCTTTGTCATCTGAGCATTTAAATTCAGCAGCAATTCCTTTTTTTACGTATAATACTACCCCCCCTTTTTTTTCTCTGCCAGGGAGGTAAAGCATTTGCCAAATTTCTCGAATTCTAAATATTTCCTCTCTTCTTTCTTTATGTGTACTTCTTAGAGGCAAATTATTTCCGAATTAAGCTTAATCAATTTTGAAAAAATACGTTTTCTTTTCCTTCCGTTATTTAAACCGTTTACATTTACCGAGAACAATTTCCAACCCTCCATTATCTAACCAACTACGTAGTTTTTGTTTATATTTACAGCTCTTTGTGGTCTTTGCTTCTTTCCTGTAGTTTCTTTGGCTTCCTTCTCTTCTGGTTCCTTATCCTCTAGTGTATCTTCCTTAGATTTTTTTAACTGTGCGTTGGTCTCATCCTGAGAGGCTATATTCAATTCCTCCTTGCTACTTTGGCCTTCCTCCTCACTTCTCAGTTGGTCCAAAAGTTCTTGTGCAGAGACTAAGCTGTCAATCTTGATCCGTTTTCCTTGCCAGGTGATGAGCATTCCCTCCGGTATAAACCATCTAAAGGGAATGCTTCTCTTATTTAATTGTATCGCCAAGAATCTGTAGTCCCTTCTCAGATCACGAACCCTCTTGGGAACTTGTTTCAGCACTATTACTTCTTTGCCTTTAAAATTGATAGGTTCATCTCTTACTATATTGTATAGCACATCTTTCACTTTCTTTCGGGCAAATCTAATATGAACTTCTCGAGGGAGTTTATTCCTCCTGGCATAGTTAGTTTGGACCCTGTAAATTTCATCCAGCTCCTTTATCATATCGTCCTTATTTTGTTGTTGAATTCCAGCTATTAAATCCACCATAACATCTCCCAGGTCTTTGTCTTTTTCCTCCACCACATTCTGAAAGCGAAGGTAAAAAGCTGCCCAGTCCATCTCAAGCTGGATAATGGAGTCTTCCAGCTCCCTATTCTGGGCCATCAATTTCTGGTTGATCGAGTCAAGGTTTCTCTCGTTTTGCTCTACTCTCATCTCGACCTTCTTTATCTTTTTCTCGTTATTATGGATGGACTCCTGGATCTCGCTCATTTTCTGATCTATAGAGTGAATATCAGATTTAAGTTCAACATGATTGTTAGTCATTTTTTCTTGTAGCAGGAGCATTGTTTCTTGAATAGTTGACAGCGTCGTTTGTATTGCTTGAATGGTTGGTAACATTGCTGACTTATCTGCTTTCGTTAGCGCCTCAGTGGGTTTTTGCTGGGCTGGAGAAGACATTGTTAATACAGGGTTGGAGGACGTTTTCTTTCCAGTCTTAAATACTGCTGATGAGATGCCTGTCATCTCCTTTAGGATTCTCTTCTGATTTGTCAAAATTACCTCGATGTTCTTCCAAATTATCATCCACTATCCTCTCTTCTAGTAGCAAGGTTCAGATAATTCTTCTAATCCTAAATTTACTCAATAATCCTGTCTGCACATAACAATTCTTACGGATATTATTATACGAGGTTATATATAAATAGACTCAATATGATTACTAAATGCTCATTCCAGTTATGATCTAGGTTATAACTATATATAAAATCAAGTACAATTAATTAATCCAAATCTATACGTCGTAATAAATACTAAATCTCTTCAATCTTAGCCTTGCAATACTAATATAAAAATATTATTCCACCCTTATTAAATTAATCAAACATGGTCTAAAAATAGTTCTTAAATAAGTTAATTTAAATAATTAAATTCTTAAATAAGTATAAATATGGGTATCAATGTGCTAAATATAAAAGGGTAACAATTCAAATAGAGAAGTGTTGTACAAAAGGAGTAGATTGAAATCTATTAAGTTTTTTCAAGGTAATATATAGTACTAGACAAGAAAAATTATCAAAAATAGTTAATCAAGAAAGGGAAGAGGGCTTCCAAGCCATATAAATAGAGAGATAAATATAGAATAATTAATAATTAATAATTACTAAGGTAATAAGTTGATAAGTTAATTAATAGATTAATAAGTTGATAAGTTAGAGTCAATATTAGTATCGATAATAATATTGATAGATAATAAGAAGTACTATAAATATAGTTTTATAAAGTTCATTACTCTTATTTCGTTAGCTGCTGCCACTTTCAAGGGAGTTCTTCTACCTTAAAAAATGTCTCAGTTGATTAAGGAGAAAGTCTCAGGTATGTCCAACAATCAGCAAGCCTTAATAAACAGGAACACAATTGGGAGAAAAGATCGCAGCTCAGAATGTTACACAATTTTTCTTGTTGTCAAATTTCAAGTACTCGTTTCAAGTATCCGTTATAACATATGGCTGCACTTCCGGTTTCTTCCTTCGGGAAAAGCCAGTCAGCTGGAAGATGGCTGCGAAATGACAACAGGAGGTGTTGTTGTAATGTGTCCTCATGGTATTATCCACCAAATCAGATTCTAAGCCTCTTCATCCACAGTCGATATACAAGTGTCTGCAGCTGAATTCGCCCTCCCTCGGCACAGTAAACTCTCCTTCCTCCTCGCAGCCTCGCCAGCAGTTCACACTCGGTCCGCCCGCTCCATTGTTAGTATTCGCTGCCCTTCCACCGCCGTGAGTCCTATTAGCTGACTCGGCTCGCAGCTCTTTGAGGTCTGCTCCTACGATCACCTGAAATCTGTAGTCAGGTCTCCTTCTCACGTTGGCCGCCTCGAACTCCTCACTTCCTCAATGTTGGTGGAGATCGCGACTTCGGGTCCGCAATTAAACGGCGGACACACCGATGTCGGTTTGACAGAGGAATCTGTCCAAGCGAGAGGCGTTTGCACGCCGCTCTCTCACTTTTCAGATCCCCTCTCTTGTCCGAGACGCTGTCCGGGCGATCTCGCCCCTCAGGGTCCCCAAGACACGGCGAAAAGGCTAGTGTTGTGGAGCTAAGCTCGCTCACACAGCACCCTGCCGCCACAATCCCCAACCGGAAGTCAGAAACAGTACCCATTTCAATGTATCTGGCTACACACTAGCTCCTGAAATCCCAATCCCACATCATTTTAATGTAGGAGGAAGGACCTTTATAAACATGACCAAGAGTGGCATTGGAGAGAGTTACTAGGGCAATGTATCATGGTTTAAATCAGGGGTCAGCATCCTGCAGCTCTGGAGCCTCATGTGGCTCTTTCATGCCTCTGCTGCAGCTCCCTGTCACTCAAAATATGTGTCACAACTGCCAATGTGCCAGCAATTTATTGAGCTTTTCAACCCCCGGTAGGCCAACCATGGATAAATCCAAGAAAATAAAAGTTTCAGAAGAAAACAAAACATTTACTTCAATTACATATGCTAGTTTTGTGGCCGCTCAAGAAATAGTCAGGCATGGGAAGGGTTTTGTGGCTCCTGGTGTTTTCTTTTCTGTGGGAAATGGGTCCAAATGGCTCTTTGAGTGTTTAAGGTTGCAGACCTCTGGTCTAAATAGATCTTCCCAATTCAACAATTTTAAGTATTTTTCATGCTTTTCTCAGCTTCAAAAACTTGTTGCATTAAGAATAAGCAAACAACTCTATCTGGCAAAAAGATGTATTTTGTTCAGTTGTGGTATTGTAAACTGGATGCTATTTTTAAGAAAGAATGGCCATACTGATCATAATTCTTTTCCACGTGGAGTCTGAAATGATGCTGACCATGTTTTTCGCCTGAAACCACCACCATCCCCCACGTAATTTTCAAGTCATTTTGGACTAGGACCACGCTTCTTAACAATTTTGTGTTCCCACAGTAATATTATTCTGGAAGGCACTTGTCTAAGAAAGAGGAGTGGGGAGGTGGAGGTCAGAGCACCCTAACTTTTCAAAACTCTTCTTCTATCCAATTAGTGCAGTATAACTCTATGTCATTAAGGGTCAATAATAGATGAGCTGTTTGTGCTCTCGGTGCTGAATAATGTACTACCATTTGTACTGATTAAAAGCAGCCTTCTGGAGGGGCAGCAAATCAAAGCTAGATTCATAGCTGGAGTGAAAATATGAAGCAGCTTACTCCACCCATGGCTGAGCTGGAAAGGAAATGTCCAAATGTCCAAGGAAATATTATTGCTGGTTCAAATCAAGAGTCATTTTCCTAGCTAGGATGTCACCTGGCAACTTTTCTGTGTATATTGGTGAGGGCCACTGTCTTGTTAAATGTCAGGCAGTATCCAGGAGCCAGACAATTAGTTCTTTGAAAATCCAGAGACAATAGGTAGGTGTTCTGCCCCAGCTACGGACCCCAAAGAACACAGTGCACACAAAGCCTGTACAACACTTAATTTACTAAAATAACTCAGTCTTTTTCAAACAAAGGCTGTTAATAAACTTTCATAACAGCCTACAAGAAACCAAAGATAAAGTAATCACAATCTTACTATGGTTGCCAGAAAGCCCGGAAGCAATTTACAGAGAATCCAGATGCAAAGGAGAGTGAACTAAAGTTGTTCCCTACAAATTGCTTCAGTCGATGTTCCTCCTTAAATAGGCTAAGGGAGTGACCAATTAGTCCCAAGCCTTATTCTCGAGGAAACCTCCTCCTGAGGAGTCACTCCTGCTTTTGGCAGCTCTGTGCACCCGTTCATTGAGAAGAGACTCCTCCTCTTCGTCCTCTTCACTTTGAGGAGCTTCTGGAGGTTCTGAAGGCCCTGGCTGAATCCCTGCCTCTGGCACCACATCTTCTCCAGCCTCCTCATTGTCTGATTCAAGTGCCAGCTGCACAGGCTGCTGGCGCAGCACCACACCAGCCACCTCATTGTCAGAATCAGCTACAATCTGCACAGGCCACTGATGGGCCACAACAGGTAGGTAAGTAAGTGCCAGTAGATTTTACATTTTATTTTTAACTGTAGCAGACAAATAAAACCGAAACAAATAAAAGCATAACAAATCAAGAAAGATGCTCTCTCTGCA
Source organism: Arizona elegans (assembly GCA_022577455.1). Lineage (NCBI taxonomy): Eukaryota > Metazoa > Chordata > Lepidosauria > Squamata > Colubridae > Arizona > Arizona elegans. Next base: position 110,571,047 of record JAKOOJ010000002.1, on the reverse strand, counting down.
GCTCTTGGGAGCCCCTTTTCAAGCAGTGGAAAGGCCCTAGTACCCAGTACTGAGTCCTCAAGCCTACATAGAGGCTACAAGCTAAAAGGACAATTTTAAAGGGTTTGTATCTTTAATACCTGGCTTCATAGCTCTGCTTTCATGCTTCTGAGACTTCAGGACCTGACTTTGATTAGGTATTTGTGCATAATTCTGAGATGGGAACAAAAGTTCTGAGAACTTTACTGATAAATCAGTGCTACCCTAAAACAATTTATAGCTGTGTGAAGCTTCCCCTGCCTTTCCTTTATCCATCAGTCAAAAGTAAAAAGCAAGCTGGAAACTATTGGATTATGGGGAGGATATCCCTGGATTATGAAACACCTGTTAAGGCCACAAGATGAAAACCTTTCCATCTTCAGCAGCACTTAACAGAACCCCCATGGCTTTTCTGCCCAACTTCAATGGGAATTACATTTCTTCCCCCTTTTGTCAGATGCTTTGTCCAAGAGTGATTTTTTTCCAGTGCTTTAATAAAATGATTCCCTAGATCATTTATTGTTTATTAATTAGACTGAAGATACATTATTTTGTTTGCGGTTCCCATATGGAACTCTGTGAATAAGCTACCCATTAAAACAGGTCCTGCTGTGTAAGGAGCACCATTTGGATTGCTTACAGGCTCGCATGAATTTTAGTTAGAGCCACGTTTCATTCTTATAAAATAAATAATGTATTTCAGGCAAAGAAGCCAAAGAAGATGATATTCTAAGCAGCATCTCTAGCAACCAAGCTATACTTTATCTGCTGATGCATTTTCTTCCTTTATCTTTGCAGCTTCTTTCAGGAATGAGGGATTGAAATTTGTTTTATTAATTATTTACTTCTTATACTGACACTGTGCCATAAAGGAGCTCAAGATAGCATAAGCAAGAAGAGGGGTTTTTTTCCCCTTTATTTTTATCCTAATGAGAAAACTTGTAGGCAGCACTAAGAGGTGGTGACTGGCTCAAAGTCATTCAAGATCCACCACAATATTCCCAATCGCAGTCTGGTTTTCTAATTATTGTACCATACTGGATCTTAAATCACTATATATAAAATAATAATGATAATAACTGTCTTTAAAATCTTGATGCAGTTAAGCCATAGAGAGATGATGAAGTGTAAAAATGAACAGCTGGAAAATGGGCTAAATGGTTTTTCCTATCCCAGAAGATTAGATAGATCAGGTTTGTTCTTGATAAGTATATAAAAGAATGTTTGCCAGTCTAATCAAGTAACAATGGCTCTCTGCAACCCCAGACTCTCTGAGATCTGATAGGTCCCAATCCTACTGGATTGAGGTCCAGAGGTTACATGGTCCAAAGAGAACTCCCTTTTACTGTCTTGTTGGGTTTACCCTCAGTGACCATTGATGGTTTCTTCTCACACCAATGTTATTTTTTATTTTTATTTTATGTATTGTTAGATACCCAGAGTCACACTTGGAAAACAGGCAGCCATATAAATAGATTAATTAGTTAACTAAAAAAGACATTCAAATGTTATTCTTCAATTGACATTTCAGCAATCTCTTTGGTCCCATGTATCCATCTCTACTAACCTCTCTTTCTGGTTCTTCAGCCTTACCAAACAAAATCATTTTTTTTTCCTAGTCAGCCATAGGATTGTGCAGATTTTTAGATGGGTGTTCCACTTTTTGACAGTCCAACTGAAGCACTTTCTTGAAGCTGCTTTCTAAAGAAAAGTAACCTCTTGCTTCTAAGACTGCAAACAAAAAAAAATCAATCATATTGTTTGAATTGCTCTGAGATCTTCCCAGAGTCACCCCCCCTGCCTCCGAGTTCATGCTATTAGAAAAGATTGAGAAGATTTGTCTCCTGTTGTGTTGATTGAAGTGTTCCAGGATGGATAGTTTTGGCAAATGTTTCAGGAATCCTCACAACTTATGACAAAGCTGCCAGCCTTGAACTTCAAAGGTCTTCCAGACTGAGCCACTATGTCACCTTGAATCCTGCAGTGTCACTGAAGGTATTCAACCTGAAATCACTTTATCCAGCATTAGGTGAGACAGAGTCTTCTGCAGCATTTGTCCAAAGTAGTTGTAATGTGGCTGATCTGAACTTTGCTGAGACACATCATGTTGTCAATTAAATCAAGTGAATCATGTCTCCATGGCACAAATCTCTTCATGCATGCACCTCTAAAGTTTCATTTTCATGTCCTTTTCATTGTGGCAGAAAACTCTCTCACTAAGTATTCTTACAGATCATGTTCTTATGACATTGCCTTTGTCTCCCTTCCACCAGGAAATCTGCTAAAATGAACCTTTATTAATTCTCATTTAAAAGGAGTGTTTTCCTTCTTTTTGTAATACAAATCTTGCTATATACCTTACCAATCATTTGATTGGAAGTTGGGATCTGCCCATTTTTAAATAGTTTGTGTGTAAATGAGCACTGAACACACACACACATACATACACAAATGTGAACTAGGCAATAAACTCTTGTTTCATAATTGTCGACCTACAGTTGTGAGCATTTTAACTGCTCTTTTTATGATCTTTAAACAATTCTATTTACGACACTGATTCAGAAGAGTTTAAGATTAATATAAAATGGGAATCAGCATTTTTTTGGGGGAGAGAGATAGGTAGACAAAAAAATGGAAAAACATCATGGAACTTTGTTTTTGTACATGATAATTTCAGTCACATTATTGTATGTACAAATATAGAAAGATTCAGTACTATCCATAATACAATAAAGATTGGTAAAGATAATGGAATTTGCTGAGATGACTAAATTGACTTCTTTTATCAGAGAAAATAAAGATTTACACACTCACACACGCACACACACACACACACGTGGGGGAGTGTGTGATTTATGGTTTTGATAAAGACAGAAAAATTATAGAAAGACAGTTATATTGCAAATATAAAGTAATGTATACCTGCTGTAAAGATGCTACTTCATTGTATCTTTTTTCTTTAATATTTACTTTTACTTTTTTTCTTTCTTGCATATTTAGCTTTCTCTTTGATTTTTCTTTTTCTTTTCTTTTCTTCTATATTAGTTTGTATTAATTTTATCTCTTTTTTAAAAAATCTTTAATAAAAATTACATTATATATTACCTGTATTATTCCATATATTTTAATTTTGTACTGTAGCTTGTTTATACTATTGCTTGGTGTTGGTTTTATTAACTGTTCTGAATCTGTTGGTGGAACTGGGATAAATCAATATGGTATGCAAGTAATTTAGAGACTTGCAAGTCAACATACTTCTGTCTACATCCCATAGAAGCCTGAGTGGCGTAGGAGGCTAATGCCTCCTACAAAGACAGCATTTAACATCCAGTTGCCTGCAATTACTGCGAGCTCAATTCTCACCAGGCTCAAGGTCGACTCAGCCTTCCATCCTTTCTAAGGTGGGTAAAATGAGGACCTGGTTTGTGGGGGCAATAAGCTGACTTTGTATAAAATATACAAAGTATGAAGGCTATTGCTTAATGCATTGTAAGCCACCCTGAGTCTCCGGAGAAGGGCGGCATATAAAAATAAATAAACAAATAAATAAATAAATAAATAAATAAATAAATAAATAAATAAATAAACAAACAAACAAACAAACAAATAATCTGTTAGGAGGTATATGCAATGCACTGGCAAAAACTGGGGATCCATAAATTTCTATGTCATATTTAGACACTCACAGACATCATTTTAATTTAACAGAAATGACAGATATAGATATTATAAGGATACACAGAAAATATTTTCCTGCTGGATGTGTTGGTAAGAGGGCTATTCCCATTTATATCTTTGGGACATTAACATGTCTGAGAACAATGTCAAAACTAAGTTGATTGACCTTATTTCCTAGAATTCTAGTAGCCTTTTGAATAGAATAAGAAAATCAATAAATACCTATATCCATTTCACAGGCTTAGCAATCCATTTACATATATCAGCATAGAAGTGATTTATATTTAGAGGCATAGAAGCTCATTCAAAGAGAACTGTCAAGAATTTTGACAAAAGCAGTTCACATACCTTTGAAGTTTTAATGTCTTTAACAAAAATATCTCTCTTCGATGTCTATAACTTTTGTGAGTATATCTGTGCACACACATTTGTGCATATGTTTGTATTTGATGGAATTGTGTAACACTAAAGCATATTCACGGAGTAAAGCCTACCATATGTCAATGAAGCAGGTACAGGACTTAGAAAGTTATAAATAAAAATAATATCTGAGGATTAATTCTTCCATGAAGCCGCAACATTGTAAAACTTGTATTGTCTGTGTTTAACATTCATCACTTGCAGGAGGCAACACTATCCCCAGAAACAACTAGCAGATGCAGGCAAGGTTTAATTTATCTCTTTTGCTGATATCAGGAACCAAGAAAAAGTCCCCTGTTTCCTCTCTTACTACTCTATTCCTTGGTCCTAACAGCAGTGTGACAGACAGAGTTTTAAGAGAAGGGACAAATCTGTTGCCAGAAGAGTGGTAACTACTGCCAGAAACTAAAAAAAAATAAAATAAAATTTAAAAAAATGGCTGTGAGGTTCCTTAAAGGAATTCAATGTATGTCAGATATCTCAGATACCTTCTCTACAAAGAGATAGCATTTATTCATTGGGAATTATGAAAAGAAACAGATACACACAATGTCTAAGCAGCATCCTTTCCATTTCTATAATCCTGTCTAGAATGCTGTCACGGTCTCTGGGTTGTCCTAGCACAATAAAAACATAATCTCAGATCCTTTTGAATTAAGAACTGATTGCAGCTGTGTTTTGTGCCCACTGAAGCTCTGTTATAAGCTGTCAACAAGATGTGTTTGAAACATCATCTGATATGAGCCTTCAAAGTTATTATTTAAAATTCTAACTTTGGAAGTATGGCATAGTGAATTTGTTATCTGATTGGAAATGTGAATTGCAAAAAACCCTCCTAATCTTTGTTTTATGTTGGTCCTTCCAAGGGATTTTCTACTTTTGGAAGCTTTAGGAGGCCTGTATAATTTAAAAAAATAAATAAAACAGATTTGTCCATATTGCCTTGCATTCCTAAATAAACTATTGTAGAAAATACACATTCCTGGTAGACGAGAGTTCTAAAGAAATATTCCCAAATGTTCTTTTAGAGAAAATAAAAGGCACCTCCTATAATCTGTGAGTGATATTCTTTTTCAAAATAGAAATACACATTTTAATTAAAATTACTGTTTTTATTCACCATAAAATTCACAATTAAAATAAAATACCCAGCCGATTAAATACCTCATCAAGCCATCAAGCCAAATGAAAGACTTATCAGTTAAGGCTTCTTTAATGACTCCAAATAGTAAGAAAATAGTTTGGGGAAAATTAAAGTTTTCAATTAAGGGAAAAAAATCTAGACTTCTCCCCATCCCCTCATCACTTTTATTCCAGAGATGCTTGGTGACAGGAAAATGTCAGATCTAATTTGATTAAAAAAAAAAAGTCAAATACCACCCTGAGGATAACAGTACTCTATCTTGACAGCTTCAGTTCATTAACATAATAGCCTTCTTGAACACCTGGGATTAAACCCAGGAGGAATTGCTGTGCTATATTTCTCAGGCCCTCTTTGGTATAATTTTGTCTGAAATCAAAGCAGCAACAGGAAATGTGAGACATGGAGTTCCAAATCTCAGAGGGGAAGAAGTTAATAGCAACAAAGCTCCTCTCTTTCTAGGTCCCGTCAAAATGTCAACGTCGGCTAAAAATGTTACTTTGATATTCATACGCACAAAGACTATATCAATGAGAGAGAAGAAAGATGTATTTGGAGACGTCATTGGGAAGACAATTATCAGTAGAGATGAAAGCACCATTCATCTAAATTCCTTAACACATAGGCCTGGCAACCTTGAAGTTTATTGCAAATATTTTGAAAATGGTATCTTACTAAAAATGTAGGTGCTTTGTTTTTCAGAATTGCAAATTGTTAAATGTATATTGATCACCAATTCTGAAAAAGGCTGTAAGTGAAATGTTTAGTACCCACCAGAGAAAGGATACAACAGAATTTTGAATTGTCACTTTTGAACATACAATAAAGGGCAGGACTCATAAGATATTTTGGTACAGTAGAAATATGTGGCTATAATAGCATAGGTTTTTCCAAGAAATGTCTCAGGATGATTTCATTTAATTGCCTTAAGTGGATTCTTTAGAGAGGCAAAAGGAACACAGATGTAGGAGATTGGTATTTGGACATTCTGCATCAAAGATATTTAACTACATCTTCATATGTCTATGAAATTAATCTATCTGATAGATATTTTCTCATATCCCTTTATTTTAAAACATTTTCCCAGCATTTAAGTCCAATGAAATCTATAATAACATGCATATTTTAACAAGAAGTCTATATTTGAAAGTTCAGGATTAAATACACATCTACAGATGTAAGAAGTTTACAGTGGTTTTTTGTGGAAATGGAGAGTAGTTTATCAGCAGCATGAAATTATATTTATTGAAGATGATGGATCATAAACTATCACAATGGTTCATTCTGGTTTGATAGATACAGTAGATGTTTTTCAATATCCCATTCTATGTCTAAGAGAGAATAACTGGCTCAAAGTCACATAGCCAAGTTTTATGTAAAAGGTAGGACTAGAATCTGGATCTGCCTTCTCCTAGTCCTGGACCTTAACCACCACACCATTCCTGTGCCAATCACAAACAACAGAAAAAAATAGTGGTTTTGGTAAAATGGTAGGCAGTGGCAGAAATAGTAAGGTTGAGTTATCTACATTCTTGGAGATTCTGGATTCCATACAGAATCCAGAAACTCCACTGGCTTGATTGTACTGCTACAAAGAAAGCCAGGATCAAACTACTTACTCAAGGGAAGAAAAATCATAAAAACTTAGTGGCAACTTTCTTAAACATTACATGATTTCAGCAATGCTGATAAAGAGGCATAAAACATAATACAGCATGTGATAAAAACTGAGTCAGGTGAAGGGACAAATAAATTATAGGACCTGCAGGGTCTTAGTTCAAATGTAGAAGGGCATTTCAGGCAGCCTGAAATGACTTTAGAAACAGGGCAAAGGAACATGACCTGAAAGAGTTTTGAAGGTGAGTGAGAGATTAATAGAGAGTGACATCATATGTTTCTATTTTCCAGAAACAATTACCTGCCTATTCTGGCAAAGCAATCTGTCAGTGTGCAGAAAGTATGGAATTAATATTCCTGAACATAAATTTATTATATTAGGAATGACTACGTGGCCTTCATAATCTGTTTTTATGGGTTCTTTGCCTTCATTTTAATTAGCATGCTTCCAGAATCTATTTAATTTCAGCACAAATCAGTCTTCTCATTTTTGGTCTCTCTTTGGTTGGTAGACCAGTTCCAAAATCAGATTTTTTTTTCTTATGTTTATTTATTTCCCATTTCTACTTCCCATGAAATCCAGACATAAAAAATGATCAGTCTATTTTACTACATGCGTCCATATATCTGGCGCTTTTCAAATATATTGGACTATAACTCTTATCATCTCTTTCTGGCATGAACTAATAATATGAAGTCTCTCTAAGGGCATATATATGTATCTTTATGAAATTCAAAAACATTTTGTCTCCATTGTTATTTTGTTTGTTTTCACAGTTACCAGAAATATTTTTGTGGTGTTATTATTTATATACATTTCTTGAGATAGTAAGTTTCTTTGTGTATTTCACATATCCAATTTACCATATTTTTTGGAGTAGAAGATGCACCGGAGTATAAGACGCACCTTAGTTTTTGGGGAGGAAAATAAGAAAAAACCTGATTGGTGGGTAGATCCGCCTCCCGGAATACCCCCAATCAGCTGTTCCCAGTGGTGAATTTTAGCAACAGGTTCATTGGTTGTGAGCTCTGTGCCTTGCTTTTTTTTCTGCCACTGAAACTTCTGAAACTTTGTTTCAGAAAAAAAAACTTTTTTTACTGCCTCTGAAAACCTCTGAAACAGAGCTTCAGAAAAAAAGGCTTTTTTTCTGAAACTTCTTTCAGAGGCTTTTATTCTGAAGGACTATTTGTACTCTTTTCAATCTCCTTTCTTTGGTATTGGTATGTAGATTAACCTCTTCCGATCTCTTGGTTATTGTGTCATTCTCCAGATTTATTAGCATAGTTTGGTTAGAACCTTTACTGATTCTTCTTTTGTTGCTTGCCATATTATTTTAGATAAAAGCCTTTCTGAGGCTTTTTTTCTGAAGCTTCTTTCAGAGGCTTCTTTCAGCCTCTGAAATCTCTGTTTGGGAGGCTGGGCAGAGCTACATTCAGAGTATAAGACGCATCCAGATTTTCACCATCTTTTTTGGAGGGGAAAGGTGCATCTTATACTCCGAAAAATACGATATGTAAGATGTCAACTAATATCAACTAACAATAAGAAACTCTACAGATCAGAGAATGCTACCTTAGAAAGTAATGTCTAACAAAAGAAAAAAGAAAAATAGATGAATATCTGCTTGGTAATTAAGAAGTTCTATTTTTAAACAATCCATGTCTGAAAAACAATATTTCATTATATATATATTTAAGATACTATATACTGTAGGTTCCAAGATATTAACTGTAATGTAGCCATACTTTCATTTTGCACTATACCATATATTTTTTTTAAAATCCAATAGTCTTAGAAAACTGAAAAGCAGGATGGGTGGTGCATAATCTAGTTTGAAAAAGGTAAATATATGGATAAAAATCAAAGTACAAATTGAGGCAGACAGATGGTGACGCAGGTTTGAAAACTTTTAGGATGGCAACAAACCAGCAACCCATAAAAAAGCAACAGGTTGAACAGATACTGTTATTAATAGACTACCCACTTACCTGCTTCCATATTGTTTCTGTTATTATTTGTAATGAATTTATTTTATAAAAAATCATCCTCTATTTCAACCTTGCCACATCTATATCATTTACACAAGAAATCCCATTTAGTGAGATTTTTACAACAATGAAACCTATGAAGGCTGTTCCCAGTTTGTGTTTTTAGTTAAATATAGTTTCGTTATTTTAGTTATATTGTACTGTTGCAAGATTGCATACTCGCTCCATGAAGTTAAGACCTAATCTAGCTACCACTCTTTTTTAGACTCGTTCAGATATAATACAGAAGACTGTATTATACAGAAGTGTTACCCTTCTGCTAGTTTTTCATACAGCACTAATTATGCTTTGTCTGGGTCTGTGCCATCTCACTGCTTTGATCATGTATCATGAATGCATTTTTTTTTAAAAAAAATCATTTTCCTAAATTGCTGTATGTTATTTTAAGGTTTCTAACCTATTACATATGGCGCTTCCCTTTTAGTTCGCTTATGTATAAGCTCCCATTTTCTTATACCCTTCTATTAAAAAAAACAAAAACTTATTTTCTTTGCACTCCTTCACTCCTGCTTTATGTGGATATTCTATTAATTTTTTGTTCGTTAAACAGGCTCAAGGCTGTTGAACAGTCCCCCATTCCCTTTTCAACAATAGAAACTAGCTAGTTATGCTCTATTCCCGTTATGGCGAACCTGCCCGAGGTGGCACACAGAGCCATCTTTCCGAGCACGTGAGCTGTCGCCGAACTCAGCTGTAGCTGTTCACGCGCACACGTCCCAGCTGGTGTTCGGGCCTCTGGTGCACACATGGCGGGACACAGCTGGTCTTTGGAGCTCTCCTGTGCACGTGTGCACATTTGTGAATGTGCGCAAGAGTACTTACATGCGGTGTGCGCATGCACAGATGGCGTTCACAAGTGTGCATTGCGTGCACAAATACTACATGCATGCGCAGATTGTGTGATTGTGTGCATAGCGCACGGGGAGCCATGTGAAAGCTGTGTGCATGCAGAGGTTGTGCAATTGCACTTGCAGCACACAGGGTGCACAAAAGACACACATGCACAGATGGTGTGGTTGTGTGCACAGTGCACAGGGGGCACGTGAAAGCTGTGCGCATACACAGATGGTGCAGTTGCATGCACAGCACATGGGGTGAGGCAGCACATTAGCACGAAGCACACAAAACATGTACCTGTTCAGCACTTGGTGAGTAAAAGGTTTGCCACCACTGCTCTATTCTGTTGCCTCTACCTTCCCTTCCCTTCCCTTCCCTTCCCTTCCCTTCCCTTCCCTTCCCTCCCTCTTACAATCTTTAAATTCCTTTTCAGCCTGAGAACCTTTCAGCCTTCTGTCACACAAATGTATCCTAGTATCATCTCCAACAAACTTCAGCTTTCACTTTTCCAAACAACTGCTTAAAAAAAAAAAACCCTAATTAAAAAGGCCCATGTCTTATTTTAAAATCTCAGCTCCATTTCTCACCTTGTGGAAAGATAAGAAGTCTACATGTGGTTCAGGGCTTACATGACAGGAACATGCTCCCTTGAGGCATCCTGTCACAAATAGCTAAGAGCAAGATTTGTGGAGTTTTAGAGTCACTGCACATCATTAATAGCATCATGGTACATTTTAAATTCTACTTATAGGGACATCATGTGGCTAGACGCTGACAAATACAATGCTGAATCAGTTGGATCCTGGTTTGAACCAACAAAATCATCTTATCTATTTAATTTTTTAAAAGTATTTTTATAAGGCAAGTAGGGGCATGGTCAAACAATATGTTTAGGTATAATTATTGATGGTTTATGGTTCATGATTCTTTGTGCGACTAAAGTTAGCTTAAATTGTATATACAAAGGAATCTTGTAGTTGTCCCTACCATAAACCAAATGCTGGGCTAAATGAACTTTCAATGTGATTCAGCAAATCCCATCTTACTGTTCTTGTTTTTAACACTCATTCAAAAATTACAACACTGAAAATTGTAGTAATGTTCTGTTCATGGAGAATCTTTTGTTCAATTCTCAGCTTCAGTAATTCAAATTCCCTGTTACATGTAGCATATAATGTCCTTTCAGTTTTAATTTTTCTGAGAACTAAGTGCAGCTCTCCAATCCTTCCCTCCTTAATATGATGCCCTGAAAGCAATTTTCTAAAAATTCAAAACAAAATCAGGCAACAGGCTCCAGGGGACAGACTCTTACCTAAAGAGATGGGGTGGGGGGAGGCCATACAGTAAGTACAATCCATCTGAATGTTTTCTTGAGTGAACTTTGTTGTGTAGCATACAAAACTGCTCCCCTTCATGAGAGCTTAATCAAATTTATATTCATGCCTATCTCAACTTCTCTACCAGTTATTCATGCCTTAATTCTGTTTAACTAGTAGTATGACCCACTTTCTACTTTTGAGTGATCTCACACACATTAACCTACATACTCTTAAAATTTATCTCATTCAAAAATGGAGATGGATGAATGGCATTGTTGTTATTTAGATTTATATCCTGCCTTTCCTCACAAAAGCTTACACAAGGTTTCCCGTCATTTTATAACTCAATTGTTACTCAGAGAAAGAAGACACTTTTCACATAAAGAAGATCCTTGGGTCCCTATGACATTTTTTGGGATTGATTGTCGTCCCTGTAAGCCTGGAATTAATGGCATCAAATCCCAGTTTAGATGGATTAGTGGTTTTGTTTAAAAAAAGAAAGAAAAAGAAAAAGAACGTTTCTTGTTCTGCATGGCCCTGCTTTTCAATTAACATTCAGGATCTAGGATGACTGAAATTCCATGGCTACTCAATTGCTTGATAGTCTAAAACTGTAGAACTCCAAATTATCATTGCCCTCATTCCTGCCAGTTGACATTGCTCAAACTTTTATGGATTATGAAATAAAAATGATAGTCAAATGAAAAAAAGAGATATCTGCTCTGCTTCAGCTGTGCTGAAGTGAGTTAATAATGCCTTATTTTAATCAAGATCAAGTATATATGACAAGCTGTGTCAAATCATTGCTACTCAGGAGGCTGATGAAACCCACCACCATCATAGCTTAGCATTGTTTCTCTTCAGGTAACAAATAAAGTTCCTGACATGCATCCTGTGCCTAATGTAAAAGTAACTGCATGCATATTTAAGTGAAGTCACATGGCCTCCTGTTATCTCTACATTCTTAGGAGTTATGGTGGTGCAGTGATTAGAATGTAGTATTGCATGCTAATTCAGTTTACTGCTAAGAGTTTGATCCTCACCGGCTCAAGGATGACTCAGACTTCCATCTTTTTTTTAATATTTTATTTTATTTTTTAATTTAATACACACCATACATATTTTGTGGACAGTGTATTAAATGGGTCAAATCTTTTTTAAACATTGCTAACAGTAATAATACAAATAAGTATGCTTAATCTTGATCTTCCAACTTCAACAGTACCATTCTCTCTTTAGAATTCCTTATTTTTTCGATTAATTTATTTAAACATAAATAACATTTCTTTGCACCATGTATTTGTTATCCCCTAGTAAGCTACTAATATTTAATGTTTTGAAAATTATTCCACCATAATTTCAATATCCCAAATGTCTAGGACTACTAATACAGCCAAATATTAACAAAATTTAATCAATCCCGGTAATATATCTCAAAATCCACACAATTTCTAACCTTTAAAAGTTTTAATTCACAATATACTTTAATCCTATTAATATTATAATACAATTAGATTACCTAATCCTAAACTTCCACCTACTAAACTTAGCTTATTTTTAATTATAATAAATTATGTTATATTTATTAATATATTTTATCATTATCTATAATATCTTAACCTTTTTGGAGTTCCATCATTTATTGACTTTTTAATCACCCTTTTATTTCTCTCTCTTGGAATCTTATAAATTTTTTTGATATTTTTATACCTACTGAACATTCCCTTTGGATTGCACTTTGTCTCTTTCTGCTGTATTATTTGACCACACATCAATTAGATTTTCTTTTTTTAAAAGAGATTTTTTTTTCTCTAAACCTTTCTTTTTTAAAAAAAGATATTTTCCTTTTTTTCCTCTGTTCTATTATAAGCTTTTAAGGAATTATCTGATTGATTCCTACTTATTAATCCTTTCTCTTCATTATCTTTATCTTCTTGCATCTCATTTTGATTTTTTTCCTTCCACTGCTTCTTCTAATTTCTCATCTATTTCCTGAATATCATTTTCACCTTTCCCCCTCCCCCCAATTGTTGAGTGGCTTCTACACTCATTTCTTTATCTTTAGACAATCCCCTTGTCTCCTTATTGTTCTTTATAGTTTCATCCATGTTTTTGAGCATCAAAATTATTTCTTCATTTGCCTCTATTATCCCCTATAGATCAATTTTGTAACAATTTAATAAACATTACTCAGAATACATCTTTGGTTCCAACATCTCAATATTTAAAAACTCCAACTTAATAAAATTGAATCAATCCCATAGTTATGCCTCCAAGTCCCCTAAATTTATAATCTTTAAAATTCTTTAGTGGTTTGCAGCCTTGTGATTTTCCAATTACATATCTTCCCAATTGTCCAAATTTTAAAGTCTTATTTAACTTTTCTTCTTTTCTCTTTTCTTCTATCACCTTTCTTTTTTTGCCTCCTAGAATGTTCTGTCAAATAGCCTTAATAATCCAAATCCAAATTAATCCACTAGGTTCCTCCAATCTTTCAAGTCCATAATCCAATAGCCAGTTTGAATAAAGTTTAGTTATTTGCAATTTAGTTTATCTTAGAAATCTTCAAGAGGAAAAACAAACTCATTAGGTGTTTTTAAAATATCCAAATCGTCTTCTAAAATAGAGTCAAGGTCAGGCCACCTTCCAGGTGTTATTTACTTTCTTCTATTTTGTGTATTAGACTTTATGTGTATTGGACTTCACTTTCACTAAGAGTACTGATGCTGTAGTGCTCCTCTTCTTCCAGTAGATGGCTCTCCTGCTCCCAAATCCAACATCAAACAGTATGTCAAAAATAGCTGATTATCCAATAAATCCAGGGAGTTTAAAAATACAAATAAGCAAGATAGTTTCTCCCAAAAATCATCTCCAAAGACTCAGGGCCCTTACAATGCATTAAGCAATAGCCTTCATACTTTTGTATATACCTGCTTAATAAGGCTTTCGGGTCCCCCAAGTGGTGTTCTTTTTTATACAAAGTCAGTTTATTGCCCCCACAATCCAGGTCCTCATTTTACCTACCTCGAAAGGATGGAAGGCTGAGTCAACCTTGAGCCTGGTGAGATTTGAACTTGCAGTAATTGCAGGCAGCTGGCAACTAAGTGCTACTTTAATAGCACTTAGTCCACTGCGCCACCAAGGCTCTTTAAGCTTCTCCATGTGTCTAAACGCTGCTTCCTTAACACTTGCAAGTTATCTTTTAAAATTCTTGTACTTAAATTAAATATTTGGAGTAAGAGTTGGAAGTTATCTCACCCAGTTTCAATGCTCTGTCCACAGACAATTCCAGCACAAATCTTATGGTCCTGGTTGTTCCAGCTTGTGACTGCCAAAAATGGCCATTGTCCCTGCTGCCATTTGGGAGAGCTTGCTTCGGGCAGAGCTTTCCCTAATGAGGAAATTGCAAGTTCCTCGTGGTCCACAAAGCACTTCTCCTTTCTTGCTACCCCTACAAGGTGACTTTGACCCCATAGGGTCTCCCGACAGCGGTTACCAGCTAGATTTCACAGGGCTTGGCAGAGCCCACTATTTTCCAAGCCGTTCTCACCACAATGTCAACTGGTGACTCAGCCTTCCATCCTAACTGGATGGAATTAGGGCCCAGATTGTTGGGGGCAACAGCTGACTCTGTAAACTCTGTAGAGAGGGCTGAAAAATAATATGAAGTGGCATTATAAGTCTAAGTGCAATTGCTAGTGCTATTCTTCTGTCAATAGTTTCATTTCCCTATAGGATTGGGCTCCTAAATCCAGAGAGGGTCAAATTTTCTTTCTCTGCTTTTAATTTTCACAACAAACCTATGACATTAGGTTGAGAAACTGACTTACTGATTATAACTTTGATTGTAAAAGTATCTGAAAAGAAGAAACAAGGAATACTATGCTTAAAATTAACAGAAAAGTCAAAAAGAAATCTACTGTGCCCTTTTATTGTTGCCCCATTTACTGAAAGTCAAGCAGTCAACAAGGAAAGATTTAACACTGGATTTAATCCTAAATAGTGATCATCAGAACCATATCCCTGACCATAATATTATTGAAACAAACTGGAATAATCAACAAATACTATAATTTTCAATGTCTATGGAAGCAAATGCCTGCTGAGAAAATATAAGGTAACACATCAGATAGGTTTTTGTCCTTCTCCCAATGTTAGAGCTCAAGGTCATGCATTAAAAAAAAGAAATGAACAGGCACAACATGCTGAACTAAATAGAACAAATCCAAAAGGGCTCTTTTTACATTCACTATACTAAAATGCAAACTTGAACTCAGGGCTTTTTGTCCCAGTGCAGCAGTATAATCATTTTCTTGCATTAAAAAAAAGCTTATTTTCAATATTTCAAATCTGTCATTATTTTACTTGTTCAACTTGTAAAATCAGGTCCTAGTAGATAACAGTAACACCACAATACATCAATCAACTGCAGAGTGACATTGCTACTTTTTAAAAAAGTATTTGCATATTGAACCATTGGGTTCCATTTCACTATGGAATTAAAGTGATACCCAAACGATGAACAACTTGTCTGGGAAGTCTGCAAATTTAATCCCAACAATTAAATGGTAGGGCAGGAGAGATGTGAAGTAGTTAAGTTCATCTCTATAACATCTAAAGGCCAATCATATTCACCAAAGAAACAATAATAGAGGGATAGAATCAAGATCATGTGAAGTTCTAATACTGCTTTACAAAGCCTTAGTAAGACCACACTTGGAATACTGCATCCAGTTCTGGCTACCAACATTTTAAAAAGATGTTGACACTCTGGGAAGAGTGCAAAGAAGAGCAACAAGAATGATTAGGGGCCGGAGGATAATTGTTACAGGAATTAGGTATGTCTAATCTAATGAAAAGGACTAGGGGAGACATGATAGCAGTGTTCCAATATTTGAGGGGTTCCTACAAAGACTGGGGAGCCAACCTATTTTCTAAAGCACCAAAAGGCAAGATGAACAATGGATGGAAACTAACCAAGGAGAGAAGCAACCTAAAACTAAGGATAAATTTCCTAACGTTGACAGAAATCAAGCAATGGAACAACTTATCTTCAGAATGATGGGTGCTCCATCATTGAAAGTTTTCAAAAAGTGACTGGACAACCATTTGTCTGAAATGGTATAGGATCTTCTGCTCAAGCAGGAGGTTGGCCCAGAAGACCTCCAATGTCCCTTCCAATTATATTATTATATGTCTATGTTCTAAAATTCCTTACCACTAATAATGCTGTTATTAAAACATTAAGAATTACATCATCAATACACACTTCAGAATTGAAACTCAAGTACTTCTTATCACCTCTCCGATGTTCTAAACATATAATATTTTGCCACATGGTGAGTAATGAGCTCATCCTAATCTGATAAAAGAAAAAGCATTAACCAGGCCCAAAGGGTCTAACAATTTCAGCAGAATTGGAGTAATGTAAAAAAAAAAAATGGCAACATAAAAGCACCTGGATAACATTTTGAATTGCTCTTGATCCACAAGGCAGAAACACTCTTTATACACCATATGAGAATATCTGCCTGTGGAACTGTTGAGATAGAAAATAAATTGAACAGATTATATGGCTTCTACAGATTCAGTTTCGACAAATGTTTTTTAAACCTCCTGCTTCCATTCAACCTAATTCTTTTCCCCGTCTCACTCCCTATTAACTTCACAATGGAAAAAAGTTACTGATTGCACTCAAAGATTTTTGGCTGACTGCTCCCAGTCAAATACCCAGTGTTTCTGATAAAAGGGATATGCTGGTAATGATATGCTAGAGTTCTCTTTTTTAAACACTTGGAGAACCATTGCCAATTAAAGATGACTAGCTCTCCCCAGCCTCCTGTTCTCCAGATGTATTGGGTCTTCTGTTCTCGGAATCAGTCTAACATATTTGGAGGGCATCAGAGTGGCAAAAGTTGAAGCAGGCACTTGATTTTCAAAGTACTATTGTGCAAGGTGATTTGTGGAAGTAAATGGAAATCTAGCACCTCCACTGGTAGAAAACTGAAATTAGAGAAGACTGTAAGATTTATGCCGCAGCTCAACTGGGCAGTTTCCTGAATCAAAGCAGAATGGTGTCGTCTTGGGACTATGGAGGTTAACTCTCCACAAACCTACAAGAAGGTCACTTAACCACCCAGTGGAAAGTGTGAGAGAAAGTTTTCATCTCATTCAAAGGCCTTTCTACCTTGAAATCTAATATTCTCCTTCAGAATATCCCTTTTAAGGTCAACAGCAGAAGAGCAGAAAAAGAGAGAGGGAAAAAAGGATGGAAGAGACAAAAAGAGAATGTCAAGTCCTGTCATAAACTTAAACTTACTCTAATAGTGAATAACTCTGAACGCGACCCTCTGTAGAATACTATAATTAATTACCACCCACAAAGTAAAGATCTAGTCATTTATAATGTTTTTGGCTCTTATTAAAATATACACTATTAATTGCTGATTCCAGTGTACTTTCAGAAGAATAATTTGGGGTTCCAACTTGAGCTAGCAATACCCAAGAATGAATAAAAATGAGATCCAGACAGCTGTGAGGAAAGAAGAAATATTTATTCCTAAAAGCAAAGGGGTTTGCCTTTAGTGGCAGCTACAGAGAAACAGGATACAGCAACACAGTTAAATAGGGGAGCTTGTCCTGAGTGTGAAAGTATCTACGTACTGATTCTAGGATGAGGGGCATGTGTGTGTAGGTATGTCAACTATGATATTTATTCTTGTGAATGTGAATGCACTGGGAGACCTAATTTAACTATTTGTGTTTACAGACTTTATTCTTTGATATATGGATTGGGTCTGGGTAATTTATTTGGGGATTTGAGGAAGTTTGAGTAAAATATTTTCCCCATTTGCTATTTTTTCTTGATTAACTTAGTTTCAGTTTGACTGGCTAGTTGAGACTGATTCTCAGCCTATTGTGGATTCTCTTAATGTTTTAAGGGAAGATGGAAACATTGTAAAGAATAAAATATATTATCATATAAAACCTCTCACAGTACTATTCAGAAAGTCTTCCTTCAGTAGCAATGAAGAAAATAATAAGTTTTGTTTATGTTATATGTGTATGTTGCACATAGGGAAGACAAATGATAATGCCACTTTACAAATCTACTGCTGACCAGCTACAGCAATCTTGCTACAGTTCAAAGTTATATTTTTATATTAAATCAACCAAGAGGGTATTTTTCTTACAATTGCTCACTCCTCTCTCTTTTTCCCCCAGTAGCTTAAATCTAATAATAAATATGTATTTTTCTGGTCCTTCGCTTCCCTGCTGTTGTGGATTTGATTATGGTTGTAGCCTGACCATTGACAAACTAAATGCCCACTGTAGACTCAAAAGTATATAAAGGAACAAATAATCTGAAGCCTGAAATGAGGGAAGTGCCTTAAATTATTCAAGGCAGTTGCTCTGCCTTTGTGGGATTTTCTTTGTTCTTTCTCTGTTTTTCACACTTTTTTTCTTCTATCTTTCTATGCAATAAAAATGAGATGCTCGCATAGCATGAGTAGTCAGGTTGCACAAACCTCCAAGAGACTGCCGTAAAGCCTCAATCTTTAATCCTCAGGGTTCCACATTAACTAATTCTTCCTTTTTGAAATGATTAAATATGTTCCCTTAAAAGATAAACAGGCCATCTCAGGTGGTACTTCACAAAACCTCCTGCCTTGGAAGCTGGAGAGAAGAAAAGCTTTTCTACATTGGCGGCAATTGTATAGGTATCTAGACTTTTATTTCATCCAAATATCCTCAGAGGCAGGCACAGTTCAAAATGACAAAAGAGCCACTTTTGATTAAGTTTTAGAAATACAAAATACATGTTGTTTACTTTTCTTTTTAATGTGCATTATGAATCTCATTTTCTCTCATTTAATTTCTGTCATTTTCTTCCTCTATCTAATTTTCCACTCTGTAGCATTTTCCTCAGTCAGCAACACACTTCAGAATCCTCTTTCCTTCTGTTTCGCTCCCCATTCTTATCTCTTTATCGCTCAGGCATTTCTTTTAAGGCATTTCAAAATGAGTTTGAACACAGCTCCGGCTCCATACCTCTGTTCCTACAACATTGCCACAATCAGAAATCTGAGGTGAAGTAGTGTAATTAAAATGGCTGTGAAGCTAGGGAATGCCTTGTTTGCTTTGAGATTCATGGTTCCATCGGATGCAATTATTCTCCATCAGATGGAATTTTTGCCTTACCACTCTTCCCAGCTCCTGTATCTCAGGTCCTTTAAGGGAAATGCTAGCTTGTTAGCTTTGCACACACACACACACACACCCATCAGAAGGCAGGCTAAACAGACAGACATGAAATGTCCTAATAGTTAGAGCAATCAAGCAATGGAATAGCTTTCCTTCAGAAGTTGTGAGTGCTCCATCACTAGAGGCTTTCAAAAAGACAACCATTTCTCTGAAATGGCATAAAATCTTCTGCTTGAGCAGAGGGTTGGACTAGAAGACCTTCAAGGTAACTTCCAAGTCTATTATTCTATGTTCTATGAAATTAACAAGAAGTTGGTGAATTTATTCCTTCTCTTCAGCAAGGGAGGTGGGATCCTAAGTGTCATACCATTCCTTCCTTTTGTGTGGAGTGGCAGGTAGTATTCTCTGTTGTTTTGGGACTTGTAGCATCTCAAGTGGGTTCTCTTTGATTGATCTTAACATTTCAAGTGCACAGAAGCAAAAGCAATCATGCTTTGAAGAGTAAAAATGGGGACAATAAGCTAGTGAATTTATAAATCTCCTCCCTCCCTCCCTCCCTCCCTCCTCTCTCTCTCTCTCTCTCTCTCTTTCCAATCTATATTCTCTCTCTGATAGTTTTTGCTATTGCACTCTAGATTTCTTAATCAATTTCATTCCTCTTAGCCTACGGTTGTGTCTCTCTATTTCAGTCACTTTAAGATGTGACTGAACTTCAACTTCAACTTCCAGAATTCCAAAATCTCAATTATATTAGTAAATTAGCTTATGCATTTTTATACTGGTTACTCTCACATCTTTGTTGATGGTAAAAGTACTTATTTTTCCCTTTTCACCACTGTAGGTGGCACCTAGAGAAGTTATGCTTTTTTTTTTTTAATCTGCTTCCTTTGAGTATTATTCCCAATTGGAAAGGGACAAATATTTTCTTTTAGTTGAAATATGTGACCACTATGAACACAATGTCCTCTACTTGAGATGGAAAGATGATTCTGTTTTTGGAACATATTTTAGGATTACAGCATCTTCTGGCAATCACAAGTTGCTTTTCTCTTTAACAGAAAGTCGGTTTAAGTTAAAGTAAAAACAAGTCCTTCTGAATGTCAACCAATCTGTGAAGTATGCCATAATCTCATGACTTTCTTTGATTGTTACTTGTCTGAAAATGTGTGCTATAGAAAATAGGAAAACAACAATATAAACTACAGAAGTAAGCATTTTCCACTACCTTTACATTCTTCCATCTGACAACTAATAAAGAATTTGAAATACCCAATGAAAATTCTGTTGGTTGTAGCATTGCTTTAGCATCTTTGTATCTTGTTATTTAATTTATCAAACTTGACATGGAGCATGCTAAATAGTTTCACTATCCCACAACTGACCCTTCCCCCAATATCCCAGCTTACACAATTAATAGCAGATAGAGACAGCATTTTTGAACATCCCTATATAAACACTTTTATATGTATATTATTAGGTGTGGACCTACTACATGAACTACTCTATGTAGCTTTTCACCTGCCAGTAAAAGTACTAACCAAGTAGGACATCTTTCTGTTGTTGATCTCATCAGTGATTACATTCTTAGCTTTCAATGCATCCAGCATCTGTTCATAAAGTCTAATCAATGATTGCAATCAATGAGACTTAAGCACATGGTTTAAATACTTAAATGTCATTGATTTCATGAGGATTTAAATATGGCTAATTTTCTCTGGATTGGATAATTTTTGAGGATAATTTTATCCTCAAAAAGAAATAATTCCATTTCCTTTTGAGGATAAAATTATGCCTCTGTAATTCATTTAGCTAGTATAAACAGTTCATTACATGTTCTTGTTATTTTCAGATTTGGAAACAGCTTTGCTATAGCTAGTTCACTGTTTTCCATCCTTCATGTACAGGAAATATGGCATGTTATGATTGGAAGTAAAGGATGGGTTTTGTTTTGTTTTTTAGTTATTGTTATATTGTCTGAACCTTAACAGCCATAACAAAGATTTATCATTTGGGGTCTTAGTAAGAACATTCCTGGCACTGATATGCAGAAACTCAACAAACTCCTCACAAGGTAATTGATTCACATTTAAGTTTTTTCTTTCATGAAAAGCACCAAATTATTAGTAGTTATTTTTACTGATATGTATGGGAGAACATGTTTGCATGGTCTTTTTTTTATATATCTCAAGGAACAATATAACTGAGCTGGATTTAGCTACTTTAGCAAGTTACAAGCCTTTTTTGAAGTATGAAAATGTTAGTGCCATAAAGGTAAAGGTAAAGGTTCTCCCGCACATGTGTGCTAGTCGTTTCTGGCTCTAAGGGAAGTGCTCATCTCCATTTGACACCATCGTACAGGGTCTTATTACAGGTGGGGATGAAACAGCGTACAGGGGGGAGGTTCAAAAACTATCCACATGGTGCTTAAAAAACAACCTGCACCTGAACATCAGTAAGACCAAGGAGATGGTGTTGGACTTCCAGAGGAAGAGAGAGGAACCTGCCCCCCTTTACATCGAGGGGGGCTGTGTAGAGAGAGTTTTCTCCTTTAAATTCCTGGGAGCGAAATTCCATCTCAGCGAAGATCTCACCTGGAAAAACAACATGATCCAAGTGGCAAGAAAGGCCCAACAGAGACTCCATTTTCTTACGGTCTTGTGTTAAAAACAGGGTGGAACAATAACTGATGACCTCCTTTTACCAGTGCACAATAGAAAGCGTCCTCACTTATTGCATCACAGTATGACATGCCAATCTGACATTACAGAGGGTGGTGAACACATCACAAAACATTGTGGGTTGTCCCCTGATATCACTAGATGAGATTGCTAGGGCTCGCTGCCTTAGAAGAGTGAGGAAAATTCTCAGGGATGACTCTCACCCTGGTCACCACTTCTTTACCCTCCTACCATCGGGAAGGAGATATAGAAGTATAGCCAGCCGCACTGTTGTGACCTGGCTTCCTGAGTCATTAAAACACACGAGTAGTCCCAAAAATCTCTTTTATTGCAACAACTGTGAATTACGTTCATTCACAGCTGAGTCCCAATTAGTTGCAAAAAGTCCTTCGGGAGAAGTCCTTTGGGATAATCACCAAGCTTTATTTCCCTTGACACTCTGCCAAAGACCTACTTGGCAAAGCCACACGGATTCCAGAATCAACAGAGATGCCGACTGGGAGCAGAATTAACAACATTGTTTTCCTGCAAAGTGCCCATGTGTCTTTGCTCTTCTTTTAAGCCTTATAGGAGGTGCCAATCATCTCCAGACCTTACTCTTGAGTTATCCCTTGTTTTAACTGTTCGTGCCTTCTGGAAGCTCTGCGCATGTGCATACTACGAACAGGCTCCTCCTGTTCCTCTGCCTCTCTGTTGTCTGACTCTGGAGGCTCCGGAGTCCGCACATCACTCCCAGATGGCCCTGGCCCCATCTCTGCCTCTGATGCAGAGCCCTCGTCCAGGCCTTCCCCAGACTCCAGGACTGGCCCATGTTCCTCCCCAGCCTCCTCACTGTCCGACTCTGCTGCCAGCTCCGCAGGCTGCTGGAGAACCACAACCTACACAAATAGTCTGAAGAACTGTTTTTATCCATGGGCTGTCAGACTCCTGAATGAGAAATAACATTATAACTATGTAGTACGATGGACTGCAGGGCCGGCGCAATGTGTAACATGTTCACACTGGTGCAATAGGACTGGGTGTTTTGTTAATATGATTTATTGGGTTAGGGATTTTTTGTCTTCACTGTGAGTTGTATTGTGTTGGGGGGGGGTGCATTGAGGGAGTTCAACCAATCTCATTGTACATAATTGTGCACTGACAATAAAGATTTGAATTTCTAAGCCAAAGAGCCCACACTGTCTGAAGACGTCTCTGTGGTCATGTGGTTTGTGATCTACATGACTAAATGCCGAAGGCGGACAGAGGGCTATTACCTTCCCACAAAAATGGTCCTTATTTTTCTACTTGCATTTTTTACATGCTTTCTAACTGCTAGGTTGGCAGAAGCTGGGACAACTAATGGGAGCTCACTCCATTACGTGGCGCTAGGGATTCAAACCGCTAAACTGTTGACCTTCTGATCAACAAGCTCAGTGTCTTAGCCATTGAGCCATCACATCCCTTATTAGTGCCATATTACCTTGCTGAAAACATGATCTTCCATACATGGAGTGTTTTGGTGCTTTGACCAAAAAAGAATTTATTAGATTCCTAGTACCCATCTATTTTCAGATAGCTGGGAGGATCGAGAAGAAACTCCAAATGCAGAAGAGAGGGTATGAACAAACTCATAAAGAAATTCAAGTTCCTAGAGTACCAAATATTTAGTTTCCAGAAATCATACAGTGACATAAGTATGTCATATGCTCTCTGACTTCAGATTTTCTTTACATTTTCCCCTTCAGATTTTCCCCTACATTTTCTTTCCAAGAGTGTCCTCCTTTCTTTCTAGAATCCAAATAACATTTTAGCCTTGATTTGTTCCTTGATTTGACACCACAAATGACAGCCCAAAATATATATGTCACATTCAGAGAGTTTCAAAGGGTCAGAGCATGAAGAACATAATATACTCAGTGTTCAAATTCAGAATTGCCTGGGCATCATCCTGTAGCTATTGGAAGGTCATTCAGAGAAATGCAGAAACACATAAAGAAAAAAACAGTTGATGAATTTCAAAACGTTTGCCAATCATTTATAACCCTTCTATTTATATCTTGTTTTTCTACAATTTATATGCAGAGTTTCTTACCTTATGAAATATATCAAATGTAAGTACAGTTATAACTATGCAATAACCTCAAAAACCAAAAACCAAATCTGCAGTCTTTCAAGGAGGCATAAAGTGAAAGTAATAAAGTTTTTTAATTAACCTGGCATCTGTTGGAAGATGAACTCTGCCAAGCATGATCCTGATTTGCTTTGCTGACATCTTTCTCCTATCAGAGGTGGAAGAAGACACCAAAAGATCCTTGACCTGAATCTAACCAGGAAATATTTAGTGAAGGAGGTGAATGTAACAAAAACATTGCAGGGGAAGTAGCCATCCCCTGGAGCTTTCAGTAATAAAAGCACTATTGTCATTCCTGATTTTAAGTGATTGCTAGAAAATTTCTCCTTCTCTTGGAAAGGTTTGCAAAAACTTACACACCCGCTTACTTTGTGCACAACATTTGCTAGTGCTTTTAAAAGGCAATTTGTCTAGCCAACTGCTATAAAAGCATTCCTCATGACTTAATTTTATATACAAATTCCTATATCCTGTATCATGTTGTTGGAAGAAATGTGGGTTCAGTTCCAAGTGGGGAAAAAGACACTGGAAACATGGAGACTGCTTGGAAAGATGGTTTAATGGTGGACAGGAATCACATGGCTTGAGTTCCTGTACAGAAAAGGCGATCACATGCTTCAAGATGTTGGGTGAAGAAGAAAGGGAGAAAAGGGCCAAGATGGTGAGAGTGCCTTGGTTTTATGCTCTCTGTTGTGCCCCACCTCAGAGTTTCCTGTTCCTGTAGAAGAAATGTATCCTGATTGGTTGTGAGACTCCCAGGGGGCGGGGGTCTTAGTTAACTTTGTAGGTTGTCTCCCAAGCTTGCTTGAGCTTTGCCATGTGGTGGGTTTCTGTTGCTAGTGAGTTTCTGTTGCTAGATGGGTCCTTTTGTGTTGCAGATGATGGTCCATTGACAAAGGTGGAGGAAATGAGTTTCTGTCTCTGGTCCATTGACAAAGGTGGGGGAAGGCAGGAAGCTGCTTTGTCTTTAAAACATGTTTCTCCATTTCTCATCCAGGGAAATATAATATCCTGCCTTTTTCATATTTTCTAAAATATTTCATTTTTCTAGGAGAGGGGTGAGTGCTAACTTCCTACAATGTATTTACCCATCAATCAGAGTAGAGCTGGAAGGCACCTTCGAGGACTTCTAGTCCAATTTCCTGCTCAAGCAGAAGATCCTGTAACATTTCACACAAGTGTCTGTCCAGTCTCTTAAAAACTTCCAGTGATGAAACACCCATAACTTCTAAATGCAAGCTGTTGCACTGCTTAATTGTTCACACTGTTTCTCCTTAATTCCAGATTGCTTCTCTCCTTGATTAGTTTCCATTCATTGTTTCTTATTCCTGCCCTCTGGTGCTTTGAAAATAAGTTGACCCCATCCTCTTTGTGGCAACCTCTCAAATACTGGAATACTGCTATCATATCCCACCCCCCAGTCCTTCTTTTCTCTAGACTAGCCAAAACCAATTTCTGCAATCATTCTTCATATGTTATAGTCTCCAGACCTTTAATCATCTTAGTTGCTCTTTGCACTTTTTCTAAAGTCTCAACATATTTTTTATAATGTGGTGAACAAAACTGGATGCAGTATTCCAGGTGTGGCCTTACTAAGGCTTTATAAAGTGGTACTAATACTTCATGTGATTTTGATTCCATGACTCTGTTTATACAACCAAAGATTGTATTAGCTTTTTTGGCTGCTGCCACACACTTCTGGCTCAATCATCCACTAAAACTCCAAGGTCCTTATCACAGTTATTGTTTTGAGCCACATTTCACCTCATCTGTACTTGTAACTTTGGTTTTTCCTGCCTAAGTGTAAAACCTTGCTTTTCTGCACATTAAATTTCATTTTGTTAGACAGGGTCCATTGTTTAAGTCTGTCACAATCATTTTGGTTCCTGAGCTTGTCTTCTGGGGTGTTGGCTATTCCTGCCAGCTTAGTGTCATCTGCAAATTTGATGAGGTCCCCTTCATCTAAGTCTTTAATTAAGATATTGAAGAGTACTGTGCTTAACATGGAACCTTGTGGTACCCCACTGCTTATTTCCTTCCATGTAGATCTGGTACCATTAAGGACAATTTGTTGAGTATGGTTTGTCAGCCAGCTACAAATCCATCTGGTGGTGATGTTGTCTATCCCACATTTTTTTTTTTTTTTTGCTTACTAAGAAGTAGCTTGTGCTCTACATTGTTTTTTGCCAAATCATTTTTTTATTTTTATTTTTTTAAAAAAAGAAAAATAGAACATACAAACATCATTCGTTCAATCAAATACAGACAGTACATCGGTCGGTTTGCATCCCTAGTGCCCTCTCCTCTCTTCACAATATCACTACATATCCAAAACTTATTCTTATGTAAAATATATCAGTGTGCTCTACATTGTTGAATGCCTTGCTGAAGATTAAGTATAATATGTACACAGCATTTTGCTGTGGTACTAATTTAGTCACTTTGTCAAAAAATGAAATAAGATTGATTTGGCATGATCTGCTTTTAACAAACCCATGCTGGCTTTTAGTTATAATTTTAATTGTTTCTAGATGTTCACAGTTATGTTTTTTATTATGATTATGATTATCTTTTCCAGTATCTTCCCAAGTATTGATTAAGCTGATTGGTCTGCATTTTCCTAGGGCCATTTTTTCTTCCTTTTTTGAAGATGGGCACCACATCAGCTCTTTTCCAATCTTCAGTTCATGCTATTCTTACAAAAGATGTTCTTTTTGATCTCTGTATTACTGTATTTTAAAAGTTGAAGCTCTAAAGTCTAAACTGTCTGTTTTATACTTCTATTTGAACACTAAAAGCTTATCTAATTGATGATAACCTTTGGATTTCACATTTAGTTTATTCCAGGCACTCACATCAAAAGACATAATCTAAAGTCCTCTCTACTAAAACTCCTAAGAACATGTTCATTAAAGAGAATGTGAGATCTGAGTATATCCTTCAAAATAGATTAAAGGATGAAATGACAATTTAATGTTCCTGAGAGAAAAACAACAAAAATCTTAGTATGTGAGAATTCAAAACTAGTTCAAAGGAGGACTCTTTGATATAATTTTCAGTATAAACAGAGGCTGGACAGCCAAGAAGGCTGTATACTCTGAGACAAACTGAAATTTGTATTGTTCAATTCAGATGCTGTTAGAACTAATGTGGTATAGAGATTAAGATTTTGTGTTCAAGTGTATTCTTGACTATGCAAGTTCCTTTGATCGTTTGTTATCTCTCAGCCCAAACTATCTAAAGGCACTGTTATTGTGAGAAAAATGTGGAGTGTCATATTTGTCACCATATATTTTTGAAAGAAAGGCAGAATATAAATCTAACAAATAAATTACATTAGCTATCCAACTTTTTACAAAGATGATGCTGGTGGATACTCTTTTGGGTACTAAACTCTACTGGTGAAATTTTCCTCTTTGGCTATTTAAACTGCTTTATTATGCATTGATCATCTCTTAAAAGATCTGATGGTTTTCCCAGGCCTTGGCCTAGTATTAATGGAGCTCTTCTGGGATGTGTTTTGTGTGTTACTATTGGACTACCAGTTTTTTCTTGTTCCTCTTTTAAATGTTCTTTATTTTGTTTCTGATTTATGATATTATCTTTTTCTTGTTATGTTGCGAGCTGCCCAGCATGGGCATGGAGTGGGCTGGTACCTACAATGAATAATTTCACTTACCAGTAAATTAAATGAAATTAAACTTCTGTTACTACATACACACTCAGTTGTGGATACCACAGTTGCAGTGGCAGCAGTAGTTCCTTCATTGTTTCCTCCTTGATTTCCTCCCTTTTTACCATCTCCTTTTTTTTTTTTTAATTTGATTTATATGCCGCCCTTCTCCGGAGACTCAGGGCGGCTTACAGTGCATTAAGCAATAGCCTTCATACTTTTGTATATTTTTATACAAAGTCATCTTATTGTCCCCACAAACTGGGTCCTCAATTTACCTACCTTAGAAAGGATGGAAGGCTGAGTCAACCTTGAGCCTGGCGAGATTCGATCTTACTTTAATTGCAGACAGCTGGTGTTAAATTACAGTGCTTAGTCTGTTGAGCTATCCAGGCTCCTTGATGGCCTTCTGGAGAACGTTGAAAACAAAACGTCTAGAATTCTAGAATTATCTAGGGAATTTTAGCCTTTTATCTTTATGTTTACCTTATTGTTCTTTCTATCTTGCTTTACTTGGCCTTACAGCTTCTTTTATTTGGTTTACTCTGTTTTAAGACTTACAATATATGCTTTATGGTAGATGTTTTATTGTTTCCTCATTAAATAAGCCATTGAGAATTGTTTGGACTGGGATGGGATGGAATAGAAATGGAAGAAATAAATATCGTATTAACAGCATCTTTAAGTTCATAGTTATGCTCATTGTTACCAAACTGGCAAGGTTTTGTGTACTCTAAGAGCTCATCCGCACAGCCTCCTTACTCTATCTCTCTTTGAGATGGCTCACTTACCATTTGGTACAAATGTGTCCTCACGGAAAAGCCTCCATCTCAGTGACAATCCACTGCTATGATGGACTAAAACAAGTTCTGCAGAAAAATGCTATTTTTCATGGGAAATAGAATGAAACCCTGATAACATTTTAATGCACATGAGAGAAGATGAACCTTTAATTATCTGGATGAATGATTGTGTTTGTTTTTGTCAGCAATTTTTCTGTGGTTGCCAAAGGGACTGGATACATCCTCAGAATAGGCTGCTTCTAGGTACATGTATAGGAGATCTATCTCACATCTGCCACAAGCAGAGAAATCCAAGATGAAGAAAGGAAAGAAGGAAAACCCAAGTAGGAGAGAGGCAACATTTAGAAAAGAAAAAGGCAGGATTCCACCTGCAAGTTTTATCATCAATGTATTTTGGAAAACTTTACTGTTGCTACTGCTGTTGAATAGAATAGAATAGAATTTTTTATTGGCCAAGTGTGATTGGATACACAAGGAATTTGTCTTGGTGCATATGCTCTCAGTGTACATAAAAGAAAAGATACGTTCATCAAGAATCATAAGGTACAACACTTAATGAGAGTCATAGAGTACAAATAAGCCATCAGGAAACAATATCAATATAAATGGTAAGGAACAAGCAACAAAATTACAGTCATACAGTCATAAGTGGGAGGAGATGGGTGATAGGAACAATGAGAAGATTAATAGTAGTGCAGACTTAGTAAATAGTTTGACAGTGTTGAGGGAATTATTTGTTTAGCAGAGTGGTGGCATTCAGGAAAAAACTATTCTTGTGTCTACTTGTTCTGGTGTGCAGTGCTCTATAACGTTGTTTTGAGGGTAGGAGTTGAAACAGTTTATATCCAGGATGTGAGGGGTCTGTAAATATTTTCACAGCCCTCTTTTTGATTCGTGCAGTATACAGTCCTCAATGGAAGGCAGGTTTGTAGTAATTGTTTTTTCTTCAGTTCTAATTATCCTCTGAAGTCTGTGTCTGTCTTGTTGGGTTGCAGAGCTAAACCAGACAATTATAGAGGTGCAGATCACAGACTCAATAATTCCTCTGTAGAACTGTATCAGCAGCTCCGCGCTACTATTAATAGTAGTGCTACACTTGCCTGGTGTTATGCAACCAGATGATCAAAGGCTTAAATTGCAGTAGGCACTTATTCTAAAAAGTGAAAAAAAGAAGAATCATTTTGGTAGCATCCAAAATAATCTGAATACGTTATCTTGCAGTAACTTTGGGGGGGGGGGGGTGGAGGATTTGCATTAAAAATGTACCCTATCTAAAGAGTCCAGAAGCCATTCAACTGATTGGGTAGACTAGAATGCTTTTGTTATAATAAAATGATGTCAATCTGAAATTTATTTATAATCATGGACAATCTACAAAATGGAGGAGTAGCACTTAGATTCCTATTAGGTGAACAGGGCACTGAAAGACATGCATTTATCTTGGCATCTTAAGAGCCTCTCCTGCAAAAAGCTTTGTTTTTCCATACAGCAGGGACTCTCTGTATATCGAGTCTCCCTTTCCCAAATGATCATTCAAATGATTAGGGATGGAGTTAGTTTTTATGGACAAGAACAAAGACAAAAATGGAAGAAAATATAGCCAAAAAAAAAAAAAAGGTAACGTTGCAATTCTACAATACACTTTTCCTTTCAAAGGTCCTGCTGTAAACAGCAATCAAAGGAGAAGAGAACTCAGATGATAAAATTATGGATGTAAGAATTTCTACAGTAAGACTTTTCAATCTTCCCAGACCTGGATATTTTTAAAGTTAATGATTTTTTACCATTTATAAAATGCAGATTCCCTATTTCTGTCTTTATATATTAAAGCAATACTTTGCTGTTGGTGTGATTTATTATCATCATCATCATCATCATCATCATCATCATCATCATCATCATTTTCCAGCCAAATTAAAAAGCATTTACTAGCCTCCTAAGATGTTAAAACTTAGGAGGCTAACAAATGCTTTTTAATTTGGCTGGAAAATAAAATGGTTAATTATGTTATCAAAGTATATATTGATTGGAAAATACTAGCTTAGTCTAGAGATAATTGGGAGTACATAATTTTGATTTTTGCCTTCTTGGAAAGCTCATCTTTCCTAGAATAAATGACCTTTATAATACTATGCCTAATCCTTTCAGATCTTTAAAACTGTTCAATATGATTTAATAGAAAGTTTCTAGATTTTGCATAGTAACATAACATGACAGCACTGTTTGAAATGCAAAAAAAATTCTCCAGGAATCAAATATATTGTAATGACTTTACATATTGCTGCCAACTTTTTATTGTAACTGTTAAATGACATCTAAAAATATGCTGCGAACTGGTAGTAAAGATAAATAGAACCCACCCCTGCTTTCAATACATTTTCATTAGGCCCAGCTACAATAGTCAGGGTTGTGGCAGCTTTGGTCTAAAACGTAAAGAAGATAATTATTTAGGGAACACTGAATGATGAAGTTCCAGCTTACCCCATTTCAGAATCCTGCAGGTGAGATATAAATCCCAGGAACCCTGCAGATAGAATATAAATCCATTCCATCTCTATATTCTAAAATATGCTAGTATTATTACTTTAATAATTACTTATTATCCTTTTATAATACAGTAACTGTGGTTTTCTACTTATTGTTTTACTCAATTGTATGCTGTCCAGAGACACTTTGTGTGATGGATGGCCATATAAAAGAGAAGGAGGGAGAGGGAGGGAGAGAGATAGATAAATGGACAGGTACATGTACAGACCAACAAAAGAATTTGGTCTTTTGTTGTGAAACTGCTTTAGATCACAAAGAAATTCCTGGATCATGGGGATGATGACCCTAAGTGCTATCTTTAAAAGCACAATTTGATTACCTATAAATCAGGGCAGTGATTTTATTTTCCAGCAGTCTTAGCACATATGGGATCATTGTGAATGACAGAAGAGTAAATCAAAAGTAGGTAGGTAGGTAGGTAGCAGGAGTGAAATCCAGCAGGTTCTGGAGAACCGGTAGCGGAAACTTTGAGCAGTTCAGAGAACTGGTAGCAGAAATTTTGAGTAGTTCGGAGAACCAGCAAATACCACCTCTGGCTGACCCCAGAGTGGGGTGGAAATGGAGATTTTGCAATATCCTTCCCCCAGGAGTGGGGAGGGAATGGGGATTTTGCAGTATCCTTCCCACGCCATGCTCACACCACGCCCACCAAGCCATGCTCACAGAACCAGTAGTAAAAAAAAAATGGATTTCACCACTGGTAGGTAGGTAGGTAGGTAGATAGGTAGGTAGGAAGGAAGGAAAGAAGGAAGGAAGGAAGGAAGGAAGGAAGGAAGGAAAGAAAGAAAGAAAGAAGGAAGTCTTTCATCAGACTGTAAGCTCTTAGCAGTGTTTGAGGAAATCAAGAAAAGCAAAGCAAAATATTTTAAGCAAATTAAAATGCATTTCTTTTAAGTTTGCTACAGTAATTTGTAAATAATCTTAAAAGGCAAAAAAGTGCTTGTTTTGCACAAAGGATTAAGAGGAACAGGCAGCACTGATCAGAACTGGATCATGAGGATAGATTCGCAGTTAGGTTGAAAAATCACCTTTCTTTTGCTTTAGTATTTCAGTAATGCTTGCAACAATCTCAGTTTGTTTACATTGTTATCACCACCTACTACAATTATTTCTCCCAATGTATACATTGTAACATCATAACATGAAAACTAGCATAGAACAATCACCGAATTATTCTTGATTAGCTGGGGTCCCTATGACAGTGCTCTTCATCAGTAATCCAAGAAAGTGATAACAGCAGTAACAGAATGGAAGGTTAATTGTAGAAGAAAATAGTTAATATGTTATGAAATGACATAGGAACCTAATCAAAAGAAGATGAATATTTTCACAATCAAAGAATCTGTAGGGAATCTTTTTCTATCTCTGTGCTTTGCAAAATAGCTATTTTTGTCCCTAAAGTTTAACTAACAATGTTAATTGCAATTACTTCCAGGAAAGGAGGGAACCTCCTGTAAATTGTTACATGTTATTTTTTTGTTTTACTTTATTGTTCAGTTAAGAAAGAAACTGTACTGGTTCGCACTTTGTAAAATTTTCCCAGGAAAAAAAGGCTTCCCTTTTTAAAATTCCCTTTGTTAATCATTGCTTTTGAAAATATTTGCCAGGAACATCTGCATGGTTGTCCTTACTTGAGTTACTACTGTATCTACTCACACCACCAGCTGGGATTCAACATCATCACTCATTGTTTTCAATCAAAATGGCCACAGATTGAAGCAAGCAAATTCATCTTCTTAATGGAGCAGGGTCAACATCCTTGGAACAGTATGACCCATTACTTTAAAGAGTATGGGGGAAATATCCCTATAAAATATGTTAACTAGTTTAGCTAGCTATTGGAAATCAGCATTTGTGCATGAGCTCCAACTTCCCATTCAGAAAAGAAACTCAAAAGAGATAGATTTCAAGTCTGGCCATAATATTTATTTTCCTTTATCTATCAAAAAAGTTATTTATAGCTCACAAAGCTAAGTGCATGCCCATTTCAAACATCACATATACTTTTAAGCATTGATTTAAACAGTACAATTTTAATCTGTTTTAACCGCAATAATACATGCGCGAACAACCGCTTTAAACTCAATGTAAATCGTTCTAAACTTGACTGTAAAAAAATATGATTTCTGTAATAGAGTTGTCAAAGTCTGGAATGCCCTACCTGATTCAGTTATCTCAGCTACAAATTTTCATAGTTTCAGTCACAAATTGACTTCCGTGGACCTTACTTCATACTTAAGTGATCAGTAGAGGGGGCGTGCATAAGTGCACTAACATGCCTATCAGGGTGGGTTCTGCTTACCTTTACTACCGGTTCGCAACAGGATCGCTTCTGCGCATGCGCAGATTGTCTCTGACAACATCCGGGTGGGTGGGCAGAGCCTCCCCCAGTTTTACTACCGGTTCGCAAGAACCAGACTGAACTGGGGGCAACCCACCACTGATGCCTATCATCCCTGTCATTGTATTTTTATTCTCCTATTCTTGTTCTTTGTCTGACAAATTCAAATAAAATAAAAATAAAAATAATAAAAATTCTAGGTATGCTCATTTGGCAATGCACCCCTTAATTTCTTGGAGCTTATTCCAAGCCAAATCTGTACAAAGTCACAGCCTAAGCAGATTTCAGATGAATATTTTTCAGGGTTTTACATGCCACCTCTAGCACTCTCTCTCAAATTTATTCACTAAATATAGTAAATATCAGAAATCTATTCAGCAAGTGTAGAGACACAAAATAAATATTAGAGATTGGAATGATTTCCTGCTTGGTGATAGTTTTGGACTGCAAAATGTGGGATGTATTCCTAGTCTGTCTTTTACAGTTATGTTTTTGGTAGGTTGGGTTGTATTATCTTTTTGTGTGAAGACAGATGCAAGGAATGAATTGAACAGCTCTGCTTGCTCTCTACTGCCTGTTACTTCCTTGCCATCTTCCTTGCCATCTTAGTAGACTAATTATTTCTTTGGCTTTTTTCTTGTTTTTTATAGGTTTTTTTATAGGTTGAAAGATTATTATTATCTCTTTTATTCATTAAACATGAAATTCAATCAACTCAACATTTAAAAATGCATCACAAATATCATTGACTGGCACTGATGGTTGATACGGGTTGCTGCCAACTTTGCGAAGGTTGGAGACCAGACGACAGTTATCCAATATAGTTGGATCCAAGGCAGGTTTCTTGAGGAGGGGTCTCACCACCGCCTCTTTCAGGGGGGCAGGGAAGATCCCCTCATCCAAGGATGCCATTATTACTGCCTGGATCCACTCGTGTGTCACCTCACGGGCCGCATAAGCTAGCCAGGAGGGACATGGGTCCAGTATACACGTGGTGTATTCAGTATACACGTGGTGGCACTCAACCTTCCCATGATCCTGTCCACTTCCTCAGGGGTGACAGGATCGAACTTTTCCCAAATCACAAGACTAGCTGCCTCCTCACCGTCAGACCCTGCCCAGTCAGAATCCAAGCCATCCCGAATCCAAGCGATCTTATCCAGCAGATGCTGACTAAACTCCTCAGCACGTCCCTGCAAAGGGTCGTCCCCCGCCCTCCAATTTAGGAGGGAGCGGGGCACCCTGAACAGGGCAGCCGGGTGATTATCTGCGGACGCGATGAGGGCGGAGAAGTATGCTCACTTCGCTGCCTCCATCGCCACCAGATAGGATCGTGTAAACGATCTCAACTGGGAATGGTTGGATTCAGAACGGCTGGCTCTCCAACTGCTCTCTAGGCCTCTCCTATGACGCTTCATCTCCTGGAACTCCTCCGTAAACCAAGGGGCCAACCGGGATCTGCGTCGAGTCAGAGGCCGCAAAGGCACGACACAGTCGAGTGCCCCTGAGGCCGCCTTTTCCCAGGCATCCACCAGAGCCTCAACTGGGGTGTGGGAGAGAGAGAGTGGTATTGTCCCAAGCTCCGTCTGGAACCTCTCCGGGTCCATCAGGCACTTGGGATCCCGTATCCCGGGGGGGGGGGTTGGCATTCAGGAAGCCTAGCCACAGGAGATGATGATCGGTCCATGACAGGGGATGGATAACTGATACTCACCCATCGAAGTCATACTGCCACTATTCCAAGATAAAAACAAGATTGGGGGTGTGCCCCCCCCTCATGAGTCAGGCCCTGAATTATCTGGGTCAGGCCCATGGCTGCCATGGAAGCCATGAACTCCCGGGCTGCCCCCAATGCTCCACCCAGGGACGGCAGATTAAAGTCTCCCAGAACAATAAGTTTAGGGAATTCAACCACCAACCCCGAGAGAGCATTGAGCAGCCCGGGCAGGGCCGTTGATACGCAGCTGGGAGATAGGTATGCAATCAACAGGCCCAACTGCCCTTGCGGACCCCATCTCATAAGGAGGTACTCACACCCGTCTATCTGAGGAAAAGTGACCTCCCACAGGCCAAGGGATTCCCTACCCTGGGCCCTCGGCTGGTGTAGCACCTGAAAACCTGGTGGGCAAAGTTCAGTCAGAGGGACCCCTCCCTCTGAGCCCAACCAGGTTTCCATAATACAAGCCAGGTCTGTGTTCTCCTCCTCAATCAACTCGTGGATGAGGGGAGCTTTGTTAACCACAGACCTGGTATTAAAATAAACCAGCCTAAGCCCAGGGACTCTCTCTCTCAAACCACCAGGGAGTCAGACAGAACTAAAAGGGTCGGAGCGCGCCACCGCTCGAAGATAGTGGGAGCGCGCTCCCAAGCACGGATATGGCCCTCTGTTCATCCACCTGCCGCCATTCCCAATCACAACCGGAATCAAAGTCCCCACCCTCTCCCCTTATATTTAAAATATAAATATAAAATCTTATATTTTTTTGAACCCCGAAATAAGCACTTGGCCTTATTTTCAGGGAAGTCTTATTATTTTGGGGTGCAAGGAGCAAGACGGAGTAATTTCGTCTTTCGTCCTAATTTCCAACTCTGTCTTCCTAGCCCTAACCAGAGGAAATGGTGGGGACTGGCTGTGCATGTGATTAAATATTTTTGGCGAGGGCTTATTTTCAGGGAGGGCTTATTTTAGAACATGCGCTCAAAAGCCTGATTGGGCTTATTATCAGGGGATCTTTTATTTTTGGGGAAACAGGGTATTATTGGTTAATCTTTAGTGAGATTCACAGCCTTTGAGGCTGGTTAATAGCTCAGCAGCTCGAGTCCTAGCCAAAGACCTAGGAACTGTTAAGGTATCGTTGGAGGATGTAAGCTGTTCCGAGTAAGGTGGTTTTTTGTAGAGTCAAAATGTTCAAGTCCGGCAAATTTAGAATTTCTAAATAGCGGGGTAGCCCTTCGGGTATTGCTCCAAGGGCTCCAATTACAATCGGGACAACACACGATTTCTTTTTCCACAGTCGCTCAACTTCAATTTGCAAGTCACGGTACTTTGTGATTTTTTTCTTGCTGCTTATCTTCAATCCGTGCATCACCAGGTATTGCAATGTCAATGAACTATATTTTTTTCTTTTCAACTATTGTTATGTCAAGTGTGTTGTGAACCAAGTGCCTGTCAGTCTGAATCCTAAAGTCCCACAAGATCTTGAATTTCTCATTCTCTAAAACTTTCTCAACCTGATGTTCCCAGTGGTTTTTCCTGTACTCAAATCCAAATTTCTGGCACAATTTCCAGGGAATGATCTTAGCAACACGGTCATGGCGTTGTAGGTAGTCAGTTTTTGAAATTTTGCTGCACCCAATTATTTATTATTATTATTATTATTATTATTATTATTATTATTATTATTATTATTATTATTATTATTGACATTTGTTTCAAGTCTTATTTCATACTGAGCCTTAGCTTTCCGGACTTCATCCTTGCAAATTTGGGCTATTTGCTGGTATTCTGCTTTATGTATGTGCCCCTTACTATTTTTTTGTATTTTTTGTATTTTCCTATATATTAATTTGGAAGTTAAAAAACAGTTTGTACAATTGTATTTTACAATGATAAGTTTGAATTATAATTATTCAAATAATAGTAATATTTTAGAAGTCTCTGAGAACTGTATCCAAGTTTATGCGGGGTGTATATGTCACTCTGGAGGCCCAAATGGAGATGTCCAACTGAGGTCATGACACTAACATATATAAGGGCTGTGGAGGCAGAATTAGCATGTCACCGCAAGGTTTGCATTCCTGATGGTCTAGTAAAATGAGACGGAGCAGTATCTTTGATTTTCTCACACCAAACAGCTACAAAAGCCAGAAATCTAATAATCTCCCATTCTTTTTCAGTAGACACTGAATTGAGAATGAGCTCTGAAACATACTTTGCAATGCTTGATGCTTTGTAATAAAAAGTGTGATGCTTCATACTTTCATATGGGAATGTGTTTAGGGAAGAACATTTAATAAAAAAGATTCTCCTATTTTTCCTGCTTTTTATAATCTCCAGTGCTCTTATGTGGCATCATGCTCGATATTTCAAAACTAAAAATACCTTGCTTCATCCAGGCATGAACCTTCAGGGAGAGTTGAGTATCACCATCTAATTTGTCTGGTCACTAGAGCAATTAATCTTTAGATCCTTAAATTTCAAAACAATTCCTATATTCTCCAACAGTTTCAACAGGAGGATTTGCTTAAACAATGGCTTAAAAGATTTATTAATGACTTATGAAGAAACAAAATAATTGTACTTTGCCAGTTTGATGCACAGCATGTAGCTTGTTCCCCCTGTGGAGTATTGATGCTTCTAGCTCAGTTCACAAAAAGTAATTCAAAAGTCTGCCAATGAGTCAGATCTGCTTTTCCCCCCCTCCCCCATTGGGCATGTTAGGTATGTGTGGCCCGCCAGTGGATCTAGCAGCAAATTCAGACAGTGAGGAGGTTGGGGAGGAACATGGGCCAATCCTGGAGTCTGGGGAAGGCTCTGATGAGGGCTCTGCATCGGAGGCAGAGAGGGGGCCAGAGCCGTATGCCAGTTATCAGCTGCCTTTGGAGTCAGACATCAGTGAGGCAGATGAACAGCTGGAGCCTATACCCAATGTGCACATGCACAGAGTTGCCAGATGAAGGGAGCAGCTAAA
This sequence comes from Arizona elegans, assembly GCA_022577455.1. Lineage (NCBI taxonomy): Eukaryota > Metazoa > Chordata > Lepidosauria > Squamata > Colubridae > Arizona > Arizona elegans. The sequence continues at coordinate 110,532,917 of JAKOOJ010000002.1, read as the reverse complement.
GAACAAGGGTCGACTTGGGAGTAAGGGCACAAGTGGACAATGAATGGCCCCTCCCAGAGGGAATAAAAGAGGAGCGAAAGGGGAGTGGAGTTTGCAGGAGACAATTAGTTCATTACTGCATTCTTGCCAAATATTGCGGCACCTGAAAGATATTGACCTGGCCACTCTCCAAGCCTGATAAAGGTCAGTAATTGTGAACTATCTTGAAAGACTGTGGGAGAGGAAAGACTTTGCCGGAGAGGAATTCATTGTAAATTAAATAAAAGGGGTTTATCAGGACGAGGACCTGGCTTCATGCTGCTTGGGAAGCCTAGGTCAGAACATTAGGGCAGATTTCTAGGTAGGTCCCATGATGAAGCCAAGGTGGACTAGACTGGAGGACTAGAGCGGGGGAGGACAAAAAAGGAGCCACTGGTCAGGAACAAAACCAGGACACAACATACCTATTACATAAAATTGTTATCCAAATTATTGCAGAAGATTATTCACAGTTTATCTATAAATGTATGACTATTCCAGAACCTGAAAATACTTGACTACTCATGGAAATCCTCTAAATATATCGCCTGGAACAACCTTAAATATTCCAGAGGATTTCCCAGTTTAAAGCCAATTATTCTTGATATGGTAGTCAGTAAGTGAAGCTGAATCCAGATTAAATGATGCACTGCTGGCATATTATGATATGACTAGGAAGCAGCATAATCTATCTGGCACAGGAGTACACCTATTCCCCAGGTATAAAATCCATGTCTCTGAATTGCTTTATGAGAAGGATTTGGAAGCTTCGATTTGGACCTGATGGTGATTTGATTTAATTTTGGAATTAAATCTACTTCATTCAACTCATGGAATCATGGAATCTGATTGGACAGTTCAGTTAAATTAACATTGGATCACAACCAATCCATATACCTCTAATATTAAGTGATGGCATGAACTAGCTTTCCAAGTAAATCATCCAGATCAGGGGTGGGTTCTAAAATTTTTTACTACTGGTTCTGTGGGCATGGCTTATTTTGTGGGCGTGGCTTGGTGGGGGGGTAATGTGACTGGGTGGGCGTGGCCAACTTTTTTTTTTTACTTTTAAAAGCATTTTTTCTATAACCTTAAAAGGTTGCAGAAAATAATGCTTTGAAAAGCCTCTGCTGATCAGGCAACTCAGCTGAGATCGTCAGAAGCTTTTCAAAGCATTTTTTTTACCACCTCTTTGGCTGAAGAGGTCGTAGAAAAAATGCTTTGAAAAGCCTCTTACGATTCCAGCTGAGCCACAGGACCATCACAGGCTTTTTTTTTACCTTTAAAAGCATTTTTTTGGCCGAAGAGGTTGTAGAAAAAAATCTTTTTTTTTTTTTTTTTTTTGCTTTAATTTATATGCCGCCCTTCTCCGGAGACTCAGGGCGGCTTACAATGTGTTAAGCAATAACCTTCATACTTTTGTATATTTATACAAAGTCAGCTTATTGCCCCCACAATCTGGGTCCTCATTTCAACTGCCTTTGAAAGGATGGAAGGCTGAGTCAACCTTGAGCCTGGTGAGATTTGAACTTGCAGAAATTGCAAGCAGCAGTTGTTAATAACAGTGCTTTAGTCCACTGTACTACAGGCTCTTGTAAAAGTAAAAAAAAAAAAAAGCCTCTGATGAGGTGGGCGGGGTAAGCGAGCGGCGACCGGGCTGGGGACCGATTGGGGGGCGTGGCCAGACAATGTTGTTACCGGTTCTCAGAACTACTACTAATTTTTACTACTGGTTCTTGCGAACCGGTGCAAACCGGGAGCAACCCACCACTGATCCAGATTAGTGGAGAAAGGTTCCTTTCCCCAGGATCAGAAGCATGATGTTTTAAATATTATTCAGTGGAGAACAACTAGTTAGATAGAGCTTTTCTCTGATCTTGCACATTATCTGAATTATGACTTAATCAAGGAGAGAAACAACCTAGAACTAAGGAGAACTTTCCTGACAGTTAGAGTGGAGGCAAGTCAGTGGAACAAGTTGCCTCCAGAGGTTCTGAATGCATTTGTCTGAAATGGTATAGGGTTTCCTGCTTGAGCAGGGTGTTGGACTAGAAGACCTCTAAGGTCCCTTACAATTCTGTTATTCTGACTGAAGTGCTAAATCTAATGATTTTTGTGAATATTTTTGCAGCTATTTGAGTTATAGCACAATGGTACAAACTACATCATTTGTAGTTTGGCATCATTATGCAAAAATAGGATTGCCAACATGATCACCAATGTCCGATGACGGATATTGGCACAAGAAGAAGAATGCAAATGACAAATTATTATTAATGTGTTAAAATAATAACCATATACTTGAATATATTAATTTAGCTGCTATATCTAGTGCAAATAGTGCGGACATGACAGTTTTTTAAAGGGGTAGATAAGGTCTGACAGATGTCTAGTCCATAACCTGGCCTATTTTAGTTGCAATCTGCTAAATGGTAATCTGTTAAAGTTAGATTTCATTGTTGCTATAGAATTTCATTTACAAGTACAGAGAGAAAGATCTCTCTCTCTCTCTCTGTGTATACACATATACATACCATATATACACACACATATACAATTTATTGCATTAAATGTTCAGATTAGTTGCCATTTTCTTGTAAGCACTTATTCATTTGGCACATGACTTTTTAACATTCCCAAGTACAATAACATTTGCATCTTCTGATGTGATAGTCTCAAGATTAATTATTGGCCTATGAAGGTTGACATTTGGTATACCTTATGCATATATGTATATGAATTACAATTTAAGACATTGAATTTAAACTATTCAATGGAATAATCCAATTAAATAATCTCTGATGATGGCTGTATAGCCTCTGCCTGAACATTAGTACACATGTTCAGAGGAGGAAGAGACCATTATCACTTTGGATAGTTGGATCTATTGTTGAACTGCTCTTACCGTAGGAATGTGATTTCCCCGAATAGTTTATTATGATCTACTTTCTGACAACTTAAACCCACTATTTCATACCTTGAAGTCTATAATGATAAGGAACAAATCTTGAACTTCCAATATAAATCCATTATTCTGTCTTGAATTATGAAACATTCTTTCTATCATGTGATATTCTGTCAGAGATCTGGGGAGGGGGGCGGGGAAATGCTATCACATCCTCTTTTTTCTCTTCTGAATAGTAAACATTTACAATTGCTTTAATCTTTCTACATTGGACTTAGCTTCTTGTTATGGAATCATCCTACTTATTCTTCCCCAAACCTGTTTTATTTTTCTGAATCTAAATTTGATAACCAGAATTGCATTTGGCTTTTTTTTTTAAGCAAATCACATTGCTCACTCACATTCAATTACTGTTCAGGATTTTTGCCTCTTCACAAATACTACTATCTCCTGTTCTTTACCTGTGCATTTGTTTCCTATGTCCTCAAAATATTTTGTATTTGTTAAGATTCATTATGTTATTTTCTGACTATTTCTCTAAAAGATCAAGGCAGTGTTGAACTGCATTTCAATCAACTAGGGGGTTAACTGTTCACCTCTATTTTCTGTTATCTAAAACATTCCATCCACTCCTTCATCCAAGTCATTAATAAAAATGCTGGAGTCCACAGAGAGTCCAGGACTGAACCCTGTGGCACTTGATACAAGAACTCCAGTGTGATTCTGAACAGTTGATAAGCATTCTCTGACTGTAATTTTCAAGTCATTATGCATCCACTTAATTGTCATACCTTCCAGCTCGCACTTTATTCCTTCTTACATTTAGATAAATTCAACATGGAAAAAATTTCAAAATAGGAATGGAGCTGATTTAGAAACTTATGAAAAAAGTGAGATGCAAGGTTTAGTACAAGGTCTCCAAAGCAGAGAAACAGGAAATACAGTATATTAATATTTTCCATCTGCCTTTCAACATTTTTCTGTTAGGTGGCATGCTGAAATTTTATGGATAACAGCACGTTGATGATTACTTTACCATTGTTGTTTTCCCTTGCCCTCTAGCCTTCTATATGAACTGTATATATGTCAACCAGCTAGAAATTCGGCACGCAACAGCTTTCTACTTTTATGAGCTTTTTGCAAGCATAAAGAACATATGTGCTTATTCCAGTTAATGTTTACCTATCTTTGTGTGAATTTCTTGCAATCTATCATAGAGTTATGTCTACAAAAGTCATTGCATTGATTTCAGACTCATAGTAAAATAGACCATATTTGTTGTGGTGCTAATTAGTGATGCTTTTTTTTTTTTAATGCACACAGCTGATATTCATTTGAAAGAATTCAGGCTTCATAAGAATATCTGTGCATTAACTGGAAGGCTATCAAATGACGCTATTCAGTAATTAAATTTCCCCATCGCACAGCTCTTGTGCACTCTCCTGACCCATGTAAAAACTTTCAGAATATATTAATTCATAGTAAAGAGGAAATTATGGATGCTAGGTTGAGGAAGATTGCTCTAATATTGTCTATTCAAGACACAAACAAAAGTATAGCAAAGCACAGCTGTCTGCTCAAAAGTCTGGCTTTTTCCCCCTTGCATGTAGAATTGCAGTCTTATGTTATTATTCATTAAATTGGTGGGCAATGTTGATTACATTGTGTGCAGTGTACAATGGTGATTGTGAAATATGGATAGGTGGGACAAACGGGCAATGATTCAGACCTGCATCCTTTCCCACACCTGGAAACAGAAACCCAGTTTTCCTGCTGCTAATGGTAACAAGAAATAGTCCTTCCTTGGGATTACAGCAGGGGTGAAATCCAGCAGGTTCTGAGAGGTTCTGGGGAACTGGTAGCGGAAATTTTGAGTAGTTCAAAGAACTGACAAATACCACCTCTGGCTGGTCCCAGAGTGGGGCGGGAATGGAGATTTTGCAATATCCTTCTCGCAGGAGTGGAGAGGGAATGGGGATTTTGCAGTATCCTTCCCCTGGAGTGGGTGGGAATGGAGATTTTGTAGCATCTTTCCCCTGGAGTGGGGTGAAAATGGAGATTTTGCAGTATCCTTCCCCTGACACACCCACCAAGCCACTCCATGCCCACCATGCCATGCCCACAGAACTGGCAGTAATAAAAATTGAATTTCACCACTGGATTACAGTGATAAGGTATGTCCATCAGTGACTATATTTAAGATTGCTATTCATGCTGCCAAAAGCAAATTGCTCCAATCAAAGGCTTAACATCTGAGCAATGGGAAATTTCATGGAGCCACATGGAAAATGTGTTTTCCGACTCTGATTTATATTCTGCTGATGGTTGTCCATGCTACATAAAGGAAAACCATCTAATGATTTTTATATTTAAAAAGCAACATTGGAATATATGCATTTAAGTGACCATGAATAAGTGGAAAAAGATTGCTTAACAGAAAAAGTTTCCTAGTGATCAGATCTGTTTTGACATTCTCTGTCACATAGTAGGTGGACAAATGAGTTGTGGAAACTCACAAATAGAACTAGCTGATGATAGTTGTTCTTCCCTAATGGCCAGTATTTAAACCATGCTACATTTGATCCAGGAAACAGCATTAGCTTTCAAACTTAATAGCAGAAGAGGAGACAATGGGATTGAGCTCCAGTGATCACCTAATTGTCTCACAAAAGCCAGATGCTATTTTTGGGTGATGCCTACCAAAGAAACAAAGAGGTTATATTAAAAGTATATCTTCATCCCATTTCCTACAATTTTGCCCGAAAATCTTCAGATATAAATGCATAATTTATAATTTATAAATACATAATTGGTTTTCACTAGGTTCATGTTTGCTTATTTAAAAAAGGAACAATATGATTACTTCTTTGTCTTTTAGGGATTTCTTAATGCTATCACTTTACTGCTTTTACTTTTAAGTCCAATTCATGGTGTAACGGTCTATATTTCTTTGTTTTATTAAATTAATAAGAGCTGCCCAACTCTATTTATTTATTAATAAATTAGATTGATCATTTATTATCTTGTCCATCTCACCTAGAGGTAACTCTGAATAACTTATAACCATTAAACTCTATAACAGACTCTAGGTGGCATACCATAAAATCCAGCCTCAAAAACAATTAAAAACCCAAACATCTGGAAGAGAAACAACCATTCAGTTTTCAAACACAAATGCATATGTTAAACAGAAATGCAAAAATGAAACATACCTATAATTATGACTAGACAAATGCTTTGAACATATCTGTTCTAGTATTCTACTGTTCTATCAATATTTGAAAAACTGGTACATTAAGCCCTAAAGCCATAATTCGTAATTCTCATCTTCACCATACACAAAACCTAAGATTCTTGCCAACTTTCGCTCCAGGTTCATTACAGCTGAAAGACCCCATTTTAAACTTCTGGGAATGTTATAAACCAGTTGAGAACAGAGCTGAGCCCCAGCACCCCACTAGTGACTTATCGGTAGCAATGAGGTTGACAGAGTTATTAAACATTTATCATTACACAACTCTCTGCATCGTTATTTTAGGTTCACCTACCTCCTAATCTGCAAGGATAAGAATCTTAAACCATAACATTGCAAAGGAACCCACAGCTGAAGTAAAAGGAAAGGGGTGGGGGGAATAAACCAAGTTCAAGAAAAGCCAGAGTCTCTTACTGGTGACTCATGTTTCGAGGATAATGTAGAAACTGGATAAGAAATTTATATTTCCAAAGAAGTCAACATAGCTTGATGACAAAGCTTATTACATTCAATTTGGGCTATTATGGAAATTAGTAGTAAAGGTAAAGGTTCCCTTCATACATATGTGCTAGTCATTCCCGACTCTAGGGGGCAGTGCTCATCTCTGGTTCAAAGCCGAAGAGCCAGTGCTGTCCGAAGACGTCTCCATGGTCATGTGGCTGGCCTGACTAAACACCAAAGCCACATGGAACGCTGTTACCTTCCCACCGAAGGTAGTCCCTATTTTTCTACTTGCATTTTTTACGTGCTTTCGAACAGCTAGGTTGGCAGAAGCTGGGACAAGTAACGGGAGTTCACCCTGTTACGCGGCACTAGGGATTCGAACCGCTGAACTGCCGACAAGCTCAGCGTCTTAGCCACTGAGCCACCGCATCCTTACCGGAAATTGTTAAAAAGATATTAAATGCATTTATCCTAGCACTGATAAACTAAACTGTAAGAACCTGTCTTCTTGGGAACAGTAACTTTAGCTGATATACAATATGATAGTACTCCCTGCATATAAATATTTATATTCCCCTTGTCTCTTCATTGTTCTTTATATAAATTTATTTGCATTGGGATACAGTTTACATTAATGTGCCATATTGCAAAGGAGAATGGAGCTGTTCATTGGAAATGATGGATTTCCTTTTCCTTTCCACCAAAACTCTAAGTCAGACAAAACAGATTAATTAGCCCACCAACTTTTCCATCTGTTCTGTCGGAGCTCAGGAAGGTGGGCAGAATGACAAATCACTGTGACCTAGTAAGGTGCTCCCACTGAGATGAACATTTTTAGCATTGGCAGAGCAAAAATGAGCAGGGCTCCTCCTTAAAGTATGCTTTGCATGTGGCAAATTATAAGCACCAGGACAGACTGAGAACTTAAATGTCGCAACTTGCTAAAGGAGTGCTGTGAACAAATGGAGGTTTAATTATCTAATTTCTGATTGTTACTCAAATAGCTTTCTGAATATTCGTTATTTTCAGTCATTTGCAGCAGATTAAGTAATGGATACAGAAATTCCCCTTGGGACTTAGAAAAGCAGCTACAGCAATGTAACTAATCAGGTTTGTACAACTTACACCCCACTGATTTGAGTGCAGCCATCTACTGTATTGTACTGTAACATGTCAGGTTTCTACTATTGTATAAGAGATGGAATTTAGCAATCATTATGATCATCATATATGTATGATCTTATAATCCTTCCTGAAAGAAGGGATTTGAAGGAAAAGCAGTGTCTTTGGAAACAATCCTGATGGAGAAATTATAGGTAGTCCTCGCCTTATGTCCCTAATTGAGCCCAAAATGTATATGTTGGTAAGTGAGAAATTTGCTGAATGAGTTCTGTCTCATTTTACAACTTTTCTTGCCATATTTGTTAAGTGAATCAGTTGTTAAGTTAGTAACACAGTTGTTAAACGAATCTGGCTTTCCCATTGACTTTGCTCATCAGGAGGGAGGTCACAAAAGCTGATCTCATGACCCTGGGACACTGCAACCGTCATAAATATGAACCAGCTGTCAAGCATTAGAATGTAAATCATGTGACCCTGGGGATGTTGCAACAGTCACAAGTATGAAAAATGGTCATAAGCAGGGGTGGACTGCTGGGGGTTTGCAGGGGTTCAGGAGAACCTTTAGCTAAGATTCTGTGCAGTTCGGAGAACCCCCAAATCCCAATCCTGGCTAGCCCCTCCCATCCCACCCTGCCCCTCCCAGGAGTCCCATGCAGCCCGTTTTGGATGCAGGTAAGTGCAGGGCATGAGCGTAGGCTAAGGGAGGGCGAGAAACGGTCCTACCAGAAGTTCCAGAGGGCCTCCTGAGCCTGCGGAGGCCATTTTTGCCCTCCCAGTGGCTCGAGAAAAGCCGCCGGAGCCCAGGGAAGGCAAACACACACACCCCGCCATGGTGCAGGAGACCAACTATGCCACGCCCACCATGGCCACACCCACCTAGCAACCAGGCAGAGAACCCCTTGCTAAAATTTTTGAAGCTCACCCCTGATCATAAGTCACTTTTTTTTGTGCCGTTGTAACTTCAAACAGTCAGTAAACAAGCTGTTGTAAGTTGAGGACTACCTATACAAAAGAAAAACAAAAGAACAATCAGGAAGTACTTCTTACTTGTTTCTAATAGTGGCCAATCAGAAACCCATACACTATACAGAAGAATGATATAAAGAAAAACAACAATTAATAAGTAGAATCACTTAAGATATCAGAAAAGTCAAAAATTAGAAGAGAAAAATTAGAAAAGAATCATGTTGGAAAAAGGAGATTCACTGTCAAAATTCACTGTATATATAATCTCTAGTTAATTCTCTAAGTGCATCTGAAAAAAAAATATCGAAAAGATCTAAGAATAGTTGTTCCAAGGAAAATGAATATGCAGTCATGGACATATGATTGCTATCAAATGAAGATCAGCACAATGACTTTAATATGGTTTTTGAAAACTGCAGTAAGAATGTAGAGATTTCTAGTCCACACTATGAAAACATATATTATATTATAGTTGAGATTTAACAATAGTTACATCACAACATGAAGTTGAGTTTATGAAGATGGGACCTTCTTTAATTGGATGCTTAAGGGAAATAATGAATAAAGTGTAGCAGCTAGAGTATAAATGTATTCACACCTACCCATCATACTATTCCTTTTCAAGATCAGCAGTGTTAAACACTGTGCAAGTAGGAAATTACAAATAATAAGACAAAGAAATTAAAAACAAAAGAAAAGAAAATTTAGACCAATAATATTCATGTTATATTGCTCCATACTTTCCCCTCTTTGCAAACCATCTTTGCTTCAACCATATCCTCTTCATATCCTGTCTTTTGTTCTTTAAACTTCTCCTTGATTATATCATTTTTAAATCCTTGAAGTAGTTGCATTATGTCTTAATCCTCTTCAACAAACCCATCTCAACATGCATATTTATTTCACAATGGTTACTTACTTTTGTATTTAATTTGCATCCATTCAGAAGCCATTCATTCTTGACCTCATTTTGTTTAATTACACACCTCTTAAGTGCTCTATTATTTTTGCTTTTGCCTTTTTTTATATTTCTTCTGACATACCCAACTCTTATTTCCATGATACATTGAGATTTGTGAATGATTCATTCCTTGCAACAAAACACATATTGTTCATGGCCTTTCCATTAGGATTTGTATACCTTAAAATGTTACCATCTTTAATAGACATTCACCAAAACTCACAAAGATTCATCTACTTTCTCTAGTTTTTTTTGTCATTGATGCAATTGTTAATTTTCCATGTCAAACATAGACACTGTGGCTTTCATACATTAATTTTCAGATCCTCGTTGCATCATTCAATCTATCTAAGGTTTGCAACAAATTAGTTGGTCAACATCACAGTATGATCTGCACACCAAAGTACATGTATATTAACTTTTATAACAATATGATTCTATATCACCACAACCATTCTTCATACATTTTCTTGTCATCCTTTATTGCTGCCATAAGTCTTGGGTAATCATTTTATCTTTCATTTGCAAATAATAATATTCCATTTCTACATACTGCTGACTGCAAAGATGGTATGATAATAGATCCAAATTCACCCTAATGACCTCACAGCCATTTGCCATATGTTTTCTTCACCTCCTGAAATTGAACACTTTCCAGCTCTGGTGTGCTCAAGACTGGCTAGACAGACTTACTATTAAATGCAATCTGTTCTTCTAAACAGGGATTAATTCACTTTTATTTGAAAGAAAAAGGCTGTTTTGTTGTCTACATGTGCTGTGGTGATACTATTGCTCCATATTAAGAGATAATAGTTATTTGAAAAAAATATTAAATACAAAGCGGAACCATAGTGTCATAATGAAATCTCCTTTGGTTCTGCTAATACAGTTAGCAAGATTGGAAACAAATTAATTTATATTTGGAAGACAATGTTTTGCTTTTTCAGCTTTAGGGAAGGAAAAATTATAAAACACAGCAAACATTAAGTTTAAAATAATGAGAAGTAAAAATGTTGACATAGAAAACAATTTTTTTTTTCCAAATGGCATTGATGGTATGTTGCTGTTTATGTTAGATATGGACTTTTCATGGGGATTAGAGATGCTGGAGACATGTTTATGGTTGTTTGCTGGGGTAGATATAGGAATGAAGAGAGAGGCTAGAGAATGTGCAAACAAAAATGTTTATTTGTTTTTATAATTTTGATCCTGAAAGATTCTATAACTAATTGCAATTTCATGAAGATATTGGTATATCTGCTGGAGTGAAATGCTCAAACTGCTTCGGTCTATGCTCATGGTGAATTTGGAGATGCTGTGTCAAGTACCATTGAGTAGTTGAGTGAAATCACGGCTCATTGTGAAAGCCACTGTTAATGTGCTGTTCAGGCTTTACAGATAGTCCTCAACTTAAAACCAATCACCCCCCAAAAAAGTAACATTGACAGTTTTCATACTTAATGACTGCTGCAGCATCCCCATGGTCATGTGATCAAAATTTGGACATATGGCAAATGGCATGTATTTATGGCAGTTGCAGTGTCCTGAGGTCATGTGATCACTTTTTGTGACCTTATGACAAGCAAAGTCAATGGAGAAGCCAAATTCACTTGATAACCATCTTACTAACTTAACAACTGCAGAGATTCACTCAACAACGGTGGCAAGAAAGGTTGTAAAATGGGACAAAGTTCACTTAACAACAATCTTGCTTAGCAATGGAAATTTTGGACTCAATTGTCATACATCAAGGACTACCTGTACTTACACACGGGGGAAAGCTGGAATCAGGAAATGACCTGATTGGAAGTGACACTAGATTTATTGGACAACTTATTGGCCTTGGGAACAGTGGATACTTTGAAATATCTTGGTGGATCAACCCAGCTGATGCATCACCAAAAGATTAGAAAATTATGAAATAGCAGCAGGTAGCAACCCAATTCTTTTGGAAGTTTTCCCTCCAAGATTTTGGTCTTTCAAGACAAAGGTTAGGAAGAATGGGAAATGTTAATCTCAAAAACTTTCTTGTCTGTTTGTAAGATGATGAAGCATAGATGTCAGAAGCCCTTAAACTTCTACTGTTTGCTTGTTATAATCTTTTTTGAGTGAGGCTAAAGGACTTCTGGATTTGAAAAGATTCTACAGTCAATGCTTCCTTCAAGTGTAAAGATTTCCTTGCTTGTGTGTGGTAATCATGGCCTTTGTTTGTGTGCATTTTAACATTTGTAGCTAAATTGACCTTATGGAATAATACTAAAGTCGGTCTTTACAAAGCTATATTAAGCGTACCTTGTGGATTTTAAAGAAGCCTTTGGAAAGAAATTTGCTAAGAAGTAAAAACCCATAGTGACCTTGCAATTTGGGACATTGAAGTAGTAGGGCTTTGTACTTTTACCCAGTGTGACATATGGTTTTTGCAGCCTGGCATGGCTGATATTCTGGAGGCATAAGCCAGCCACTGGAGTGGATAAATAAAAGGCATAAAGGAAAGTAACTTTTGGTTTTGAAGGGCAACTGCATTACCATGAAGGCTGATAAGCTGACTGGCTGCTAGTCAGGTCTGTTGTGTTGAGATGTCAGGATAGTAGTCCCATTGCTCCAACTTGCTATATAAGTGCTGAGAACTAGAGATTGCTGCTGGGAGATATGCTGCTGATCTACCGTATTTTTCTGAGTATAAGACAATCAATAAGATTGATTAATATACAAAAAAGATAGTTATATAACTAATTGATTTATATAAAAATGTTGAATTTGTATTAAACAATTGTAATATTATATAATTAACCAATGTGAGGATGGATATAAAAATAGATGACAATGGAAAGGGGTATAACATAGAATAGAAGAGAAAAATTGAATTTGATTAAGATGAGAGATGAGAATGAAGGGTAATATTGGGTTCTTTTAAAAAAAATAGATGAGGAATAAATATGGCAAAAAGGAAATATGGAAATAGTAAATTTAATTGAAATGACTAAACACTGTTTAAATTTGTGAACCAGCCAAATACTCTGTTCAAAGAAAATACATTGTATGTTTGTATGTGTGTTTGTCTAAAAAATTAAAAAAAAAAACTTTAAAAAAAAACAACCAAAAAAGGTAGGTGCGTCTTATACTCCGGTGCATCTTATACACCGAAAAATACAGTAATCTAAAACTTGCAGACAGAGGAGAGAAGATAGAAAAGAAGGAGAAAGAGGAAGAAACAAGAGGAAAAAGTCTATGCATAGAGTGGCTTGAGTAAAAAGTTAGAGTGGGAAGTTAAATGTACAGAGCAGTTGTAGCATCCTGGCTGAAAAGAAAGAAGGAAGGTCTGGGAGAAGGGAAGGGAAGAACCAGAGGGACAAAGCTCCACTCAAAACCAGGAAAGGGGCAATGGCTTCATTCAAGACCCAAAAGGAAAAGTAGATCTGCTCTTGGGGGTGAAACTCTGGTCTCTAGAGAAGGGGCCAGATGGTCTCTGATAAGCCCAGAGAGAAAGGGTGAAGAAGTCAGATAGACTCTGAAAGGCTTAGGTGGAAATATGACCCTGGAACAACACTAGTACTGTGTTATAAATAATGTAAATATTTGCTGCAAATAATGTCATTGTATACAGTAAGAGGCACAAAAGCCTCCGCTGTCTTGTTTTTCTATGGTAGTTGCCACTTTACAAGCAATATACCTCCACTTCAAAGAACCCCATCACCCAGCAAACTATTTCTCACAATCTAATTGTTTCTGGAAGCAAGAAATACTTCTTAGGATGTTTGAAAAGGGGAAGATCAAAATACCACTGCCTATATGTGCAAAGAATCTTGCCCGCAGCCTCTAGTAAGATATTTTTATGTGGTGAAACAAAAATTGGACAGATGCCAACCAGCAACTGAGGACTCTCTCTGTGGGATCTCAGGGTATCATCAGAGATATCACTTCCATCAATGTTTATAAATACAATGAGCACAATGTTACTAATTGGAGGTGTCATCCATGAGAAGTACATGAAAGAAGTGGCAGTCATTCCTTAGGCCACATCTTTTATCAAAAAGTGTTATATTGAAATTAGCACTTGAAATTTTGTTCAGAAGCTTGTAGGAAGGACACCAGAGGATATATAGAGCTCTGTAATGAGTGAGAGACATAAATTGAAATGGAAATAAAATGAACCTTGCAAAAACAATCCCATTGTTATGCAAAAGCTCATTTAGTTTCAGTCCTAGAATAGTTGGTCTTCAGTTCCTTAGAGAAGGATAGTTTCTAATCTCATAGCTAGAAAAAATATTCTGTTTTATATATAAAAAACCAGTATTAATAATTTGATCAATTTATTATTTGGCCAAGGACATCAAAATGGTCAGAAAATTTCCATTTCTGAAAAAGAAATATGCACTTTCAGGCATTTTTTTTTTCATCTCACACACATTCATGCACACAGAAATAACAGTTTCTCAAACCAATTCAATATTTTCAAACCTATTCAATATTCAAATAAAAGTTTTCTCAGATAAAATGGATTAGAAAACAAGACTTAAATAATTCTTTGGAAGAAATACCCTGGCCTCAAACATGTATTGTTTATCTTAATTAACAGGAAAAAAGAAAAAGAAAAGAAATTCCTACACTTGAACATTAAAGTCATTTTTTGCTAGCATGAACGCCTATGTAGAAAATATATCTTCCCATCTTTAGCTCATGCATATAATTTTTTAGAACAAGTAACAAACACAATTCTTGCCCTGATCTACTCCTGAGACAATGCACAGCAGAACAGGATGAGAGAAAAGAGAATCTTTCTTTATCAGGTTTTCACAGTACAATTCATCTGTTCTGTCAAATGTTTAACAAGGAGACTTTTGCTGACCTCCTTAGACAGAAAGATTGGCAGGAAAATGGTGCTAGGTGAAGATCATGATTATACCCAGCAATAAAGTAAAAGATGGAAAAATGGAAAAAAATGTGTCTAAAAATTGGAAGTTTAGTTAATGTGGTTAGAGTTAGTTATAATTTTCACTTCATGTGTTTGGAAGATTTCAAAAGAAAAGCTTGATATGTAAGCCACCAAATGTCGACTCCAGGTTTTTTTCTAAAAGATAATCAGGAAGAAGTACCCACTTATCTTCTTCTTCATCATCATCATCATCATCATAATAGCCTATGAAATCTCCAACTGTGGAAGATGGTGGTGGTGGTGGTGGTGGTGGTGGTGGAGGAGGAGGAGGAGGAGGAGGAGGAGGAGGAGGAGGAGGAGGAAATCTTTCCAGACAGAATACTTATTAATAATATTTCTTATTAATTTACATATTTCATAATATATTTTGGACAGGAACAGCAGCAATGGTAAGACCCAAGGGAAATATTTGTTTTCCTTTCAAAGTTTCACTCTTTCAAGAACCATAAGTGCCTTGGAAACTAAACTTCTTGCATGTTCAATATCCACAGGAACATATCAGGTTCAAAGAACTAGGGGTAAATGTTGACCTCATGACCTGGTTTGTATCCCATTATGGTGAAAATAGAAAATATGGCTATACTGAATGACTTGGTCATTTATGCTTAATTTAGTTGTGGTTTTACTCAAGTAACCCAATTGTCCAGAGTCTGCCTTGAATTAATCTTATGAGCTGCCTACATACAATGCAATGAGCTAAAAAAAAATCTAACTATGTTTGCCACCATGTTGAGTCAATTCAGCCAGTGTATCTAAAGGTGGGAAAGGGGGAGGGGGAGCTGACATGTGAAGAAGACCAGAGTTGTTTACACTGGTTATGACAGGCATCTACAAGGCCACTTGCCCTGGCTGTAAAATTCCAGCAGCCTAAATTTTTCTCTAAACATCACAGCTATTCTGGATTGGGTGGCAACAGACCGGACATTGGGAGGAGGGATGTGGAACATTGGGTTTGACTCTTTGTATTGGTGAGTGGAAACTTCAGATTCTGCCTCACCTTCCTGTAACCAACATCTTTAGTAAAAGTTCACTTCAATCAATTGGAGTCAAGGGTCTATTTCCTAAATGATTGTTTTGGGGCAGGTCTGACACTATGCATGTTAACCCTCACTTTCTCTTTTGTCCCCAGCAAATAATGATGTCTGAACCCATAAAGAGACCCACAAAAGAGTTAGGAAAGATGTGCTTTCCACAGAAATTACACATTGCAAAGGTAGGTGATATGTATCTAATCTAACATTGATTTTCTTCCATTTTACAGCCAGAGCGATATTCCACTTTTACAATAACCCCCTTCACACCTGGGGTAACACAGAATTTGTCAGACACATAAGTCACCAAATTGCAAGCCTACATTTGAAAAACCTGGAGCCTGAATGTAGGACACATTTGAAAAATCATAAAAGAAACGGAAGCTCCTCTCAGTCACTGTGTGTAGTTAATAAGATCGGCAACACATTTCTTACCTTCCAATGAAATCATTTGGAAGTTTTCCTTTATGTGAAAGAAGTGAGGAAAGAAATGTTTTGCCTGCACAAATAAAAGAGAGAAATTGGCATAGTATTACTTGCAGGAGCCCAACATTTCTACTGGTAGGTTAGCACCCTGCAGAGACATATTCGATAATCAGCAGTTCTCATACTAATGGCAATGCATGAAAATATGAACTTTCATAGCAAATTAAGCAATCTTTGCAGGCTTAACTTTCAACATAAAGAAAGGGAGAGTGACACAACAACGGCAAAGGCAGAGAGCTGTATGTAAAAAAGTCAAGTGATTCTAGGCATGTGTCAGAGAAGAAGGTGGGCTATCCCATTATACACCAATTAAACCAAAAGAACAGCTTTTGATGCCTGTCTATCTTGGTGTTAGGGACAGAATGGCAAGGGAGTAAGATAAATGTCATTTAAGGGTGGAGATTCAATATTTTCATTTTTTATATTATTTTAGTGAGAATTTCTTGACACTTTGAAAAGCTTGTGTGAAGTCTTACATTAGGGCTTGCACTACCTCTGCCTGATTTGGCCCAAAAACTTCTAGCCAATCATTAGATGGAAGCAAAGTTAATTTTATATAGCTCTTTACTTCTAGGTAAACAGTCTGGATTTATTTGCAGTCCAGGTCCAATAGCATTAATTATACTATAGATTTGGAGAATCCGTTTGCTTTTTAGCAATTTTTTATACTCTGAAGTTTGTCCAAAGATGGAACAAAAGGTCAACATTTTCATATGTGGTACCGAGTTCACAGATTGCTCATTTCTGCCATGACAGTATGACTGGGTGCTTAAATATTTTCATTTTTCATATCAAATTCACTCTAGAACAATCTACTGAAGTCTCAATTTCAGACATAAATCTCAAGGTCCTTCCCAAGAGAAAAAAAAATATCCTGGGAAATTAGGAAATGAGATGTACCTTCATTGGGAAAGTCTCAAGAAGCAAAATGAAGCAAAATTCATGTTCTTTTCCCTGGATGATCCCACTTAATTGTTCTAGTGACTGACATGGGACCGCTGTTGGAAGACCATAAGGTAAGCTTATAGGTAAATAGGTGGTATAACATTTTATAAATATATATAAGATAAAATAAAATAAAGCGGAACTGAGATTGGGAAAGTGCCACAGATTTCCTGGCGAAAGAACAAGATCTATTGCAATCTTCAAAAATTTCATCCATTTATCACCATATGGCAGCTGGGGGGAAAAAAATCTAATTTGAATCTCTATGTCTGCCACAGAAAAGGAGAATAAGATGTTTTCCCACCTCCACTGATTTCACGGAGCAAGATCCAAAGCTTGTCAGCTAAGCTGCATTTAAAGCAAAAGAACCTTGTGAATTCACATCAGTAGAAGATCTGAGAGATAGCTGCTTTCATTAAGCAGAGGCAGACATGAAAGCATCACCATTATCAGATATGAACAAAAACTAACATTGCGAGGAAGTAAAACTCAAGCTTCAGCTGTCAGGTGCCTGTGTTAAAAGAAATGTGTTTGGTTGCTTTTACATTCTGAAAATCCTTACACGTTGTATACAATTGTAACAATGAAATGAATGGTCAGCCATCTGCAGAGATAAGTGATTATTTTGGAATTTTGAGACCGTATCATTCTCAAGAAATAATTGCTCAGGGTTGTTTTCTTTTCCAACACCTGTCTACCACATACAAAATAATTTTCAATATACCCAGCTTATCCTCCTGAACACATGTGGGTGCTTCCCCTCAAAAAATCACTGATCCACTCTGGCCTTTGAAATATACTACTAATATACTACTAATAGTACCATTGGAGATTGGTAAGGAGGAACTAAATAGAAATATATACTTCTTTTTTAATATATGCATGTACTTTATGAACTAGAGCAAGATCAGAAGATGTGGAAAAACCTGGCCCATAGAGTCACCAAGAGTCGGACATGACTGAATGGATATCTTCTTCTTCTTCTTCTTCTTCTTCTTCTTCTTCTTCTTCTTCTTCTTCTTCTTCTTCTTCTTCTTCTTCTTCTTCTTCTTCTTCTTCTTCTTCCTCCTCCTCTTCCTCCTCCTCCTCCTCCTCCTCCTCCTCCTCCTCTTCCTCCTCCTCCTCCTCCTCCTCCTCCTCCTCCTCCTCCCCCCCCTTTAATGGTCTCTCTTGGCAGAATGGCAAAGTACTTTTGTCCTCCTTGTCTTTAGTATAATCCAATAGATGAGATAAAGACCATTGCAAAACAGGTGCACTTAATTAGGATTCTAAGCCTATCTAAGTTAGTTATCACTATGGAATAGAACCAAGATGCAGAAATGATCAGGAGTGTGTTATATGCTGACTTTGAAAGAGTCTATTCATTATCATCATTTCTGACATTCCTTTTGGCTTCCTTCCTCCCTCCCTTCTCTCCCTCCCTCTTTCTTGAATTCCTGGATATTTTTCTCTTATGTTTGACTTCTGTCATGGTTTATATTATATTCTTCAGTATTCCTTATTTGTTTGTTTATCTATTTGATTTAAATAGCTGCCTATTTCAGCATTCTTTGACTGCTGCCTCATGTCATTGAATTATTTTCTTGTACTGCATTGAAATAAAGTCTGAAATATTCATATTGATATGACCATTGCTTCCAAATAATAATAATAAAAAAAACTTGTAGAACCCTGGTTCTTCTTGCCCTACCTGGCAAGGTACAGCACAATACACATAATTATGTTTATAAATGCTGTAGTGGCTGTTTCCAAACATAGTGTCTTTTCACTCTCTTTTGATTCTATTTGTGGAATAAAGAAAAATATTATTACTTGAAATAATGTGACTGCTGTGTTATATGGTTACCCAACTCTAGTAATGTCTGTTCCCTTCCATTTAGATTATTATAGTTGGCTATAAGGCTTCCTGGTGTTCTTAAAACACCATATCTACTTACAAGAAGAGTAAATCTGCTCAGTCCTAGGTTGGAAAAAAATGATCTATGTATCATATCTATAGATAAATTTCTGTTTCAGCTACCCACACCTGAAGACATCTTAAGGCATTTCTGGTTCATTTGCTTTGTATCAAGCCAAGGAATATTATCGTTTGGCCAAATTCAACCCTATTCTTAGGTTGGAGAGAAATATATTGTACTTGTTCTGCCAAGAAACTGTTATGGATTAGAAACTGCTCAGGAAAAATGGAGAATTATAACCTTCACTCATCACCATTGATATGGTCTAATTTACAAACATATGTTTTCTATGTACTTTTACATATATGCAAGGCGTGTTTGTGTTTTGGGTGTGTGCCTGTCTATCAATACAAAAAAATTCAATCTTTGTTTTTAAAGTATTCAAAAAATCTTTTTCAGTGGCACAATTATTTTATATGACCATGGAAACTTTACTGTTTTGCGTTGTCCTTATTTTAATTTCAACACAGTATTAACCTCATATAGCAAAATAAACTCCTAATTACAATTCATTTGAGGATATAATTTCTATGAGTGAATTGGAAGTAAGCAATTTCTCCCAGAAGTAAGGCATACTCCAAGAGGTTTAATACTTTTTCCAGACATGGTATCATAGCCAAGGACTGTGTAAAAGTTGAGAGAAATCCAATACAGCATTTCCAAATTAACAAGAATCTTCTGCAACAGTAACAGAGATTAATAAACCATTTAATTCAATTGCTACAGAAAAATTTCTCAATTGTGCAGATCAAAACATGTCCTATTCCACTTTAGTCACATAAAAAACAGAAATTGGATTTCAGTAAAGTGTGTAAAAATAATCAAATTCTCAGAGTTATTATCCTTAAGATTTAAGGGCCAACATCCTCCAAAGTCAGTTGACAGAACTGATGTTATTATTGCTAATTACAAAGTTCTTAGCTAAGCAGCATGATTATTTTTTACCTTTAGTCTATTGGAATTTTTAAACAACCAAAGATAACTCTACAATTAAGCATTGGAACAGATTAATATCATCCATCCTATGCATTGGAGCAGATTAATATCATCCATCCTATGAAACAAAAATATCAAAATTGTCACATTTTCCATTTAATGTAGCAAAGCTTCTCTATTATTTTTTTTTAAAAAAACATGCGTAATTTATATTGTCCCACCAAAAAAAGTTAAGTAAGGAATCTCTTTGACCACAAGTAATATCATAGTTGTGTTTGAATCATTTTGGGTGAAAAAAATCATATATAGAAGGATGTAATTACCTAGTTAATATATCATGTTAAACAGTGGTTTATTGACTAAACCCATATTAAACTAAAAGCAAATCAATTACACAGCATTGTGCATTGCTTATTACTATCATACACAGGAAAGCAAGTGTCTAGCCCCTTTAGTGATAAATGTGTGGCTACATGTATTAAATAGAATGCAACTTGAAGTACAAAAGTTTGAAGAAAGAAAGGAAGGATGGAAGGAACTTTGTTTTCTCTCTTTCCCAAACCCATTCTTCCTTTAAGCAGAATCATTAAATATTTTGTTTTTACTCCCTCTTGCTTCCATCATTAATACTTTTTATCCTTTCAAGCACATCTATTTTACCTCCATTATTCTTTTTACATTCTTCAGTTCCTGATAAAAAAACTCAATTGAAAATATAAATTCTAAGAAAATCTCTTCCTCAGAAAGTGTGTGAAGCCTATTCTTATAAGAAGTGTTTGAACTAAGGTTTAAGGTGATTGTTAGGTTCCACTTCCCTGTGATTTCTGAATTTCAATTGGAAATAAACATAACAGTCTTTCTACGACTTGCTGCATCAGTTAGAAAATAAACCTAAAGTATTTCAAAGTCAAACTTGTATGAGGGAGGAACACACAGTTAGACAGTCACAATTAAATTTAGAACCAAAATATGAGAACTCAAATGTAAAAAACAGCTGTTCTAACAGATGAATGGGAGAACTTTCCAAACAATTACCGAAAGAAAATATCCAGTCAGAGTGCTTTGCCATTTGAAGATGTACCACAAGACAAGTCATTGTGAGATAAAGTTCCCATTTCTTTCAGTTAAACAGGAAGCTCTTCTCCAATGAAATTTGGTATTATTTTGTAATACCAAATTATTACAAAATTATTAGCAAAATAAATTATTGTTCCGCTATTTTTTTCTAGTGCATCTGAGAAGCTCATATACTGATAGGTGCAGTATACTAGTGATAAACTATTTAGATTTTTTTGTAAACTATGTCCTTCTTGAAATATATACCATTTCATAACATAAAAAATGTGCATTTTATGATTAAAGGAAGAGATAGAGATCCACTCAATCCCAATTTATTGAGAATTAGAAGGTAATAGGAAAATGGGTAATTCTCTTCTGAAAATGCTTTGGCCCAGATCAACTTGAAATCCCCAAGGAAAAAGGTCCTATTATCAAGTTTCATTGTCACAGACACCCACCATTTATCTACAAGCAAGTTAACCTCATCCCCTCAAACATTGTCTCATCAGAATTCACACTCATGTGGACGTCAATGCAAGGACAGGAGATAGATAGATAGATAGATAGATAGATAGATAGATAGATGATAGATAGATAATAGATAGAGATAGACAGATGATATAAAGATATAGATGATACAAAGATACAAAGAAAAAGGTAGGGAGATGAGAGAGAGGCAGAGAGAGGCAGAGAGGCAGTGAAAGATAGAGAGACAGACAGACAGACAGAGAGAGAGAGAGAGAGAGAGAGAGATGAGAGACAGACAGACAGACAGACAAAGACACACAGAGAGAAATATAGACAGATATCTCCAGTTCTTGCATTGACTTCTATACGAGTGTGAATTCTGATAGGGAACAGCTGTTCTAACAGATGAATGTTTTATATATATATATATATATATATATATATATATATATATATATATATATATATATATATTATATATATATATATATATATATATATATATATATATATATATATATATATATATATATATATATATATATATATATATATATAACAATAGCTGATCCTTGGACAAAAATATATAATCTGCAAAGTAATTGTTCCTGCCATTCTTAATTGGCATTCCTAAACTTTCTTAGAGAGAAGCCACCAGAAGCAAGAGTGCTGTATACATCGCTGCTACTGTATGTCCTCTGTCCCCCAGTTCTAATATCTTAATATGCACTCTCATCAATAAGACTCTTAAAATAACATTAAGCGCTATTATTTATTGTTCTAAGCTATATTTTAAGTTATATTATGTGCATTCCATTCATAGGAGAAATGCAGGATTTTATTTCATTTTCTTACTCACTCTTAAACTCTATACATCTGCTAAAGGTTCTTCCACCTACATTTATTAAACAGCAGATGGAGCATCTCTGGGGAGCAATCCATAGCTGATACGGTCTATTATACTGCTGCAATTTGTCACACAGTTGTCATCATTTGGAGTATTTAATTCCAGGGGCACACCTTTCATTACAAATGGCTGACCTTGATATTCCCATTCATTTTTACTAATGGATCTAGAGTGGGTTATAACAATGACTGCAGCACTTAATAAATATTTCACCAAGGAACTCATTGACACCTATTCATCATTGATGATATGTTGTGAAGAGAATATGAAATGCATATTAAACATTCATGGATATTATGATATGCCTAACATGTGTTTACCAATGCATTATTAACTTACTTTCTACCAGGCAATCTTGTGCCAGTTGGCAGCAGGTACTGCCAGTCTTCAGCAATAGAGAATTGTATACATAAATCAAGGTTTAAATGGTAGATTTTTCCAATCTAACTTTACTGGAAGCCCCCTCTTTCCAATATAAAATTGCCTTTTTGAAATGGTCTTTCTACACTGGGGTAATCTATATAGATAGGCAATCTACATAGGCAATAGCCCAAAGCACACATTCTGCTAGAGAAGCTCCCTGAGGATGAGCTCCAGCACAAGTCTGAAAGCTCAGAAGACTAAACCTCTGATCCCAGTGACTTATCCAGATTGGATCCCACAACATCATCTTGGGATATGTATATTCATCTTCGTTCGCAATCTATAGATTATGAAAATTCACTTGTAAATTTGTCTGTTTGTGACTTTCAGTTGGGCAAAACAGTGTATCATAGGGCAACAATTTTTAAATTAAAGTACTTCAAATGGGCTAATTTAATGCATCCAAAATCTGGTACCCATTACTCCCTTGGGATTGAAATTCCAAGGATCTTCAGAACTGTTGTATTGGCAAAATTGTGGTCATTGCTTCATCAGCTTGCTACTACATCATCTGCAGTCACAATGTAATGTTTTCTGATGCTCCCTGTCATCTTCTCACAAGCCATCTCAAGGGGAAAGCTAGTAGAAGTTGGAATTCACTCCCACTGCCATAATTTTTTGGTCTGTTTATTTTCATTCTGTTTAGCAGTTTAGGTGAGGCAATATCTCTGAAACAAAGACCCATTGGATCATGGGTCATCTAGTAACATATATTTTATATATGTGCATGTGTTGGTGTGTTTAGGTGATTTTCCTTTCTAATGATACTATAATAAAGTATACATTATGACTTATATGAATTCAGAAGAATGAAATCATCAAGTGGAGATTTCTTGTTTTCTTAGAAGAGAAGGTAGATAGATAGATAGATAGATAGATAGATAGATAGATAGATAGATAGATAGATAGAATTCTTTATTGGCCAAGTGTGATTGGACACACAAGGAATTTGTCTTTGGTGCATATGCTCTCAATGTACATAAAAAGACAAGATACATTCGTCAAGAATCATAAGGTACAACACTTAATGATAGTCATAGGGTACAAATAAGCAATCAGGAAACAATATCAATATAAATCGTAAGGATACAAGCAACAAAGTTACATGAGGTACTGAAATCAGAGAAACGCTTGACCTCCATTCAGCTTATCGAAGAAGATGATGAATTCTTGGATTGACACAGGAAGCCTTGGTAGAGGGATAACAAATAAGAAGAAGCTTCTCAGAGGACAGAAGAAATTCAGGTTGCTGAACCTACAAATAGAAGAACATAACAATGGACAAGAACTCTTTTCCCTCAGAGCTTCACACTGGATTGTAGATCCTCCCAGTAAATATATTTCTATTATCCTGGATGAAAAACTCCCAACACAATCCTCAGGAGGATGGAGTCTACAAGTTCTACAAAGGAAAAGATGCTACTTTTGCCCTGAGGAAGAAGCAGGATGATGTTGGTAGGAGATTACTCACTGAGAGGAACTGTGAAAGAATGTGCACTGGAGAAGGAATGGAAGAAAGGGGAATCACAGCAAAATTGCTGTTTTCCATGAAGGAGCAGTACATTCCAGAGAGAAAACCAAATTGAGAGACTACATAGTCCCAAACTAGATAAAGAAGAAGAGGCTTTGATAGCCACACCCTAGAATCTCTCAGGATATACTTATTACCATGTTTCCTTGAAAATAAGACCCTGTCTTATATTTTTTTGAACCCTGAAATAAGTGCTTGGCCTTATTGCCATATGCTCAAAAGCCCGATTGGGCTTATTATCAGGGGTTGTCTTATTTGGGGGAAAACATGGTAGGATATCTATTAGGATAGAAGGTGGTAATTAGATTTGGTCGGATTTCACTGTGTTGTTTTTTTGGCTAGAGCCTGACAGGA
This sequence comes from Arizona elegans, assembly GCA_022577455.1. Taxonomy (NCBI): domain Eukaryota; kingdom Metazoa; phylum Chordata; class Lepidosauria; order Squamata; family Colubridae; genus Arizona; species Arizona elegans. The sequence continues at coordinate 110,508,217 of JAKOOJ010000002.1, read as the reverse complement.
AACAAAGTAGTAGTTTATCAGCTTAATAGACTGTCAAGAGAAGTGCACTGCCTTCTTGAGACAGGCTCCCAACAAATACCTCTTGTTACTGACCACATGAGAATAAATGGCACAGTCAAATGCAGCAACAAAAACATTGCAAAGGAATACAAATTTCTGGATTGGAGCAAAAGGGAGCAGGGCCAATAGGTGATGTGTTCCTACTTCTTTTATACTAAAGAATATAACCTCGAAAGATACAGGAGAAGAGTGGAATGGAATGGAAGGCTATACAGAAATTTCCAACTGAATTGGTTTTGATTCATCAATCGTGGGACACATTTTTGCAGTAAGTGGTTGCTGGATAGAGGTATTTTGCACCTCACAAGAGCTGTGAGGATGTGTATCACAGAGGTTTTTTACCTCGGGATGATGACAAAGCAGTCAGGACACATTCGGCTCTAATTAGGGAAAGAGTATTTTATTATAAAAGCACATACAAAATAAATATGGTGTGTACATAAACAAGCATGTGATGTCTTATTCGAGGAAAATATTTCTAAGTCTTTTCTTCCACTATTTCTAGAAATGTTGTTCTTCATACCTTAGTTAGGCTTTAGATTTTCATCTTAGATCCTTCTCTGTGTTTATCAACATATTTGTCTACCAAACATCCACAGGGTATGGTTAAAAAAAAATAATCAAGATGGTAGATATGTTGGTGTGATGAATGCTACACCCTTCTTTATGTGTGCCGCTTGCTTACTACTCTGAGAGGTAGTAAATCATCCAAATCATCAGGTAATTTAGGACCACGGGATATTCCTTTGAAGCAATGGTGTTCCTTTTGCTCAGCCTTCATACATTTTCCTCTGGAACTCTTTGTGGGAATTCTTTTCCTCTGTATGGTATCTGTCAGCACCTACTCCTGTACTCATTAAATGAGAGTGGGATTTTCTTGCTGGGTCTCTCTTCTGGTCCCAGTCTTCCTGAAGCTGCTTTCTGGCTTCTTTCTTGAACATCTCTGTGTGCTTGTCTTCTCTAGACTAGACTGTGACAGCTGTCACCAATCTTGTATTCTCATAACAAAAGGGTAGGGAATATTTTTTATTTATTTTTTTACAAAAAGATGCTTCCTCCTTCTTTGTTTCTTTTCCATATTAGCTTGCTGAGACATCTGGTGCTTGCAGTCAGTTGGATTGCTGTTACAGCTTCTCTGCTCCTGTCTTGCCTACACACAGATATTTCTTCCTGCCTGATCTCACAATTTCTTCTTTTTTCTCTTATGGAGATCTTTTGAGCATTCAAGCACTTACAGTACCTCATTTGGGCTTTCAAAATTGTTGTTGTCTGTTATCTTTGTCTCTTCTCTCTTTTGTCTTCTGCAATTATCACCAGGAAGGCAAACCAACTGCCTCTCTCCTTTCTAACATGCAGCTTCTCACTGTCCAGCTGTCCCATATCCACTTCAAAACTTTTTAGCTTAGTTTTCAGGGGGAGTGGGGAATGGAAGCCTATGTGACAAATGTGAAAAATTGGTGGTGCCTGAGTCAGGGAGAAATTGTCCTCTAACCTTGTGTTTGGAAGGTGCTTTGCAAACCAGAACTGAAGGACGTTAGCTAAATCCTATGAGGGAAGGAAAAGAATCCTTCCTATATCCTGTAAGGGAAGGAAAAGAAGGAAAAGAAAACCAGGGCAACCAAGCTGCATCAAGTATTGGGAATGGAGCAGAAAATGACATTCATGATATAAAGGGACACAATAATGAGTATAAAAAGATTGGAAGAACTAAGTTAGCTTATGGTAAGGCATTGTTTTGTCATTATTGCTTTTTAAGCAAATCTCCATGAGTTCTTGTGGCACATAACTATATAAAAATATAGCATGATTCAAGATTTCCAACGTTTCTATGCAAAAGCCCAGAAACAAGAAGAATTAGAAATCTTAGTGCAGGGTAACAGATGTGATTTTAAGTAATCATTAAAATCTGGTGGGAGCTAACTTGGAGGTGGCATTATTTGTAAGACAAATATACTGATGTGTAGAAATCCCAGTATTTAAGCATTATGATGCAGTTGAGAGCATGGGGATAATAATAGAAGAGGAAACAATTGTTGTTGTAACCTGCCCAGGCTTGTTTGTTTGAAAGATGGGCAACTATATAAATTGGTTTAATAAATAAATAATAAACAATATTACATGGATATGCTGTTGACTATCAGGTTACTCAAAAGATTAGAATAAGATAGGGTTGCCAGGTGTCCATTATTTGAGCGGACAGTCCACTTTTTTCACATTATGTTCACTATTTTTTTTTCACAAAATAGTGGACATTTTTTTTATTCAAAAGCTTTATGATGAAATGGTACGTAATCTAAAGCTGTACAGTCTAAGAGAATAAGATTAGGAGAATCGCGTTTTGTCTTTTTTTTCATAAGTTAGAATGAGATAAAGATCGAATGCTCATTGCAATAATCACATTTTACACAACAGCGCAAAAAATGCATTAAAGCAGTTATCTTTTGATATTGAAAATGTAGTGCTGAAGGTTTTTGCTGAATTTTCGAATTCTGCAAAGAAACGAGAAGAGTTGAAATCATTTTTTGAGTTTTGCAAGTCAGAATTCCATGAAGTTTTGCGCCATGTTCCAACACGTTGGTTAAGTTTGTTTAAAGCAGTCGAAAGACTTCTTTTAAACTGGATACCTCTAAAATCGTATTTTATTTCTCTTGGATCTGATGAGTGCCATAAGGTTATCTGGAACCTTATTTCGGATCAGGAAAATGAACTCGCAAAGGACGATGAACCAACAATTTCAGAATTGTATTTATATTTCACGCACTTCTTCATATCAATAATGCAAGACATCCTACTGAAGCTGGAAAGCAAGAAAATTCTTCCATGTGATCTTCACATTATCATGTGTAAGCTGCGTGATTCTTTGCAAAAAAAATACGATGAGCAGTTTTTTGGAATGAAAGTTTTATTTGCCTTACATAAAAAACATTTGCCTGAGAATGCCGTGCAAAAGTTCAAGAAAGAAGCCATCAACGTGTATCAAAGAGCCATTGTGTACCTAGAAAAGTGGTATAATTTCACTGATTCAGTATATGAGACGCTAAATTGTTTCAATCTAATTGATCACAATAATCCTCCAACTTTAGAAGAAATGACGAACATCTGGTTATTATCACCATGGTGAGAAGAACTTCCACCCAACACTCTCTTCGATGAAATTTCTGCCTTAGAAGAAGTTTATGTTCATCTGCAGGGCGATTCATCCCTTGATAAGTGGATGTACTTTTTCAAGAAAGAGCCAGCTCCGAGTTTACTGAAACTGTTCCAATATTGTGCATCAATTCCGGTATCAAAAGCAAACGTTGAACGAATTTTCAGCGTCATGAGAAATTTGTGGACTGACGAACGTAACCGACTGCTTGTACCATCAGTTCAAAGTGAACTTTGTATATTTTTTAATATTTCTCAACGTTGTACTGAAATTAAAGAATTATTCCTTAAACACAAAGAATTGATCAAAGCTGCCCAGTCAAATAAAAAATACACACGACAGCAAAGTAAAATGTAATTTAATATTTTACATATTATTATAATATATTTGATGTTTTGAATTTTAAGTAAAGTTTTGAAGTGATTATTTTAATACGTATTAAAATGTTTGTAAGAAAATATATAATTTAATTGTAATTTTTTTTATTTTTTTACTACTTAACCACCACCACCCCCGCTTGTCCGCTATTTTTTGGAAGCAGACCTGGCAACCCTAGCATTGAACATTGTTATTTGGCATTGGACCAACTCCTTTACCGGTTTCACCTGTTCTATTAGATCCAGCAAAAAATGTATTCCATGGGTCCCATTAATTATAGAAAGTTATCTGTGGAATCCAGGAAGAGAATTTTTCTATTCTTGTACATGCTTTGTTGTTCATCCTCCTGGAAAGCAGATTCGTTCTAACATAAGGACCTTTTGCAAGGTCTTGAAGACATGCCTCTGTTCCCAAACCTTGTTTCTTGGCTCACAACTCAGATTAAGAATTGGAATCTGTGTGGTAGCTAATTTAACTGCGGTTTGATTGGTTTTTATCTTGGCTGCTGGTTGTGTATTTTACTTCCATTGTCATGTTCCAGCAAGTAGTTAATATCTGCCAAAAAAATGTCAGAAATGCTAACATGCAAAATAAACTGTGGCTCACAAGGAAAATTAAAAGCAACAAGCTAATAATTGCTTTTATGGCTTTGTCAAAAGGAAGAGGTATAAAAAGGAAGTGGAGCTCATGGCTTCAAAAAGTTAGCAACAGAAAATATGGGTAAAATGGAGCTCCTGACTTCTCCTTTGTTACTGTTTTCTCTCCAAAGAGGAATTATGTTCAAGTGGATCTAAATAGAACAAAGTCATAAGAAAGGAAAGACAACCTAAGATAAATCAAAAGAGAACTAGAAAGTACCTGGCTGAACTACTCCATGCTGAACTACTCCTGCAATAATTTTTCCTCCTATCTCTATGTTAGTGGTAAGCTGTGTAGAACATGTTATGACAAGGACAAAAATCCACTGATTGATTTAAGCAATTTTCCCCCTACACCACATCATCCAGCTGATGGATCTGAGGAAAACAGCTCCTGGTAGCAATTGATTTTCCTTCTGTATACCCTAAACTGGGGGGGAAATAAATTGCCGTGAATTTTGATCACGAATCCATGGAATATTCCTGTCCCATCACCACATGTTGTCCTTCAGATCAGAGAAACTGGTCACTTTTATCCCTGGGCATCAAAGCATGTTTATTATGAGCTCTTAAATTATTTGTAAATATGCTTACTTGATGATATAGAATTACTTATCTTTTGAAAGCTTGTTTTTATTGTTACCTTTATTTATCTGTTAATACCCTAAAAGTAGTTATAGCTGGGTTGCCAATGTCGTACATAGTTTAAAAACTCTACGATAAGCCCACATTATATTATACTAGGCCATGGATAGTCCACTTCCATGTGATTTAGTGGATTGACCTAAAGGCAAATCTAAGAATGATAATAACTTTTTCTTCTGTTCCCTAACATTTAGATTACAATCTTAAGAGGCAAGCAGTTTACAGAATAGAATAGGAGAATGCAAAGAAAAGAATAAATGTACTTGTGACACATCAAAAGTTATCAGTGTATCAGTCTTTAAGCAGCATACCATTGCATTCTCTTGTTTCTTTGGAACTTTTGATACTAATTGCTCTTTCCTTGTTGCCTTTTATTTTAGATTAATTCTAATTTGGGAGCAATAGTGGAAGATGAACAACAGCAGTAAAACATATAGGAAAATAGAACCTGTTAGGCTGGCAAATTTATGGCAGAAATTAAACCAAGTTGTGCTTGCAGCAGTTACCTGAGCAAAGAGCAACATTAATAAATTCAAAGAAGAAATAAAACAGGGAAAATAGCACACATGACACATAGCCAATTGCACTTCTTGTGCTAATTTTCTCTCAGTCAACAAAACCTCTGTAGGTTCCTGGAAAGCTTGGTTCAGGAAACCTCAAGAGAGTAATTATCTTAATGGGATTCCAAAATTGAACGTGTTAAGCTGCTTTTACTGAGTTAAACTTCTAATTCATCTAGTTTTCTGCTTGTAGGGACTGGCAGGCAGCAACTCACAGGCTTCTTGGACAGAAAGACTCAACTGAAACCCTTCATGAGATGGTTTTGAATTGAAAAATTGGCTTGAAATTGGGAGCTTATTCATACAGCACAGGAAATATAAGGAAATCGGAGATGTTCCAAACACCACTGCATGTTATTTCAATAGTTGGACACAGAGATGTCGCCAAAAAATGTCCTTCTCTGTTAAGAACCCCCTCTGCAACTAAAATCGATGGGCAAGTACAAGATAATTAATTTATATGACATTTTACTCTTCTTCTCCTCTCCACACTCCTTCCCAAGAATAGGAAGGAGTAAGAATAGGAAGGAGATCAGGAATGTAGTCAAAATGTGAGAAGAGAGGCAGGATTAGTCTTTTTTAGACACTTTCCTAGACAAATTCTGGGTCCTGGTGTCAATAGACATGAATTTATACCAATTCAACATTTGGCATCACTATATGCAAACTAATAGATAATTAATAGGGTTCACTTACACTTCTTAAAAAAAATAGAGCCAAAAAAAATCAGAGCCTTTTCTTTATCCAAATAATCTTAAACATAGTAGTGCAGTGACCTAGAAGTGAAGAGGCTCACGTCTCATTCAGGAGGTTGAGAGTTCAATGCTTGACAAAAGCAGATGTTTCTTTATCAGGGTGCAAAGAGGAAATATCTGCTGCAAACTCCACATAGGCATCAGGAAGGGCATCCAACCAGTAAATGCTCAGCACATTCAATCGCCCCAACTTCACCTCGAATATAAGGATTAAACAGTCATAAAAAGAAAAAAAGTCTAAATAATCTTAAACATTTTTTCTAATATAATATTATTATAATATTTCATTAACTCAACCACACAATGGCAAAAACCAAACTTCTCAAAATGTTATGCAGACTTTCATATTTTCAGCATAGTAACCATAATTAAATCAGACATGAATTAGGGTTTTCAATTTCCTAATAAAATTCTGCTCAAAAATGTCATCAGTCTAATTGCTTTGAGGTAAAAGCCAGCATGAGGACATGGGTAGAACAAGAATTTGACAACCTATGAAAAACAGGGACACTTGAAGCATCATCCTGGGGTGAAGTGTCACCTGTACGCTGATGATACTCAGCTGTACATCTCCACCCCAGACCACCCCAACGATGCCCTTGATGTGATGTCTCGCTGCCTGGAGGCCGTGCGGGTCTGGATGGGGAGGAACAGGCTCAGACTCAACCCATCCAAGACCGAGTGGCTGTGGCTGCCGGCGTCCCGATATAGTCAGCAGGTGCCATCGCTGACTATTGGGGGTGAATCTTTGCCACCCACAGAGAGGGCTCGCAATCTGGGTGTCCTCCTGGACGCACGGCTGTCTTTAGAAGAGCACTTGACGGCCGTGGCCAGGGGGGCCTTCTATCAGGTTCGCCTGATCCGCCAGTTGCAGCCCTTTCTGGACCGGGACGCCTTGCGCACGGTCACTCACGCCCTTGTCACCTCCCAGTTGGACTATTGCAATGCTCTCTACATGGGGCTCCCCTTGAAGAGCACTCGGAGGCTCCAACTGGTCCAGAATGCGGCCGCGCGGGTGGTTATGGGTGCAACTCATTGCGCCCATGTGACACCCCTCCTGCGCGAGCTGCACTGGCTCCCAGTGGTCTTCCGGGTGCGATTCAAGGTGTTGGTTACCACCTTTAAAGCGCTCCATGGCATAGGACCTGGGTACCTTCGAGACCGACTTCTGCCACCAGTAGCCTCCCACCGACCAGTCCGCTCCCACAGAGAGGGTCTCCTCAGGGTGCCATCGGCCAAGTTATGTCGGCTGGTGACACCCAGGGGGAGGGCCTTCTCTGTGGGAGCCCCAGCCCAGCCCTGTGGAATGAACTGCCCCCCCGAAATACGTAGGATTTCCGACCTCCGGGTGTTCCGCTGCGCTCTGAAGACCCTGTTGTTCCGCCAGGCAGGGCTATTAACATAACGTTTTAAATTGGGGGTATTTTAAATTTCTGGGATTTTAATTGGAGCCTAATTATTTAATGATTTCAAATTTTAAATTGTTGTTTTGTTTCTGTGTTTTTAAATAGGCTGTACACCGCCCTGAGTCCTTCGGGAGAAGGGCGGTATAGAAATAAAATTATTATTATTATTTATTATTAGAGAGGGCTTGCAATCTGGGTGTCCTCCTGGATGCACGGCTGTCTTTAGAAGAGCATATGACGGCCGTGGCCAGGGAGGCCTTTTATCAGGTTCGCCTGATCCGCCAGTTGCAGCCCTTTCTGGACCGGAACGCCTTGCGCACGGTCACTCATGCCCTTGTCACCTCCTGGCTGGACTATTGTAATGCTCTCTACGTAGGGCTCCCCTTGAAGAGCACTCGGAGGCTCCAACTGGTCCAGAATGCGGCCGCGTGGGTGGTTATGGGCGCAACTCGTTGTGCCCATGTGACACCCCTCCTGCGCGAGCTGCACTGGCTCCCAGTGGTCTTCCGGGTGCGATTCAAGGTGTTGGTCACCACCTTTAAAGCGCTCCATGGCATAGGACCCGGGTACCTTCGAGACCGTCTTCTGCCACCAATAGCCTCCCACCGACCAGTCCGTTCCCACAGAGAGGGTCTCCTCAGGGTGCCATCAGCCAAGTTATGTTGGCTGGCGACACCCAGGGGGAGGGCCTTCTCTGTGGGAGCCCCAGCCCTGTGGAATGAACTGCCCCCGGAAATACGTAAGATCTCCGACCTCCAGGTGTTTCGCTGCGCACTGAAGAACCTGTTGTTCCGCCAAGCAGGGCTGTCATTATAATAATTTTAAATTGGGGTATTTTAATTTTTAGGGTTTTAAATCGGCCAAATCTATTTAATTATTTTAATTTTTAATTATTGTTGTGTCTTGTGTTTTTAAATTGGCTGTACACCACCTTGAGTCCTTCGGGAGAAGGGCGGTGTAGAAATAAAATTATTATTATTATTATTATTATTATTATTATTATTATTATTATTATTATTATTATTATTATTATTATTATTATTATTATTATTATTATCCTGTTCTTTCATTTGAGGAAGGTAGCAGATACTAGGTGAACAATAAAGAATAAAATGCCATTATTGTTATCCTTACACCTCACCTGATGCAGTGAGGTAATTAAGCTGCTAAGTAGGAATCAGTGATTTCCATGAGTATCACTTTATATCATGATACCAGAAAAACATCATTCCTTTAGCTGGAAGAACTTGCCCACTTTTTTAAAAAAAAAACAACCCAAAGAAAAGAGGTAGAATCAGAGGACGTATGAATTAGAGTAACAGTAACTTTTCTTCCTTTCTTTTTTAAGCTACCATACATAAATCTAATTTTATGAAATGGGGCAAATAAACAGAGCTTTACTTCTGACTTTCTTTTATTTTTTCATTCTGTTTTGTCCCAGTGTGGTTACACTAGCATCACTGGAGATGACTGAGCCAAGACTTTTGGCCATGTTATATTTTCACTCAGATTGTATCCTGAACGTCTCAGAGACTTAACATATTATCTGCATAGACTTGCCTTGAGTTCAAATAATTACACAACTGAACGTTTCTATTTTGCCCAAATAATTTTGTCACATGATATTAGTGGAGCACGTACATGAGACTATATAATCCTGATAACACAAGGGTTGAAGTAATCTTTAAATATATAATTCTCTTTTCCAATATATGATCCATAAATAGAAAAGCAATCATGCTGCAGTACATACTGGACACAATACCACTTATTTTTTTCTGTGTTTTAATTAGATTACAGGTAAGATAACCAATGACACAGTTTATTAATCAGCTAATTTACTCTCTTTTTCTGATGTACACATTTTATGACCAAAATTGGTATGGGAAAGCTATATTTAAATTTTTATTAAAATAAAATACCAGTACTTCATGTTCAAAATGTCATGTGAAATAGAAGAGTGTTCTCTGACTCAGCGCCCTTCAGATATTGGACTACAGCTCCCATGGTTTTTATAAACAAGGGGATTGTAGGAAATGCATCTTCTTTGATACAGCCAGGAGGCGTCTAGTCAGAGAAAACTAAGATAGAATTTTACAGTCCCTCTGTTAAAATCACACTTTCTGAGGAAGCACCAGGAACAACAGATCTGGTTAATGAAACATTTGCCTCATTTTTTTCAGTAGAAAAGGTCAGAGGTCTTCATATGTTTAAAAGAAGTCAGTCCCCAACTCTTCCAATAAATGCTGTAATGTTCTATTTTGCCAACCAAATTTTGAACTTTTATTGGAACTTCAAATACTAAAAAATTCAACAAGAGTTTATTGTAATGCCTCAAGAAGGTCCACAAACTGGGGTATTCGAGGGACAGTGAAAGAACAGTAGCCATGCTTATAGGCAATACAGTTTAATATGCATTTTATATAATGTGAGCAATTACTTATTCAGCTCTGAAAGGCTATTGGTAAAACTAAGCTTGGTCTGAAAATCATGTGATATTTTGCTTCCAAAAACCTTTATATTTAATGTGTTCTCTGTTGTGGTATCTAATCTAAGTATCCCCAGCAATACTGTTATCCTTACAACACTTGGCACATTTTTTTTTTACATTATTTGGTTGAAGGGAGGCATTGAGAAAAGAAAATGTCTTGCAGGACTTATTCTGCAGCAGTCTTGTCATGTGAGAGAAGATATTTGACCAATTAGCTCCACTTACCTTCAACCAAATAAGAGAATTAAATGGAAACTAGTCAAATTAGCAAGAAAACCCAACAATTGCGACCAGCAAATGATGCGTCAGCCTCCATTCCTCTTTGAAAGCTTTTGGATCTTTTGAGTTTTTTGTTTGTCTTTAGTAGCAAGAAAATTGACTATATTGGCTTTATGTGCTCAATCTTAGCCTTACTCAAATTATTGTTACTTTTGAGGATCACTTTTATTTCAGATATAACATGTTGAATCTGTCTCTTTTCTGGTCTATTACTTTGCTATTCTCTAATCTGCTGATGCCTAGAGGAAAAAAAAGTATATATTTTTTCCAAACTGGAATTAGGAAATAAAGAATAATTTTTAAAAAAATCTCTGGAGCTTTTTCTCCATTTACAACAGCTTCCAGTAAATGATAATTTTGACTGGATGCCACCATTCAATCCTGAGTCATCCTGATCTGTTCTTCTGGGAAATTCTCAGACCTTTTGCTGAAACCTTCTTCCTTTTTCTAACCTCTGGGGAAACAGAAAGGAAGATGCTCTGGAATTTCCCACTCAAATCCTGAGAAGATGTGATTTTAATGTTGTGTCTATTTTAAGCACAAGGGATAACAATGTGATGGTACAATCTTGCACATGAAGGTTTTAATGAAAAAAAAATTGTTTATGAAACCTAAATCTCTTGATGGCTGTACTGGGAAAGGGGAAATATATGAAAAACCAGAGAAATACAGTATATGTATGTAAGAAAAACTAGGGAAATATATGAAAATACTGTATATGAAAAACCAGGGAAATAAATGAATATATGAAGAACCAGGAAAAGCAACAAGCAGATACAGAGAAGTCCAGATAAAACCAATCCAGTCACCTAGTATGGCTAATCTGTATTTACTATTTTCCTGAATAAATCTTTAATTTCAGCATGATGCCCATTACAGAGAGGACAGTACGAGAGATTTATTGTGAGTCTCTTGTTTGGATGTTCATAGGCAGGTCTTCATTTTACAAAATGCAGGGAATAGATGAAAACTAACTTTTTGGGGGATGTTGCTGTACCTAACCAAGAAAACCACTGTATGTTACCTAATGATTTAGAATCAGAAATTATAGAGAGGCTACACTCACTTAACCTTTATGGAATTTTGAAACCACATTCTGGTTTTCAATCCCAACTATGCCTTTGCATAAATGGGATTATGCATGGGAATAGCAGTGAGGCTCTGTTGAAAAATAAAAACTGAATTCCATCCATTCAGATCTGACAATGAGCAATCGATCTGATATTTTGACATGGCATTGTTATGCCATGTCAAAACCAAGGGTTTGTCAGTTATATAACATTAAGAATGCCTAATGAAGATTAAAGTCACCATTGAGAGAAATTTCAGTATTTTTCTTACAAGAAAGAAGGAAGCAGGCAGACCACATATAATGGATAGGAGCATCATATCGCTCTGATTGTGCAAAACATCAATTTACCATCTTTTTCCTCTCTTTTTTTGTTTGAAGTTAGGAATACTTTTAAACAAAACAGTGGATTGCAGCCACCAATCTTTTATTAAGAAAGTTTATAAGGATCACTTGGAACTGGTAATAAATGCAATGCAGAAACCTTGAAGTTTCTTTTAATCATTTGTTGGCATTGCTAGGAGCAACCCTGGAGTTCTCAGCTGCAGTTCAGACTATTTCACGCAACCCAGGAAAAGGGGGTAGTGATAGTATATGCTCTCCTAGTTCTAATATCCTAAGTAGAATAGAATTTATACCAAATTAGAAGTACGATGTATGATGTTAGTTTCACAGCTTTTTGAACTTAATCTTTAGGCTTATACATCTTTTTTTTATCCATACATTTCCCTATATATATATTAGTCTTCATAACTAAACAATCATCACAGGTAACTCAAAGAATCACTGTCCAAAGGCCAGTTATTAAATTCTAGTCCTTTATCTCATAGAGAAAGTTGAATAAAAGAATCAATTGTTTTTTCCAGCTTGTAAAGTATAACTACATGTTTTTAATACTGTATGTATGTCTATTTCAGGGTGCTATTCAGCAGGTTCTGACAGGTTCTGGAGAACCAGTAGCGGAAATTTTGAGTAGTTCAGAGAATTGGCAAATACTACTTCTGGCTGTCCCCAGAGTGGGGTGGGAATGAGGATTTTGCAGTATCCTTCCCCTGGAGTGGGGTGGGAATGAAGATTTTGCAGTATCCTTCCCCTGCCACACCAAGCCATGCCCACCAAGCCATACCATGCCCACCAAGCCATGCCCACAGAACTGGTAGTTTAAACAATTTGAATTCCACCACTGCTCTATATGTTCTATATGCTCTAGATGTGAGGTATAATCACTGTGGAAAACTCAAGGGGGAGTGAAGATCCTTCCTTGCTCATCGCATGGTATATTTATTTCCTACATCAAAACCAGAAAATGGTCTAAAACAGTAGATTGTTCATCTTCATGGAGTCTTTTTTCATATAAAGGTCAGATTCTCACTTCAACTATCATTATAGGATTCAGGTATAGGATAATTGAACTATTACAAGTGGAAACTAATGTTAAGGAAAGCTTGGAGTACAGGTTGGACAAAATCTGCAAGGGGTTAATTTCTCCACCCTTTGTAAATAGGGTAAATGCTATTCTATAATATTTAGATTGGCCTTCAGGCAGCAATCTAATGGGAAGGTCTTGCTTGACATGTTCAACTGTTAGGTAAAATAAATAATTCTACTTAGACTATCATGCACAATGAAAAAGCTTTTTCAAGGCTAGCTCATCAACTTGTCAGATTTCTGGCGGAGGGAAGGGGGGAAAAAGCCTTAATTGAAATGTTGCAGTTCAAATTGACCATGTGCTTTCCCAGTTACTGAACTTCCTTTCACAAGACCATGATAATGGAATCATACATTTTTTTTTATTATACTGGTATTCTGCCCCCGATGCAGTGCCTAAGCAAACCTTCAAACTTGTTTCAAAATACCATTTTTAAATAGAAAAAAAAATATATGTAGGGGCAAGGATTACAATTTCATACATTTATCTTATCATGAGTGCCTTTAGCACAATGGGTACACCAAATTCCAGAATGAGTCTCTTGGGCATGAAAATAATTATGCAAACTTTCTTATTGTGCCCTGTAGGTTACTTGCACATTCTATAAAGCCTTCTTTAAGCACACTTATTTATAAGGTATTAAGCGCAGTTTCCATGGAAACCTAAATAATTTTTATTTCCTGACACATTGATTCTTTTGTCACATCTCTGGCATTGGTTTCAAAGTAGGAATCATTACTATTACTTGGCCCTTTCTTTCCTTAAACAAAATGCAAATTAATTGTTGCACATAGCTACAGGATCCATCATCCTTAACAGACATTTCATCGGAAGGCTCAAATAAGGATGAATAAATGCAGATGTTTCTTTATCAACCCAAAATATTGGTTTGAAGTGGCTGCCTTATTACTTCTTAATTGAATGCCACAACAGGAGGGAAAAGTAGAGACAATGAGGTGTATAAAGGATATGAAACTTCCTATTTTTGATTCATATTAATCCCACATATGTTTATCCATAACTGGGGGTTTCAAACTAAGGCTGGGAACTTCCACAAGACAGTTGCAAGGAACTTAGAAACTTTTAAAGGCTATTTCAGGTATGGCAGTCAAATTTGGATATTTGATTATAGTATGGCTAATTTTAATGAAGTCATTAATTATGTTCATGTAGGGTCACACAATAATTTATCACTTTAGAGACTGCAGAATTGCAAGGTTTGGAAACCACTGCATTAGCCTATATAGTCCTGTTAGTGCAGTCATTATATTAGTGAGAAAATACACATTTTGTTTTGCTTTGTTTTATTTTATTTTATTTTATTGAATGTATAACCTGCTGCAATAAAACTCCTGGCTGCTTCTAAGGTATACAAAACAAGAGCCATTAAACCATCTACTGGAAAAAGGGCAAGAAAATGAAAAGTAATAAAAATTATAAATAAAAATTATACAATACAACAAATCAGGAATACACCCTCCAAATAATTCAGATTTCAATAACTTCTGGATACCAGCAAGAAGGGACTAGTGTAATCCCCAAGGCCATGTCATTCCCAGAAAAGCAACAGCGCCTAGCCTGAACTCCCTTCTTTTTCCAAAAACATGGGACTACTAGCAGGTCTTCCTTAACAGATTTCAATTCTGGCTTGGAGTAGATACACAAGTTCCAATCTCTGAAAGGCTTTTACTACACCAGCATTGTATCTAGAAATATTTCAGTGATCAGTATGAGGAACATAGAACCAGTATTATATCCTCCCATCGCTCAGAGTATCAAGTATGCAATTTCTTTAATGGCAGCCTAATGAAAAATAGTTTGCAATATTCTAGCTGAATAGTTACTTTTGGAAAACGATTGTGGGTGATTTCTAGTTTAATTTGCACCTTCCCTGTCAGTTCATTTACCAAGATCAGAGCAAGTACACACACCACTTCCGCTTGATGCTTACTTATTAAAATCAGCAAACGTTAAAAAAAAAACCCAGTTAATTAACAATGTGTGGTAAAAGGCAAGCAAAAACAGAATGGCGGGGGGGAGAACAATGGCAAGAATGTACATTATCTCTATAGCTTTATCAAAAAGTTTAGAATGTTCCAGAGCCACTGAAAACAAATCTGTAGTTAATACAGATAGTCCCAAAGGGAGTGACCTTTGATTGTTGCAACTTTAACTCTTTTATGAAATTAGCAATGGCAGAATAAAGGTGGAAGTTGACATGAGGTAATTCCTCCTCAATTCTGCCCCCTGAAAAAACAATTTTGTGGGGAAGAAGTATCCAACAGTAATGAGGCCATAATTTCTTGAGAAAAACACAGTTCTGTCAACATTTTTTTTTCTCCAATGATATTTTTTGATGCCTTTTGGCATCATTACTTCCAAGTAAAACTGTGCTGGAATATTCTGGAAGTAAACACATCAAAGGAGTACTAGGTTTTGATCTACATCATACTGCATACAGAAGTTTGCAAATCTCCAGTTATTAGCTATCCTTAATATTAGTATGCTGAGCTGCTTCCACTAGTGTATCCTGTTATAAGAAGGCACCTCTAACCACCTAAATATGCAAGTGTAAAAAGGTTAGATTATTGATTGATTGTAGAGCTCTTTGTCATGAAGGAGCTCTGAGCAGCATACAACAAACAATAAAAAAGAATTTCCCCATAAAAAAAATTGATAAAGCCACAATAATACAACTGCTTGTAACATAAAACCATAGAACAGTGGGAATAAAGTAAAGATTCCCTCAATTCAAGCATAGTTCCTGATCATTACATCTCTATGTCCACACAGTTTTCTCACTAACAGTACAGAATAGGGTTGCTGCTGTCTTCTTTAGGTTAGTGAGGGCTGTCTTCCCAATCTAATCTGTAGACTGGTAAGATCTTATCCAAGGAGAAGAACTAGCCATTGGGACTCTCTTAGCTTTTGTCAATCAAGAATAGCTAGGTGCTACCATCTACTGTGACAACAATAGAAGTATAACATTTAAAATAGCGCATTTAAAAGACATTCTAAAAGGCAGTCTGGTCTTAAAGACCTGATTGAATCAATATGTCAGACCCCTCACATCCTGGACATAAATTGTTCCAACTTCTACCCTCAAAAAGATGCTATAGGGCACTGCACACCAAAACAACTAGACACAAGGACAGTTTTTCCCTGAATGTCATCACTCTGCTTAACAACTAATTCCCAAAACACTGTCAAATAATTTACTAAGACTGTATTACTATTATTCTTCTCTTCCTAGTATCTATTTCTTCTCACTTATTACTATAACCATGTTGCTTGTATCTTTCAATTATATTGTTTTTATTTGTTTCCTAGTACAATTTGATAACTTATTAGTAACCTTGACTATCACTAAGTGTTACATCTTTTTATTCTTGATGAATGTATTTTATTCTCCTTATGGACACTGAGAACATATACACCTAAGACAAATTCCTTGTGTGTCCAATCACACTTGGCCAATAAAGAATTCTATTCTATTCTATTCTATTCTATTCTATTCTATTCTATTCTATTCTATTCTATTCTATTCTATTCTATTCTACTCTATTCTACTCTACTCTACTCTACTCTACTCTACTCTACTCTATTCTGATATTTAAAATAAGACCTCCTAATGGTCAACCATAGTTCCACCAGAGGAGTGAACTATAACTGAAGGATTAGTACTGAGAAGACCCTACTCTCACCATCACTCACTAGACAAGTTAACTGGTAAGAAGCAGGGCTTCCTTATTTGTCCTTAGTGGCATTTGGGAGAGAGCCAGAAGGAGAAAAGCAGAACCTTCTAAAATATTTCTCTTTAGAACATAAAATATTATAAGTTAAAATGTATCCTGGAACAGCTTCAGTTCACATGGGTTTCCACTAGCCATTACTGCATCATTCTGTAGCAGCTTATTGAGAGGGACATACTGAAAGAAATGAAGCAGAAATAATCTTTGTACATCACTGTGAATTACAATACTTTGGTTCTCCACTTGCATACATTTTAAACATGACTAGCCCTAGCTCCATCATCAACAGTGCTTAATATTTAATAGTACAAGGAATCAAAAGATGCCTCTGCTGGAATAACCAACATGCAACTTAATAGATATAAAAAAAGATGGGGCTGCCAGCTCAAGGACATGGAAACTTTAGATCACATTGATGGATGATGCCACCTCCAGCCAATATAAATTTCCATTTTTAGGATTTTTGGAAGGAGAGATGGCAGTAGTGTCCCTAATTTTGTCCAGTGTCCTTTCTAGCCTAAGGCTACCCTGATTTGGTGGATGAGGGTGAGAAGGAGAAGGAGTAAAAGCATATTGAGAGTTAAAGGACAATCTTTTCCAGATCACTTGCTCGAAGAGCCACTGGTAGGATTTCTCTGCGAGGAAAGCATGCAATGGCTCTGAGATAAGCCAATTGGGCTGTCTCTCCCTCTGTCCCTTATAGAAGTGGCCCCCAACCTTTTGGGCACCAGGAACCGGTTCTAGGGAGAGAGGTTTTTCTGTGGAGTGGAGGGGGGCATGGTTTTGTGTGCTGCCAACATCCCATGAATGGGGTTTCTCTTGTTTGCATGGACCAGTTTCTGGCATGCCATGGACTGATGCCAGTCCATGGACCAGGGGTTGGGGATCCCTGCTTTATAGACAACTGCCAGATATTATGGCCACAGATAAAAACTCTTTGATTCAATCTGCCCAGCTGAAAATTGAACTTGATCTGTAGGGAGAAACCTGCTGGTGCTCTTATATTTTGATCCTGGAGATCTGCAAAAGTTGGTAAAAAATGGCTCCTGACAAATCAGGAGAGTTGTAAACATATTCAGCTGAGCACAAAGTTGAACATTCAACTCTCCTTCAGTTCTTACTGTCCAGCAAGATTTTCCACCTAAATTCTTAGCTTCCAACCCTTTCAGCTGTAGGATTATTAAAAGGAAGGAAAAATTCAGTTAGCCAATTTATTTTATTTTTTAGAGTTACAAGGGTAGGGGAAACCACAATTTGGATCATCTAATGGCACCAGAATTTTGGGCAAAGATCTTTTGTTTATTAATAAATTAACATCTCTTGTAGAATATGGTTTTGTAGTAGAACTGATTATTTTTCCATATTTATTTATTTATTTATTTATTTATTTATTTATTTAACATATTTTTATGTAGCAGCAATCAAAATTAGTTTTGGTGGCTCACATATTTTCTACTCTGAACTACAGCAGTTTTCTGGATCTCTGTTCTTTTTTCATCATCTGTCATAAGTTCCTTCTTACAAATGAAAATACCAGAAATTAAAACTAAAATATCCAGCATTTACTGCATAGCTAAGATCCAACTGTCTGCACGAACTTCCTTCTCATTATAGCTATGCCTTTCCGTTTAATTCTATAGTTATGGATTGACTAATATTCCAATCCTAATCTGTAAAGTGTGTATTAGCCTGCATATTAATTTGGTACAGAAGTGTGCACGCTGCAATTATTTAGCAGTTATTGGAACTGATTCTTCTGTTACGCTTATCTCATTCTCTCTGATTCATTCCAGCTGAAAGCAGTCTTTTGGCCTGCAAAAGCTACCTCCTACTACATTGATCAGATGTGAATAGTGCTTAACCATAACACTTCAACTGGATCCAGGATAGAATTATTGCAACACCAGCTATTATAGACTCAATAAATTTCAAATATCCCACTGCTACAGTTTTCTTTCCAGTAACTCATATGCCCTTGGTTAGCACAGCCAAAGGAGGTTTATGGTGCAGCAAATGAAGATTGCAGAAAGCTAGTTCATTGGATATGCTTGGAAGCACCATCAAGAAATTTAAGGGGCGGGAGAGGGAGAGAAAAGAACAACAAATCCCAAACAGGAGTAATTTTCCCCTAAGGTGGATCTGAAGTGTTCATTTTCGTTCTTGCAACACACCCACCTTTTATTTTCCCTATGCTTTAGGGGCACTTCTCAACTAAAATTGAGGTCACATTTCAACAAAATAATCAGAGCGCGTGAAAGCAAGGGTCACTGCCTATTTGGTACATTTACATGGAAGAAAGCCAATTAGAGAGCAGCAGATCATTCCCAGAAGCAACAGGTAACCTTCTTTGAAGGAAGGTTAAAGTACACACTAAGAGTGGCTGAATATGCCAATCTCACATAATACAGGAGGGAAAAACTACAATGGAGAAAATCCTAGAGCAGGTATTCATTCAGTGATATAGCAATGAGCTTTATTGTTTTGAAGGATGGCTATAGTAGTTCTTTATAGAAGGAATTTAGCCTACAGTCCAAGGAAGAAAGTTCTGCTGAACACATTGGGACTTTCCTCTCAGTCAAGATATGTGACCCATTGCACTGTAAAAGTTCCAGTCAAGAATTATACAAAATTACGCAACAAGCTCATTCAGGGAATTATTGGAAAAAGGAAATACTAAGCTAGAGTCTGTGGCTGATCTAAGGGCGAATGCTTTGGTTTTCCAGAAGCTTTTAGTCTTTTAGAACTGGGAAGCACTTGGATTTCATTCAAAAAATGGACCAGCTTGAACACAACAGGAAATATAGGAGTAAATAAAAGAATTTTACTGGGTATTCACCTTCGCTCCTGTCACTGTGTTATGTGTTTTGTCAGCCAAGCTTCCATCCTAAGACTTACAGTAGCCTGCCAGAGAACTTTATCACATCTCTGTAGTAACAGAGATAAGACTGTCTTGTGATTTCTGAGCTACTGCGCATGTCCAAGCTTAAGGAAGAAACTTCCTGATTTTTTTCTTTTGTCCATCTGTGTGTTAAAAACTGCCGGTAACAATGTAGTTAGTAAGTTTGTTTTATTTCTTTATAATAAAATGTTTCTTCGACTATATTTCAGGTTTTCTTTCTTTAAAGTATACAGCATGGAATACAAGATCCATCCATCTCTAATTAAGTGCAATTACCCCAGGGGAGTATCGAAGCTGATTTACGCTTCGACATATGGTAGCTGGGGATGGTTTGATTTATGATGGTTTTCTTTGTTGTTACTCACTAATAAGCCTATAGGCTATTAAACTTGTCCTGACACGTAGGTAAGGCAAAACAGTTTCATTGGACATGTGTTAAGAAATTATTGAAATACCTAAAGCACACTAAAAATATGAGGTTATTGTTAGAACCGACACATATTGATCATGCAGAATTATGTTGTTATGCAGATTCTGATTGGGCGAGTGATAAGAAATCACGTAAAAGTACTTCAGGTTATCTGATGTTCTTAAATGGATGTCCTGTTTACTGGCATGTGCAAAAACAGAATTTTGTTTCTTGTTCATCTACTGAAGCTGAATATGCTTGTGTTTCAGATGCATGTAATTCTCTAACTTGGTTTGATGGTTTGGTCACAGATATCTGAACACATCCAATCCAACCAATCACCATGATGGAAGACAATAAATCTGTGGTTTATATTTCTGAATCACGATTCGCTGGTTCTAGGTCCAGACACATTGACATTCATTATAAAAATATCAAACAATTAGTGAAACAAGGTTTTGTTAAATTGCAGTATGTGCCTACAAATGATCAGATTGCTGATATGCTCAACAAACCACTTCCAGCAGCTCAGCATGAGTATCTGCATAAGAAGATGTGCCTTACCTGGGTGCCTTAACTGATGTCCACTCAACTGACAAAGAAGGGGTTGTCACTGCGTTATGTGTTTTGTCAGCCGAGCTTCCATCCTAAGACTTACGGTAGTCTGCCAGAGAACTTTATCACGTCTCTGTAGTAACAGAGATAAGACTGTCTTGTGATTTCTGAGCTACTGTGCATGTCCAAGCTTAAGGAAGAAACTTCCTGATTTTTTTCTTTTGTCCGTCTGTGTGTTAAAAATGTAGTTAGTAAGTTTGTTTTATTTCTTTATAATAAAATGTTTCTTAGATTATGTTTCTTAGACTATATTTTGGATTTTCTTTCTTTAAAGTATACAGCATGGAATACAAGATCCATCTGTCTCTAATTAAGTGCAATTACCCCAGGGGAGTATCGAAGCTGATTTACGCTTTGACAGCTCCCTCTTTTCTCTACCTCTTGACCTGCACCTACTTGGCCTTGGAAAGGAATCCTTGTTCCAGAGGTAGCTGAAGGCCTTTCCTTGAAAGTGTTTGGTCTGGTTCGGTGGCATGTGTTTCAAGTTATAAATGTTTGGCTTTTATCTCTTTCCAGATTTCTGTGCTAAATCCCAATAGGTTAGATGTTAATATTTTTAATGAGACACAAAACATGGTTAATCTTTGTCTTGGAAAGAACACAAAAAGACTGCATTATTGCTGCAGTCAAGGTACTGCACTGGCTGTCAATTTGTTTCTAAGCCAAATATGAAATATTATTGGTTAAAGTCTCAAGATGGCTTAGATAAGACTTATATACCACTTCATAGTGCTTTACAGTACTCTCTAAGCAGTTACCCCCAACAATCTGGGTCCTCATTTTACCAGCCTCAGAAGGATGGAAAGCTGAGTTGACCTTAAACCAGTGAGGATTGAACTCCTGGCAGTGAGCTGAATTATCCTACAATACTATGTTCTAACCACTGCACCACCACAGCCCTTAGAAAAGATACAAGCTTTTCAAGAGAATATCTCTTCCTACATCAATTTACAAGTTTACTGAGACCATCTAAGGAAGTTTGTCTATGGCAATTTCAGTTCAAATCTTTTTTGTTTTGTTAATTCTTGCAGAGTTGATTGCCCTAATACTTTATATGCTCAAGAGACCTTGAAATACATCTGTTAGAAAGGCTGTTGATTGTTGATTAATTGGAATAATTTGATTTGTATTGTTTAAACTGTTAAACTATAGCTCTTTAAACTTGATTTTAACTTGGTTTTATTATAAATGTAGTCATCATACATCCTTTATTATAGTTCTTTCTTTCAGAAAACAGTCCTTTAGATTTATTTCTTTTTCAAAAAAACCTCACTTTTGTTTTTTATTTTGCTCATGTAATTTTTATCGTTCAAATGATACCACTTAATGCACAGTCTTTCACATTCATGTGAAAAATATGGAAACTGAATTGCCCTTTTATAACAAATTTACATTTACTGTTTAAATTTAGATTTTCATTTTGTAGGGGTTTTTTTCCTGGTTTTGCTCTTGAATTCTCCTTTGTTATGCAAAATCAGAAACATAACCAATTTTTCCTTATGAATCTATTTCAGATTTGCTCCTTGTTCAGATTTATTCTTTTCCCCCACAATATTTATTGAAAATATGGTCACCAAAGTTATTAATTACCAAGAGACTTTGGTGATTATCTGCAAACTAAGTAAAATGAAATGAAATAGTAAAATATTGTGAAAAATTCAGGAACATGAATATAGCACCTGTCTATGACCTATTAAAGCAACTATGTCTTCTGCTGAAACCATATAACCTGGAAAAAGTCATTTCTGTTTTAATGAATCACAAAAAGTGTTGCATTCACACTTCAAAGCATCTCTTTTGAATCCAACGTGTAACAGAGGCCTGTAAATGTGTATTTCTTGTAGCATTTCAGTAGCACCCACAAAGCGTAGTTAGGTGTCCTTTCAGTAGAAGGATGTGCACACATCTATGTTCATGCATCAGAAAGCACACAGGCAACACACGGTAATCTGAGCTGACACTTTCTCAAATGGAAGTATCACCTTTCTTTACCTGATTTCAACTTATGGAACAATATTACATTTTTTGTACCATATGTACAACACTGAAGAAATTTTGCAGGTTATGGATACAACAACATATTATTCTGTTAGTCCAGCATTCTTATAGTAGATATCTATTGAAAACATCACAAACAGCACACATGTGTATAAAAGCACTCTTCTATTCATCTTCCTCAAGAATTGGTATGGTAAGATATACACCCTCAGACCAGGGGTGAAATCCGACTGGTTCAGACTGGTTCAGGTGAACCACTAGGGATAATTGGCATTGGTTTGCCGAAACGGTAGTAATCACTCCTCGTTGGCCCCATCCACGCTCGGCCAGTCACCGCTCACCTCTTCTGGCCACTTGATATTCCACAGAATTCAATGTTAAATGCAGCAGAGAGAATGCTAACTTTTCTCCCTCCATTCAGAACAGAGCTGCTGCAGCCTGTCCCTTTAATGTAGTCCCCACAAGGGAGGGGGCGGGGGAAGCAGCTGGAATGGAGCTGTTTTTGTGGAAGTCAGGAAAATAAGGAAGGGGATTTTCCTGCCTGTCATCCATTCCTCAATCTCAGCACAGACAGAGAGAAGGAATATTCCCCTCTCCATTTTCCTGCCATTCAAGACAAGGAGTGGCTGGAAGGGGAGGGGCCGGTGAGGAACCCCTCAATGTGAGTGATGTCGAGTTGGCCATGCCCACCCAGTCACATGACCTCCCCCCAACAAGCCACGCCCACAGAACCGGTAGGGGAAATTTTTTAATTTCACCACTGCCTCAGACGATGAAGATTATCGATGGCCATTGCCAGCTCTCTTTTAAGACTTTATTTAAGCTCCTTCTAATGGCAGTTGCATTTGTGACTATCATGAAATTTTATTCTAGAGAAGTCAACAGTTCAGCTAAATACTTTCTTTTATTAGTCATCATTCCAGATGACTTTTCTAGCTAAACACTTTATTTTATTAATCATCATTCCTTATGATTTTTCTACTTTCTCCACAGCATATGATTGTTTTATACAATCATAAGACAGTGAGGGGAAAGGGGGAGAGGGAGGGAAAGAATATTTTGCTGTTTCAATTTATTCATTAGCTCTACATCCTATGTTTTCCTTGGGAGAAGGTCCATATTTTTTTTTGCCATACGACTCTCTGGAAAAAGTTGGATTGGCTGATTACAAGTCACCCAATTTGTTTCAAGGCTGAAGGTGGATGAGAATCTGGATTTCCCTTGTCCTAGTCTAAAGCCTTTATACTATGTCATACATGGATGCTTTAAAAAATTGCACTGAAAACATGGCTTCTTTAGCAAGTGGAAACTTGCTTAAAGGTATTCTACATGTACAATTCCATACATTCCAAAGCACTTCTAAATCATTTTCAAAGCATATTAATTTTGCTGTTGACTGGACTTGAGGTATCTTTCCTATGTCTTGTCAGCTGCCTTTCTGCAGAGATACATCAACTTAACTTTCATCTTTCTTTCCAGTTACCTTTCATCTTTCTATTTCAAGTAAGTTCAACAGCACTTCTGTATCGGTTCAAAAAAGCATATTGAGCTTGAATAGCTTGAATAGCCTACACTAGTCAAGATAGACAGACTTTTGGTGGCTAATGGCTGTACAACGTTAGGACGCAGGGAGTATCAAGGCCGACTGAGGGCCATATTGTATTATGTATGTGGGAACTGCTGGGATCTTTGGGAATTTGAGAGGAATTGAGAAACAGCCTTTTCATTGCTTAAACATACACACAGTTCTCTTGGTTCCTGCCCCAAAATAGTGGGTAACATATTACTGCTTTTCAGCCACGTTAATAAAATAGGGTTTGAAACTTCCAGGCAGCCTTTGAATTGCAGATTGCCGACACAAGTAAATTGAATTAAAATTGAACTACTAATTATATACAAAGTAGATACACCCTACTAGGCACAGGAAGCATAAGATAGAACCAGTCTGTGTCACTTTGACATTTTTTTTTATCAAGCTACATGTTTAGATGCTCTAACAAGGTCAAAATAAGGATCTGTATCATTGCTTATGAAGCTAGTCAAAATAAACACAGACATCTTTATTATCAGCAGATGAGTTTCATGGCTAATGAAAGGGGTTGTTGTTGTTTTGGGTCTATGCAAAAAGTCCTAAAGAATAAACAAATAATGCATTTATGCTAGATAAGGCAAAGTCAGCTGATTTCTATGCTGAGCAGGTTTAATTTTCTTTGAAGAAATTGAAGTTAAATATTGGGGAATTGGATGAAAAAGCAGGTAAATTGCTGGCACATTGCCTGAAGCAAAAGTGCCAGCAGAATATAATTTTTGAAATAGTAACAGAAGATGGTCAGAGAATTATGGATTCTGAATCTATTAGGAAACAGGTTTATTTTATTTTATTTTTTAAAAATGTGTCATACAAATTGGAGGGCAAGACTGATCAATAAGATATTAATAAATACTAAAGGCAAATTAATATCACAGGTTAATACTGATATTTTAAGAAATGCTTTGTCACACCAAGAAATATTAGAAACTATTCAATTGATGAAAATGAGAAATTGACAGGCCAGAAGGCTTCCCACCCAAATGATATACATCAATATACTACTATAACTCTCACTTATAGTGAAAACTGATTCAACAAAATATGTTATTTTAAGTTGCAACCAAATCACCAAGCTCGAAGTTCAAACCAACAGCATAACTATCAGCCCGAGTTACTAAAATTCAAAGACATGTTATTTTAAATTTACCAGATACTCCCAATAATGTATTTGAAAGGATGAATGGGTGTTTTTTTTTCCCTTGCTACTGTTGTAAAAAAAAAATTGAAGGTTAGAGAGAATGTGTGACATATCTATTTTTTAGAAAGCTATTTTATCTATTAAAAATATCCTTGTTCGGTTCGTGGAGTAGATGTTATGATATTTTATGTTAGAGAATCATTTATCATTTTGTTTTTTTCCTAATTAGATTTAGCAATCTGTGCAACATTTGATTAATATGTGATAAACATTGTTTCTTTATTTTCTGTTTTTTCATTTTTGATGGGTTTTTTCCCCCTACTTTGTATTTTTATTACTTTTTGTAAAACTTGTTAGGGTATTTTTTTTAAAAAAAAATTAAGGCTAAGTTAACATTTAGAGATAAGTGCCTAAAAGTATCCCTTTTTATAATTTAGGAACTGGAGATTGTCTTCACCTGGTCAGCTTTCAACTAAAATGAATCTTCCTTTTTAAACTCTACACAGTCCTATGAAACTTTTTGATTAAGCCAAGGAAAGCAAATCCTAGCAAAGTCTAGGCAAAGACAGAACAAAGTTTAAGAATTAAATAAGCTGGTAGAAGGAAAATCAATGGTCAACATCAATGGAACTGGTCTAGCAACAATAGTGACAGTTTTCATAAAATTTCAGATACAGAAGTGCTTTTTCTGGAGGCAACTGGACTTCCTTGTATTTTCTTTGAAGTCGTTTCACTTCTCATCCAAGAAGCTTCTTCAGCTCTGACAGGATAGTGGGGAATTCTTGGATAAGAAGTGAAACTTTTTTTTCAAAGAAAACAACAACAACAAGAAAGTCCAGTCGCCTCCAGAAAAAGCACTTTTGGGACAACCATGACCTGCATGACTGAGAATCTCTATAGACTTCAGATACAGAAAGAACTTTAACCCAGTAAAGAAAATCTTTTTATGATTTCATGTAAGGTCTTTTCTATATTGCAGCCTTCAGCTGCTTTTCTGCCATATCTAAAAAGGCTAGTAATTATTTTTCAGATTTTAATCCTCTTGTCTACTTGACCACAGTAATGCCCAAATTTTTATCTCGATTGAGAATAATATACCTCAATTACACACACACACACACACACACACACAAAATTTATATTTGCTGATAAAGAAATAAAGGGAAACTAATATAGATCTATTTCAAGCTATTTAGCTCTCATCAGCTAGCCATACCCTTACTCAGATTCGAACTTGAGCTAAAGTATGGCTAGCTGATGAGAGCTAAGTAGCTTGAAATAGATCTATACTAGTCTCCTTTTATTTCTTTATCAGCAAATATAAATTTGATACAAAATAGTTTGTCATGAAAGCGATTGCTTGAGGGCTCTTGGGTTGGAGCTGAAAGGCGAAAGGGAAGCAGTATGCTCCCTCTCATATTGGGGTAGACCATGTGCTTCGACAGAATATATATATATATCTGTGTGTGTGTGTGTGTGTGTGTGTGTGTGTGTGTGTGTGTGTGTGTAACATGATTAGTAGACTCCTCTGCATCTTTGTTTTTCATATATATGCCAAGAAAACAAAATTTCTCTTTTTCTCTTCTCTTCTCTCTGTATGTGTGTGTATCTAGGTGCTCTCACATGCCCCTTCAAGTCAGTTTTTGACTAATTCCTGCAGTTTTCTTAGCAAGTTTCTCAGAAATTGTTTGAAATTCCCTGCTTCCTAGGGCTAAAAGAAAGAGAGAGAAAGGACCAAGGTCACCTGGCTTGCTTTGCCCCTAAAGTAAGATGGAACTCATGGCCTCCCAATTTCTAGCCAGAAGCCATGACCAATACAGCAAACTGGTTTTCTCTTCTGTGAGTATGTTTTTTTAAAAAAATAAAATTCTGATGGTATTTCTTTGAAGGAGAAAAAATAAGAATTCTATTATTTCTCATCCTTCATGTTAAAAGAGAAAATTTATAGAATACTTGTCAATCCACCCAGTTTAAAAGAAAAACAAAGCCATTGTTAGCATTTTAACTTTAAAAAAAAAAATGATTTATATGCCGCCCTTCTCCGGAGACTCAGGGCGGCTTACAATGCGTTAAGCAATAGCCTTCATATTTTTGTATATTTTATACAAAGTCAGCTTATTGCCCCCACAATCTGGGTCCTCATTTTATCTACCTTAGAAAGGATGGAAGGTGCAACATTTCACTATTGCACCTGTTTAAAAAATAAATCAACTTTTTGTGGCTGTTAGACAGCCCAGCCCAAAATGGCCATTGAAGGGAAAGTAAGGGATAGGTCCATCAGAGCAAACACCAGTCAGTTGGAAGAGAGCCATTTTTATAAGAGAAAATGAAAGTCAGGCGGCAGATTGGAATGCCCTGTTTGACTCAACAACAGGGAAAATAACTACTTTTGATGCAGAGCATGGGTGGGTACAAGCCGAACATTACCCGATTCCAAAGTGATAGGCTTCCAGTCCATATTGAGGCAAGTGGGGAAGAACAGATCATCCCAAAGTCTCTTTGAGATATTTAGATAAGGTTGCAATTCTATTTATATTTAGCTACTAGTAAATTGTACTGAGAGACCCACATTGGTCCAATGGTTAAGGGCACCAGGCTAGAAATTAGAATGCCATGGATTCTAGGCTTGTCTTAGGCATGAAGCCACCTGGATGATCTTTGATCTCCCCCCCCCCCCTCTCTCTCTCTCTCACACACACACACACACACAGAGAGAGAGAGAGAGAGAGAAAGTCCTGGGAAGGAGGCAATGGCAAACAAGTCACTTCTGAAAATCTTGCCAAGAGAACTTCAGGGACTGGTCCAGGTAGTTGCCAGGAGTCCACATTGACTCAAACACATACACACCTACTGATTGAGAATTACATCAGAGTAAACATTCAGGTCTGTTTCAGGAACTCATGAGAATGTGCCGAGTACAAATTGTAACAAAACGTAAAAGCCGAGAAGTCAGCCACCACTTGCATACTTGTTTCATGACAGCATCCAAGTCATATTACTGGAATCAATTAAACCCCATTACTGCTACATGCTGGAAACATCTTCCTTTATAAAGTGACTATCACACACCAAAAACAGTGACGAAGGAGAAAAATGTTCTTTTGCTTATGTAACAAAAGTCATGTAAGAGCTGTAAAAGAGGTTGATTTGGTCATTTGTGAGGGCAAGAAAAGTACTGAGGCATGGGAGATAGCTTTCAATAGTTTTTGCAGTGTAGTGAAATTTTCCATTTCAGAGGCTTGAAATTAAATGTAAGGGCATTATGTTCTTCAAAACTGCTAGTTTAGGTGTACCAGAGGGAAGCAGTAGTTTGCAACAGCTTTGTTCTTTGTTCACATCTTTTTTTTTTCATTTACTAATTGAAATGGAGTGTTTTGCATGTGTGAAGTATGTTCATCACAGGTGAAACACAGACATTTCATTTAATCACCTCAGTAACGTGCCACCTCAGAAACACATTTTTAAAATTGTGGCAGGTTTAAACATTTCATTCAATTTTTAGTAATTAGGAAAATTTTAGCACTTTGCATTGGCAAGTAATTAAATGGATACATCATGGGATTATTTTTTTCTATAAAATATCTCAGGATCAATGTTATTTTATGGTAAAGCAATCTCACTTTTTAGTGCTGGCTATTAATACAAATTTTGATCCAATTTAAATGTAGCAAATCAACCAGTATATGTCAAATTCTGGACTGACCCTGGATTTTGGTAAGTAGCGAGCATGGACTGTTTGTTATTATTTGGTATTCTGAAATACTTTTGCATTGTTCTTCAGCCAAGATTAGTAGCAATTGCAAAAATACAATAATAAAATAATGAAATTCATTCTTATTTAATTTTGGGAGGGATTAAAATGATGGGACGAATTTGATTGGTTTCGCATATCATACTATGCCAGGATGTGATCTGATTGCTTTTGTTCATCTTCTGCAGTTTATAGTTTGTGTTGAATGAAGCTACCATGTTTTGTCCAACAAACCATGGCTTCATGCGAATTGTAAATCTAGCATATAAAAGTGTTTGTCTTGACACATATAAGTGGAACAAATGCTGTGAAGTGTCTTTCTCATGGGGATATATACAAGATGGAAAATATGTCTTCCATCTTGTGTATAAAGTACCAAAAGACAAGACAAGAAACAATGGGCGTAAACTAATCAAGGAGAGAAGAAATGTAGAACTAAGGAGAAATTTCCTAGTGCTATATTGTAAGGCTGAGGCATTAACGAAGCAAATGAGGCATGAGCTAATGATGTTTATTAACAGGAACCAACAGCAACAGAAACGTAACAGAACTTGGTGTCTGGTAAATGACAGCTCTTTTATACTCCGAGCTGTCAACTAACTACCCAATCAGAACAGTCAGAAACTCCCGCTTGTTTATGGCCACTCCTCCTAGCCAATCCACAGTCAGTGTTCTTGTTGTTGGGCCGCTGGCAAATCACAACACCTAACAGTGAGAATAATTAACCAGTGGAACAGCTTGCCTTCAGAAGTTGTGGGTGCTCCATCAATGGAGGGTTTTAAGAAGAGACTGGACAGCCATTTGTCTGGTATGATATAGAGTTTCCTCCTTGAGCAGGGGATTGGACTAGAAGACTTCTAAGATCCCTTCCAACTCTGTAAATTCTGTTTTTGTTTCAGACCTAATACTGTGTTCTAAATTTCTATTAAAGAATTCCAGGTAGGTTGCAATTCGGCAGAAACAAAAGTCCAAATATTTTTATTTGTTTTTCAGAATTTTGGCCACAATGAACACTGCAAGGACCAGTTTTATAGAGCACAAAGGACAAAACTCATGCATCTTCCTATAACAGATCTTTCCGGCACCTTGTCTTCCCTGCCACTCTAATTTCCTCAGCTGCCATAATGTCCTTGACATTTTCCCACTCCTCTCTCTCTCATTCCCCATCTCTCAATTTCTGCACATCACATTTGCATTTCAGAAACACTCTGGAACAAAAACACTCAGTTTCTTTCTATATCTGGACCAACCATATGTTTCATATACATGGACATGAATCATCCCAAGACATCGGTTCCATGCACAGAATAGTTCATAAATGGGCTTGTTCCTTCCTGATCCCTCAACTTTCTCACTATGGGCCATGCTGGCTGAAGCTGCTGCAAACTGATACTCAGCAGCATCTGAAACATTGTGTTAGATTACTTAAAGCAGGGGTCCCCAAACTTGGCTGCTTTAAGACTTGTGGACTTCAACTTCCAGAAGCTGGCTGGAGAATTCTGAAAGTTGAAGTCCACAAGTCTTAAAACTGCCACGTTTGAAGACCTCTGACTTAAAGGGTAGCAGAGATACAAGAACTATGTAACTAAACAAACCAAGATGGTGGGTTATGCTAGATTCAGTCTTCCTCTTATTGCCTAGTTCATTCCATTAAACCAAAGATATACAGGCCAAAATCTATCTGAATAAACATTTGTTAGCCAAATCTAAGTTGGTTCTGCCTCAGCAGACTGGATTTCCATTAGGACCTGAGACAGGAAAACTATTTAATTTACAATTTATTTGAAATGATTCGATTAAAAAGAATTCCCTTCGTACGCAAGAAAAAGGAACAAAAGACTTACATTTACTTTTATAGTTTGCCCAACAAAGAAACTTCAAAGTAAAAGTTGATTGGATTAGGAAAAAAATCATATGTCCAGTTATATCAGGAATAATTAGACATCCAATAATATGTCAGCATCAGGCTTGAAAAGAGCATTGCAACCTGAATAAAAGTAAAAGGAACATTTACAAAGAAAAAAAAACATCAAAATGTATATTAATAAAGATACATTCAGAGTGCTTTTCCAGTGCTGGGTTTGAATGCTTGCTTTTAGGGACGGAATGGAGATTTTACAGTATCCTTCCCCTGCCATGCCTACCAAGCCACGCCCACCAAGCCATGCCACGCCACCAAGCCACACCCACAGAACTGGTAGTAAAAAAATTTGAAACCCACCATGTACAAAACCCATATTGCAAGTATTACAAAGTCCATGCTGCATAGCCCTTACATTCCAGGCTAATTTTTCTATAATTATGGCAAAGAGGTCCTGCAGAAGCAAGGTGGAATATAACTGATTAGGTTATTCAAGTTACTGATTGGTCGGGTCGAATTTGCCTTCTGGGAAGTTATTCCTAGATTACTAGAAAATCCCTGTTGGGTGAACTTACTTGGTCTTCAAGAAGTTGCCATATAATAATGTATAAAAGTATTTCAAATGAATGTTGAAGATGTAAATGAAAATGTAAATGAGCGACATTTTTTCATTTATGGTGGAAATGTGATAAAGCGAAGAAATATTGGAGTAGGATTCATACTCTAATACAGAAAATTCTTATTTTCTGAAGATAATTATGTGAAGATAAAGATGAAACCAGAAACTTTTCTTTTGGGCTTAATGGAAAAAGACTTGGGGGGAAACATTAGAACTCTGATCTTATATATGGTTTTTTTTTAATTGAAAAAGTTTTTCAAATACAGATTTTTTTCCCCCTTTTTTCTCCCCCCTCCTCCCTAACCCCCCCTCACCACCCCTCCCCCTGTGACTTCTTCAAAGTAAAATCCAAATTCATAACAAATTATATAATACTTTAGCATCCCCTTACTCCATCCCCCAAATACTGACCCTTTCTTTCTAATAATATTATTATATCCCCCTTTTACTATACATTTCAAAATAACATTCTACTGTAACATTGTGTAATAACTTCTAATTTAGCATAGTAATATTATTATAACACCCAATTTAGCAATAATGTGCCCTTTTTCTCCTCCCCCATACATATACTGTATCTCTTAAATCAAACCTTTTATATATATTAATATAACATTTCAAAACAACCTTCCACTTTAAAACTATATAATAAATCCTAATTTAATATTTAATCTTTTGTGTATATTAATATAACATTTCAAAGCAGCCTTCCAGTATAAAACTATATAATAGATCCTAATTTAGCATTTATTCAACTCATAGTCTATCATCTGCCCCCATCAGTAATAAATATCTTCATGTATGTATATATAAAAAAAGAAAACAACCACCCAAGTGACATTATAATTGTATTCCATATAGTATCTGTAGTAGTGGCTTTCTTCAAGATTATTAATTCCAACCATCATAATGGGGTAACAACCAGATCTTCTGCGTGCCCCAACATAGCTCTCTTGCCATATAACTCAACATAAACGTAATACATTTATCAAAGAATCCAAAATAGATAATTCCAATCCAACAGTTTAAGGCCCTCTTCACATCCCAAAAATACGGCATTGCAGAGGTCTGTCACTCTCCTCAGGATAATTTTAACCAATACTTCGCCTCCACTGTCTTTTCCTATATTCAATCATCTTTTAAATAACTGGCTTCGCTGTTGCCTAGTTTAAAAATTTTTGTTTTTGTGAGACCTATTTCTTTTTTTCTTGACTTTTTGTGGGTTTGATCTCCATCCTGATTTCCTTTCTATGAGTTGTATATCAACTGTTCGATTTTCGTTCTGATCTGTAACTTGATCTTGTTGGTTTTGCTTTTGTAGCTTAGATCACCATTCAGGTTTCTTTTCTGTAAGTTGTATATCAACTGATTGATTTCCATGCTTGTCTGTGACTTGATGAGTCATCACATTAGAATCCAACGCCGCTTCTCTCGTATTTATAAGTAGTCCAACTGAGACATCTAAAGGATCCAAAAGCGATTCATCTACAAAGACCTCTGTAGCTCGATGTTTTTCCATTATTTCCAACTCCTTCTGCTTATCCTGTGTTATGCATAAAGATGTTGAACTCATTTTCAAAATCTTATAATAAAATTCTTCCGCTTTTTCAACAGTATTTAATTGGTATCTTTCTCCTTGATATCTCAATATTATACCCACTGGAACATCCCACCTAAATAAAATATTTTGTTTTTTTAACTCAGTCACCAAAAATGCAAATTTCTTTCTATCTTTTAACATCTTAGGCGGCAATTCTTTATATATCCAGATTTTTCTCCCATACAGTTGTGGAGTAGAATTAAAGGATTTTTGCACAATATCATTTCTTATTTCTTTGTCTGTAAAATAAATCACTACATCTCTAGGCAGTTGTCTTTGCTTTGCAATCCAAGAATTTACTCTGTAGACTCTATCAATCCTGCAAAATATTTCCTCAGGATGAACCTTTAAAATCTCAGCCAGAATTTCAGCAGATATTTTCCTTAAATCATCTCTATTATTTTCCTGTAATCCTCTCATTCCGATCGCAAATTCTGTGAACCTGTGTTGCATCATTAAAACTTCTTTTTCAATCCGTTGTTTTATATTTTCTTTTTTTTTTATTGAAAAAGTTTTCAAATACAAGTTTTTCCCCCTTTCCCCCCCCTCTTCCCTAACCCCCCTCACCACCCGTCCCCCCCTGTGACTTCTTCACAACAATAGGCTATTTCATAACTAATTACATAATATCTTACCTTTCCCTTACTCCCTCCTCAAAATACTGACCCTTAGCATAATATTCTTATAACTCCCATTTTTGCGATAATCTACCCTTTTTCTCCTCCCCTAAACTTATAGTGTATTATTACAACAATTTAACATTTAGTCTTTTATATATATTAATATAACATTTTAAAGCGGCCTTCTCCCTACATCAAAATTTAACATTTATTCAGTTCTATCCAATTCCTCCACTCCCCTAAATATATGACTTAAAGATCCTTTTTCTTAAACTAATCAATCAGTAAACTAACCTATTTCAACCCAAATTCCTACAAAATCATGCAATACAATTCTAAATATAATCCACTGCCCACTCTACTAAAATATACACATATCTATATATGCATTCCATTTTGTAAAAAGAAAAAAGACAATAACTTTAAATTTATAATCCATATAATATCTTCTTTGATGTCTTTCCACTGGATTGTTAAATCCATCATCCATAATAGGGTAAAATAACATGCTGGTGCAACAGTTTGTTCAAAATCTTCAATCATCTTCTGCCCCCATCAGTAGTAGATATCCTCATATATATATAAAAGTAAAAACAACCACCCGAGTGACATTATAATTATATCCATATAGTTGTCATTGTGGTTTTCATCAGGATTGTTGATTCCCATCATCCTAATGGGTAACATCCAGATCTTCTGCATGCCCCAGCGTGACTCTCTTGCCTTGTAACTCAAAATAATTATAATATATTTACCAGTAAAAGAAATCCAGAGTAGATAATTCAAATCCAACAATGTAAGGCTCTTTTCACATCCCAAAATCACGGCATTGCAGAGATCTGCCACTATCCTCAAGATAGTATTAAACAATTGTTCGCCTCCACTATCTTTTCACATATTCATTCATTTTTTAAAGTCCCTGGCTTCACTGTTGCTTGGTTTAGAAACTGCTGTTTCTATGAGATCTATTTCTTTTCTTTTTCTTTTGCGGGTTGAATTTCCATCCTCGTTTCCTTCCTACCAGTTGTGTGTCGGCTGATCGATTTTCATTCTGCTTTATGAGTTGATCTTGTTGGTTTTGTTTTGTCATCTCATCTTTCTTCTCCATCACTTGTATATCAACTGGTTGATTTACGCACTTGTCTGTAACTTGATGGTTCATCACATTGGAGTCGGATGACACTGCTCTCATATTTATAGACAGTCCAGCTGGGGTATCCAGGGAGTCCAAAGACAATTTATCTACCACAGCCTCTGTAATTTGATATTTTCCTTTTGTTTCCAACTCCTTTTGCTTGTCCTGTATTGTGCCTAAAGATGTTAAATTCATTTTTAAAATTTTTTGATAAAATTCTTCCGCTTTTTCAACAGTGTTCAGTTGGTATCTTACTCCTTGGTGTCTCAATATTAAACCAACTGGGGCATCCCACCTAAATAGGATATTTCTTTTTTTTAACTCAGTCACTAGAAAGCCAAATTTCTTCCTCTCCATTAGCATCTTAGGCGGGAGCTCCTTAAAAATCCAAATCTTTCTTCCATGAAATTGCAAAGTAGAATTAAAAGAGTTCTGCACAATATTATTCCTAATTTCTTTATCTGTAAAATAAATCACCACATCTCTAGGCAATTGCCTTTGCTTTGCCAACCAGGAGTTTATTCTATAAATTCTATCAATCCTGCAAAACACTTCATCAGGTTGAACCTTTAAAATCCCAGCCAGAATTTCAGAAGATATTTTCCTTAAGTCATCTCTATTATTTTCCTGCAGACCTCTCAGTCTAATTGCATATTCTGTAAAATTATATTGAATCATTAAAACTTCTCTTTCAATCCTCTGTTGCACATTTTCTTCATTACCAGTCTTTTGGTCAACCTCCATTTTAGGTTTGTCTTCTGAGCTATTATCCTGAGTGTTTACCAAATCCTTTTTAATTTTTTGAATCTTGTCATCCAAATTCTCCTCAGTTTCTTTCATTTTAGACTCTAATAATTTAGTCTTTGCATCCAACTGAGTCAGAAAGTCTGATAAACCATTAGCTGTTTTTAAAATCTTTCGATTCAAAAAGTCAAACTTTGATTTCACCAATTCACCAATTTCTTTAATTTCCTGCTTAAATTTTTGAAGTTGCTGGTTCACAATCTCATCCCTTCTTACAATCTCTTCAAGAAGAAATTCTATTATATTAAAGTCAGGTTTCTGAAACTGGAGAGTTAGAACTTGTTGATGTAATTTGTTAATGGGGGAATTTCCCCCCGCTGCCTGTTTGTCTAACTGTATAAGTCCCGGTGCCATTTCCACACAGACAAGATTTAGTGGAAAAAAGAAAAAAAAAAGGCTTGTTTCCAACCAAGATCAATATCAGATCCCCAGGAAAAAAAAGAAAAAAAAAACAAGAGTGAGAGTGAGGTTTTGCCTCAATTACAGCCAGAAGTATTCATTCCGCTACTTTGTAATAGAAAACGGAAGGACTTTCCCTTTCAGCCTCTCTTCAAGCCTTAGCAATCGCCATTTTAAAAATCTTTTTTCCTTTCACTTCTTAAACAACTTCAGTAACTTTTCTAAAAAAAAAAAAAAAACTTGCGCTTCAGGGTCAGCAGTCCAGCTCACGTCTTCTTTAATTAGTTTAACAAGTTTACAGGCTTGCTTTTGCCACCTAGCTCTGCGTGTAGCAGAGATCTCCCAGAGCCCGGAGCATCGGCTGGGGATACGGGGAGTCTCTTCCGCTCCGTCCCAAAAGTAAATAAAAAACTTTTGGGATTAGGCAGAGGTCTCTACCCACCCCAGCCGGCTCTATCTCCGTTTCCTCATGGAAACGGAGTTTTTTCGAGCCGCCATTCCGCTATAAAGGCGGCTCTTTACAGGCAGTGGGTACGACGATCCCGAAGGAGCGTCCAGCGGGGACAAACAGCAAACCGGAAGTCCGTTTTATATTTTCTTCATTGCAAGTCTTATGATCAGCTTCCATTTTAAATTTTTCTTCTGAGCTATTGTCTTGAGTATTTATCAAATCATTTTCAATTCTTTGTATTTTATTATCCAAATTATAAATCTTGTCATCAACTTCCTCCATTTTAGACTCTAATAACTTAATATTATTATCCATCTTTATAAATAATTCTGTAAAGGCATCAGCCATTGTTATAATCTTTTGTTTCAAATTGTCATACTTTAATTGTATCAATTCTTTAATTTCCTGCTTGAATTTTTCAAGATTGTGGTTCGCAATCTCATCCCTTCTTACCATCTCCTCCAAGAGAAATTCAATTAAGTTAAAATCATTT
The DNA here is from genome assembly GCA_022577455.1 of Arizona elegans. Lineage (NCBI taxonomy): Eukaryota > Metazoa > Chordata > Lepidosauria > Squamata > Colubridae > Arizona > Arizona elegans. The sequence continues at coordinate 110,471,224 of JAKOOJ010000002.1, read as the reverse complement.
TTCTGAGTCTGTAGGTTTAAAACTTGTTCACGTAGTTTATAAATGGGGGAATCCCCCACCCCCGCTGCCTGTTTGTCTGGCTTTGTTAATTTAAACGCCATCCTTCCACACAGACAAACTCTTTTTTAAGAAAAGAAAGCTTCTTTCCAAAGAAGATCAGTATCAGATCTCCAGGAAAAAAGAAACATAAGAGTAGAACTTTTTCTTCTCAATTGTAGCCAGCAGTATTTATTCCGCTACTTTGTGGCTTGTTAAATTGAAACGGAAGGACTTTCTCTTTCAGCTTTCCCTTCTCAAGCCTCAGCAGTCGCCATTTTAAATTTCTTTTTTTCTTTCTTCAATATCATTTATAAAATCAATGAAAATACTTGCGATTTAGGGTCCCAGGTCCAGATCTCATCCTCTTTCAATAAACAATCTGTTAATTTTCTTTAAAAGGCTTGTTCTCGTCGCCTGGCTCTGCAAAAAGGCAGAGGTCTCCCAAAGCCCGGAGAGGCGGCGAGGGAAATAGGGAGCCTCATCTGCTTCGTCCCCAAGAGTAAAAAAAAAACTCTGGGGGCTTCGCAGAGAGCTCTACCTGCCCTCACCTGCTCTGTCTCACATTTCCTTATGGAAATGGAGTTTTTCAAGCCGCCTTTCAGCTGTAAAGGCAGCTCTTTACAGGCGATGGGGCTGGCGGTCCCAAGGGACCGTCTGGCAGCGACAGAGAGCAAACCGGAAGTCCTCTGATCTTATATATGTTGACTGCAGCAAGACTACTGTATGCACAAGAATGGAAGGATATTTCGATTCCCACCATGGTGAATGGCTACAAAAGTTGGTGGAGTTAGCAGGTATGGCTAAATTGACCATTTTGATTGAAAAAAGAATATAAGTACTTTTGTTTCTACTTGGAAACCGCTTCTACACTTTGTGGTTGAAGTAGAAAAAAAATGAAACTTTGATATTGAGTTTTACTGATTAGACTGATTTGCCATTATAAAAATGGCTAGTTTATACTTTTATGGATGAGTAAAAGGTTGAGGTTTGATGTTAATGCCTTATTCTATTACAACAGAGGGAGTCAGAAATCACACACAACCTTTTTTTTTTCTTTTTCCCTTCTCTTTCACACTTGTCTCTTCTTCCCCTCCTCTTTGTGTCCTACTATTTGCTTTTGCATTTTTCTACTTTCTACTATAAACTAATAAAAAATAAATAATTAATTAAAAAAGAAGTTGCCATATAATAAAGGCCAAACTTTGCTGGGAACTTCCTAAGAATCACCCTGAAAGAATCATCACATATTTAAGTTCTTGATAAGTTTAGTTAGCAAAAGTCAAGTATGTTTTCATTACTAGAGTCTACCTTTAGTTATATTGTAACCTGTAAACAATTTCAAGCTGGTCTCAGTTGAAACCATTCCTTTATTCAGTTTTTTGCTCCTGTTCTAGACTGCTGGGTAAACTTCCCTGTTTAGTTGAATATGGGGAGAAGGGAGAACCTTTGAAAAGGCGGCCTATCCTACTCGGGAAGAACAATATTTTTTTTTTAATCTGGAGACTCAGGGCGGCTTATAATGTGTTAAGCAATAGCCTTCATACTTTTGTATATTTATACAAAGTCAGTTTATTGCCCCAATAATCTGGGTCCTCATTTTACCTACCTTAGAAAGGATGGAAGGCTGAGTTAACCTTGAGCCTGGTGAGATTTGAACTTGCAGTAATTGCAGGTAGCAGATGTAAGTGGATGTTAATTAGTCTGCTGAGCCACCAGAGCTCAATTACAATGAGATTTAAAAATTGTAAACCTTACCGAGCTGGAAATACAGATACTCCTCCCCAAACAAATACTTTTGTTGTTTTTGTTAGTTGTGAAGTCATGTCCAACCCATCGTGACCCCATGGAAAATGTTCCTCCAGGCCTTCCTGTCCTCTATCATCCCCTGGAGACCATATAAGCTCACGCCGACTGCTTCAGTGACTCCATCCAGCTACCTCATTCTCTGCTGTCCCGTTCTTCTTTTGCCCTCAATCGTTCCCAGCATTAGGCTCTTCTCCAGTGAGTCGTTCCTTCTCATTAGGTGGCCAAAGTATTTGAGTTTCATCTTCAGGATCTGGCCTTCTAAAGAGCAGTCAGGGTTGATCTCCTCTAGGACTAACCGGTTTAATCGCCTTGCAGTCCAAGGGACTTGCAGGAGTCTTCTCCAGCACCATAGTTCAAAGGCCTCAATTCTTTGGCCCTCAGCCTTCCACATGAATACTAAAGATAGCTATTTTAATCCTAGTGCAGTTTATCTACACATACAGTCAATCTTACCCAAGAGGCCAAGAAGAGTTGCCTTATCCTATTCCAATATATAAGGTAGTTAATGATGGCTACTGGGACCAGAATTTATATTGCTAAAAAATTCAGTCATAAAGCATTATATCACATGACCAAATCACTTAGCAACAGCAGCTCCAGAGCACTGGTTGGCATTGTTAAACATGACATCAAGGGTCACCATTTGTGACCTCCTGCCAACTTGCCACCCTCCTGACTTTGCTTGAAGGAAGCTGGCAGTGAAGGTCATAGATGGGGACCCTTTGACTGCAAAATGCTGTAACATCGTAATTGCTAGCCTGTTGCTGACTGCCCAGATCACAATTATATGATCATAGTAAGTTAGAACAGTTGCTGAACAAGTAAATGTTAAGCAAAGCCTGTCTGTACTTACATGTTTATGAGAAAGCATCATCAGTACTCCACAACAGAATTATCCTTGGAGGTTCAGACTAGCTCTCCTACTCCTGTTTTATTAACAGTTTCCTTTCTATTCCTAATAAAATAACATTGAGCTATTTAGAAACAATGGGGAACTGTGTCTTACCTTTTCCTTCTGCAAGATATATCACCACTTTTGGGGTAGAATTATTTGCCTGACATGAATAACGCCACTCTCATTGCTACATGGAAGGAGGATATAACTGCCAAAGGATTTACTGCTTCTCGAGCTATAGGCAAAGTACATTCTTTTAAGGGCTTAAATACTTTAAGCCATTACAGAACCTCATTTCAAAATCATGGTTACTTCATTGAAATTCACAGAGACAAACATGATTTAAAAACAAAGTTCAACCTGAGAAATTAACTATTGCTGCTCTGAAAAATATCCAGAGAAAAATATTCTCAACAGAGGCCCAGATTTTCAGGGTATAATTGTAACAACTGTTGTAAGGCAGAGGTGTTAAACTCACATCGTCATGGCAGCGTCATGTAATGTATCAGGATTTTTTCCCCCTTCGTGAAACCAGGCATGGGCGTGGCCAGTGCATGATGCATCCAGCCTGGTGGGCCAGGAGTTTGACAGCCCTGTTGTAAGGAAACTGGCTGACAACAGGTGATGTACTGGCTGTGAAGTATAGGCCTCTACTCCACTTTAGCAGAGGATCAAAGAAAAAGACTGGAACTTCACAACAACAACAAAAAAGTGAGTGCCAGTGATGCCCGCAGAATCAATATTTGCAAGATGACAGGTGTGGTGTCATGATTAAAAGCTCCATCCTTTTGGGACATTCATGTAGCTCTTGTGAAAAAGGGGGAGACTTTGTGACTGCCGTCTTGCAGAATTTGATGCTTCCCATAGCTGATCATGAAGGGTATTTCAGCCTTGTGTTTGTAATGAAAAAATTGAGGGGGGGGAAGGAAGAATAGGAAATTTTTACTTTTTTTAAAAAAAATGCAGGGCAGTCCTACTTAACAACCCTAATTGGGACCAGAATTTCCATTGCTAAGTGAAGCAGTTGTTAGATGAAATATCATGCAACCACACAGCTTAGTAATGGCAGTAACAGTAGGCCAGGACTTCACATTTCTCCTGCCCTGCCATGCTTACTTTCACTTCAACACCCCACATCCAGCGGTAAAATCTGGTTGGATCTATCCAACTCATGAGAACGGATAGTGCCGGTGGTGGGAGGGTCCGCCCACCCGCCAGGACATCATTACATCCTGTTTCTGACCCTCTGCACAATGGAAATTCTGGTCCCAATTAGGGTTGCTAAGTGAAGCAATTGTTAGATGAAATATCATGCAACCACACAGCTTAGTGATGGCAGTACCAGTAGGCCAGGATGTCACATTTCTCCTGCCCTGCCATGCTTACTTCCACTTCAACACCTCACATCCAGCTCGCTCACATTCCCGAACTGGTAGCAAAGGTAAGTGCATTTCACTGCTGCCCACATCAACCTATCTGGAGTACAGGGTGTCCAAAAGGTAGAGAAGGGGGAAGATAGGTGGGTTGAAATATACGCAGTGGTCTTAAATACAGGTGAACTGCCAAGTGCCCAAATTTTGATTATGTGACCATAAAAGCATTGCAACGGCTGTAACTATGGAGAAGCCAGAGAAAGTCACAAGTCACTCCCATAAGTTGCTCCTGCTGCTTTCTCTTTAAATCACTCCACAATGGAATGATCTTGTACTCTTTAGGACCAGCAGTGGGATTCAAATATTTTTACTGCCGGTTCTGTGGGTGTGGCTTGGCTTGGTGGATGTAGCTTGGCTTGGTGGGCGTGGCAGGGGAAGGATATTGTAAAATTTCCATTCCCACCCCACTCCAGGAGAAGGTTATTGCAAAATCCCCATTTCCTCCTTATCAGCTGGGATCGGGAGGCAGAGAATAGAAGGGGGCTGGGCCAGTCAGAGGTGGTATTTACCGGTTCTCCAAACTACTCAAAATTTCCACTACTGGTTCTCCAGAATGGGTCAGACCCTGCTGAATACTTCCTCTGTTTAACACCCTCCATCTGCCCAACAGGAAATGAAACTTAGGCAATGCTTCATTGGGCAAAATATGCTTATTTTCTTCTTTTTTGTTAAAAAAGTGTATTTTCATCTGAAAATAGTGCTTTCTGTATCTGATTCATTTGAGGACAAAATCTAAAATTAATAATGTTGATGGTTCCTTCCTTCCTTCCTTCCCTCTCTCCCTCTCTCCCTCCCTCTCTTTCCTTCCTTCCTTTCCTTCCTTCCTTCCTTTCCTTCCTTCCTCCCTCCCTCCCTCCCTTCCTTCTTTCCTTTTGTTCTTTCTTTCTTCTTTTTTCAGATAGTTCTTATTAGGAATTTCCTCATTTAGCAATTGCTCATGATGAGAAATTGTGATGAAAAGTAAATTTAGGACTATGTCTTGTATTTATGACCTCTGATGCTGATCTCCAATGTGATCCCTAGACAATGGTTACTATACTGCTTCAACATTTCTCCAGCAATAATACCTATAATGCAAGGGTGAAATCTAATTTTTTTTGCTACCGGTTCTGTGGGCGTGGCTTAATTAGTGGGTGGGGCTTGGTGGTAAGGTGACTGGGTGGGCGTGGCCAATTCAATGTCACTTCTTTGCCCTTTTTTAACCTACAAAACACAACACAACACAACTGGCTCACCCACAATGTAAAAGCATCTGTGCTAGACCCAAAATGGCCCCATAACAAGCAGGAACCTCATACAGCCACAAAAAGCCCAAAAAACCAACTTTCACACTTTATACACACAAAATTCCACATACAGCTTTGTGAGATTTTGTGTGTTTGTGTAGTTAGAGTGAAACACTACAGAAACACACTAAATCTCAGAAAGCTGCACAAATATTATTTTATTTTAATTTATTTTTATTTTTATATAAAAGCAGCTAAATTTAAAACTTCCTAAACTTTAAATGGTTAGGTCTAAAAAAAGAACAACTAAAAACACTCCCAATTAACTATTTTTTTAAAGCTCCCAAAGGGGAAAAAACTTACTCAATAGAACAGGGATCTCCAACCTGGGCAACTTTAAGAGTTGTGGACTTCAACTCCCAGAATTCCTCAGCCAGCTTTGCTGGGAGTTGAAGTTCACAAGTGCAAATAGAGCTGCTCACTGATGAGCTTGATTGCAGGCAGGGAGATTCAGTTGCTTGCTAATGCAATGGATTGCAGGTATTACAGCAAGTGAAGCAAGGAGGCGTTGCGACCAGCAGCTAAGGTAATCAAGCTGAAGGCTGGGGAGGAGAAAAAAAGAAACTTTTTTTTCTTTTAAATGGGTCTGACAATCCATGCTGAGTTGCCTGATTAGCAGGCAACTCAGCTGGGATCGTCAGAGCTTGGCTCGTCAGGTCTTGGCTCGTCAGAGCCATTTAAAAGGGAAAAAAGGCTATGATGATCGCGCGGCTCAGTTGGGCATGGGGGGCGGGGGCAGGGATTTTTGCTACCGGTTCTCCAAACTGCCCACCGCCATCTCTACCTACTCGCCCAAGCCAGTCCGAACTGGGAGCATTTCACCCCTGCTGTAATGGTGGCATTGGAGTGTATACAAATTCTTTATGTTTGCAACCCCATCGCCTTTACATCCCTCTTTTATATTCAAAATGTTTCAAGCTTAAGGATGCTGAGATACTCTGAGCTTCAAAATGGGGTGATCAACTTCACCAGAAAAGGTCTGATAACACAACATTAGCACCTTTAGTAGAGATTAAAAAATAATGGTCAAGGAAGAGCAAAGAGGAAGACTATCCTCCCTGGCTATGGCTAAGAGCTTAAACCAGCAGAGAAATCTTGAATTCAGCACTTTTCATTCTGCTAAAACTTCATTCCTAGAATTCCCCATTGATGGTAGGATACCTCTGCTGCATACTGATCCCTAAAAATAGCACTTTAAGTTGTTAGTACTGCTTCATTATTTCCTTGATAACCGTATGTTTAGGATTTCAGCCAAAGGCTGTAATTAGAAGGAAAATAAATTGTGTTTCCTAGGTCTATGCTTTGCTAAGCTAAAATTTTAGCATCTGTAGACTGCATTAAATGTCTACTTATACGCAATATAAATATACGCCAGATAATTTCATCCTCTGTTGCATGCTTGTTGCTTGTATTTGAGACATTCAGGCAGAGAAGTACAATAAGGAAAGGGCAAGCAATAAACCTTCGTGATAATATTTTGGCTGTTGTTGATCTGTTTCCAGAAACTGAAGTTCTTTGTGACAATGGCAGTCTTGACCTCATATTCATAGCAGATATTCTGTCTGCTCATAATGAGTGGGCCACCTTCAAACCCTATTCTTCTATTCTATAGCCAGCCATTATTCTTCATAGGGCTTTTGTTCTCACATGTTCTTCACAGCCTCAACTTTCTTATTATTGATTGCTGATCATCTTCACCTCAGACATGATGGTTAAAAGTATTTTCTAGCTTGACATGCATTAGTAAGAATAAAAAATGCTTTAGCACACGAAGACAAGTGAGTCATATAGTGTCCATATTTAGGAGAGTATCAGGCGCGGGTTTCAAAACCCGTTGCTACCGGTTCACTTGAGGGCACATATATATGCTCACGTGTGCGCGACGCTTCTGCGCATGAGCAGAAGCATCCGGGTGGGTGGGCGGAGCCTCCCATCACTGCTACTGGTTCACCCGATCTGGGGTGAACCGATAGCAACCCACCACTGGAGAGGATACACAAATATACACATGTAAAGTATTGTATATTAGTAGATGACTAAGGGGAGAGAGATCAATAATATTTAAAAGAAAAAAGAAAAAAATAACTTTTTTGCCCTTTGATACTTATGAAGATACTGGGCCTTGTATTACCCTGACAGAAGAATTATAACACCCTAGACATACTACTGGGAAATCTGTTTTTTTTTTCTTCAGACAGATTTTAATGGGTAAAACATTCTAATAGGAATATCCCAGTCTACGTTGAAATTATACTTGTAACACCATACAGTGGCAAGTGAAGGAATATGGAGACCCAGACACATGACATATTGTTAATCTTTCTGCTTCCCTTAAAATTGATTCAGTCTTTGTCTGAGCATAAAATTCCATGAATACCTTACCATTATTCAAGTCAGTATAGAACACGTCCACATTAGCATTATCTATTTCAGCAGGCATTTGCTGGCTAGGTCAAGCAAACTGTTATTGTCCATATTGCTCTCCAATTTGGCCAATCACAAAATACCTATGCTGCCTGTCTATAGGCCATTTTGTGTTGCATTTGAGCATGTAGGGATCCTGAATCTGGTTTAAAAAACAAAATCAAACACCCATTTGGAAAAAGACTGGAGGAATTCTCTGGAATTTTTGAAGTTCTTGGGATGAGTGTACACTGTTTTTCCACGAAGTGGTGACCTCTGCTATTTGATCCTGCTTCTTCATAGCATTAAAGGGATTGATATCTTTCAAGTCATTTCAGAAACATAATGGATATAGCCTTCCATCATTCAAAGATATCTGAAGAAAGAGATTGTTGCAAGCTGATGACATCATTGACATCAAACTATGGAAGATGCCAAGAGAACAAGAGTCCCAGAGCAATGAAAGATAGGTTTGTTGTCTTGCTAACAAATACTGAAATCAGAAATCCACAGCAACTGTGGAACCAGTTCAAGAACGCAATGTCTGGAGATTTCCTCCAAATTGAAAGAACTATCAATAATCTAATATCATGATCAATAAGAGTTCATCATCAACAAGTTCTTCTATATTTCCAAGAAAAATTTGAGAAATTAAGAAAAAAAACCTTGAAGAATATAACTTGCCAAAACCAAGAAATGTTACAATTAATCAAAATGGTGGCAATCAGGAATTATTTCATTAGCAGTAATATAACAGAGACAAATAGCAGGAATTTATACTACACAATCAGCCCTTACTGAATAATGAGCAAAGATCAGTAAATCAGCGTTTGTGTAAGTGCTTGCAAAGCAATCTTTTTTCAGTCATTTTCAATGCTGAACCAGGTAGAATAGAAAAGACATTTGTATGAACCTGATCTTGGCTAAAGGTAGGAGAGATGGAGACATTGCTGTTGCAGTGATCTGGTACTGCAACAACATTGATGCCTTGTGGTAAAACAATGCATTCAGGATACTTCTCAAAGTAAATGAAAATGTTCTTTGTAACCGTGAAATAAATTCCAATACTGTAAATGTGCTTCAATGTGTGAGGTTTGTTGTCTGGGATGATTAGAAATCATGATTAGAAAGGAGAGCTTTGAAGTCATACACCAGACTCTTTGTGATACATGTGCAAGAATGAGGCCTTTGGGGGGAATGTTAACCATTTGCTGTGTGATTTCCATCAGTTTCTACTAGCTGTGAAAAGAGGAAATTATGCTAATGTGGCGAATTCATGTATTAAAAAAATCATACTTCTGGGGAAGCTTTTTCAAGTTTCAGTTGAAGAGAAACATGTGATTGAGGGGAAAAAATGCTATTCTGAGTTCTTACTAAATGTTGGAATTCTGAAAAATCAAAATGATAAAAAAGAATTACCCAAAGATATTGTTCTACCAGAAGAATGTAAGAACATATAGATTTCAACTACCTAACATCTGACAATTCTGTAGAACTATCCTCAGAACTCTATCTGATTCCCTTCAATGAAATGATGAGGAAAAAATGATTTCCACATGGATTAGAAGCTTCCCTGGCATGATGAAATAGTATTATTCCTTCAGCACTGTTAGTGAAGTAATCAAATCTATTCAACAGAATTCCTTGATTCAATTATGTGGTTATTGCAAACAACATAAACTGAAATTAAAGATAGAATCTCCCATTATTTTAATGAGGAACTTGAATCTTCCACGACTTTGCAGTGGAATGTAAATGATTGGCGAAGAACTCCACAAAAATCTCCTTGAACAAAGATAAACATTGGCATATTCAAAACTGGCACTGTCATAATTCCAAAAAATGCACTCAATTTATTGGGAAGTAAAAATGTCCCTCTTCAGTGGACACAGTTCCCAATATAGTCATGCTTTGCTCTCATTATACATGAAGTACAGAGACAAACCATGAAGAATGTGCTGATAAAAGGCGAAAGATTTATACGATCTGAAGAGAAACCAGAGTATGGCATATCAACCAGAAATGATAATGAAAAGTGTCTTTTGTTAAACAAAAAGCATCTATATTTGTCTTGCTATAAATCCTTTTTCTTTAATAAAATCTTGTTTTCTTTTTTAATTTTAAAACCAAAAAAATACAATCCATTTGTAGACATTGTGTTTTTCTGTTTAGGTAAAAAAAAAAAAAAAATCACTAAAAGGATGACCCAAAGGACCATGAGTTGTGCAATATGTAAGTAAGGTTCTCAGAACTCAGCTGATATCAGGAAGTAATATGATTGAAAGAGTGGATAGATTTTAAACAGAAGTCTTTGGAATCCAGCTGAGTGTTTCTCAGCTCATCTGTGAAGGGGTTGATTGAGGAGGAAGAAAAGGACGGCTGATTGAGTACTTGAATGAATTAATTCCAGGAATGTGGGAAATGAAATGGTGAAGATTTGCAGAAGTAGAAGAGAGGCAGGGAAAGTGTTGCTCAAAGATTGCCTTCAAGATCAAGGAAGTGCTGTTAATTATGCCACAAATGCAGCAGCTTTTAGGGAAGAAAAAACAACAACACAATCAGATGTTTGGGCATGGAAAGAAATGAAGGAGAACAGCCAAATGGTTATTGGCTGGATGATATGAGAATCACCCAGAAGACCTATAATCATGATGTAATGTTGATATGTAACGATTATCGTAGAAGGATCTAACATTTCATTCATTCCTTTTTTTAAAATTAAGTTTTATTTTCTTTTAACACAAACATTTCATCATTCATTAAACAGTGTGTCATCTCCTCTCTGGGTACAAATTTTTTGTGTCATAACAGTTAAAGCTTACCACCATATTCATTGTTTATATCTTCTCTTATTTTAATACTAATACTTAACATATCTATTATTGTAACATTTCTCTTCTTAACTTATTTAACTTTTTAATACATTGCTTTCTTTATTGGAAGGGTGAAGAGATCCCTACAGATGAAATGTGGTTAAGAAAATATTAGAATGTGCAGAAATGAATAAACACTTGCAATTAAAGGAAAGGAAGAATCTGATTACTATAATATATGGGATTTATTTTATCAATGGTTAGAGAATAAATATTTCATTCATTCCTATGGAGCCTACTTCTGGATAGATGTATCTTTCAGGCCATTTGTTATATGTTTCTGTTTCTTATTGTCCCAAACTATTACACTGCCCAAATTGTTATCAGAATTGGGTGACTTTACAAATTTGACAACTTCATAGCTTTGGGTAAACTACTAAACCCAGTATTCCTCTTAAGAACTTTCAGCTACAGTTGACCTAACTGATTATCTTTGTTTCTTTCGATTTTAGCCCGTTTTAAAGATATTTTTATTCCTACATTGGTTTAGAGATTTTTATTGTTTTGGCATTATGCTTTGTTTTCTGTGTTGTCCATTGCCCAGTGTATTTTAAGATCAGGGTGGCTTATAAATCCTGAAAAATAAGAAAAGATGTTATTTATTATCTTATTTTTTGATAATTGTATCAGATATATTCAGAACCATGCATACTCACATGTAGCTTTTATTTATGTTGTTTATCGCTTATATTGTTTTACAGAACTCTTACATATTGAAAAAAGACTTGTGATGTTCCGTGTTGTACTGTAAATCACCATCTTTTATGTGCTATATTTCACTAGATCAGGATTGTGCAGGTGTACATATGGTAAAGAAAAAAAAATATAGCTTGCAGAGTTATTTGAACTTATCTATATTGCTTTACCTTTTTTAAAAAAATATGACAAGTGCTTATTTAAGACAGGGGTTGAATCTTCTGATGATTAATGATCACACTAAACATTGGAGAAGCTTGCAAACCTCAGTTGTTGGGGAATGGAAGCAAATTTGAGGAGTGGGATATTTGTCCTTATTTTCCTAAATATTGGGACATTGGTTTGTGTGTGTGCACATGCTTGGATTTACAACGTGGTATGGTTTGGGTTTGGCTTTGGCTTTGGCTTTGGCTTTGGCTTTGGCTTTGGCTTTGGCTTTGGCTTTGGCTTTGGGTTAGGTTTGGTGGATTAGATCAGATTGGATTGGATTTACATAGTCACCCATTTCTCATAAATGACTCTATTGTCAATTCGCCAAGCATTCCTGACCTGCTCTCTTCACTTGGTTTGTGCCAACATGAAGCTCCTAATAAATAACTGGATTTCTTTTGAAGCTTGGCTTGAGGCTCATGATTTAATTAGGGCACCGGTCAGAACCCTGACATCTATATGATCAGGGAAATTACTTTTCCACCCTATTTTAAGCCCTCACATTACAATTTATTTATATAAATATGATTATGTTAATTATTATTGGTTGGTTTTTATCTTGGCTGTTGTATGTCATTTTTTATTTTGTTGTAATGTTTTAATCTTGTTTTTTTATTCATAGTTAGCCATAGGGAGTTATGTAGTTGAGAAGGGTGGCCATATAGATTGAATGAATAAATAAATACCATCAATAAACAAGTGATCACAAATGAATAAGAAAAAAGAAGCTGGTGCTGCAAAGTTTTAGCAACTGAGAAGAGCACAAGAAAGACTGGAACGGAGAATGAAAAGAGACATAATTAGCAAAGAATGAATCTTATAATTTCATCACTAGAGTATATCTCAATAAGGAGAAAACATATATTCCATGATCCCTTTTATTTTCCTTTCCGCCAAAAATCATGGAGCCAGATGGGGGAAGGAAGACAGATTCCCACTCACTGTAGCTTCATATGTGTTGGTTGTACTTGCATATTCCCAAGAAAAGTCCTTTCTTATGTGCTCTCATTGCTCAGCTCCATCATCTTATGCATGACAGAAAAAGGTCTAAACCTGTTGCAGTTAATTTTCCATTGTGCATAATCAAGTTACAAAATCATGGATACAATCTACAAGCATAAAATATACTCCTCAATGGAAGTCAGAAGAGAGTAATGGAGGTTCAAGAAACCAAAGGGCACAATAGGGAATACAAATAGGTTTTCTGCAGTTGAAGTATGAAGATATTTTAAGTACTTCTTAAAGTCTTTATGTTTGATTTGAGTGTCTAGTGGTTTGGCAAGTGGAAAATATGAAGTTTGAACTGATTGCCCAAGTGCAAGTGCTGGCC